>CM051523.1:37784523-38417309 GCA_028017165.1 Herpetospermum pedunculosum | reverse complement strand
AATGAACAATAGATTTGTGGTCCAACCAACAGATCAATTAACCCTCTCATCTCATGAGAGTGTGAGCTCTAATTGTTCAAGCCCCAGAGTCAGCTATTAAAGGAACAACCTATCTACTAACCATGAAGAGCGGGTTAGGAGTGAACTCCAATCTTGTTGTACTATGTCCCCAGCTACCAATTCGACTTTATCCCCAAGATGGTAGGCTTATTGAGTCGGCGCTAATGGGCCACTCTCACCCGTGCAAGTCAAAGGATACTTTCGAATAAGCAGAAGTTCATAGCGAGCTCAGGATTGAGATCGAGTTACCTAGGCCATCAAATGAAAATGTCGGTCTCATCAGTAAACGGTGTTATAAAGAGAGAGGGACATATTTCGCGGTTCGGTCTTATACAAACTCTTTGCACAAGACGCCCTCACTCGCACATCTCCATGTGAAACGATTGGGATCACATCGTTTTGTACAATACAAAGTGAGCCGCATACAATAGTGTTACGAGGATAAGGTACCCAACCTTATCTGTATACTATAGACCGTTTTGACTGACTACTTGAGCCTGATCCACAATCATGTCATACATGAGGCTCAAGTACTCATATTCTGTAATGTCCCACATTACCATTAAGGGTATTTTCGTAATTTTCTATTGTTGTTTATTTTTTATGATTGTTATAATTAGAGAAATTCATTTCATATATTAATAACTTATTGAATTTGTATTTAGTTATTTATCCATTAGGAGAGTCAAATATTTATGCATAAAAGGTTAATTAACAAAGAATGTAACTTTAAATTGGAAGTATGATGTGGTTACTTATAAGTATAGTGAATTGTAACTTTTACCAGTTATATTATTTTATAAACTATTTTACTACAAGGTAATAAAAGAAGTAAACTATAATTCTTGACATTTACATTCCATAATTTATCCTAGTCAAAGTAAGTAGACAAAAGAGGAGGAAAATAGTCATCTTAGTTATTAAGTTCTTTAATCTTAGTAAGTTTTTCTTAAAACATCTTTTAGACTTTCACCCAAGGGTCATTAGAAATTTATGTGGGTGAGTTGAAGAGCCAAAGGACATGTTGTAAGATCTCTTGGATGTTCATACAAAGAGAAGAGGAAACACTTGGTTGCTTCAAATTCCAATGAACTTTACTCTTAAAGTTCTATGTGTCCTTTCATTGTCATTCCAAAAATTGTCTAAAGAAATATCCAAAGTTTTCTCTCTAGCACCTATTCTAATCCTGTAAATCTCATCTTGAGAAAGGATCACTTGTTTTCCAAGTTGTTTCAAGTGTTGTTCTTGGATTTTACAAGATCGTTCATCGGTTGCACCAAATTGGTAAGAAATGAGTTGTTTTCCATCTACTTTCGTAGTGAATCTTTCTTGATATTTTCCATAGATCCTAAACATATTCATACCTATATTTTTCTAAGGTATTCCAGCATCATTTGAATCTAATTTGTTGCTGGAAATTTTCATCCATTCATCGTGCACGGTAGAGAGGAAAAACACACCACCGGTAAGCCTCTTTTTCTCTGTTGTTTTAAATCGTTTAGGGGTTCTCATGGAAACTTTTAGGTGTTGTTTTAGATCTAAAAAAATGTTGATTTTGGGGCTGAAAATCAGAATTAAAATTCTTAAAAAACAATCTTTAAAATTGCTCTAAAATGATGTTTATCGGTTTACGATATTTCCTAGTTCTAGCTCGAAATTGATTGATATAGAAGTTTAATTACATTTTTTTTGAATTCTTTTTATCATGTCCAGTAGCATAAAGTAAGCTTAAATATATTTTCAAGGAGTTCAAATTAACTTTTATGATCATATTTTCATAGGGCTTAAAATCGGTTAAAACTAGTACAATCTGTGTTTTCAATTTTTTAATGAATTCTATGAAGGAGTAAATTATTTTAATGTATTTTTTTATCTATAAATCAGACCTTAATATGTTCACAAAAAGTATCTTATGAGTTTTGAATATTAATTTTATGATTAATTATAACTATGTGAATTAATATGCAAATTAGGTTAGCTAGTAAAGTTAGTGTGTTTTAGCTAGTGGATGAAGTTGCTTCACATGATCTATGTTACTATGATTGGTTTTGAAGCATGCTTAGGTTGAGTATGACATATATGTGTGTTACATTACATTCATGGAGTCAAGTAAAATAGAGTCATGGAGTTAGGGAAGCATATGCTATGCAAGAAATACCCAAATTAAGCAAGTATGGTATCATGGACTTAATGATATTTATAAGGGGCAATTACCTTGTAAATATTACATGCGGAATTGACGGTTATGGTATGGGGTATTTCTGCTTAGCATGGCGCCAAATCAAGGATATAAGTACGTATGTAAGAATATGTAAGCAAGTACAAGTATGTTAAGATAGATTGTTTCATAGTCTACATGTTAGGATGTCATGATATGCAAGCATGTAAGCATGTGGTGTGTGTTTGAGCATGAATGTTCCTTATGATAGGAACCACTTACAAAGTATTTTTATACTACCTCTCGTGGTTTTATATTTTTCAGATAGCCCTGTAGATGATGGTGAATTCATCGAGGATGATCTTGGCATTGAAGAGGAAGAACCATGAGATGTGCCCGAAATTTTAAGTTTAATGATTTATGATCACAACTTTAGTTTATGGTTATTTTATTTATAGACACTGTTTTATAATTTCCGCTGCTACAGACGAACTTTAAGTTTTATTTAAGTTGTTAAGTCTTATGATTACAAAATTTAGATTTTTATTTAAAAAGAAAATTTTGCGTTATGAGTAATTATCCCATTTTAAGTTGATTAATTATATATAAAATTTGGGGTCATTACATATTCAGCCATGGGTGTTGGTCATTGGTATAGGTTAACCTAAACACGTTTCACTTTATTCCAGTAAACTCTGTTACTGAATAAATCTAATAACTCTTTATTCTAAATAGAATATTTACAAACATAATAGTTTACAAACCACGAGTTTTAGGACATAAAACCCAACAGTTTTGTGTGGGGGTTCCTGGCCCAGTGGCTGATAGCCTTGCTGCTTTCATGGGTTTCCTACTTGAGTCCCTTCTTGTCCGCTATCTAGGTCTCCCTCTTCTCTTGGGTAGCCTTTCATTTCGTGATTGTCAGCCTCTGATAGATCGGATCACCTCTAGGATTGAAAGTTGGTCTGCGAGGGCATCTTCCTTTGCAGGTCGGCTGCAGCTCATTCGGTTTGTCCTCCAGAGCTTCCATGTTTATTGGGCCAGTGTCTTTGTGTTGCATTTTCGTGTGGTCGATGAGGTTGAGAGCTTACTTCGTTGTTAGCTCTGGAAAAGCTGCTCTTCTGGTCGACGGGGGGCTCAGGTTTCATGGGATGACATCTGTATGCCCCAGTGTGAGGGTGGGTTGGGTATTCTTCATATCCAGTCTAGGAACTTGATTTAGCCGAGTTGACACCTCCTAGATCTAGATGATAGATGGTAGAACAAGTTATGGTGTACTCCAACTTCAAGCTGTCGAGGCTTGCCAAAATAATATTTATAAAACCTATAGCCTTTAGCTTTGCAGCTAGCGGTAACAGGGTCGAACCATAGAGAGAGAATAAAAATTGAAATTAATTGTTCGGGATGTAATTAAGTTGATTGGAAGGTTGTCACAAAACGGGGGGTTTTTATCATGCAAATTTAGTGTGAAAAGCGCTAATGGAAAAATGTGTAATCGAGATTAAAAAGTGTTGGATTTGGGAGATTTCGGGACTTTGCTAAGCATTATAATATCTATCATTTAATTCTAAAGTTTGGTTATCAATGTTACATGCACGTGAACGGTTGTCCGACAACCCTAAAGAAACTGGCCTCATAATAATTAATTAGAATTTCGCAATCCTAACTAAACTGTGTTCGCAATTAAACTAGAGTGATCAGCCCCAAATTAACCCAAACAGTCACTAGCACTCCACGACGAACGTTCGACTAAACACGCTAACCCTAAAGTAATCAACATTCAGTATGATTAATACGATGCTTCGATTTGTTCTACCGTTCTGTGTTACTAAATCAACAAGGAGAGGCACGACATCGCTAGTCTATAACTTTATCACATGCTAGAAAGCGAGTATGTCCGTCTAGAAATCTAACACATGCATAGATGAAGCAAGAACAGTAGATGCATAATAATAATTAAGCCAAAACAGAATTCAAAGACCAAATTATCAAAATATTACAACTTAACAAAATATCCCAAAATCGTTCCCAAATCCTACACGTTACCTTAGCCTACCATGGATAGATTGAATGCCAAAGCTTCCATGGGGACCTTGGACATAATCCCAAGCAAAAGGGGAAGAAAGAGCTTGAAAAACGCCTAACAATGGCGGAAAACCGAGAGAGATTGGCGGAGAAGATTGGTAGAGCACTTTATGTGGTACTGCAAATTCAAGCTGTCGAAGCTTGCCAAAATACAATTTATAAACCCGATGTACACCGAGCTATTTGAAGCTTAGTGGTAACGGGGTCGATCCACAGGGAAATAACAAATTTAATCTAACTAAGCCTAATTTGTTAAAGATAAAAAAAAGTATGCACAAATAAAAATAAAAGAATGGTAATTTGGTTTGGGGGAAGGGAGCTCCTAATAAGCAACTAACGGAAAATTAAATGACAACGTGCAAAAATTAAACGGTCGTGCTTAACTTCGAGAAATGGAGTTGCTCGTTATGGATGTTCGGATCAATGATACAATTTACTAACTAATCATGCTTATGCACACAATTCATTTGGCTACTTCTAACTCAAATGACCTAAGGATGTGATTAGGAATGTGCAATTCAAATCGTACTTGGCCAACAATCTATCTAAGGTCGCGACCCCTAAATCAACTACGAGCCAGTGACGGGAACATTGCGACGGCTTAATCCTAAGACTAACCCGGTTTCTCTCTTGCCTTAAGCCTAACATGAAAACGTTAATTAATTCAGATTACCAACTGTCACTTTGGGTTGAACTAATTAGCCATGCTTAGACCCGTGCTACCTAGGGGTTTGGGCAATTATACGTCCCAACCTTTAGCCCTCTATCATGCATAGGAACTAGGGCGTCAACCTAATTTAGCTACACATGCTAGGTATTATGAAGATCAAGCAAGAAGATGCATAAACGTACTCATTACATTAACATTTACAAAGGGGCAAAATATCCCCAAACATCCAAAACTTACAAACCAAAGCTCAAAATTAAGCAATTACCTCGGTTTAGCCTTCCATGGAGGATGAATAAATCCAATCCCCCATGGAAGAGCTTAGTAGCATGCACAAAGAAGGAGAATAAGTACAAAAATGGTGGAAATGGAGTGTAGACCCGAGAGGAGAAGTTGGAAGAAGATGAAGGATGAAAAGTTGGGCTGAAAAATGCGTTTTCACGCCTTTTAAAGTCGGAGCGTCGAGACGCTAGGCAAGCGTCTCGACGCTGGTGCCCTAAGTGGCCGCGCGGGGGCGTCGAGACGCTCGGACAGCGTCTCGACGCTGTCGCGCGTCCATTTGGAAAAATGTCGGGCGAGCGTCGAGACCCTCGGGCGGCGTCTCGACGCTGGGGCGCGCTTGGTCTTCGGTAAGCAGTCGGGGCAGCGTCGAGACCTTCGGGCGGCGTCTCGACGCTGTCGCGCGCGCGTGCGTCGGATGGTGTCTGGGCAGCGTCGAGACCCTCGGGCGACGCCTCGACGCTGTCGCGCGCGCGTGCTTCAGATGATGTCTGGGCGGCGTCGAGACGCTCGGCCAGCGTCTCGACGCTGCCGCCCATGCAAGGGTGCTCTCGGGTTGGTGATGCCAAATTGTGTCTTTTCAAGCCCTTTTTGCCATCTCTTGGATTCTTCAAGGCCTTTCACTCCCGATGCATCTATGAAGCTCTAAAACGGCACTTTAAACCCCGAAATGTGTCTAAGGACTTCCCGAGCTCTCTACCATGAAATCACCTACAAGGAAGCATTTTAATCAATATATGTCATGGTTTTAGCTAGAATTAGGGACATAAAGATAGCTATATTTTGGAGCTATCAAAATACCCCCGACCTAAATCTTGCTAGTCCTCGAGCAAGGTATACTCTCAATAATCTCCAAAGAATTAAATGCATGCTTAGACTCTGTTACGTGCTCAATGTGTTAAAATAAATATGCAATCAGATAGAAAGAGCACTCAGAACATGCAAGCATACTGGCAGCGATATTATTGAACTATCGCCAATCATCGGGTTGTCGAGACCCGCCAAAATAAATTTATAAATGCCCGAAATCACTAAACTATTTGTAGAATAGTAGTAACGGGGTCGATCCACAGGGAATTAAGGTACTTTGACTTAATCTTAATTAAATTTGCAAACAATTACTATAGACCAAATAAGGGGGAATTGTTGGCTTTACGTGACTAAATTGGAACAAAGCAAATAGAAAAAATTAGCTAACGGAGTTTCCGACTCGGGATGATCGGGAGTAAATCTAGCAACTATCTTGGATCATAGATTGACGCGTATAATGGCTAAATAATTTTAACGAATGCACGGCTCGTCCAAAATTATTAAATATCCCGGACATGCTCCATGGATTTAATTAAACATAATTAATTATGATAATCAAGCATACCGTTCGGACATTGGCGGCCAACGCTCTCCCAAGACCGAACGGTAGCAACAAGCTAACCGTGACGACTATCTAATTTGGACGCGAAATTAGTATGTCGATTTGGAATTCTAATTCGGGAACAATGAACATCAAGAGCGTAAGGACGCCAATACGCTCAAGGAGCCACAATTCCTTGTTACTTGGCGGAAACGAGAGGCACGGCATCAAATCCTTTAACTAATGGACATGCTCAAAATCAAGGGTGCCTAGTCCTAAATCATTCAAACATGCTCATAGATTAAGCAAAGAAATAGAATTCAATTCAATAAAAATCCAACCAATTCAGAATTTCAATCCACAACCTCACCAAGAATTCATACTACATTTGTCCCTACAATCCCGAGCCAAAAACGGTAAATCTACTCACTCATGACTTGTGTGACGTGGGACGGCTTCAAATCGAGCTTCATAGCCCCTCCCATGGTGAAAAATGGCTGCTGGACGTCAAATCAGGCGCGGAGCTCGAGGTGGAAGATGATAATGGCGGCTAAAATCGGACAAAAATGTTAAGTAGTCCGTCGTAGCGTCGAGACGCTAGGGCAGCGTCTCGACGCTGCGCCCTAAATAATCCGCGCGCGCGCTCGGGGTGGCGTCGAGACGCTCGCACAGCGTCGAGACGCTTGTGCGGCGTCGAGCTAGCGTCGAGACGCTATCACTCGACGCTTGCTCTCGGGTTTTTTCTTCAATTCAGCGCTTCAGACTTCGGAGCGTCGAGACGCTAAGGCAGCGTCTCGACGCTGGGCAGCGTCGAGCTAGCGTCGCGACGCTGTCGCTCGACGCTAGCTCTCGGGTTTTTGCATGGAATTTTGCCTTCAATTTCCCCAAAGCGCCCAAACTTCATCTCTTTGCATGGATCTTCCCGGGAAGCGTTCTTATGCCTTTAAATCGCGATATTAAGCTCCGAAACGCTCTCGAGAGCTAAGCACCGAGAACACCTACAATAATTACATAAAAGCAAGATTAAGCCAATAATAAACGTGAATTAGGGACATAATTATAGCTCCAAAATGGAGCTATCAAACACCCCCAACTTAAATCTTGCTAGTCCTCGAGCAAGGTGGAATTCTGACTAATTAAATAGAACGAGAATGCATGCTAGGGACTCGATTCTCAATACTGGAAAAGACAAGGCAATTGCATTTGAAAGAACAGCTGCATGCATGCGTTGGTTAAGAACAATTTGGAAAATTTAAAGATGTTTCCCTAATTACGCCTCGGACTTAGCTCCTCGATCTTAGATTTCAACAGGCTTAGAACGGCTCTATCTATCCTAAAATTTCGCTTTCCCCCTACTTATGGCTTAACAGAACAGTCTAAGGGCAGTTCATCGCTTATGCAAGTAATATAACGCAAGGCATCTTTTTTCTCGATTTCATTGAACTTATCTTCATGAGCGCCTAACATGTCAATCTTACTTTCGTTTCAGCTTGCCTGCAATTTCATTGCACAGTGCATCTGACTACGGGCAAAATTCACATTTTTAAGGACTAGCGTTCACTTCTTTGTGCATCCTTTTCATGCAGTGGCGACCGTGGGTTACACGACCGCCCCTGGCTACTAAGGTAACTCAAGAAGGAGGAACGCCTCACGAGATTATTTTCTTTTTATAAACTTGCATTCATTTTTCTTTAAGTCTAAGCATCGTATTAAAATTTTGAGCGCACGGGTTACAAACAAAAGCGAATCTTGGCCCATCCTAAGGTTGCCTTTCGAGGTGACAACGAATTTCAAAACAAACAGAGCTACACTAAACCCACAGATCCAAGATAGAGTGCTAACATGCGAAGCTTAAACAGGGAAATATTTTTGAAAAAAAATTTCAAAATGGCCTTAACATATGCAATTATGCTGAATTTCATGACAAATACAAATACGAAGACCTCAGCAGTACATCACAGAATTTCATAGTCAGACTAGCATGCTTTCACCATAACTCAACAAGTAAATCAGGATTCCACAACTAAACTCGACAATCACTATAAGGCACAACCCACCACCCCCAACTTAGAAATTGACAATGTCCTCATTGGACCAAGTATGCACAGTCAAAACGAAAGGAAAGAAAACCTTCCCTGAATTGTGACTTAGAGGGTTGTAGGGTGCGCTTTAACCTTAGCCAATAAACCGCAAGGATGAGCCATTGTTTCACCTGAAAATTCACAACATCAGAGTAGAAATCTAAACTAATCCTAAAAGACGGTAAGTAAACAAAAAGCATGTACAGTTCAAGCTCGGGTGCCTCCGAGTAGCGCAAATTTTTAGAGTCGATTGCTCGACTTTACCAAAACTCAATTTATCCTTTCTCATAATCAGGCTCTTTCAAGTAAGCATGGTCGTCGAAGTCCTCTGACATTCCCTCATGAAAGATCTTTAATCGCTGGCCATTCACCGTGTATTCTTTTTCTGTATCCAGGCTCTGAATCTTGACTGCACCATAGTGATGAACATCAGTGATAATGAAAGGACCAAGCCACCTGGAACGAAGTTTACCTGGCATGAACTTCAAGCGGGAGTTGAACAAGAGGACTTTCTGACCAACTTCGAAGTGTTTCCTGACGACTCGTCTGTCGTGGAACATTTTGGTCTTTTCCTTGTAGGTCTTCGAGTTCTCATATGCATCCAGGCGAAGCTCCTCCAGTTCTTGCAATTTGAGGAGTCTTTCTTCGCCCGCCAAATCAAAGTCCATGTTGCACTTCTTCACGGCCCAGTAAGCTTTGTGTTCGATCTCCACGGGGAGATGACAGGCTTTACCATAAACCATCCGGTAGGGAGACATCCCTATGGGGGTTTTGTAAGCCGTACGATAAGCCCACAAAGCGTCGTCCAGCCTGAGGCTCCAATCCTTCCTTCCTGGACTTACTGTTTTCTCGAGGATGCTCTTCACCTCTCGATTGGAAACCTCCGCTTGACCATTGGTCTGAGGATGATACGGGGTAGAGATTTTATGATTGACCCCATATTTCCTCATCAAGGCCTGGATCGTTTTGTTGCAGAAGTGGCTCCCTTGGTCACTTATGATGGCTCGTGGAACTCCATACCTGCTAAAAATGTTAGATTTGACAAAACTGGAAACAACATTAGCGGTATCAACTTTGGTGGCTTTAGCTTCCACCCATTTAGACACGTAGTCCACAGCCAATAAGATATAGACAAAACCAAATGAAGGGGGGAAGGGTCCCATAAAGTCCATACCCCAAACCTCAAAAATTTCACAAGTTAAAATGGGGTTTTGGAGCATTTCATTCCTACTAGTGATGGTCCCCTTTCTCTGACACTGATCACAAGATTTACAAAAGTCATAACAGTCTTTAAACAGCGATGGCCAGAAAAACCCACAATCTAAAATTTTTCTCGCAGTTCTATTTTGCCCAAAGTGTCCCCCACATGCAAATTCATGGCAAAAGGTAAGGATGGACCTATGTTCAGACTTAGGGACGCACTTCCTAATTACTTGGTCAGCGCAAAATTTCCACAAAATGGGCTCTTCCCAAACATATGTTTTGGCTTCGCTTTTCAGCTTAGCTCTTTGATTATATGAAAAGTCGAATGGGAACGTACCTGTGACCAAGTAATTGACAATGTCGGCGTACCATGGTGTCTCCACACTTACCTGGAAAAGAACTTCATCAGGGAACTCATCATTCAGAGGCAAATCGTCCTCATTACGCACAATACGGCTCAAGTGGTCAGCAACGGTATTTTCTGATCCTTTTCTGTCCTGAACAGAGACGTCGAACTCCTGGAGTAATAATACCCATCTGAGCAGTCTAGGCTTCGAGTCTTTCTTGTTCATCAAGTATCGAACCGCTGCATGGTCAGAAAAAACAATTACTTTAGATCCAAGAATATATGGCCGAAACTTATCAAGAGCGAAAACTATGGAAAGCAGCTCCTTCTCTGTTGTTGTGTAACCGATCTGCGCGGAATTGAGCGTCCTCGAGGCATAATAAATCACATGGCTCTTCTTGTCTATCCTCTGGCCCAACACAGCGCCTACGGCATAATTGCTTGCGTCGCACATGATCTCGAAAGGAGTCCCTGATAACTCCATTTTGGAGCTATTAAATACGTCCTAATCATAGCTAAAGTCCGCTTTCAATTGATTAAATGTATCTCTTTTGTAGGAGAAAAGCGGCAAAGAGCTCGTGCGTCCATTGGGCATGTTCGAGCGCTTAAAGCAGAGTTTTAGCGCCCCGGGAATGCATCGGGAAGAGGGGAATTTGTCTCGTGAAGAAACGGGCCAAAACAGCCTTGAAGAGGCATTGCATCAGCCCCAAACCCGAGAGCCAGCGTCGAGCTATAGCGTCGAGACGCTGGCTCGACGCTGGAAAAACCCGAGAGCAAGCGTCGAGTGATAGCGTCGAGACGCTAGCTCGACGCTGCCCTGGCGTCGAGACCCTGCTTGGCGTCGAGACGCTCCGGAGGAGGCGCGCGCAGGAAATTCATCGGGGCAGCGTCGCGACGCTGGCCTTGCGTCGCGACGCCAGCGCGCGCGCGCGCGCGGATCACTTAGGGCACAGCGTCGAGACGCTGGCCTAGCGTCTCGACGCTACGACGATTACAGTAGCTTAAGGACGATTTTTCTGCAGATTTTTGCATAATCTTCTCCAAGCTCTTTCTTCTTCATCTCTCAACGGAATCCGGCGATTCTTCTTCCCTTCTTCCCCATTTTCTCTCTACTTTTCGTGGAGCTCCGCCATTGTTGGCATGCGAGCGAGCTCCACTTCCCTTTTGTAATAGATAGATGAACTCCTCCGTGGTCGTTGTTGGAGCGGGATTGACAAACCGCGCCATGAGCGGCTAAGGTAAGGGTGAACGGTTTGGGAATGGTTTAGGAGGATTTTGTTAGACGATCTGGTTTTGATAATCTGATTTTTGATTTATGCATATTGGGTTCTGTTTATTTGCATTTGTCTACTTTGCTTAATCCAACGCGCATGTTTAATTTCGACGATTGACACTCGAGTAATTATGCATGTTGTGTATGTTAAAGAGTAGCGATGCCGTGCCTCTCACTGCTCGACTAAGTAACACAGGTAGATGAAATTAAATCGAAGTATTAAGCCGTGTAGGATAGTTTTTGATTGCATACAGCGTTTGCGGGCAATCTACTAGCAATTTGAATTCACGCTTAAATGTTCGTCGCGGTTAGCTAGTGACTGTCTAGATTTACCTTAGGGCTGATCACCTTGATGTAAGCTTAGATAACGTGTAATTAGAACTGTGTGGTCTAATTAAAATCCATGGAGTCGGCTACTTTGGGGCATCTCTGGTAGTCGTCCGCGTGTATAATGAACTGAATACCATGATTTTAGCATTAAAGGATAAACCGAATTAGTCTAACAATTGATCCCGAGACTCCCCAAACCGTGCACACGTTCTCTACATATTATTCCTTTCTTCCGTTAGCTTTCTTATTGTTTTACCTCTGCATGATTAAAACCCCCCCGTTACCAATCAATCAATTAAATCCAAATTCCACTAGTAAATTCATTCTCCTATTCCTTGGATCGACCCTGTTACCACTGGCTGCAAAGCCTTGGCAATAGGCATTATAAATTTATTTTGGCAAGCCTCGACAGCTTGAGTTTATAGCGATAGTTCAAAAATATCGTTACCAAAATTGGCGCCGTTGCCGGGGAGTAGGCAATTGATTGAATTTATGATTGAAGTTTGAATTTGATTTATTGATGGTTGACTGAAAATTTTTTCTGTTTGTATGTTGTATGTTTAGATTTTTGTTTGTGTATGACCCGTTCCTCTGAGGGTAGTTTGCAGTATATTCCTGAGATTGACAGAGAGGAGCGGCGGTTGCGTAGAGAAGCCCGGGAGGGGCAAGGACCGTTTGAAAGAGAAGAAGGCAATCCCTTCTTATTTGAAGAGATGGCGCAAGGTGAAGCGCCACGGACGCTGAAGCAACTGGCAGCGCCAGACCTGAACCTGCAGCCCTTGTGCATTAACTACCCCGTGGTAGCAGGTAACTTTGAATTGAAATCTGGTTTAATTCACCAGTTACCTTCTTTCCATGGAAACGCAGGTGAGGACGCGAACAAGCATTTGATGGAATTCCATTGCGTCTGCGCGGGAATGAAGCCCGCAGGGGTCACGGAGGAGCAACTGAATATGAGGGCATTCCCCTTCACGCTCAAGGACAAAGCCAGAGACTGGCTGTATTACTTGCCCTCCGGATCGATCAACACGTGGCAGGACATGAAGCGGGTATTTTTAGAAAAATACTTTCCCGCATCCTTGGCCACTACTCTGCGGAAGAGGATATATGGGATCACCCAGGATGTAGGTGAGTCCCAGCATGAGTATTGGGAACGCTTTGGGCGCCTGTGCGCGAGTTTCCCACACCACCAGATCGCCGATCAGCTGCTCATACAGTATTTCTATGAGGGGATGACGCCCCACGACAGGCAGATGATCGATGCAGCGAGTGGAGGGGCACTGATTGACAAGACCCCAGTTGAGGCCAAGCAGCTCATTGCAAATATGGCTACCAACTCGCAGCAGTTTGGGATCAGGGGGCAAGGACAAGTGCACAGCGTGGCTCAGAGCCATGAAATGTCTGAAATGAGGGCCCAGGTGGCCGAGATAGGGAGTATGTTGAAAAAATTTGTTGGAGGACACCGCGAAGAGGCGGAGGTCAATGCAATCGGGGGGTATGCTTCCAACCCAAGGAAGTATGATCCATATGCTAGCACTTATAACCCCGGTTGGCGTGACCATCCTAACTTCAGCTATGGGAATAGGGAAGGACAAACCCGTTTTCAAGGCCAGTCTCAGGATAGGCCTAACTCTTCCACCCAGGCTCAAGCTTCGAGCTCCTCCAGCTCACTTGAAGAGATGGTCAGGACCATCGTGACTAGCACCAGCCAGTTCCAGAAAGAGGCTCGCGAGGAGCTTAATTCTCATAAGGCAGAGCTGCAGAATTTGAACAAGCAGCTGACACAGATGGCGGTGTCTATTAGTAAGATCGAGAGCAAGAGCTCGGGGAAGCTTCCTTCCCAAACTACAGTTAACTCATGTGAAAACGTGAGTGCCATTCAGCTGCGCAGTGGGAAGTCACTTTCCACCAGAGCTGCGAAGGAAGCCACGGACAGCCTGAACGAGTCCGCCCCGATTGCCCTTGAGACTCAGAATGAGAAAAGAAATGAGAAGGTCAGTGTACCTGTGGATGTTGCCAAAGCACCATTCCCGAGTAGGCTTGCGAAGCCTACTTTGGAATCCGATGACGAGGAGGTCCTGCGAACCTTCCAAAAGGTGATGGTGAATATCCCGCTCCTAGAGGCAGTCAGTCAAGTGCCCAAATATGCAAAATTCTTAAGGAGCTGGTGCACTACGAAAAGGAAGTCCAGAGGGACTGAGAAAAAGAAAGAGAACGTCTCTGCCTTACTCCCAGGTACGTTGCCTGCAAAGTGCAATGATCCAGGTACCTTTACTATCCCTTGCACTATAGGTAGTAAAATTGTTCGTAATGCCATGTTAGACCTAGGAGCCTCTGTAAATGTTATGTCTTATGCATTGTATCGTGAACTGAATTTAAATGAAATGCATGAATGTAATGTTTCTGTTCAGTTGGCTAATGGGTCGAGCATTTGTCCTAGGGGGAAGGTAGAGGATGTTTTAGTTAGAGTTGGGAATATGACGTTTCCCGCCGATTTCCTTGTTTTAGATATGAAAGAAAATTTGTCGCATGCTTCGTCCTCTATGCTGTTAGGACGCCCTTTTCTTAAGACCGCTAGGGTCAAAATCGATGTGTATAAGGGCGTCGTTTCGTTAGAGTTTGATGATACTTTGCATGAGTTTTCTTTATTTGATGGGAAATCTGTTGCGAATGTTTCTGTTGTTTGTGAGAATGATGAGAATGGGAGTCTACCCTCGCGCTTGAGGGATGGTTCCCATGTCTCCGTTAAAATTTCTGATTTAAATTTGATGGATGATACTGCTGGTTTTTGCACTAACATGTCTAATATTCACGTGCCCGAGGCACGAAGAGTGCAAAACATTTTTCAGGTGGATGATGGTGGAAAAGGTGTGGCCTTGGACAAGTATGGATCGTCCCCCGCACCTACAGACTATGGATGAGTCTGTTGAGAGAATACAGTCGAGCAACCGACTTTAAAAATTCTGCGCTTCTCGGAGGCACCCGAGTGTTGAACTGTTTTTATGCTTTAGTTTAGTTTTCTTGCTTTTTAGAATTAATTTAGCTTGTTGTTTTTTTTTTTTTAGGGAATCAAGGAAGAGAGGGCAATTTTGGGCTCTGATGCGTTCGTGCGCCGCTTCCTCGCCCTCGCCAGCTTCACCAAGAGTCAGGGAAGTGTATTTCTTCTTCCCTTTTACTTCTTGCATCTGACTGGTTGGCATTGAGGACAATGCCAAATTTTGAAGTTGGGGGTGGAGTAGTCCGATGGATGTGCATGTGTAGTTTGTTGAGAAGTGCTATTAAGATATTGAAGTGCTTGGGACTCTGTTTACTGTTTTCTGACTGTGATAGCCTAGGAAATGCATGTTGGAAATCTGAGCATGTTCATAATCGAGTTTTTGCATGAGTTTTGTGTTTATTAGGTTCATGTCAAAAATTTTAAAATTTTTTCTGTTGCTCCCTTGCACTCATCGCGCACTTAGCAACTTCTCCCTAGATTCCGTAAGCTTAGTTTATCGCATGCTTAGCTAATTCTCGTTGTCACCCCGAAAGGCACCCTTAGGTAGCTTGTTGCATGAGAGTTAGTAGCTAATTAATTGAGAAAGCATGTGCTTAGCCTAATGTAAAAAAAAAATAGAAAAGCATGTTTAGTAGAAAAGTTCCTCTCGAGGCGCTCCTCCTTCTTATTTGCGCTTAAAAGAAGTGAGCGTTAGTCCTTAAAAACGTGAAGTTTCATGCATGAATTTGACGTGTTAGGCAACTCGAGTAGGAAAGAAAAAGAAATGAAAGGTTGGTTCAAAGAACCCAAATAAAAGAGTACAAAGTACTTTTGAAAAGAAAGAAAAAGAATGAGAAAATAATTAGGTCTCTTAATTTGTTTCTCTCTCTCGTGTAAGTCAAGTGTAGCTGTTCTTAAACGCTAGAAGTAGGGGGAAAGCGGGATGTGCGTTGCATGTTGGTTTTCCGGGTTTACGTGAGTTTAGGAGTAGTTGTCTAGCACACACACACGTTAGGGGGCAAGAGTTAATTTTTGATATGTCCTAGTTATTACATGAACAAAATGCTTCCATGATTATGCTCGTGTTTAAATTTCAATATGCATGGAGGTTTGAGTTAGAATGCATGTAATAGCGTCCTTAGAGTCAATGTCTTTGTAGTGCTTGCTCGAGGACTAGCAATGTTTAAGTTGGGGGTGTTTGATAACTCCATTTTGGAGCTATTAAATACGTCCTAATCATAGCTAAAGTCCGCTTTCAATTGATTAAATGTATCTCTTTTGTAGGAGAAAAGCGGCAAAGAGCTCGTGCGTCCATTGGGCATGTTCGAGCGCTTAAAGCAGAGTTTTAGCGCCCCGGGAATGCATCGGGAAGAGGGGAATTTGTCTCGTGAAGAAACGGGCCAAAACAGCCTTGAAGAGGCATTGCATCAGCCCCAAACCCGAGAGCCAGCGTCGAGCTATAGCGTCGAGACGCTGGCTCGACGCTGGAAAAACCCGAGAGCAAGCGTCGAGTGATAGCGTCGAGACGCTAGCTCGACGCTGCCCTGGCGTCGAGACCCTGCTTGGCGTCGAGACGCTCCGGAGGAGGCGCGCGCAGGAAATTCATCGGGGCAGCGTCGCGACGCTGGCCTTGCGTCGCGACGCCAGCGCGCGCGCGCGCGGATCACTTAGGGCACAGCGTCGAGACGCTGGCCTAGCGTCTCGACGCTACGACGATTACAGTAGCTTAAGGACGATTTTTCTGCAGATTTTTGCATAATCTTCTCCAAGCTCTTTCTTCTTCATCTCTCAACGGAATCCGGCGATTCTTCTTCCCTTCTTCCCCATTTTCTCTCTACTTTTCGTGGAGCTCCGCCATTGTTGGCATGCGAGCGAGCTCCACTTCCCTTTTGTAATAGATAGATGAACTCCTCCGTGGTCGTTGTTGGAGCGGGATTGACAAACCGCGCCATGAGCGGCTAAGGTAAGGGTGAACGGTTTGGGAATGGTTTAGGAGGATTTTGTTAGACGATCTGGTTTTGATAATCTGATTTTTGATTTATGCATATTGGGTTCTGTTTATTTGCATTTGTCTACTTTGCTTAATCCAACGCGCATGTTTAATTTCGACGATTGACACTCGAGTAATTATGCATGTTGTGTATGTTAAAGAGTAGCGATGCCGTGCCTCTCACTGCTCGACTAAGTAACACAGGTAGATGAAATTAAATCGAAGTATTAAGCCGTGTAGGATAGTTTTTGATTGCATACAGCGTTTGCGGGCAATCTACTAGCAATTTGAATTCACGCTTAAATGTTCGTCGCGGTTAGCTAGTGACTGTCTAGATTTACCTTAGGGCTGATCACCTTGATGTAAGCTTAGATAACGTGTAATTAGAACTGTGTGGTCTAATTAAAATCCATGGAGTCGGCTACTTTGGGGCATCTCTGGTAGTCGTCCGCGTGTATAATGAACTGAATACCATGATTTTAGCATTAAAGGATAAACCGAATTAGTCTAACAATTGATCCCGAGACTCCCCAAACCGTGCACACGTTCTCTACATATTATTCCTTTCTTCCGTTAGCTTTCTTATTGTTTTACCTCTGCATGATTAAAACCCCCCCGTTACCAATCAATCAATTAAATCCAAATTCCACTAGTAAATTCATTCTCCTATTCCTTGGATCGACCCTGTTACCACTGGCTGCAAAGCCTTGGCAATAGGCATTATAAATTTATTTTGGCAAGCCTCGACAGCTTGAGTTTATAGCGATAGTTCAAAAATATCGTTACCAGTCCCCCACTGCGGTGGATGAATGATGGGTGCGTTGGTCAAGCACTTTTTCAGAACGTCAAAGGCAAGCTTGCACTGTTTGTCAAAACATAATGGAACATCCTTTTTCAGCAAGCTTGTCATCGGAGTCACTATCTTCGAGAAGTCTTTAATGAACCTGCGGTAAAAACCTGCGTGACCAAGAAAAGAACGTACTTCCCGAAGATTTGTGGGGTAAGGTAAATCAGATATGACATCAATCTTAGCTTTATCAACCTCTATCCCCTTAGCAGACACAACATGACCCAATACTATGCCCTGACTGGCCATGAAATGACACTTCTCAAAGTTTAAAACAAGATTAGTTTCGATGCATCTTTCCATGACTCTAGACAAGTTAAACAGGCAATCTTTAAATGAACTTCCATATACAGTAAAATCATCCATAAAGACTTCGATGCATTTTTCTACAAATTCAGAAAATATGCTCATCATGCATCGCTGAAAAGTCCCTGGAGCATTACAAAGCCCAAAGGGCATTCTCCTATATGCGTAAGTTCCGAATGGACAAGTAAAAGTAGTCTTTTCTTGGTCTTCCTGGGCTATGGGAATTTGATAAAACCCAGAAAAACCATCTAGAAAACAGAAGAATGGCTTCCCAGCTAAACGCTCCACCATTTGATCTATGAAGGGAATAGGAAAGTGGTCCTTCTTAGTCACGTCATTCAGTTTTCTAAAGTCAATACACATTCTCCACCCGTTTTGTACTCTCTTAGGTACTAACTCCCCCTTATCATTTCTAATAACAGTTATGCCCGTCTTTTTAGGTACAACATGAATAGGGCTAACCCATTGGCTATCAGAAATGGGAAAGATAATACCTGCATCCAGGAGTTTGTGTATCTCAGACAACACTACCTCTTTCATTGCAGGGTTCAGTCTCCGCTGAGGCTCTCGGGATGGCTTTGCTCCCTCATCCAGCCGAATCTTGTGCATGCACAGTACTGGACTCAACCCGTGCAAGTCTGCCAATGTCCATCCCATGGCTCTTTTGTTCTTTTTCAAAACCTCGACCAACTCGCCTTCTTGCTCCGATGTGAGCTCCTTGGAAATAATTACCGGAAGTGTCTCCACCTCACCCAAGTACACGTACTTTAGATGACCCGGCAACTCCTTCAATTCCAACTTGGGAGCCTGCAAAAGAGATGGTAATATTTTAGTTGGCTTTTCACATGTCTCTAAAGCAAAAGTAGGTTGTTCAGACAAATCAGTCAATATGGGAACACTACTTTCAACTTCGCCAACAATTTCAGTAAAAACGAGTGGGTCATCCCCATCAACAACAGTCATGCATTCTTCTTGTTCTAAAGTATCTATCAGATCAATTTTACAGACAGAATGCACATCAGCACGTTGTTTCATGGCGTCAAATACATTAAATTCGAACACATCCCCTTCATACTCAACAGACAAAGTTCCATCATGCACATTAATTTTCGTTTTCGCGGTTTTCATGAATGGTCTACCAAGTAAAACAGAAGTGGTGGATGTGTTTTCTTCCAAGTTTATCACATAAAAATCAGCAGGGAAGATTAAATCCTTAACTTTAACCAACACATCTTCAATTACCCCTAGAGGATGAATAGAAGACCTATTAGCTAACTGGATAACTATACTAGTTTCCTGCATACCTTCTAAACCGAGGCTCTTGTAGACTGAATATGGCATAACATTAATTGAAGCTCCTAAGTCTAGCATAGCGTGCTCGATTTCTCTATCCCCTATAGTACATGGCAAGAGGAACATACCTGGGTCCTGGCATTTGCTTGGAATACCTTGGGTTAGCAGGGCAGAAACATTCTTGCTTACCACGACTCTCTCAGCACTTTTAGTCTTCCTCTTCATAGTGCACATCTCCTTAAGGAATTTAGCGTACCTTGGGATTTGCTGGATTGCATCAAGTAGCGGTATATTGATCCCAACCTTCCTCAATGTCTCAAGTACATCCGCGTTGTCGGCCTCCTTAGATGGCCTTGCAAGCCTACTAGGAAAAGGAGCAACGGGAGTGTAAGACTTCATAGAAATAATAGGAGGAGGCATTACAACAGTTTCAGAGGGTGCTTGAGAACACTTATCTGGAGATATCTCTGAATCGTTTGGAGGACTCACGGGAGTGGTTTGAGATGGCACTTCTTTACCGCTTCTGAGGTTTATAGCACTAACCCCTTCCGCTTTGGACTCAATTCTACCCATTCTTTCCTTCACCTCCGTGAATTCATCTCTTAGAGACTTAATCTGCGACCTTGTCTCATCGCTAGATTCCATGAGCGATTTGAACATGCTTTCAATGGCTTTACCTGAAATAGAAGAAACATCCTGAGATGATTTTTCTTTCATCGTATGAACTAAACCAAATACCTGAGAAACTTGTTCTTTGAGCACTTCTATGTCGGAAGACATCTTAGAATGTTCGTTTCTTCCTCCGTTCTGGCGACGGTTCTCAGATATGTTGGTGATCAACTGACGAGCTTCCGCGGGCGTTTTCTCCCAAAGGACTCCTCCACTTGCCGCATCAAGCATCTGGCGGTCATGCGTGAGCAACCCACCATAGAAGCATTCGATAAGCTCGACTTCCGCTATCAAGTGGTTCGGACATTTTTCACAGAGTTTAATGAACCTCTCCCAGTATTCGTAAAATGCCTCGTCCTTTCCTTGCTCACGGCTCTGGCTTTTGAAGCAGGGAAATACCTTTCCAAGAATAGACTCTGCAACTTCTCCCAAGTAAATATGGTCCCCGATGGCAAGTAATGCAGCCAATCTCGAGCTTCACCTTTTAGGGTGAATGGAAAAGCTCTCAGGTAGAGCTGATCTTTTGTTATGACGCCAGGCTTCATCGCGGCGCTTACCATTTGAAACTCCTTGAGATGTTTGTAAGGATCTTCTTCTGCTTCACCACAAAAAGAGGGTAAAAGGTTAATCACACCAGATTTAAGCACAAACTCACCTGAAATTTCCGGGTAGGAAATACAAGAAGGTTGGTGGCCCATAGCACATGATGTCCATTGTCTGAGCGTCTTTGGGACTCCAATCTCATCATCGATCTCCATTTCCTCAATAAAAATTTGGCACTTCTAGCACACTTAAACAAACAGATCAAAATTGCAAATAATAAAAGAAATAACAGAAATTTAAGTAAAAATTAAAAGTTTACAAATAAAATTTAAATCAGGCCGAATTACACTTAGTTCCCCGGCAACGGCGCCAATTTTGGCAGCGATATTATTGAACTATCGCCAATCATCGGGTTGTCGAGACCCGCCAAAATAAATTTATAAATGCCCGAAATCACTAAACTATTTGTAGAATAGTAGTAACGGGGTCGATCCACAGGGAATTAAGGTACTTTGACTTAATCTTAATTAAATTTGCAAACAATTACTATAGACCAAATAAGGGGGAATTGTTGGCTTTACGTGACTAAATTGGAACAAAGCAAATAGAAAAAATTAGCTAACGGAGTTTCCGACTCGGGATGATCGGGAGTAAATCTAGCAACTATCTGGGATCATAGATTGACGCGTATAATGGCTAAATAATTTTAACGAATGCACGGCTCGTCCAAAATTATTAAATATCCCGGACATGCTCCATGGATTTAATTAAACATAATTAATTATGATAATCAAGCATACCGTTCGGACATTGGCGGCCAACGCTCTCCCAAGACCGAACGGTAGCAACAAGCTAACCGTGACGACTATCTAATTTGGACGCGAAATTAGTATGTCGATTTGGAATTCTAATTCGGGAACAATGAACATCAAGAGCGTAAGGACGCCAATACGCTCAAGGAGCCACAATTCCTTGTTACTTGGCGGAAACGAGAGGCACGGCATCAAATCCTTTAACTAATGGACATGCTCAAAATCAAGGGTGCCTAGTCCTAAATCATTCAAACATGCTCATAGATTAAGCAAAGAAATAGAATTCAATTCAATAAAAATCCAACCAATTCAGAATTTCAATCCACAACCTCACCAAGAATTCATACTACATTTGTCCCTACAATCCCGAGCCAAAAACGGTAAATCTACTCACTCATGACTTGTGTGACGTGGGACGGCTTCAAATCGAGCTTCATAGCCCCTCCCATGGTGAAAAATGGCTGCTGGACGTCAAATCAGGCGCGGAGCTCGAGGTGGAAGATGATAATGGCGGCTAAAATCGGACAAAAATGTTAAGTAGTCCGTCGTAGCGTCGAGACGCTAGGGCAGCGTCTCGACGCTGCGCCCTAAATAATCCGCGCGCGCGCTCGGGGTGGCGTCGAGACGCTCGCACAGCGTCGAGACGCTTGTGCGGCGTCGAGCTAGCGTCGAGACGCTATCACTCGACGCTTGCTCTCGGGTTTTTTCTTCAATTCAGCGCTTCAGACTTCGGAGCGTCGAGACGCTAAGGCAGCGTCTCGACGCTGGGCAGCGTCGAGCTAGCGTCGCGACGCTGTCGCTCGACGCTAGCTCTCGGGTTTTTGCATGGAATTTTGCCTTCAATTTCCCCAAAGCGCCCAAACTTCATCTCTTTGCATGGATCTTCCCGGGAAGCGTTCTTATGCCTTTAAATCGCGATATTAAGCTCTGAAACGCTCTCGAGAGCTAAGCACCGAGAACACCTACAATAATTACATAAAAGCAAGATTAAGCCAATAATAAACGTGAATTAGGGACATAATTATAGCTCCAAAATGGAGCTATCACATACATGATCTTATAGCAAG
The DNA here is from genome assembly GCA_028017165.1 of Herpetospermum pedunculosum. Taxonomy (NCBI): domain Eukaryota; kingdom Viridiplantae; phylum Streptophyta; class Magnoliopsida; order Cucurbitales; family Cucurbitaceae; genus Herpetospermum; species Herpetospermum pedunculosum. The sequence goes on along the minus strand of CM051523.1, from coordinate 38,394,972 downwards.
TAGTAAGTATTTTTTCATTCGTTTTCCCACAGAGATTTATTATAAGCTATTCATGAAGTGTAAAGTTAAGAAAGAAGGGGTGGATTTGATGGGGTAGGATTGGTTTTAAATTGTCTATTTCCTACTGAATATGTAGAGGGTAGCAACATAAACAAGAACAAGTCAAAGCTAAACTCGAATGAAAAGAGACGGAATTAATAAATGAAGGCAAAGACAGCTAGACAAAATTGTAACTTAAGCAGAATTGCGGAGACAGCAATTCTATCGCAATTTAAATAACAGCGAAAGTGTGTAAAGTGATGAATTAAGGGCTACTAACGACTATCCTATAGGCTTTTTCATACGATTCCCAAGCACTGGACCAACTCACTATGCATCAAACTATCTCATTCTCATGTATCTTCCGATTTCATGCATTAGATTCTTTAGTTTACTCATGTCCAAGTAAGGTCTTAAGCATCTTGTTAAGGCCGAAGGATATGGTTTGTACTAGGGAAACGCCTATTCCTAGGCCGTTTCCTGGCTACCTTGAAAGGCTAGCATGATAGTATGACTCTGAACTCTTACTCCTTCCAGAGGTTAGGAGTTCTTTGGACAAAATGGATGGCCAATCGAAATTGCCCGTGGGATGAAGCTTACATACAATCAATGCTTCGAGAGTTATCCTACATGCTTGGTTCACGTTTTTTAGCCTATAGTGTTGTCATTAGCATGCCCCTAAGGGACTTAGTTACTCATGGATATGGGGAGAACAGAAATAAGAGATGAAAGAGACATGCTTAGAAGAGAACTATACTAAAAACAGCAAGGTAAAACAGTAAGATGCGAAGACAAGAAATTGTTAAATGAAGAATTGTGCTTGGATTACTTAATTGGTTGAATGAACAAAAAGAGTAACTTAAAGTGCAAAACAGAAAGACAGAACACAACGAAATGGACTGATCTAGTTACAAGAAAGGAAACAACAACAAACTTAAGCTGGAAAATGGAAATAAAGACAGAAAACAGTAAAAGATGCTTGAAAGCCTCGTTGCAACCGCCTCGGCTGAAGGGGATGAAAGAATAGCTTTGCTTGGATGAATCCAATCGGGAGAGAAGATGAATCTTCTCTCCTTCCTATCAGATTGTCGATTCCAACAGCTGAGACTCTCACACCAACAGACGGCAAAGGAAAACAGGAAGAAAGATGGAGCTGCAAGAAGACTTCTACGCTTTCGGATGATGCTTGAACCTTCGACTTTGACCCCTATTTATAGTAGTCTGCAGGTGCATTTGGGCCAAGGAGAACCATCAATCTTCAACGTCGTACTTCAGAATGGATGGAGGAGAAAGAACGAATCCCTGAAATAACGGAAATTAACAGAAAAAGATCAGTCAACTTACGGTTTTCACTTGAAACATTGCGGTTTCAGCAATGTTTCCGCAATGCTGTCGCAATGCTTGTTTTTCATTCTTTTCCTTCGGTTTTCAACCCTTTTCTTTCCTATTGTACATAAGTCCTAATTTAGCTACCTTCTTCTAAATCTCATATTTAAGCATAGGTTTAGGCTAAATGCTATCAAAAACACCTAAGAGTGGACATCTTTCTAAGATAATTAAGTCCTAAAAAGGTCACTTTTGGAGACGTAACAGACTCTAACCTCAATGCTTGTGAAACAAGGTACTTGTATAAATGAAAAACCATCAAATGCATGCAAACGTTGAATTCATTTCAAAATTTAAACTCCTATTCCCTTACGTGTGTGTGTGTTTAGCACCTCTCAACCTAGCTCACGCAAGCCCGGAACAACCTTATACAGTCCTATAACTCGTTTTCCCCCTACTTATGGCGATAAGAACAGTCTAACGGCTTTTAGCGATAGAAAAAGCAACAAAACATAAGGCCTAAATTTTATTCTTTTCTTTGAGTACTTTGTACCCATTTTTCTTTTTGAACCCCTTTTTTTTTTATTTTTCTCCAAGAGAGCCTAACACGTCAAACTAGATCTAGCTTCACGTTCTTAAGGACCATTGCTCACTTCTATTAGTTCTCCTTTCATGCAGTGACAATCGTGGGTTACACGATCGCCCCTGGTTACACGGGCAACACAAGAAGGAGGAGCAACTCTAGAGTTTTTATTTTTCATGCTAACACTTTTTTTAGGCAATAGCTTCGCTATACACAAATGAGTCATTACTACTTCTACACATCAAGCCTCCCTAATGGTACCTTCCGGGGTGACAACAAGGTTTCAAACAAAATAAGATCCGTCTAGTCCTACAGAACTGAGAATAAGAGTGCTATGTGCTCAGTGAATGTAGGGAAATAACATAATTTTTTTTTAAAATAGGCTCAAAGTGTGCATACATTGTCAAATTTTCGAATCATGCAAATACGGAGTGTTCACGAGCAAATCACAGACCGTCCTCATCGGACACATGCATTCAGATTCTAATCTAACAGCCAGAGTACACATATGCTCGACAACTACTAAGAAGTCTCATCTCTATCTATCAACAAACTCCACCCCCCACCTTAAGATATGCATTGTCCCCAATGCATTCAACTATAAAAACGATAAAATTCTAAGGGAACAGAAAACCTCCCCTGAACTTTATGGAGCCGATGGGTGGAGATGTGCACCATCGTCTTCCAATGTGCTCTCGAATCGTCGACCGTTCCACCTTTTCTCCTAAGAAAACAAGAAAGCAAACAACAAATTCAAAAGCAAATATAAACAAGAACAGAGCAGTAAATAACAGAATTATAGTCCAAACTCGGGTGCCTCCGAGAAGCGCAAATTTTTAAAGTCGATTGCTCGACTGTATTCACTCTTCCACTCATCCATAATCGAACTTGGAAGATGCCCCATCCATCTTCCTAATCACCTCTTTCCTGCGAAAATCCATGAACAATTCTTTCTCTCGTGCCTTCTGCGCACATACAACATCAATTTTAAATTTTACAGGTTTTATAAAAGGTTGATCCCATAAAATTGATGCAAAAACGTGAGAGAGATTTTCATGCATTCCTAAAGCATAAGGATCAGCAGGAAAGAACGGGTCATTAACTTTGCCCAAAACATCTTCCACCTTTTCCAAGGGGTGCACATAAGATTTATCAACCAATTGCACAATAGAACCAGATTCATTCAAGTCATTCAGTTTAAGCTCATTAAAAACAGCATGCGACTCAACATTAACCAATGGTTCTAAATCTAGCATGGTTTGATTAGTCATTTCATTTCCAAAAGTGCAAGGTAAAGTGGAAGGAAGTAGATTAGCAGAGTTCTCAACAAATGTCAAAGCAGAAACAGATGAATCACAAAATTCAGTCAAGGATGGCTCATGCAACTCATGATCATCAAAAAGTTCAGTTAAAAATAATGGGTCATCCCCATCCTCAACAGACATGCATTGGTTATGAGCTACAGATTCAAATGTGTCTACTTGACAAAGAGAGAATACATCATCAACATGCTCTTCTACAATGGGCAGATGCATTTCAATAACCTCTCTGCCATACTCAACAGATAAAATGCCCTTATCCACATTTATTTTAGTTTTAGCAGTTTTCATAAAGGGCCTACCTAATAAGATCGAAGCATGCGGAGAGGAATAATTTTCATCCATTTTCAGAACATAAAAGTCAACAGGAAAAATTAATTCATTAACCTGCACTAACACATCTTCTACTATTCCTAGAGGATGCACAGAAGTTCTATCAGCAAGTTGAATAATTGTTCCTCTTTTATTCATTCCTTTCAGTTTTAGTTTCTGATAAATGGAATACGACATAACGCTAATGTAGGCTCCTAGATCAAGCATTGCTCTTCTAATATGCATGCCTCCAATCTTACAAGGGAGAGAGAACATACCTGGATCGCCGCATTTAACCGGTAAGTTCTTTGTGATCAAGGTTGAGACGTTCTCACTTACCACGACGCGTTCACTCTCCTTTGTCTTCCTCTGGTTTGTGCATAGTTTCCTTATGAACCTGGCGTACCTCGGGATTTCCTTCAAGGCGTCCAACAGAGGGATGTTGATCTCTACCTTCCTGAATGTGTCCAGGAACTCCTTCTCGTAGTCCTCCTTAGACGGTCTCGCTAACCTGCTAGGAAAATGAGCCTTAGGCACATAAACTCTAGTGCATGTAGGATCAAAATTTACCCCATGCCACCGTGGTTCGGGATTTTCTGTCTGTGGCTCGACGTGGCCATAATCGACTTCCACCGGCGGGGTACTCGTGGGAAGATGCTTCCCACTTCTCAAGGTGATGGCACAAGCGTTCTCATCTTTTTGCTTTTCCATCCTATTTATCTTCTCGGCCATAAGGGACATTTCCTTACCCAAATCTTGCATCTGAGTTCCAACGTTATCGAGCTTGTCCAAGGTATCTTGCTGTGATTTGGAAGTTATCGCAAATATAGCTTTAAACATGTCCTCAGCGGATCTACCTGAAACAGAAGATTGGGATTTCAGAAAATCATCCTTTAAAGCGAGAACAACTTTACTTACCTCAAAAAGCTGAGCCTTAAGCTCGTCCACGTCCCTTCTCAAGCGAGCTTGCTCCTCGCTTCCGTCTCCACTCCGCTCCAAGCTTCTAGCCAAGTTGGAAATTAAAACTCTAGCTTCAGCGGGTGTCTTATCCATGAGCGAACCGCCACTGGCGACATCAACTAACTGTCGGTTTGGCGGTAAGAGACCTTCGTAGAAATTCTGAATTAGGCGCTGGTCAGACACTTGGTGGTTGGGACAATCCTCACACAACCGACCAAATCTCTCCCAACACTCGAGAATTGTCTCTTTTTCTCCTTGCTCAATTCTATTAATCATTCTTCTGAAGGCGGCGACCTTGGGAGGTGGAAAATACTTCGCATAAAACGCTCCCCACAGCTCAGCCCAAGAAGTGATGGACCCGGTCGGTAGGTAATACATCCACTCTTTCGCTTCCTCCTTTAAGGAGAAAGGAAAAGCTCTAAGGTGGAGTTGATCTTCGGTGATGTCGTCGGTCCTAAATGACGAACACACCATCTGAAATGCCTTGAGGTGTCTGACGGGATTCTCATCTGCATTACCACAAAAAGAAGGTAATAAGTCAATCAGACCAGCTTTAAATTCAAAATTACCTGCAGCTACCGGATACATAATACTCGATGTGTTCCGGCCTAGCTCAGATGATGAAAGCTCCCTCAAGGTTCTTTGATGCTCATAATTACCCACGACCTCCATCTTGGCGCTTCTTTTGAATTTTCAAAGAATGACTGCGCTCCAAGAACTCAAACCAAAACGGGTAAAATAATACAAAAGAATTAAACTGTACAAAAAGTAAAAAAAAAAAATTTAAAACTAACAAACTAAACTTAACTAAATTAAATTAAACTTAGTTCCCCGGCAACGACGCCAATTTTGGTATAGCACTTTATGTGGTACTCCAAATTCAAGCTGTCGAAGCTTGACAAAATACAATTTATAAACCCGATGTACACCGAGCTATTTGAAGCTTAGTGGTAACGGGGTCGATCCACAGGGAAATAACAAATTTAATCTAACTAAGCCTAATTTGTTAAAGATAAAAAAAAAGTATGCACAAATAAAAATAAAAGAATGGTAATTTGGTTTGGGGGAAGGGAGCTCCTAATAAGCAACTAACGGAAAATTAAATGACAACGTGCAAAAATTAAACGGTCGTGCTTAACTTCAAGAAATGGAGTTACTCGTTATGGATGTTCGGATCATTGATACAATTTACTAACTAATCATGCTTATGCACACAATTCATTTGGCTACTTCTAACTCAAATGACCCAAGGATGTGATTAGAAATGTGCAATTCTAATCGTACTTGGCCAACAATCTATCTAAGGTCGCGACCCCTAAATCAACTACGAGCCAGTGACGGGAACATTGCGACGACTTAATCCTAAGACTAACCCGGTTTCTCTCTTGCCTTAAGCCTAACATGAAAACGTTAATTAATTCAGATTACCAACTGTCACTTTGGGTTGAACTAATTAGCCATGCTTAGACCCGTGCTACCTAGCGGTTTGGGCAATTATACGTCCCAACCTTTAGCCCTCTATCATGCATAGGAACTAGGGCGTCAACCTAATTTAGCTACACATGCTAGGTATTATGAAGATCAAGCAAGAAGATGCATAAACGTACTAATTACATTAACATTTACAAAGGGGCAAAATCTCCCCAAACATCCAAAACTTACAAACCAAAGCTCAAAATTATGCACTTACCTCGGTTTAGCCTTCCATGGAGGATGAATAAATCCAATCGCCCATGGAAGAGCTTAGTAGCATGCACAAAGAAGGAGAAGAAGTACAAAAATGGTGGAAATGGAGTGTAGACCCGAGAGGAGAAGTTGGAAGAAGATGAAGGATGAAAAGTTGGGCTGAAAAATGAGTTTTCAAGCTTTTTAAAGTCGGAGCGTCGAGACGCTAGGCAAGCGTCTCGACGCTGGTGCCCTAAGTGGCCGCGCGCGCGCGCGGGCGTCGAGACGCTCGGACAGCGTCTCGACGCTGTCGCGCGTCCATCTGGAAAAATGTCGGGCGAGCGTCGAGACGCTCGGGCGGCGTCTCGACGCTGGGGCGCGCTTGGTCTTCGGTAAGCAGTCGGGGCAGCGTCGAGACCCTCGGGCGGCGTCTCGACGCTGTCGCGCGCGCGTGCGTCGGATGGTGTCTGGGCGACGTCGAGACCCTCGGGCGGCGCCTCGACCCTGTCGCGCGCGCGTGCTTCGGATGATGTTTGGGCGGCGTCGAGACGCTCGGCCAGCGTCTCGACGCTGGCAGCGTCGAGCTAGCGTCTCGACGCTGCCGCCCATGCAAGGGTGCTCTCGGGTTGGTGATGCCAAATTGTGTCTTTTCAAGCCCTTTTTGCCATCTCTTGGATTCTTCAAGGCCTTTCACTCCCGATGCATCTATGAAGCTCTAAAACGGCACTTTAAGCCCCGAAATGTGTCTAAGGACTTCCCGAGCTCTCTACCATGAAATCACCTACAAGGAAGCATTTTAATCAATATATGTCATGGTTTTAGCTAGAATTAGGGACATAAAGATAGCTCTATTTTGGAGCTATCAAAGATCAAGAAAAATCGTCTTTACAGCCTATATAATCCGTCGGAGCGTCGAGACGCTAGCCCAGCGTCGCCACGCTGCGACCTAAAAATCTCAGCGCGCGCATCGCGATGGCGTCGAGATGCTAGGCCAACGTCTTGACGCTGCCCCGATAATTTTCAGCGCGCGCGCCTCTTCGGAGCGTCTCGACGCAAGGGCAAGCGTCTCGACGCCGGGCAGCGTTGAGCAGCGTCTCGACGCTTGCTCTCGGGTTTGGGGCTGGAAAATTGCCTTTGCATGGCAATTTTCTCCAAATATTCATGGGTTAGCTTCCCCATCTTCCGATGCAATCTCGGAGTGCTAAAACAGCTTCCTAAGCCATGAAACGCGTCCAATGGACACCATGAGCTCTTTGCCACAAATTTCCAATAAACAAGATAAATTAAACAATTAAGCGCGACTTTTAGCTATAGTTAGGGAGTGATATTTGGCTCCAAAATGGAGTTATCAATAGACAACCCCAAGAATGTTAAACAGATTTGAACTTGGAAAGATGATCAATGATAAAGAAGATATGAGAACTTGTTCCTATCTTCAAGATTTCGAACTCTCCACAATCTAGTTGATCAAACTAGATTGAAAGTACTAAACAAGCATTATAAACACAGGAATACAAAGAAAGCATAAAGCTCGAGAGACACTAAACTCAATATGACATATCATTCAACTTCCTTTACAAATGAGAATTACAACTCTATTTATAGTAATTGAAAGGACATAATGAAAGAACACAATCCTTCACCTATGTAGACTAAATTCAGCACCCAACCCTTCAAATCTATACATGCACCATATTGAATAAAAACACATGAATTTAAATGATCCATAATGTATTAATGATGTGAATGAATCTGGATTTCTAGATTAATTATGACTCATGGTGGAAAGTGATAACTCCATTTTGGAGCTATTAAATACTTCCTAAGTGTAGCTAAAAGTCCGCGTTTAATTGGTTAATCTATCTCGTTTGTAGGAGAAATGCGGAAAAGAGCTCGTGCGTCCATTGGACCTGTTTTGGAGCTAAAAGTGGAGTTTTAACGCCCCGGGAGTGCATCGGGAAAGGCCAAATCGATCCGAGAAGAAACGGACCAAATCTGCCTAGGAGAGGCAATTTTTCCAGCCCCAAACCCGAGAGCTAGCGTCGAGCCATAGCGTCGAGACACTAGCTCGACGCTACAAAAACCCGAGACCTAGCGTCGAGTGATAGCGTCGAGACGCTGCTGCGGCGTCGAGACGCTTCGGAGGAGGCGCGCGCAAGGAATCATCGGGCCAGCGTCGAGACGCTGCCCTAGCGTCTCGACGCCATCGCGAGGCGCGCGCGGATTATTTAGGGCGCAGCGTCGAGACGCTGCCCTAGCGTCTCGACGCTACGTCGATTACAGAAGCTGGAAAAGACGATTTTCTGCACATTTTTGGGGGATTCTCAATCTTCTTCATCTTCTTCATAACTTAGGAGATTTCTCTTCTTCTTCCTCTCGGTTTTCCATTGTTTTTCATTTAGCTCAGCCATTGTTGGCTTGTTTATGAGCTCTTCTCTTGTATCTTGTTGATGACAACTTCCATGGCTTACCTTGGAGCGGAATTGACAACCCGTTCCATGGACGGCTAAGGTAAGGGTGAACGGTTTGGGAAATATTTCAGGGATTTTTGTTAGACGCTTTTAGTTTTGATAATCCATGCCTTGATTATATTTTGGTGGTTGTTTGTATGCATTTATCTCTCTTGCTTAACCAAATGCATATGTTAGATTTCTACGATTGACACTCGAGCTTTCTAGCATGTTGTGAATGTTAAAGAGTAGCGATGTCGTGCCTCTCACTGCTCGACTAAGTAACACAGATTGATAAAACTAAATCGGAGTATCGAGTCGTGTATGATGGTTGTTGATTGCATACAGCGTTGGCGGGCAATCAGTTAGCAATTAGATTACATGCTCGAATGTCTGTCGCGGTTAGCTAGTGACTATCTAGAATAAATTTGGGGCTGATCACCTTGATGCAATTTTAGATAATGTTTAATTAGAACTGTGTGGTCTGATTAATTTCTATGGAGCCGGTTACCTTGGGGCTTCTCGGGTAACCGTCCGTGTGTACTACAACCTGTTTGCCATGAATTTTGTATTAAATGATAAGCTGAAGATGTTTAAGAATTAATCCCGAAAATCTCCAAACCGTGCACGCGTCTCTCTCTTTTATTTCTTCCGTTAGCGTTTACTTTCATTACTTTGCATGCTGAAAAATCCCCCCGTTACAGAAAACCAATCAATTAGTTAATTTCAATTTTAATATTAATTTCGATCATAACTTCTCGTTGGATCTACCCTGTTACCACTGGCTGCAAAGCCATTGAGAATAGGCTTATAAATTGTATTTTGGCGAGTCTCGACAACTCGGAATTTCTAGGATATTCAAAAATCCCAGTACCAAAATTGGCGCCGTTGCCGGGGAGAAGGCAAATTTGATTGAAATTATGATTGACTTTGAATTTGATTGATTGATGGTCTGTTGAAATTTTTTTCTGTTTGTAGTTGTATGTTTAAATTTTTGTTTGTGTATGATCCGTTCCTCTGAGCTTAGTGGATTGCAGTTTATCCCAGAAATCGAAAGAGAAGAGCGACGGTTAAGGAGAGAAGCCCGGTAGGGGCAGAGATTGTTTAGAGAAGAAGAAGGCAATCCCTTCTTGTTTGAGGAGATGGCGCAAGGCGAAGCGCCGCGGACGCTGAAACAGCTGGCAGCGCCAGATTTGAACCTGCAAACCCTATGTATCAACTACCCCGTGGTAGCAGGTAACTTTGAGTTAAAATCAGGTTTAATTCACCAGTTACCTTGTTTTCATGGTAATGCAGGGGAGGACGCGAATAAACATTTGATGGAGTTTCACTGCGTCTGCGCGGGGATGAAGCCCGCTGGAGTCACGGAGGAGCAGCTGAACATGAGGGCATTCCCCTTCACGCTCAAGGACAAAGCCAAGGATTGGCTGTATTATTTGCCCTACGGATCGATCACCACGTGGCAGGACATGAAGCGGGTATTTCTGGAAAAATACTTCCCCACATCCTTGGCCACAACTTTGAGAAAGAGAATATATGGGATCACTCAGGACGTGGGTGAGTCCTTGCACGAATATTGGGAACGTTTTGGGCGCCTGTGCGCAAGCTTCCCACACCATCAGATTGCCGATCAGCTTCTGATACAGTATTTTTATGAGGGAATGACGCCCCACGATCGGCAGATGATAGACGCAACGAGCGGTGGGGCTCTGATTGATAAGACCCCGGTTGAGGCCAAACAGCTTATAGCGAACATGGCAACCAACTCGCAGCAGTTTGGTATTCAAGGGCAAAGGCAAGTCCATAGTGTGACCCAGAGCCATGAACTGATTGAGATGAAGGCCCAGGTGGCCGAAATTGGAAATATGTTGAAGAAGATTGTTGGAGGAACCCGCGAAGCGGAGGAGGTGAATGCAATCGGGGGGTACGCTTCCAACCCGAGGAAGTATGACCCATATTCAAATACTTATAACCCCGGTTGGCGTGATCACCCCAACTTCAGCTATGGGAACAGGGAAGGACAACCACGCTTCCAAGGCCAGTCTCACGATAGGCCTAACTCTTCCACCCAAGCGCAAGCCTCGAGCTCCTCCAGCTCATTAGAAGAAATGGTGAGGACCATTGTCACGACCACCAGCCAGTTTCAGAAAGAAGCTCGAGAAGAGCTTAACTCTCACAAGGCCGAGCTGCAGAATTTAAACAAGCAGCTGACACAAATGGCTGTGTCAATTAGTAAAATCGAGAGCAAGAGCTCAGGGAAGCTTCCTTCCCGAACCACGGTCAACTCATGTGAGAACGTGAGTGTTATTCAGCTAAGGAGTGGAAAGTCACTTCAGAGCCGTGAAGGAAGCCAAGGACAGCCTGAATGAGTCCGCCCCACCTGCTCCCGAGAATTTGAATGAGAAGAAAAAAGAAGAAATGAGTGTGCCAGAGGAAGTTGCCAGAGCACCCTTCCCTAGTAGGCTTGCGAAGCCTACTTTGGAATCCGATGATGAGGAGGTCCTTCGTACCTTCCAGAAGGTGATGGTCAACATTCCGTTCCTGGAGGCAGTGAGCCAAGTGCCTAAATATGCCAAATTCTTAAGGAGTTGGTGCACGAAGAAAAGGAAGTCCAGAGGGAATGAGAAGAAAAAAGAGAACGTTTCTGCGATCCTCCTAGGTACGTTGCCCGCCAAGTGCAACGATCCAGGTACCTTTACTATTCCTTGTATGATAGGTAGTAAAGTAGTTAGAAATGCCATGCTTTACTTAGGATCTTCTGTGAACGTTATGTCTTATGCTTTGTTTCTTGAACTGAACTTAAATGAGCTGCATGAGTGTAACGTGACTGTCCAGTTAGCTAATGGGTCGAGTGTATGTCCTAGAGGGAAAGTGGAAGATGTTCTTGTTAGAGTAGGTGACATGATGTTCCCCGCTGATTTCCTTATACTTGATATGAATGAAAAATCGTTGCATGCTTCGTCCTCTATGCTGTTAGGACGCCCTTTTCTTAAGACCGCTAGGGTCAAAATCGATGTGTTTAAGGGCGTCGTTTCTTTAGAGTTTGATGATATAATGCATGAATTTTCATTGTTTGAAAAGAGATCGGTGGAGAATGTTTTTGTGGTTGAGTATGACGAGAATGGGAGTCTACCCTCGCGCTTGATGGATGGTTCCCATGTCTCGGTTAAAAAATCTGATATGAATTTGAATGATTTGAATGCTGGTTTTTGCACTAATGACTGTAATATTCACGTGCTCGAGGCACGAAGAGTGCAAAATGTTTTTAATGTTACTTGCAGGACAAGTGTGGATGCGGACAAGTCTGGATCGTCCCCCGCACTATCAGACTACGGATGAGTCTTTGGAGAGAATTCAGTCGAGCAAACGACTTTAAAAATTCTGCGCTTCTCGGAGGCACCCGAGCGATGAACTGTTTTTTCTGTTTTTAGTTTAGTTGCTGTTTTTTATTTCTTTTTAGTTTAATTTATACTTACTTAGGTTGCTGTTTTTTTTTTAGGAATCGAGGAAGAGAGGACAATTTTGGGCTTCGATGTTGTGCGCGCCGCTTCCTCAACCTCGCCAACTTCACAAAGAGTCAGGAAAGTGTAGTTTATCCTTCTCTTTTACTTTGTGTATCTGACTAAGTGGCATTGAGGACAATGCCAACTTTTGAAGTTGGGGGTGGAGTTGGGTTCATGGATATGCATGTGTAGTCGGTTGAGAAGTGCTATTTTGATATTGAAGTGCTTGGGACTCTGTTTACTGCTTTCTAGCTATGATAATCTAGGAAATGCATGTTGGGAATCTGAGCACGTACATAATCTAGTTTTTGCATGAATTTTGCATTTATTAGGTTCATGTCAAACATTTTAAAAAAAAAAATTATGTTGCTCCCTTGCATCTTTCGCGCACTTAGCAACCTCGTCTTAGATTACGTAGGCTTTGTAAATTGCATGTAGCGCTAATTCTCGTTGTCACCCCGAAAGGCACCCATAGGTAGCTTGTTGCATGAGAGTTAGTAGTTGGTTAATTGAGATAGCGTACGCTAGGCCTAAAGTAAAGAAAAAATAGAAAAAACATGTTGGATAGAAAAATCCTCTCGAGGCGCTCCTCCTTCTTATTAGTGCACTTAAGAAGTGAGCGTTAGTCCTTAAAAACGTGAAGTTTATGCATGAATTTGACGTGTTAGGCAGCTCGAGGTTGGAAAGAAAAAGTGAATAAATTGTTTGGTTCAAAGAACCTCAATAAAAGAGTACAAAGTACTCGTGAAAAGAAAAAGGAATGAGAAAATACTTAGGTCTCTTAATTTGCTTCTCTCTCTCGTGTAAGTCAAGTGTAGACTGTTCTTAAACGCTAGAAGTAGGGGGAAAACGGGATGTGATGTTGCATGTGGTTTTTTCGGGTTTACGTGAGTTTAGGAGTGGTTGGCTAGCACACACACACGTTAGGGGGCAATAGTTAATTTTTGATATGTTCATAGTAAATGCATGCACAAATTGCTTTCATGATTATGTTGTGTTTAAATTTTCAAAATGAATGGAGGTTTGAGTTAGTAGCATGTAGGCGTGTCCTTAGAGTCAATTTCTTTGTAGCACTTGCTCGAGGACTAGCAAGGTTTAAGTTGGGGGTGTTTGATAACTCAATTTTGGAGCTATTAAATACTTCTTAAGTGTAGCTAAAAGTCTGCGTTTAATTGGTTAATCTATCTCGTTTGTAGGAGAAATGCGGCAAAGAGCTCGTGCGTCCATTGGACCTGTTTTGGAGCTAAAAGTGGAGTTTTAACGCCCCGGGAGTGCATCGAGAAAGGGCAAATCGATCCGAGAAGAAACGGACCAAATCTGCCTAGGAGAGGCAATTTTTCCAGCCCCAAACCCGAGAGCTAGCGTCGAGCCATAGCGTCGAGACGCTAGCTCGACGCTGCAAAAACCCGAGAGCTAGCGTCGAGTGATAGCGTCGAGACGCTAGCTTGACGTTGCCGAAGCGTCGAGACCCTGCTGCGGCGTCGAGACGCTTCGGAGGAGGCGCGCGCAAGGAATCATCGGGCCAGCGTCGAGACGCTGCCCTAGCGTCTCGACGCCATCGCGAGGCGCGCGCGGATTATTTAGGGCGCAGCGTCGAGACGCTGCCCTAGCGTCTCGACGCTACGTCGAATACAGAAGCTGAAAAAGACGATTTTCTGCACATTTTTGGGGGATTCTCAATCTTCTTCATCTTCTTCATAACTCAGGAGATTTCTCTTCTTCTTCCTCTCGGTTTTCCATTGTTTTTCATTTAGCTCAGCCATTGTTGGCTTGTTTATGAGCTCTTCTCTTGTATCTTGTTGATGACAACTTCCATGGCTTACCTTGGAGCGGAATTGACAACCCGTTCCATGGACGGCTAAGGTAAGGGTGAACGGTTTGGGAAATATTTGAGGAATTTTTGTTAGACGCTTTTAGTTTTGATAATCCATGCCTTGATTATATTTTGGTGGCTGTTTGTATGTATTTATCTCTCTTGCTTAACCAAATGCATATGTTAGATTTCTACGATTGACACTCGAGCTTTCTAGCATGTTGTGAATGTTAAAGAGTAGCGATGTCGTGCCTCTCACTGCTCGACTAAGTATCACAGATTGATAAAACTAAATCGGAGTATCGAGTCGTGTATGATGGTTGTTGATTGCATACAGCGTTGGCGGGCAATCAGTTAGCAATTAGATTACATGCTCGAATGTTTGTCGCGGTTAGCTAGTGACTATCTAGAATAAATTTGGGGCTGATCACCTTGATGCAATTTTAGATAATGTTTAATTAGAACTGTGTGGTCTGATTAATTTCTATGGAGCCGGTTACCTTGGGGCTTCTCGGGTAACCGTCCGTGTGTACTACAACCTGTTTGCCATGAATTTTGTATTAAATGATAAGCTGAAGATGTCTAAAAATTAATCCCGAAAATCCCCAAACCGTGCACGCGTCTCTCTCTTTTATTTCTTCCGTTAGCGTTTACTTTCATTACTTTGCATGCTGAAAAATCCTCCCGTTACAGAAAACCAATCAATTAGTTAATTTCAATTTTAATATTAATTTCAATCATAACTTCTCCTTGGATCGACCCTGTTACCACTGGCTGCAAAGCCATTCAGAATAGGCTTATAAATTGTATTTTGGCGAGTCTCGACAACTCGGAATTTCTAGGATATTCAAAAATCCCAGTACCAGAAAGGTGTCTTAGCAAGCTTTAATGGTTGCAACTATTCACCATGTGTGGACACCTTAGGTTGAAAATGACTAACAAGGTTTCCAAAAGGCTTCTAGATCAATGATTGAGTTGAAATTGTGTTGGCTTCCTTCACTTTCAGCATAACTTTTGATTGAGCTTGATTGGTTGTTTGATCCTTATCAAGACTCGGCAGCTGTTATGAAGCTCCTTTGGTTGCTTCTGCTTCGATCAGGCTCACTGTGGGTGGCTTGGGTGAAGGAGTACATCCTACGCGGGCGATCTCTTTGGACGATTACGGCGTCTTCTTAGTGGTCTTGGTGTCGCAAGGTTATTATGGGACTTTGTGACCAATTTTGCTCGCTAGTTCGCTTCTCCATAGGACATGGTCGAACATGCTGTATTTGGGTTCACCATTGGTTGCCCGACGACCCTATTCTCCCGCGGAGTAGTGCACGTATCTTTTATGATGCGACGAGTCATATTCAGGCTAAAGTTTCAAATTTCCTGTTGCATGATGGTTTGTGGAGGTGGCCTTTTGTGTCTCCTGAGCTGTTGGAGCTCTCTGCTTCAGTGTGCTCTACTCACTGTTACCCTGGACAGGAAGATAGTTTTGTGTGGGTTCCTGGAGGGCATGGTTTTACAGTCTTGAATGTGTGGGAGGCGATTCGTCCTCGTAGGCCGACAGTTCCTTGGCATCGTTTGTTGTGGTTCGGAGGGAATATCCCTCGCCCTTATTTCATCACTTGGTTGGCTGGTAGAGGTACTTTTGGGGTACTCTAAATTCAAGCTGTCGAGGCTTGCCAAAATACATTTATAACTCCGCTACAACAGAGCTTTGCAGCTAGTGGTAGTCGGGTGTCGAACCACAGGGAACCAAAATTACTTCCTCTTAATTAATTTCTATTTGTTTTTAAAACTAAGACTCAAAAGCAATTAAAATGGGGGGTTTGACGAAATATAAACTAACGGGAAAATAAATGCAAAAAGTAAAGCGCGGGAAATTAAACGGAACACGTGCTCCTAATTTTAAGGGTCGGGGTTTACTTTGATGCGACTCAATTCATTGGGATTCAAACATACTTAGCAAGAGCATAATTGAACACGTAATTTACTTGCACGAAACTACTAATACAAGTAACCCAAATAATCAATTAGAAACGTGGAGTGTGAAGCGGACTGTTCTTTTATTAATCTAAGGGGATCAATCCTAAATTAAGTAAAGAACAGAGACGAATGTACGATTCTAATTAAACGTGGCAATGAATTAATAGGGGGCAAACGCCGCCCATATTGACTAATCGACAGTAACGGGAGCATTACGACGGATGTTTAACTAGGACGCCTGAGCTAATATTCCGATTTGCCTATTTCATCAAGATAAACTGCAACCAAGATCAACTGGAAACCTATGTTATCTATGGCTCAATTTATCGTGTTACTTGGCGATTAAGAGAGGCACGGCATCATAATCTTTAACAATCAAACATGCTTGAAATCAAGGGTGTCTAGGCCTAAATCATTCTTACACATTCATGTGATATGCTTAGAAGAAATAGAATCGCCCAATCAGTCATGCTAAGTCACGGAATTAAGAACGAACCCTCATGAAACGCATCAAAATTCACCCCTAACCTCAAATTAGAGCACTTACCTTAGCTCCCCGTTGTGCAAATCAAGCAAAAACGCTAATGTTGAAGCTTTATTGAAGGTTTAATGGAAGAATAACAAGTTTTGAGCTCCCACCCGAGCCTAACAATGGTGGAAAAACCAAATTCCAAGAAGAAGTGCGGCAAAAAACGGAGAAGAAGGCTTTTAAAGCCGACGGAGCGTCGAGACGCTAGGGGCAGCGTCTCGACGCTGTGCCCTAAGTTGGCAGGCGCGCGCGCGGGGTAGCGTCGAGACGCTCGCGCAGCGTCGAGACGCTGCGCGGCGTCGAGCGAGCGTCGAGACGCTTGCGCTCGACGCTTGCTCTCGGGTGGATCTTCAAATGTACGCTTCAGAGTTCGGAGCGTCGAGACGCTCGGCCAGCGTCTCGACGCTGTCGCGCGCGGACACGGGCGAGGGGGACACGGGCGAGGGCGCGCGGGCATGGGCGAGGCGGAGCGGGCGTGGGCGCGCGGGCGCTGAGCGAGGCGGCGCGCGCGGGCGCGCGCGCGTCTGGCCGTCTGGGCGCGGGCGTGCGGTGCGTGCGGCGCGCGCGGGTGCGCGCGCGTTGGGCGTCGGCGCTTGGGCGCTGCCCTCTCGGCTCTTAGCCCACTTTTGGGTCGTTTTGGCTCCCAAGCTCCGTTTGGCCTATCGTTTTGACCCGAACACTTCCCGAAACCTCTTAAATGACCTCTTTAGCCCCGAAAATCATCAATGGACTTCCCGAGCTCTTCACCATGAAATCACCTATAAGAAAGCATTTTAATCAATATACGTCATGGTTTTAGCTAGAATTAGGGACATTAAGATAGCTCTATTATGGAGCTATCATTGGCTTTGAGAGACAAATTGTACACGCGTGACAGATTGAGACAGTGGATTCCTTCTACTCCTTCTAACTACTTGCTTTGTTTGAACGGGATAGAGTCTCGTGGTCACCTGTTCTTCTAGTGCCCCTTCTCGCGGGCTGTGTGAGAGAATATCCTCGAGTGGGGCAGGGCTTCTCACCTTGTTCTACCGTGGGATGGAGAGCTTGAGTGGATATGTCCGGAGAGTGGTGGGAAGCAGAAACGCAAACACGTTTGGAGGGTGGCTTGGTGTGTTGTGGTCTACCATATTTGGAGGGAACGCAACTTGCGCTATCATGGCTCGGGTCACCGTTCCCCTCAGAATGTCATTGCGGTTATCCGCTCTAACCTGACTTTTGTTTTTTCGTCATGGGTGGGCGCAGTTTCGGCTGCATCCCCATGGGACTCTTTTCCTTAACTTTTTTCTTGGTCTTGAGTTTGTGCAGGTTGGTCAAGCGGTCGCTGCTTAGTCACGGTTCGTTCAGGTGCCTGCTATTTTCTCTGGTTGAAGTCATAGTCTTCTTCCTTTCTTGGTCTCTTTTTTCCCCTGGAGGGCCCATCGAGCTTTAGTGACAATGATAGTGTTTGTCTTGA
Organism: Herpetospermum pedunculosum; assembly: GCA_028017165.1. Lineage (NCBI taxonomy): Eukaryota > Viridiplantae > Streptophyta > Magnoliopsida > Cucurbitales > Cucurbitaceae > Herpetospermum > Herpetospermum pedunculosum. Next base: position 38,377,049 of record CM051523.1, on the reverse strand, counting down.
TTGGTGACTAACTCTACAGTTGATGGTTCAGTAGGATGCTTGTTCGTTAGGCAGTTGGCTTTTCTTCCCTTGCTTTGTCATTCCACTCTTTTTGTCCTCTAGTTGGGGCCTGAAGGTCTAGATTAGGGTTATCAGGCCTGATTGCTTGTTGTCACCCCGAAAGGCTCCTTGTCCAGATGGTGTGTTTATTTGGTAAGGTGTTCTTGGATCGGGGCTTGTCGAGGGAAGCGATGCTTGCCTGGTCCTTGTGGCTCTCTTGCTTGGCTGCATTCCTGAAGGTTGTTCTTTCGCCAGGGTAGGGAAAAACGAGCAGAAAGGGCCTTTTATCCATGTTTCGGTCCTTAAAGGTCGTGCTTCAGGGGCATGCACACACACATGCAAGGGTTGGATTGTCAACTTGGCCCCTGGTTTTTCTCAGCATCTGAATGATCTGTCTTCCGCATAGGTTGGTTTCCTTTCGACTTTTAGTCTGGAGTCTTCTTTTTGCTCTGGCCTGATGGGAGTCTGAAGCTCCTGAGTTATAGGTGGTGCTGGGTGAGGTTAGATCGTGATTGCAGTCTAAGAGTGGCGCTTCTTGATTCGGCTTCTGTATGCATTGCTCTGCATTGTTTGCTTTTACTCGTTTTTGAGTAGTTGATTTTATGTGTTGTCTCTGTTGTTTGTGGCTCCTAGCCTGCTTGTGGGTATGGTGCGCCGTGTTTTTGCTTTGTTTCCCTGGCTTCCCTCGAGCTGTGAGGGCCCTTTCCGAGGTTTTGGTTTTTTCTGTTTTTGGGTCCAATGGTTTGCTAGTGGGTCTTGTTTTCTTGTTACGTTGGTGCCCTTTGACCTCGGACTTTGAGGTCTCCTTTTTGCTAGTAATAGATCTACCTTTGCAAAAAAAAAAACATCATAATTGAATTTTTTCAAATATAACCATTATATTAAAGTATATGGAAAATATAATCTCATTAGGAAAAATCTAATCATATTAGATGAGAATCTTAATTATATTCTTCCAAATATAACAATTATATTTTAAAAAAAAATTAAAATGGATCATCATGCTTAACGTATGGTGGGATTTCAATCTAGATGGCATACTTTATGCAATCAATCACAATTTTAAAATACATCAACATTCATAATTAAATTAAAAAAAATATAGCAAAATTTACCGACATATTTGGCATATTATAAAAAAAATGAAAATAATTTTAAATCACATTAATTTAAATCCAAGACATATTTTGGTCTTCAATCATTTCCTTCTTCGAACACTCCAAATTTAGGTTAACAAGACCCTAAATTTCTTCATCTAGTCACCCCATGTAATTTACTTTGTATGTCTAACAACCTTGAAACTCCTTTCATATTCACACACCGCTTCATAGAGATCCCGCAAACATTTACATAGATTCGCATGAAGAAACACAAATTCTAAACTTTTGAAGTATAAAATTACATGAAATCCTTTACAATTGATCTAATAAAAAACTTTAAATCTAATGTCAATCAAATAGGCCTAAACCATCAATTTTGCAAACCACATATCACATATATGAAATAATTAAAATACCCACCATCCATACATGAACTTTAAATTCTAAATAAAAATAAAAGAAAGCTCGGATACCAATTGAAGGGAATGCCCACTTCAAACCCCGCAGCGTCAGCGTTGGAATCGTTCTTTGTTTTATTTAGAACTAAATTAAAATACAAGTTAAGCAAATATTACCTTCGAAGACAATAATCTTCTTGTTTTCTTTTTTCCACGAGATCTTCCTCGTTATGACTCGAACACGGGATCAAGGCTTGTGGCAGCCTTCTTGAAAGAATGAGAGAACAATTATCAAAGAGAGGGTAAGTAGTGTTTTTTTGCCAACCTTTTGGCTAAACCTAAATGTCCTATTTATAGGGCACTTAGGAATTAATTTTATTTAATAAAATATATTTTAATATCTATTATATTAAAATATGTATTTTACATTTATTTGAATATAATTCAAATATCATGAAATTAATCTTTTTATTTCTGCAAAGGTAGATGTATTACTGAGCAAAAACGACCTCAAAGCCCGAGGTGAAGGGCATCTTAGTAACAAAAACACACGGCCCACCAGCGACCAAACAAAAAAACAAAAAACACCCCTAAAAGGGGACCTCACAACCGTAGGGAAGGAAAAAGACACACCCGACCCATAGACCAACACCGCCAAAAAATAAAACACAACGAACATCATACAACTGGACACAGGAAAGCAAAAATATAGTGCACACAAAGCACGAAACACATAGCACAAATGCCACAACTAGGCACCAACAGACCCAGCAGGCGCCACAGCACACACAACATAAAATTAATCTTTTATAATATATATTTAGCCAATTTGAATCTCATCCAAATTTCATATGTATTGATATCTCTCTAAAAGAGTTATTAATTACTCCCTAATGCTAGTTATTTACCGTGCTAATTAATGTTTAAATGACCTTGTTATAGGTGATATCACGGTCAGGAGCTTGTGGAGTGCAAAGACGCGTTCCGGAGCTAATTCAGGTGTTTTAGGAGCTTCGAGGAGGAACCGGGTCAAGAAGAGAGGCAAGAGGAGCGTCTAGATGCCAAAGGTGGAATTTTAATTCCCAAACCCGAGAGCAAGCGTCTCGACGCTCCGTCTGCGTGCGCTGAATATTTTCGTCCGTAGCGTCTCGACGCTGCCTCAACGTCTCGACGCTACGAAAAGTATAAAAACAAAATGTTCCGATTTTAGGTCATCTTCAACCTTCCCTTCTCGGTTCTTTAGCATTTTTTTAGCATTTTTTGGCCTCTTGTACCTTCATTGATGACTACCTTGGAGCTTTCTATGGAGTTTAAGACTATTTCCGCTTGTATGGATTACTAAAGGTAATAAGCTTAATCTTTAGGTGAGAGATTTGACTTTTGATGTGATTAAGTGAGATTTGGACTGATTTCATACTTAGTTTCTTAAATTGCAAACAACTCTTCTCATGGGCATAATCTCTAGCATCTCTTCTTGTATGGATTGACTCTGTATTTTGACTTTGCATGCTAGTTTGTTAGTAATTAAGATGCGATTGCCTCTCTTGATTGAAAAGTAACATGAGGTTAATTATGTCTACATGAACACGGTCGTGTTCATTGTAGTTCCATGATAGGCTTTGGAGAAGAGTAAAATCGGGTTAATTGGGAGAGATTTCCATTAATCAATCGGTCGCAATGCTACCCGTCACTGATAATCAATTCAATATGGAACGATTGCCCCCATTTGAATTGATTATCAAGTTTAGTTTTGATTCGTCAAGTCTTAATTAAGTCTTTTGGGTTATTTATACCTGATATGGGCATTTAATTTGTGTGTCTGCAATAAAATGGCTAAGTCAAGAGCATTTGTGATATGAATTACATCATTGGTCAATCTCGACCCTTTAGATTAAGCGCGCTAGTCAAATTCATAAATTTCAGTGTTTAAATTCTCTTTCGCTCTTTAAATTGCATGTTTCGGAACTTTATTTTTTAAATCCCCCGTTTGATATTTTTATTAATTAACAAGTAAAATTAGAATTAAGACTAAGCTAAAAAAAATTCCCTATGGTTCGACACCTGACTACCGCTATGTATAAATAAGAGAAGCTTTAGGCAGTTTATAAATTTAATTTGGCGTGTTTGGACAACCCGAAAGGGTGGCCTTTCAAAAGGATACTACCAAATTTCGCGTCGTTGTCGGGGAATTTAATTAGTTTATCTTGATTTGAATTTTTATTTGTCTTTTTCTAAAATTTTGTTCTGTTTGAGTTTGCTTCCTTTTGTTGTAAAACCCGTTCCTCTGAGTTTAGTGGGTTGCAGTTTATTCCTGAAATTGACAGAGAGGAGCGACGACTAATGAGACAAGCGAAAGAAGGAAGACAGTTGTTTGAAAGAGACGGTTGAGGAACCCCTAAACGTGTTGAGATGGCAAATAATGAAGCTCCGTGAACTTTAAAGCACCTTGCAGCACCAGACTTGGACCAGCAACCCTTGTGCATATCGTATCTGGTTGTCGCAGGTAACTTTGAGCTTAAATCTCGGTTAATTCACCAACTTTCATCTTTTTATGGCAATGCAGGTGATGACGCCCACAAACATCTGATGAAATTCCACTATGTGTGTGTCGTGATGAAGCCACCGGGAGTGAGAGAGGAACAGTTGAATCTGAGAGCCTTTCCATTCTCTCTGAAGGATAAGGCTAAGGACTGGCTCTATTACTTGTCATCGGGATCGATCACGACGTGGAACGAAATGAAGAGATTTTTCTTGGAAAAGTATTTCGCTGCATCGTTGGCAACCAGACTAAGGAAACTGATATACGGGATCACGCATGATCGTGAAGAGACCCTTCATGATTATTGGGAGAGATTCGGGAGGCTGTGTGCCAGTTTCTCTCACCATCAGATAGCAGATCAACTTTTTGATCCAGTATTTTTATGAGGGCATGGTGCCCCACGACAGACAAATGATAGATGCTGCCAGTGGCAGAGCCCTTTTTGATAAATCACCTGCTAAGGCGAGACAGTTGATTTCGAACATGGCTGGGAATTCCCAACAGTTTGGAGTACGTGGAGGCCAAGTGCATCAGGTACAACAAGCTCAAAATTTCAGTGATAATCAGATGTCTGAGCTTTGAAACATGTTCCAGCAGATGATAGGAAACAGTGGTCAAGGAACGGAAGAGGTGAATGCCATTTGAGGATATGATAAGCGTCCAACGATGCTTGATTTATGGTAACGATATTATGGAACTATCGCCAATCATCGGGTTGTCGAGACCCGCCAAAATGAATTTATATTTGCCCGAATTCACTAAACTATTAGTAGAGTAGCGGCAACGGGGTCGATGTTACGTCTCCAAAAGTGACCTTTTGAGGGCTTAATTAGCTTAGAAAGATGTTCACTCTTAGGTGTTTTTGATAGCTTTTAGCCTAAACCTATGCTTAAATATGAGAATTAGAAGAAGGTAGCTAAATTAGGACTTATGTACAATAGGAAAGAAAAGGGTTGAAAACCGAAGGAAAAGAATGAAAAACAAGCATTGCGATAGCATTGCGGAAACATTGCGGTCCCCGCAATGTTTCAAGTGAAAACCGTAAGTTGACTGATCTTTTTCTGTTAATTTCCGTTATTTCAGGGATTCGTTCTTTCTCCTCCATCCATTCTGAAGTACGACGTTGAAGATTGATGGTTCTCCTTGGCCCAAATGCACCTGCAGATTACTATAAATAGGGGTCAAAGTCGAGGGTTCAAGCATCATCCGAAAGCGTAGAAGTCTTCTCGCAGTCCATCTTTTCTCCTGTTTTCCTTTACCGTCTGCTGGTTTGCGAAGCTCAGCTGTTGGAATCGATAATCTGATAGGAAGGAGAGGAGATTCTTCTTCTCTCCCGATTGGATTCATCCAAGCAAGGCTGACCTTTCTCATCCTTCATTCGAAGCGGCTGCAACAAGACATTCGAGCTGTTTTACTGCTTTCTGTTCTTCATTTCTACTTTACAACTCTGTCTTGTGTTGTTTCTGTTCGTGTGGCTAATTTAGTTCATTTCGTTGTGTCCTGTCTTGCTGTTCTTTACTTTAAGTATCTCTTATGTTAATTCAAACAATCAATTAATCAAACACAAAATTCAGTAGTTCACAGTCTCTCGCCTTTGCATTCTACTGCTTTCCCTTGCTGTTTTAAGCACATTTCCATTCTAAGCATGTCTGTTTTATCCTTTAGTTCTGTTCTCCCTATATCCATGAGTAACTAAGTCACTTAGGGGCATGCTAATGGCAACGCTATAGGCTAAAAAACGTGAATCAAGCATGTAGGATAGCTCTCGAAGCATTGATTGTATGTAAGCTTCATTCCACGGGCAATTTCGATTGGCCATCCATTTTGTCCAAAGAACTCCTAACCTCTGGAAGGAGTAAGAGTTCAGAGTCATATTATCATGCTAGCCTTTCAAGGTAACCAGGAAACGGCCTAGGAATAGGCGTTTCCCTAGTACAAACCATATCTTTCTGCCTTAACAAGATGCTTAAGACCTTACTTTGAGTTGAGTAAACTAAAGAATCTAATGCATGGAATCGGACGATACATGAGATTGAGATAGTTTGATGCATAGAGAGTAGATCCAGTGCTTGAGAATCGTATAAAAATTCCTATAGGATAGTCATTAGTAGCCCTTAATTCACCCATTTACACACTTTCGCTGCTATTTAATTGCGGTAGAATTGCTGTCTCCGCAATTATGCTTAAGTTACAATTCTGTCTAGCTGTTTTTATCTTCATTTATTAATCTCGTCTCTTTCCATTTGAGCTTAGCTTTAACTTGTTCTTGTTTATGTTACTACCCTTTACACATTCAACAAAAAGTAGTTAATTAAAAACCAATTTTACCCCATCAAATCCACCCCTTCTTTCTTAACAAAACACTTCGCGAATAGCTAAAAATAAATCTCTGTGGGAAAACGAATGAAATATACTTACTACTTGCTATAAGATCATGTATGCTTGCATGTTCTGAGTGCTCTATCTCTTTTATTGCCTAATTATTTCAACACATTGAGCACGCAACAAGTTTTTGGCGCCGCTGCCGGGGATTTATTTAAGTGAAAACGAAGTTTGTTAAGTTTGAAACACCAAGTTTATTGCCTATTGAAGCTGATCTGTTTCATTTCTTTTGCAGGTACTATTGAGGTAGTTTATGAGTGAGCCTTCAAGTAGAGATCTAGCGTTCAATCCTGAGCCTGAGAGACTACTTAGAGCTAGAAACAAAGCAAAGAAACGACTCTTTAAACAACCTCCTATACCTCAAATCATACCTGAAATCGAAGAAATGGACGAGATAGTTCCAAATCAGGTACCTGTCATTCGCAACCCCATCGAAATAGCGAATGACAAGAATAGTGCCATTCTCTCATATTTAGTACCTATGCCTGGGGAGCTGAACCCCAGCATAATCCGTCCTGAAATCACTGCCAACTCATTCGAGTTAAAACCAGTGATGTTCCAAATGTTGTCCACTGTGGGACAATTCTTTGGAGTGGAAAATGAGGACCCCCACAACCATCTTAGGAACTTCTTAGGAGTTAGTGATACCTTCATCATCCCTGGAGTGTCCCAAGAAGCTTTGAGGTTATACTTGTTCCCTTACTCTTTGAGGGACAAAGCCAAAACATGGTTAAACTCATTACCCTCTGGATCTGTCCGCAACTGGACAGACTTAGCAGAGAAATTCCTAGTCAAATACTTCCCACCTGATAGGAATTCTACCTTTCGTGATGATATAGTTAAGTTCAAACAAGCTGATAATGAATCTCTTCACGAAGCTTGGACAAGGTTCAAGGACCTTCTTCTCAAATGTCCACATCATGGCATCCCATGGTGTATCCAAATAGAGGTCTTTTTCAAATGATGCAACCCCAGCACTAGGCAAGTATTAAATTCATCTGCTGGTGGTTCCATGTTGTCCAAGAGTTACAACGAGGCCTATGAGATCTTGGAGAAGATCTCAGCATCTCACTGTAGGTGGTCAGATGATCCCGTTGAGCCAACTCGAGCTCAAGACAAGGATGCTCTAAGTGCGATGAGCAGCCAAATAAATGCCCTGACCAACCTAGTTAAGCAAATGACTCAAGCCAATCTCCAAACAAGTGTCAACACCGCTACCGCCATGTCAATGGGCACCCAACCAAGTTAAGGTGAGACACTTGTATGTGGATTCTGTGGGGAAGGGCACCTGTATGAATATTGCCCTGGGAATCCAGCCTCAGTCTGCTACATTGGAAGTCAGCAGCAGCCTAGGAACAACCCCTATTCCAATACTTACAACCCTGGTTGGAGGAACCACCCAAACCTGTCATGGGGTGGCCAACAAAATGCTAACCAAAATCCTAACCAGCCTAGACCGAGTGGAACACCTGGTTTCACTCCCCAACATAACCAATCCATGTATCAAAAACCATACAACCAACCTGTAGGATCTTCTGTAGAAAACTTACTCAAGGAATACATAGCTAAGAATGATGCTACTCTTCAAAGCCAGCAAGCCACTCTTAGGAGCCTAGAGAACCAAATAGGCCAATTAGCCAATGAACTCAAGAGTAGGCCCCAAGGTAGACTCCCTGCTGACACTGAAGTGCCAAGGAGAGATGGTAAAGAACAAGTTCAAGCAATTGAACTTAGAAGTGGTAGACCATTGGTGAGCAACACAAAGGACACACCAAAGAGAGTAGAGAACACTGAGTCTAGTGCTCCACTGGAGTCTCTGTCAAACCAAAGTCCACCACCAACTAGCACATCAGGAGCCATGCTAGAGCCAATTATTGAGGAGATAGAAGAAATTCCAAGGCCTCCACCTATCCTAAGGCGACCTGACGTGCCTGCATATGTGCCACCACCTCCATATCCTCGAAGGCTTAAGAAGAAGCAGGAACAGAAAGTGCATTTTAATAAATTCTTAGAAATTCTTAAGCAAGTGCATGTCAACATTCCTTTTGTAGAAGTTTTACAGTCTATGCCTTCCTATGTGAAGTTTTTGAAAGATATTATTACTAACAAAAAAATAATTGGTGAGTTTGACACAGTAAACCTCACTGAGGAGTGCAGTGCCATACTCCAAAACAAGTTGCCCAAGAAGGAGAAGGATCCTGGTTCCTTCACCTTACCTGTAGAACTTGGAGGCAAGCACGTGGGCAGAGCGCTTTGTGACCTGGGCGCCAGCATAAACCTCATGCCCCTATCACTATTCCGCCAGTTGGGAATAGGAGAAGCACGTCCAACCACTGTCACTTTACAATTAGCAGACAAATCCATTGCATACCAAGAAGGTAAGATTGAGGATATTTTAGTAAAGGTTGACAAGTTTATTTTCCTTGCAGATTTCATTATCCTGGATTATGAAGCAGACAAGGAGGTCCCCATCCTGTTAGGCAGACCATTTCTAGCCACAGGTAGGGCATTGATAGACGTCCAAAAAGGTGAGCTCACTATGAGGGTTCATGATGAAGAGGTGAAATTTAGTGTGTATAAAGCTTTAAGGTACCCCTCTGACCTTGAATCCTGTGCTAGCATGGACGTAGTAGACTCCTTAATGGAAGAACAATTGGAGCATGTATTACTAACCAAGCATGTGGTGGGCGGAATTTTGAATATCCGCTTAATCTCAAGCTGTCGAGGCTTGCCAAAATACGATTTATAAGGCCTATAACCAAGGCTTTGCAGCCAGTGGTAACAGGGTCGATCCAAGGAATAGGAGAGTTGAATTCACTAGTGAAATTGGGATTTGATTGATTAATTGGTAACGGGGGGTTTTATCATGCAAATAGGAAATAATGCGAAAGCTAACGGAAGAAAGAAATAATATGTAGAAAACGTGTGCACGGTTTGGGGAGTCTCGGGGTCAATTGTTAGACAAATACAACTTATCATTTAATTCTAATAACATGGAACTCAATTTACTAAGCACGCGGACGACTACCAGAGAAGCCCCAAAGTAGCCGACTCCATGGATTTTAATTAGGCTACACAGTCCTAATTACACGTTATCTAATCTCACATTAAGATGATCAGTCCTAAGATGAATTTAGACAGTCACTAGCTAACCGCGACGAACATTCGGGCGTGAATTCTAATTGCTAGTAGGTTGCCCGCAAACGCTGTATGCAACCAACAATTATCCTACCCGACCCGATACTTCGATTTAGTTCTATTTACCTGTGTTACTTAGTCGAGCAGTGAGAGGCACGGCATCGCTACTCTTTAACATACACAACATGCGAAACTACCCGAGTGTCAATCAACGTAATTTAACATGCGCGTTGGATTAAGCAAAGTAAATAGATGCAATGTAAACAGAACCAATATGCAAAAATCATACTCAGATTATCAAAGCAATAATGTCTAACAAAATTCCCCTAAACAAATCCCAAACCGTCACCCTTACCTTAGCCGCTCATGGCGCGGTGCGTCAATCCCGCTCCACCAACGACAATGGAAGAGTTCATCTACCTATTACAATGGAAAGTGGAGCTCACTCGCATGCCAACAATGGCGGAGCTCCACGGAATATAGAGAGAAAACGGGGAAGAAGAAGGGAAGAATCGCCGGAATCGCTTGGGAGAAGAAGGAGAAAAAGCTCTCTAAAAATCTGCAGAAAAATCGTCTTTTAGCTACTGTCTTCGTCGTAGCGTCGAGACGCTGGGCCTAGCGTCTCGACGCTGTGCCCTAAGTAATCCGCGCGCGCGCGCGCTGGCGTCGCGACGCAAGGCCAGCGTCGCGACGCTGCCCCGATGAAATTCCTGCGCGCGCCTCCTCCGAAGCGTCTCGACGCCAAGCAGGGTCTCGACGCCAGGGCAGCGTCGAGCTAGCGTCTCGACGCTATCACTCGACGCTTGCTCTCGGGTTTTTCCAGCGTCGAGCCAGCGTCTCGACGCTGGCTCTCGGGTTTGGGGCTGATGCTTTGCCTCTCCACGGCTGTTTTGGCCCGTTTCTTCACGGAACAAATTCCCCTCTTCCCGATGCATTCCCGGGGCGCTAAAACTCTGCTTTAAGCTCTCGAACATGCCCAATGGACGCACGAGCTCTTTGCCGCTTTTCTCCTACAAAAGAGATACATTTAATCAATTGGAAGCGGTCTTTAGCTATGATTAGGATGTATTTAATAGCTCCAAAATGGAGTTATCAAACACCCCCAACTTAAACATTGCTAGTCCTCGAGCAAGCACTACAAAGACATTGACTCTAAGGACGTGCTTACATGCATTCTATCTCAAGCCTCCATGCATATTGAAATTTCAAACACGAGTATAATCATGGAAGCATTTTGTTCATGTATTAATTAGGACATATCAAAAATTAACTCTTGCCCCCTAACGTGTGTGTGTGCTAGACAACCACTCCTAAACTCACGTAAACCCGGAAAACCAACATGCAACGCACATCCCATTTTCCCCCTACTTCTAGCGTTTAAGAACAGCTACACTTGACTTACACGAGAGAAAGAAGCAAATTAAGAGACCTAATTATTTTCTCATTCTTTTTCTTTCTTTTTTTTTCAAAAGTACTTTGTACTCTTTTATTTTGGGTTCTTTGAACCAACCTTTCATTTCTTTTTCTTTCCTACTCGAGCTGCCTAACACGTCAAATTCATGCATAAAACTTCACGTTTTTAAGGACTAACGCTCACTTCTTTTAAGCGCAAATAAGAAGGAGGAGCGCCTCGAGAGGAATTTTTCTATCAAACATGCTTTTCTATTTTTTTTATTAGGCCAAGCACATGCTTCCTCAATTAATTAGCTACTAACTCTCATGCAACAAGCTACCTAAGGGTGCCTTTCGGGGTGACAACGAGAATTAGCTAAACATGCGACAGACCACGCTTACGGAATCTAGGGAGAAGTTGCTAAGTGCGCGATGAGTGCAAGGGAGCAACAGAAAAAATTTTAAAATTTTTGACATGAACCTAATAAACACAAAACTCATGCAAAAACTCGATTATGAACATGCTCAGATTTCCAACATGCATTTCCTAGGCTATCACAGTCAGAAAACAGTAAACAGAGTCCCAAGCACTTCAATATCTTTATAACACTTCTCAACAAACTACACATGCACATCCATCGGACTACTCCACCCCCAACTTCAAAATTTGGCATTGTCCTCAATGCCAATCAGTCAGATGCAATAAAGTAAAAGGGAAGCAGAAATACACTTCCCTGACTCTTTGTGAAGCTGGCGAGGGCGAGGAAGCGGCGCACGAACGCATCAGAGCCCAAAATTGTCTTCTCTTCCTTGATTCCCTAAAAAAAACAGCAAGCTAATTAATACTAAATTAATCTAAAAAGCAATAAAACTAAACTAAAGCATAAAAACAGTTCAACACTCGGGTGCCTCCGAGAAGCGCAGAATTTTTAAAGTCGGTTGCTCGACTGTATTCTCTCGACAGACTCATCCATAGTCTGTAGGTGCGGGGGACGATCCAGACTTGTCCTTGGCCACACCTTTCCTTCCATCCACCTGAAAATTGTTTTGCACTCTTCGTGCCTCGGGCACGTGAATATTAGAAGTGTTAGTGCAAAAATCAGCAGTATCATCCATCAAATTCAAATCAGAAATTTTAACCGAGACATGGGAACCATCCCTCAAGCGCGAGGGTAGACTCCCATTCTCATCATGCTCACAAACAATAGAAACATTCGCAACAGATTTCCCATCAAATAAAGAAAACTCATGCAAAGTATCATCAAACTCTAACGAAACGACGCCCTTATACACATCGATTTTGACCCTAGCGGTCTTAAGAAAAGGGCGTCCTAACAGCATAGAGGACGAAGCATGCAATGAATTTTCATTCATATCTAAAACAAGGAAATCAGCGGGAAACGTCATATTCCCAACTCTAACTAAAACATCCTCTACCTTCCCCCTAGGACAGATGCTCGACCCATTAGCCAACTGAACAGAAACATTACACTCATGCATTTCATTTAAATTCAGTTCACGATATAATGCATAAGACATAACATTAACAGAGGCTCCTAGGTCTAACATGGCATTATGAACAATTTTACTACCTATAGTGCAAGGGATAGTAAAAGTACCTGGATCGTTGCACTTTGCAGGCAACGTACCTGGGAGTATGGCAGAGACGTTCTCCTTCTTTTTCTCGGTCCCTCTGGACTTTCTCTTCGTAGTGCACCAGCTCCTTAGAAATTTCGCATACTTGGGCACTTGACTGACTGCCTCTAGGAGCGGGATATTTACCATCACCTTCTGGAAGGTTCGAAGGACCTCCTCGTCATCGGATTCCAAAGTAGGCTTCGCAAGCCTACTCGGGAATGGTGCTCTGGCAACATCGTCAGGTACACTGACCTTCTCATTTCTTTTCTCATTCTGAGTCTCAGGAGCAGTCGGGGCGGACTTGTTCGGGCTGTCCGTGGCTTCCTTCGCAGCTCTGGTGGAAAGTGACTTCCCACTGCGCAGCTGAATGACACTCACATTTTCACATGAGTTAACTGTAGTTTGGGAAGGAAGCTTCCCCGAGCTCTTGCTCTCAATCTTACTGATAGACACCGCCATTTGTGTCAGCTGCTTGTTCAAATTCTGCAGCTCTGCCTTATGAGAATTTAGCTCCTCGCGAGCCTCTTTCTGGAACTGGCTGGTGCTAGTCACGATGGTCCTGACCATCTCTTCAAGCGAGCTGGAGGAGCTCGAGGCTTGAGCCTGGGTGGAAGAGTTAGGCCTATCCTGAGACTGGCCTTGGAAGCGAGTTTGTCCTTCCCTGTTCCCATAGCTGAAATTAGGATGGTCGCGCCAACCGGGGTTATAAGTGTTAGCATATGGATCATACTTCCTTGGGTTGGAAGCATACCCCCCGATTGCATTGACCTCCGCCTCTTCGCGGTGTCCTCCAACAATTTTCTTTAACATACTACCTATCTCGGCCACCTGGGCCCTCATTTCAGACATCTCATGGCTCTGAGCCACGCTGTGCACTTGTCCTTGCCCCCTGATCCCAAACTGCTGCGAGTTGGTGGCCATATTTGCAATGAGCTGCTTGGCCTCAACTGGGGTCTTGTCAATCAGTGCCCCTCCACTCGCTGCATCGATCATCTGCCTGTCGTGGGGTGTCATCCCCTCATAAAAATACTGTATGAGCAGCTGATCGGCGATCTGGTGGTGTGGGAAACTCGCGCACAGGCGCCCAAAGCGTTCCCAATACTCATGCAGGGACTCACCTACATCCTGGGTGATCCCATAAATCCTCTTCCGCAGAGTGGTGGCTAAGGATGCGGGAAAGTATTTCTCCAAAAATACCCGCTTCATATCCTGCCACGTGGTGATGGATCCGGAAGGCAGATAGTACAGCCAATCCTTGGCCTTATCCTTTAGCGTAAAGGGGAATGCCCTCATGTTCAGCTGCTCTTCCGTGACCCCTGCGGGCTTCATTCCCGCGCAGACGCAATGGAACTCCATCAAATGCTTGTTCGCGTCCTCACCTGCATTGCCATGGAAAGAAGGTAACTGGTGAATTAAACCAGATTTCAGCTCAAAGTTACCTGCTACCACGGGGTAGTTAATGCACAAAGGTTGCAGGTTCAGGTCTGGCGCTGCCAGCTGCTTAAGCGTCCGTGGCGCTTCACCTTGCGCCATCTCGTCAAATAAGAAGGGATTGCCTTCTTCTCTTTCAAACGTTCCTTGCCCCTCCCGGGCTTCTCTCCGTAACCGCCGCTCCTCTCTGTCAATCTCAGGAATATACTGCAAACTACCCTCAGAGGAACGGGTCATACACAAACAAAAATCTAAACATACAAATTACAAACAGAAAAATTTTTCAGTCAACCATCAATAAATCAAATTCAAACTTCAATCATAAATTCAACTAATTGCCTACTCCCCGGCAACGGCGCCAATTTTGGTGGGCGGAATTTTGAATATCCGCTTAATCTCAAGCTGTCGAGGCTTGCCAAAATACGATTTATAAGGCCTATAACCAAGGCTTTGCAGCCAGTGGTAACAGGGTCGATCCAAGGAATAGGAGAGTTGAATTCACTAGTGAAATTGGGATTTGATTGATTAATTGGTAACGGGGGGTTTTATCATGCAAATAGGAAATAATGCGAAAGCTAACGGAAGAAAGAAATAATATGTAGAAAACGTGTGCACGGTTTGGGGAGTCTCGGGGTCAATTGTTAGACAAATACAACTTATCATTTAATTCTAATAACATGGAACTCAATTTACTAAGCACGCGGACGACTACCAGAGAAGCCCCAAAGTAGCCGACTCCATGGATTTTAATTAGGCCACACAGTCCTAATTACACGTTATCTAATCTCACATTAAGATGATCAGTCCTAAGATGAATTTAGACAGTCACTAGCTAACCGCGACGAACATTCGGGCGTGAATTCTAATTGCTAGTAGGTTGCCCGCAAACGCTGTATGCAACCAACAATTATCCTACCCGACCCGATACTTCGATTTAGTTCTATTTACCTGTGTTACTTAGTCGAGCAGTGAGAGGCACGGCATCGCTACTCTTTAACATACACAACATGCGAAACTACCCGAGTGTCAATCAACGTAATTTAACATGCACGTTGGATTAAGCAAAGTAAATAGATGCAATGTAAACAGAACCAATATGCAAAATCATACTCAGATTATCAAAGCAATAATGTCTAACAAAATTCCCCTAAACAAATCCCAAACCGTCACCCTTACCTTAGCCGCTGATAACTCCATTTTGGAGCTATTAAATACGTCCTAATTATAGCTAAAGACCGCTTCCAATTGATTAAATGTATCTCTTTTGTAGGAGAAAAGCGGCAAAGAGCTCGTGCGTCCATTGGGCGTGTTCGAGAGCTTAAAGCAGAGTTTTAGCGCCCCGGGAATGCATCGGGAAGAGGGGAGTTTGTTCCGTGAAGAAACGGGCCAAAACAGCCTTGGAGAGGCAAAGCATCAGCCCCAAACCCGAGAGCCAGCGTCGAGCTATAGCGTCGAGACGCTGGCTCGACGCTGGAAAAACCCGAGAGCAAGCGTCGAGTGATAGCGTCGAGACGCTAGCTCGACGCTGCCCTGGCGTCGAGACCCTGCTTGGCGTCGAGACGCTCCGGAGGAGGCGCGCGCAGGAAATTCATCGGGGCAGCGTCGCGACGCTGGCCTTGCGTCGCGACGCCAGCGCGCGCGCGCGCGGATCACTTAGGGCACAGCGTCGAGACGCTGGCCTAGCGTCTCGACGCTACGACGAAGGCAGTAGCTAAAAGACGATTTTTCTGCACTTTTTTGGGATTCTTCTCCGAGCTTCATCTTCTTCATCTCTCAGCCGTTTTGGACGATTTTTCTTCCCTTCTTCCCCATTTTCTCTCTACTTTCCGTGGAGCTCCGCCATTGTTGGCATGCGAGTGAGCTCCACTTCCATTTGTAATACGTAGATGAACTCTTCCATGGTCGTTGGTGGAGCGGGATTGACGATCCACGCCATGAGCGGCTAAGGTAAGAGTGACGGTTTGGGATTTTGTTTAGGGGAATTTTGTTAGACATTATTGCTTTGATAATCTGAGTATGAATTTGCATATTGGTTCTGTTTACATAGCATTTATTTACTTTGCTTAATCCAACGCGCATGCTAAATTATGTTGATTGACACTCGGATAGTTTCGCATGTTGTGTATGTTAAAGAGTAGCGATGCCGTGCCTCTCACTGCTCGACTAAGTAACACAGGTAAATAGAACTAAATCGAAGTATCGGGTCGGGTAGGATAATTGTTGGTTGCATACGGCGTTTGCGGGCAACCTACTAGCAATTAGAATTCACGCCCGAATGTTCGTCGCGGTTAGCTAGTAACTGTCTAAATTCATCTTAGGACTGATCATCTTAATGTGAGATTAGATAACGTGTAATTAGGATTGTGTGGCCTAATTAAAATCCATGAAGTCGGCTACTTTGGGGCTTCTCTGGTAGTCGTCCGCGTGCTTGGTAAACTGAATTCCATGTTATTAGAATTAAATGATAAGTTGTATTTGTCTAACAATTGACCCCGAGACTCCCCAAACCGTGCACACGTTTTCTACATATTATTTCTTCCTTCCGTTAGCTTTTGCATTATTTCCTATTTGCATGATAAAACCCCCCGTTACCAATTAATCGATCAAATCCCAATTTCATTAGTAAATTCAACTCTCCTATTCCTTGGATCGACCCTGTTACCACTGGCTGCAAAGCCTTGGCAATAGGCATTATAAATTTATTTTGGCAAGCCTCGACAGCTTGAGTTTATAGCGATAGTTCAAAAATATCGTTACCAAAATTGGCGCCGTTGCCGGGGAATAGGCAATTGATTGGATTTATGATTGAAGTTTGAATTTGATTTGTTGATGGTTGACTGAAAATTTTTTCCGTTTGTATGTTGTATGTTTAGATTTTTGTTTGTGTATGACCCGTTCCTCTGAGGGTAGTTTGCAGTATATTCCTGAGATTGACAGAGAGGAGCGGCGGTTACGTAGAGAGGCCCGTGAGGGGCAAGGAACGTTTGAAAGAGAAGAAGGCAATCCCTTCTTATTTGACGAGATGGCGCAAGGCGATGCGCCGCGGACGCTGAAGCAACTGGCAGCGCCAGACCTGAACCTGCAGCCCTTGTGCATTAACTACCCCGTGGTAGCAGGTAACTTTGAGTTGAAATCTGGTTTAATTCACCAGTTACCTTCTTTCCATGGAAATGCAGGTGAGGACGCGAACAAGCATTTGATGGAGTTCCATTGCGTCTGCGCGGGGATGAAGCCCGCAGGGGTCACGGAAGAGCAGCTGAATATGAGGGCATTCCCCTTCACGCTCAAGGACAAGGCCAAGGATTGGCTGTATTATTTGCCTTCCGGATCCATCACCACGTGGCAGATGATCGATGCAGCGAGTGGAGGGGCACTGATTGACAAGACCCCAGTTGAGGCCAAGCAGCTCATTGCAAATATGGCCACCAATTCGCAGCAGTTTGGGATCAGGGGGCAAGGACAAGTGCACAGCGTGGCTCAGAGCCATGAGATGTCTGAAATGAGGGCCCAGGTGGCCGAGATAGGTAGTATGTTGAAGAAAATTGTTGGAGGACAACGCGAAGAGGCGGAGGTCAATGCAATCGGGGGGTATGCTTCCAACCCAAGGAAGTATGATCCATATGCTAACACTTACAACCCCGGTTGGCGTGACCATCCTAACTTCAGCTATGGGAACAGGGAAGGACAAAATCGCTTCCAAGGCCAGTCCCAGGATAGGCCTAACTCTTCCACCCAAGCTCAAGCCTCGAGCTCCTCCAGCTCACTTGAAGAGATGGTCAGAACCATCGTGACTAGCACCAGCCAGTTCCAGAAAGAGGCTCGCGAGGAGCTTAATTCTCATAAGGCAGAGCTGCAGAATTTGAACAAGCAGCTGACTCAGATGGCGGTGTCTATTAGTAAGATCGAGAGCAAGAGCTCGGGGAAGCTTCCTTCCCAAACTACAGTTAACTCATGTGAAAATGTGAGTGCCATTCAGCTGCGCAGTGGGAAGTCGCTTTCCACCAGAGCTGCGAAGGAAGCCACGGACAGCCTGAATGAGTCCGCCCCGATTGCTCTTGAGACTGAGAATGAGAAAAGAAATGAGAAGGTCAGTGTACCTGTGGATGTTGCCAAAGCACCATTCCCGAGTAGGCTTGCGAAGCCTAGTTTGGAATCCGATGATGAGGAGGTCCTTCGAACCTTCCAGAAGGTGATGGTGAATATCCCGCTCCTAGAGGCAGTCAGTCAAGTGCCCAAATATGCAAAATTCTTAAGGAGCTGGTGCACTACGAAGAGAAAGTCCAGAGGGACTGAGAAAAAGAAAGAGAACGTCTCTGCCATACTCCCAGGTACGTTGCCTGCAAAGTGCAACGATCCAGGTACTTTTACTATCCCATGCACTATAGGTAGTAAAATTGTTCATAATGCCATGTTAGACTTAGGAGCCTCTGTTAATGTTATGTCTTATGCATTATATCGTGAACTGAATTTGAATGAAATGCATGAATGTAATGTTTCTGTTCAGTTGGCTAATGGGTCGAGCATCTGTCCTAGGGGGAAGGTAGAGGATGTTTTAGTTAGAGTTGGGAATATGACGTTTCCCGCCGATTTCCTTGTTTTAGATATGAAAGAAAATTCATTGCATGCTTCGTCCTCTATGCTGTTAGGACGCCCTTTTCTTAAGACCGCTAGGGTCAAAATCGATGTGTATAAGGGCGTCGTTTCGTTAGAGTTTGATGATACTTTGCATGAGTTTTCTTTATTTGATGGGAAATCTGTTGCGAATGTTTCTGTTGTTTGTGAGCATGATGAGAATGGGAGTCTACCCTCGCGCTTGAGGGATGGTTCCCATGTCTCGGTTAAAATTTCTGATTTAAATTTGATGGATGATACTGCTGGATTTTGCACTAACATGTCTAATATTCACGTGCCCGAGGCACGAAGAGTGCAAAATGTTTTTCAGGTGAATGATGGAAAAGGTGTGGCCTTGGACAAGTATGGATCGTCCCCCGCACCTACAGACTATGGATGAGTCTGTTGAGAGAATACAGTCGAGCAACCGACTTTAAAAATTCTGCGCTTCTCGGAGGCACCCGAGCGATGGACTGTTTTTATGCTTTAGTTTAGTTTTATTGCTTTTTAGATTAATTTAGTGTTAATTAGCTTGCTGTTTTTTTTTAGGAATCGAGGATGAGAAGACAATTTTGGGCTCTAATGCGTTCGTGCGCCGCTTCCTCGCCCTCGCCAGCTTCACCAAGAGTCAGGGAAGTGTATTTCTGCTTCCCTTTTACTTTGATGTATCTGACTGGTTGGCATTGAGGACAATGCCAAATTTTGAAGTTGGGGGTGGAGTAGTCCGATGGATATGCATGTGTAGTTTGTTGAGAAGTGTTATAAAGATATTGAAGTGCTTGGGACTCTGTTTACTGTTTTCTGACTGTGATAGCCTAGGAAATGCATTTTGGAATTCTGAGCATGTTCATAATCGAGTTTTTGCATGAGTTTTGTGTTTATTAGGTTCATGTCAAAAATTTTAAAATTTTTTCTGTTGCTCCCTTGCACTCATCGCGCACTTAGCAACTTCTCCCTAGATTCCGTAAGCTTGGTTTATCGCATGTTTAGCTAATTCTCGTTGTCACCCCGAAAGGCACCCTTAGGTAGCTTGTTGCATGAGAGTTAGTAGCTAATTAATTGAGAAAGCATGTGCTTAGCCTAATGTAAAAAAAAATAGAAAAGCATGTGACTCTGTTTACTGTTTTCTGACTGTGATAGCCTAGGAAATGCATTTTGGAATTCTGAGCATGTTCATAATCGAGTTTTTGCATGAGTTTTGTGTTTATTAGGTTCATGTCAAAAATTTTAAAAATTTTTCTGTTGCTCCCTTGCACTCATCGCGCACTTAGCAACTTCTCCCTAGATTCCGTAAGCTTGGTTTATCGCATGTTTAGCTAATTCTCGTTGTCACCCCGAAAGGCACCCTTAGGTAGCTTGTTGCATGAGAGTTAGTAGCTAATTAATTGAGAAAGCATGTGCTTAGCCTAATGTAAAAAAAAATAGAAAAGCATGTTTTATAGAAAAATTTCTCTCGAGGCGCTCCTCCTTCTTATTTGCGCTTAAAAGAAGTGAGCGTTAGTCCTTAAAAACGTGAAGTTTTATGCATGAATTTGACGTGTTAGGCAACTCGAGTAGGAAGGAAAAAGAAATGAAAAGTTGGTTCGAAGAACCCAAATAAAAGAGTACAAAGTACTTTTGAAAAGAAAGGAAAAGAATGAGAAAATAATTAGGTCTCTTAATTTGTTTCTCTCTCTCGTGTAAGTCAAGTGTAGCTGTTCTTAAACGCTAGAAGTAGGGGGAAAATGGGATGTGCGTTGCATGTTGGTTTTCCGGGTTTACGTGAGTTTAGGAGTAGTTGTCTAGCACACACACACGTTAGGGGGCAAGAGTTAATTTTTGATATGTCCTAGTTAATGCATGAACAAAATGCTTCCATGATTATGCTCGTGTTTATATTTCAATATGCATGGAGGTTTGAGTTAGAATATATGTAAACGCGTCCTTAGAGTCAATGTCTTTGTAGTGCTTGCTCGAGGACTAGCAATATTTAAGTTGGGGGTGTTTGATAACTCCATTTTGGAGCTATTAAATACGTCCTAATTATAGCTAAAGACCGCTTCCAATTGATTAAATGTATCTCTTTTGTAGGAGAAAAGCGGCAAAGAGCTCGTGCGTCCATTGGGCGTGTTCGAGAGCTTAAAGCAGAGTTTTAGCGCCCCGAGAATGCATCGGGAAGAGGGGAGTTTGTTCCGTGAAGAAACGGGCCAAAACAGCCTTGGAGAGGCAAAGCATCAGCCCCAAACCCGAGAGCCAGCGTCGAGCTATAGCGTCGAGACGCTGGCTCGACGCTGGAAAAACCCGAGAGCAAGCGTCGAGTGATAGCGTCGAGACGCTAGCTCGACGCTGCCCTGGCGTCGAGACCCTGCTTGGCGTCGAGACGCTCCGGAGGAGGCGCGCGCAGGAAATTCATCGGGGCAGCGTCGCGACGCTGGCCTTGCGTCGCGACGCCAGCGCGCGCGCGCGCGGATCACTTAGGGCACAGCGTCGAGACGCTGGCCTAGCGTCTCGACGCTACGACGAAGGCAGTAGCTAAAAGACGATTTTTCTGCACTTTTTTGGGATTCTTCTCCGAGCTTCATCTTCTTCATCTCTCAGCCGTTTTGGACGATTTTTCTTCCCTTCTTCCCCATTTTCTCTCTACTTTCCGTGGAGCTCCGCCATTGTTGGCATGCGAGTGAGCTCCACTTCCATTTGTAATACGTAGATGAACTCTTCCATGGTCGTTGGTGGAGCGGGATTGACGATCCACGCCATGAGCGGCTAAGGTAAGAGTGACGGTTTGGGATTTTGTTTAGGGGAATTTTGTTAGACATTATTGCTTTGATAATCTGAGTATGAATTTGCATATTGGTTCTGTTTACATAGCATTTATTTACTTTGCTTAATCCAACGCGCATGCTAAATTATGTTGATTGACACTCGGATAGTTTCGCATGTTGTGTATGTTAAAGAGTAGCGATGCCGTGCCTCTCACTGCTCGACTAAGTAACACAGGTAAATAGAACTAAATCGAAGTATCGGGTCGGGTAGGATAATTGTTGGTTGCATACGGCGTTTGCGGGCAACCTACTAGCAATTAGAATTCACGCCCGAATGTTCGTCGCGGTTAGCTAGTAACTGTCTAAATTCATCTTAGGACTGATCATCTTAATGTGAGATTAGATAACGTGTAATTAGGACTGTGTGGCCTAATTAAAATCCATGAAGTCGGCTACTTTGGGGCTTCTCTGGTAGTCGTCCGCGTGCTTGGTAAACTGAATTCCATGTTATTAGAATTAAATGATAAGTTGTATTTGTCTAACAATTGACCCCGAGACTCCCCAAACCGTGCACACGTTTTCTACATATTATTTCTTCCTTCCGTTAGCTTTTGCATTATTTCCTATTTGCATGATAAAACCCCCCGTTACCAATTAATCGATCAAATCCCAATTTCATTAGTAAATTCAACTCTCCTATTCCTTGGATCGACCCTGTTACCACTGGCTGCAAAGCCTTGGCAATAGGCATTATAAATTTATTTTGGCAAGCCTCGACAGCTTGAGTTTATAGCGATAGTTCAAAAATATCGTTACCAGCCGCTCATGGCGCGGTGCGTCAATCCCGCTCCACCAACGACAATGGAAGAGTTCATCTACCTATTACAATGGAAAGTGGAGCTCACTCGCATGCCAACAATGGCGGAGCTCCACGGAATATAGAGAGAAAACGGGGAAGAAGAAGGGAAGAATCGCCGGAATCGCTTGGGAGAAGAAGGAGAAAAAGCTCTCTAAAAATCTGCAGAAAAATCGTCTT
The DNA here is from genome assembly GCA_028017165.1 of Herpetospermum pedunculosum. Lineage (NCBI taxonomy): Eukaryota > Viridiplantae > Streptophyta > Magnoliopsida > Cucurbitales > Cucurbitaceae > Herpetospermum > Herpetospermum pedunculosum. Next base: position 38,354,604 of record CM051523.1, on the reverse strand, counting down.
TTAGCTACTGTCTTCGTCGTAGCGTCGAGACGCTGGGCCTAGCGTCTCGACGCTGTGCCCTAAGTAATCCGCGCGCGCGCGCGCTGGCGTCGCGACGCAAGGCCAGCGTCGCGACGCTGCCCCGATGAAATTCCTGCGCGCGCCTCCTCCGAAGCGTCTCGACGCCAAGCAGGGTCTCGACGCCAGGGCAGCGTCGAGCTAGCGTCTCGACGCTTGCTCTCGGGTTTTTCCAGCGTTGAGCCAGCGTCTCGACGCTGTAGCTCGACGCTGGCTCTCGGGTTTGGGGCTGATGCTTTGCCTCTCCACGGCTGTTTTGGCCCGTTTCTTCACGGAACAAATTCCCCTCTTCCCGATGCATTCCCGGGGCACTAAAACTCTGCTTTAAGCTCTCGAACATGCCCAATGGACGCACGAGCTCTTTGCCGCTTTTCTCCTACAAAAGAGATACATTTAATCAATTGGAAGCGGTCTTTAGCTAGGATTAGGATGTATTTAATAGCTCCAAAATGGAGTTATCAGCATGCTAATGAATATGTAGGTTTAGAATTGACTGACTTAAACATAGGTGAGATAATGGACATATCTGTAAATAACCCTCAGCATGTATGTATGAATATAGAATTAACTGATAGATCCTTAAATCCTTTAAAGCCATCCATTGAGCATCCACCTGTATTAGAATTAAAGCCACTCCCCACTCACCTCAAGTATGCATATTTAGGAAATAATGATACACTGCCTGTAATTATTTCTTCTAAGCTAAATGAACAGCATGAGGTTGATTTAATTTTACTACTTAAGCAACATAGGAAGGCTATTGCATGGACTATTGCTGATATTAGAGGCATTAGCCCTTCTTATTGCATGCATAAGATTATACTAGAGGAAGAGCACACACCTAGAGTAGATCATCAACGTAGGCTGAATCCCTCTATGAAAGAGGTAGTTAAGAAAGAAATAATAAAATGGTTAGATGCTGGTGTGATCTTCCCCATAGCTAGTAGTCAGTGGGTGAGCCCTATACAATGTGTACCTAAGAAGGGGGGGATGACTGTGGTAGTCAATGAGAACAACGAACTAATTCCAACTAGGACTGTCACAGGGTGGAGAGTATGTATGGATTATAGGAAACTAAATAAAGAAACTAAAAAAGACCACTTCCCTCTACCATTCATTGACCAAATGTTAGACAGAATAGCTGGTAGAGCATATTACTGTTTTCTAGACGGTTATTCAGGGTATAACCAGATCACTATAGACCCCAAAGACCAGGAAAAGACTACCTTTACTTGCCCCTTTGGAACATTTGCCTTTCGCAGAATGCCTTTTGGCTTATGCAATGCACCGGCAACATTCCAAAGGTGCATGTTAGCAATCTTTTCTGACTTGGATGAGTCCATGATAGAAATATTCATGGATGATTTCTCAGTCTTTGGGGATTCCTTTACCAACTGTCTAGAGAATTTAGGACAAGTCCTGGCTAGATGTGAAGAGACTAACTTAGTCCTTAATTGGGAAAAGTGTCACTTCATGGTAGATGAGGGGATTGTCTTAGGTCATAGAGTGTCAAGGGCAGGTGTAGAAGTTGACAGGGCAAAGATAGAAATCATAGAGAAGTTGGTAGAGCCTCAGAATGTCAAGTCCATTAGGAGTTTCTTAGGGCATGCTGGTTTCTACAGAAGGTTCATTAAGGACTTTTCTAAGATAGCCAAGCCTCTGTGTGAGCTGCTAGAACTAAATAGGCCATTCATCTTCTCTAAGGAATGTGTAGTAGCTTGGACCACCCTTAAGAAAGCACTAGTCACCGCACCTGTTATTATAGGGCCAGATTGGGATCTCCCATTTGAGATGTTATGTGATGCTAGTGACTATGCTGTAGGGGTTATGTTAGGACAGAAGATTGACAAGCTAACACACCCTGTCTATTATGCTAGTAAAACCTTGAATGAGGCTCAATGTAATTATACAACTACTGAGAAAGAGATGCTTGCTGTAGTGTTTGCTTGTGAGAAATTCAGGAACTATATTGTAGGCACAAGGACAATTGTGTACACTGACCATTCTGCCTTGAAATATCTTATGAGGAAGGCTGATGCTAAGCCTAGGTTGATTAGGTGGGTGTTATTGCTGCAGGAATTTGATTTGGACATTCGAGACAAGAAAGGATGTGAAAATGTGGTTGCGGATCACTGATAGCACTCAAAAAGTGCTAATATTTAGCTCCTAAGTCTTGCAAATTAAGTAATTAATTGTGCTTAATTAATATATTTTGTATAATTTAATTACTTAGGGGTAAATCGGACCATTGAATTAATTAAGAGCTTAAAAGAACGTTTAGAGGATAATTTAGATTAATCATTCTGAGTGTTTATACTATGTATATTAATTAATCAAATTATATCTCAATTGTGATAAGTGGTCTGGTGGTGCAGGAAGAATTTGGCAAGGTGATAGGCCTGAGTTCGAGTCCAGAGGAGGACAGAATTTTGGTTATTTTTCCTTCAGGCACAGACATAGCGTCGAGCCGCTGCCTGTAGGGTCTCGACGCTACCCCGACAACAGGCGCTGGAAATTTCCGTACGAGCGTCGAGACGCTGCCTGTAGGGTCTCGACGCTGCCTGTAGGGTCTCGACGCTGCCTGTAGGGTCTCGACGCTCCGACTGTATAAAACCCATATTTTAACGATTTTTAGGGCATTCTCTCTCAGTTTTGGCTTGTTTTGGCCGATTTCTCTCTCAAATTCTTGGGGTTTTCTCCCCTTTTCTTATATATCAAAGTAAGATTTTGTTGGATTTAGCTTGATTTTCATCCCGAGCAAGGTAAGTGCTCTAATTTGAGGTTAGGGGTTAAATTTGATGCGATTCATGAGGGTTTTCGTTCTTAATTTTGTGACTTAGCATGACTGATTGGGCATTTATTTCGTCTAAGCATATCACACGAATGTGTTGGAATGATTTAGGACTAGGCACCCTTGATTTTCAGCATGTTTGATTGTTAAAGATTAATGATGCCGTGCCTCTCTTAATCGCCAAGTAACACGGATAAATCGAGCCATAGATAACATTGGATTCCAGTTCATCCTGGTTGCAATTTATCTTGATGAAATAAAACAATCGAAGTATCATATTAAATGTTGTGAATGTTGATTACTTCAGGGTTGCCGGGTAATCAATTAGCATTTAGGATGTTTAATTGAATGTTCGTCATAAAATGCTAGTTACTACTTTAGTTAATTTAGAGCTGATCAATCCGAGTTAGCTAATAGTACCGTTTAATTAGAATTGGAAAATTCTGATTAATATATATGTGGCCGGTTGCTTTAGGGCTTCCGGGCAACCGTTTATGTGTTTAATTATGCCTTGCTAAGTATGTTTGAATCCCAATGAATCGAGTCGCATCAAGGTCAACCCCGACCCTTAAAATTAGGAGCACATGTAATTAGATTTAATTTTCCGTTAGCTACTTTTTATGCTTTACTTTATTTTTCCATAACCAATCCCCCCTTTACTTTAATGTTTTATTTTATCATTTTAGTTTGAGTTTAAATAAAAGCAAATAGAATTTAATTAGGAGGAAATAATTTAGGTTCCCTGTGGTTCGACACCCGTTACCACTAGCTACAAAGCTCTGTTGTAGCGGAGTTATAAATGTATTTTGGCAAGCCTCGACAGCTTGAAATTGGAGTACCCCAAAAGTACCTCTACCAAAATTGGCGCCGTTGCCGGGGAACCATTTAATTTCTCTTATTTAGATTTTATTTGTTTGTTTTTCCTTTTTGTAGTTTGCCTTCTTTTGTAGGGGTTTGGCCTAAACAACGAGATAATGGGCAAAGACCGCGCCACTCCAACCACCCACCTCGCGAAATTCAGGGGAGGTTTTCTGTTCCCTTTAATTTTGTTTGTTTTTATTGCTTTATCTGATGGATGGATACATAGAGGACTATGTATCTTTCGAAGGTTGGGGGTGGAGTTGTCTGTTGGATTCCTGTAGTTGTTGAGTTGTGGAGATTTTGAATTTGAAGTGCTTGGGACTCTGTTTACATGCTTTCTAATAATGACAATCTAGGAAATGTTTTTAGAATCTTCATATTTGCATATCTAGATTAGCATGAAGTAGTTTGCACTAATTAGGTCCATGTCAAAAAATTTAAAATTTTTTCTGTTGCTCCCTTGCATCTAAAGAGCACTTAGCAACTTCTCTTAGACTCCGTATGCTTAGATTGACCACATGTTGCATGGATTCTTGTTGTCACCCCGAAAGGCACCCCTAGGGAAGCTTTGTTGCATGAGAGTTTGTAATAGGTTAATCGAGTTAGCAAAGCTATTAGCCTAAACTAAATAAAAAAATAGAAAAGCATGTTTGGCAAGAAAATTCTCTCGAGGCGCTCCTCCTTCTTATTAGCGCTAAAGAAGTGAGCGTTAGTCCTTAAAAATGTGAAGCTTAGGCCTAAGTTTGACATGTTAGGCAACTCGGGATGGGAAAGAAAAAGAAAATAAAAAGTTGGGTTCAAAGAACCTTAACCAAGGGTACAAAGTACTCAAAAAGAAAAAAAAAAATGTATGAGAAAATTGTTTTAGGCCTCTTAATTTGTTGCTCTCTCTGATGTGATTAAGTTATAGACTGTTCTTCAATGCTAGAAGTAGGGGGAAAACAAGATGAATTGTAGCATGTTGTTTTTCCGAGCTTGCATGGTTTAGGAGAGGTTCGCTATCACACACACACGTAGGGGAGTAGTAGTTAATTTTTGACATGTTCATTGATTAAGTGCATGCGATCGATTGCTTACTTGTTTATGTAAATGTCTTGATTCTTAAAGCATCGAGATTTGAGTTAGAAGCATGCATGTATAGTCCTTAGAAGCTATTTTAGAGTTTTCCTTGCTCGAGGACTAGCAAGATTTAGGTTGGGGGTTTTGATAGCACTCAAAAAGTGCTAATATTTAGCTCCTAAGTCTTGCAAATTAAGTAATTAATTGTGCTTAATTAATATATTTTGTATAATTTAATTACTTAGGGGTAAATCGGACCATTGAATTAATTAAGAGCTTAAAAGAACGTTTAGAGGATAATTTAGATTAATCATTCTGAGTGTTTATACTATGTATATTAATTAATCAAATTATATCTCAATTGTGATAAGTGGTCTGGTGGTGCAGGAGGAATTTGGCAAGGTGATAGGCCTGAGTTCGAGTCCAGAGGAGGACAGAATTTCGGTTATTTTTCCTTCAGGCACAGACATAGCGTCGAGACGCTGCCTGTAGGGTCTCGACGCTACCCCGACAACAGGCGCTGGAAATTTCCGTACGAGCGTCGAGACGCTGCCTGTAGGGTCTCGACGCTCCGACTGTATAAAACCCATATTTTAACGATTTTTAGGGCATTCTCTCTCGGTTTTGGCTTGTTTTGGCCGATTTCTCTCTCAAATTCTTGGGGTTTTCTCCCCTTTTCTTATATATCAAAGTAAGATTTTGTTGGATTTAGCTTGATTTTCATCCCGAGCAAGGTAAGTGCTCTAATTTGAGGTTAGGGGTTAAATTTGATGCGATTCATGAGGGTTTTCGTTCTTAATTTTGTGACTTAGCATGACTGATTGGGCATTTATTTCGTCTAAGCATATCACACGAATGTGTTGGAATGATTTAGGACTAGGCACCCTTGATTTTCAGCATGTTTGATTGTTAAAGATTAATGATGCCGTGCCTCTCTTAATCGCCAAGTAACACGGATAAATCGAGCCATAGATAACATTGGATTCCAGTTCATCTTGGTTGCAATTTATCTTGATGAAATAAAACAATCGAAGTATCATATTAAATGTTGTGAATGTTGATTACTTCAGGGTTGCCGGGTAATCAATTAGCATTTAGGATGTTTAATTGAATGTTCGTCATAAAATGCTAGTTACTACTTTAGTTAATTTAGAGCTGATCAATCCGAGTTAGCTAATAGTACCGTTTAATTAGAATTGGAAAATTCTGATTAATATATATGTGGCCGGTTGCTTTAGGGCTTCCGGGCAACCGTTTATGTGTTTAATTATGCCTTGCTAAGTATGTTGGAATCCCAATGAATCGAGTCGCATCAAGGTCAACCCCGACCCTTAAAATTAGGAGCACATGTAATTAGATTTAATTTTCCGTTAGCTACTTTTTATGCTTTACTTTATTTTTCCATAACCAATCCCCCCTTTACTTTAATGTTTTATTTTATCGTTTTAGTTTGAGTTTAAATAAAAGCAAATAGAATTTAATTAGGAGGAAATAATTTAGGTTCCCTGTGGTTCGACACCCGTTACCACTAGCTACAAAGCTCTGTTGTAGCGGAGTTATAAATGTATTTTGGCAAGCCTCGACAGCTTGAAATTGGAGTACCCCAAAAGTACCTCTACCAATCACCTTTCTCGATTGCAGCACAATTGCGAAAAAATTGCGGAACCCGCAATTTCTGATGCTTTTATTGATGAACATGTCTTTGTTTTGACTCATTGTGATAACGATGAGGAACCTTGGTTTGCTGACATTGCTAACTTCCTTGCATCACAGGTATTACCAGTTTTCAAGGGAGGTCAAGAGAAGAAGAGGTTCCTTCATGAAGCAAGGAAATTCATCTGGGATGACCCCACACTTTACAGAACATGTGCTGACGGCTTGCTAAGGAAGTGTGTTTCAGCTGCTGAAGCGAAGTCTGTGCTACAGCATTGTCACACAGCTCCTTATGGTGGACACTTTGGTGGCCAAAGAACAGCTGCAAAGGTATTTCAGAGTGGCTACTATTGGCCAACGATCTTCAAGGATGCCCACAACTATGCCCACAGCTGTGATGAATGCCAAAGAACAGGTAACCTCAGTCGAAAGGATGAGATGCCCCTCACCTACATCTTAGAGTTGGAGCTCTTTGATGTGTGGGGCATTGACTTCATGGGGCCATTCCCTCCATCATCAGGTAACCTTTACATATTAGTGGCAGTAGACTATGTATCCAAGTGGGTAGAAGCCAAAGCATGTCCCAATAATGATGCCAAAACAGTCACCAAATTCTTGCATAGGCACATTTTTACTAGGTTTGGGACACCTCGTGCCATCATTAGTGATGAGGGATCACATTTCATTAACAAGGCTATGGATAGAGTGTTGGCTAAGTATAACATTAGACATAGAGTAGCCACTCCCTATCACCCACACTCGAATGGACATGCTGAAATTTCAAATAGGGAAATTAAGAACATCCTAGAAAAAGTGGTCAAACCTAATAGGAAAGACTGGTCCTTTAAGCTTGAGGATGCACTTTGGGCTTATAGGACAGCATATAAGACACCCCTAGGTATGTCTCCTTATAGGCTGGTATATGGCAAGACTTGTCACTTACCACTTGAGTTAGAAATCAAAGCATTTTGGGCCATGAAGGAATTGAATTTTTGTGTAAATGATGCGGGAACATTGCGGTCTTTACAATTACATGAGCTTGATGAGCTTAGACATATGGCCTATGAAAATGCTAAAATGTATAAGGAAAAGACCAAGATTTGGCACGATAGTAGACTTAGAGTTAAGGACTTTAAGAAGGGTCAACTTGTCTTGTTGTTTAACTCACGGTTGAAACTATTTCCAGGGAAACTTAAGTCTAGATGGTCAGGTCCATTTGTGATTACTAATGTGTTTGTTCATGGTGCCATAGAGATAAAGAACTTGCAGCAAGGCCAACCGTTTATGGTTAATGGTGCAAGGTTGAAGCACTACTATGAGGAAGGAGATGTGAAGACTCTCTCGGCCTTCCTCTTGACTGAAGCATGAAAACGAGAACGAGAGAGGACGAGTGATTGCTGTGCTCGTCAACATAAGGCTCATGCCTTAGTTTAATTTTTGCGATTTTCCGGTTATCGTTTGTGTGTTTTGTTGTATGATTTTAATTACGAATTTGATGTTGCTTTTATTTCTTTTTGTAGGGAATCGAAAGAGGGAATCAAGGAGAGTAATTCCAGCTTTGAAAATCAAGAAAAGATTGAGCCAAATAAAAGATACGGACGAGCAAAGATTGACATTTTGATGAAAAAATATCCCTAAAATTGCGATTGATTTGCAGGATCCGCAAAAATATAGCCGTTGGGATTTAGCCGTTTCTTTTATATCCGTTAGAAGGCGCTTGATCTGTACGATTCTCTCACTCTCTGAATTCCAAGAAAGCTGCGATTCTTTTCATCTTTGATTCTTCTCTCCAAACCTCCAAGACTCAACAATGGTGTTCACAAGGGCTGAAAGATCTGCAGCCAAGAAGAGGGCTGACGACGCTGAAACGGCTGCGAGAGACGCACTGCTTGCCTTGGCTGAGGCTGACGCTGCGCGAACTGAACGCTTACCCAAGCTTCCGATTCGCAAGAAGAAGTGGAAGGTTGTCTCAGAGATACCTGCTGGACCCTCTGAACCAGCAGGCACACCCAAGAAGCGTAGGTGGAGTTTAGCAGTGGCCGCTGAACCGAGCAAAGAAAAGACTCCCTCTGTGGAGAGTCAAGAAACTGATCGTGTGTCCCACGATTCAGCCAAGAGGAGTGCCTCGCCACCTGCACCACCAGCGCACAGCTCTTCCCCATCGCCACCAGCGCAGAGCCCTGAGCAGCCGTCTTCACCACAGAGTTCTGCACAGACACCTATAGCAGAGCAAAGCACCACGCCGTCGCACACTTCCCCACGGCCTGACCCTGAATTCCCATATGGGGAGTACCAAGAATCAACGCAGGGCAGTGGGGAAGGTGAGGACGAGGAGGTTTTCTCTCCTGTGAGGGAAGCTAGCCCGGAGAGTTTTGAACAGAAGAATGACTCAATGGAGGAGACGCTGGGGGCGTGCCTTCAGCAGATCACCATCGAGGCAAAGCTCAAGAAGAAGAAGAAGGCCAAGATTCTCAAGGCCAAGCGATCCAAGAAGCTGAAAAAGAAGAAGGCCAAGAGGGCGCCTTCATCAGACAAGGAGAGCACTGAGCCATCGCTCAAAAGACTCAAGGTTGAGGCTGCAGAGTCATCCAAGCCAGCAGACAAAGGGAAAGCCAAGCTTTACCCTGAAGATGAGCCTCAGTCCGTGAGGTACGTGTCCTCTGACGCTGAGTCCAGAGGCGTTGAACTGAGGAAGAGGGAGTTGCTGCACGAGAAGGGCTTCCTCGACAGACCTGCTGACCTGCCGCACTTCTTGCGCGCAGGAATCATAAATCATAGCTGGGAGGAGTTGTGCAGGCCACCCAATCCAGCTTACACGAGTATGGTATACGACTTCTACGCCAACCTGCGAAACTCTGAGGAGGGGCTGTCTGTGGTTAGGGGAGTAGAGGTGGACTACTCAGCAAAAGCCATCAACGAAGCTTATGGCCTCAAGGGCCAAAGACACACTGATTATGCGAGGATCGTTGATGAGCCTACTGAGGCAGTGCTGGAGGAGGCCATTCGAACCATTGGCCAGCCGGAAGCAGCGTGGACTGTATCACGCAATGGGAGGCACACACTCATGAGTGCCAACCTGACAGCAAAGGCAGCTGTATGGTTTGCCTTTGTACGGAGAAAGCTGTCCCCTGTGACCCATGAGACGACCATCAACCAGAGCAGATCGCTGCTGGTCTATGCCATTATGCGAGGTCTCACGGTCAACGTGGGTGAAATCATGTCAGCCGCCATTGCTGAGTGTGCCAAGAAAGGTAAGAGACCATTGTTTTTCCCTAACACCATAACCAAACTATGTTTGCTTGCAGGAGTCCCCATTGAGCGTATGGAGCAACAGATGGCTTACACAGGCCACTTGGAGCTGCCTGCTAGCTTGAGGCTGAAGAGGAAGGGGAATATGGAGTTTGAACTGGATAGGTTGGCTGCTGATCAGTCACTATCCATGGCGTGCCTGATGGATATGCAAAGGAGGATGGCTCAATGGGCCACTTACGCGCAGGCACGGGACAAGGAAGTTGCAGACCAACTTGGGTGCATCTTCTCTGACTTCCCCACAAATCTCCTGACTCCATGGGTGCCTCCACGACCACGACAACCTGATGAGGATGAAGACATTTGAGTGCTGGTTTGAATTGCACTGAAGGGAGTATTGTTGTTCCCTTAGAAAAAAAAAAAACAATTTTCTGCTTTCTGATAGACCATGTGAATTATGCTGTTTTTCGTACACTTTTGATCTGTTTTAGATGCTTAGTTTTATGTTTTTAATTTTGCTTAGTATAGTCTGATGATAGTTGACTAGGTAGGTTAGTTTTGTTTTATTTTTAGAAGAGCTTGAATGACTGGAAAGAGCATGCTTAGGGGCCTTAATCACTGTTATATCTGCCCTGACTTGATTGCGAAATAATTGCGGTCCCCGCAATTTTTATTACTGAAAGCATGTTTTGGACTGTCTGTTTAGCTAGGCTGTGATCTGTTTAAATTCTGTCTTTTGCTGCTAACATGACTACCTTATATAGCTTATCTAAATGCATGCTGGATGAATGTCATAGGACACCCTTTTGATAGTTTAAATTAACCTCTAAAAAGCTCAGCATGCACAGCTTTAAGCCCTTATCTGTCTGTTTTTTTAAATTACTGCTGCTGTCATATTTGCCGTTCGAATGTTTTGTCTATGCCTAGGGCTTTAGATTCTCTTTGTGTTACCTTAGACTAGATGCTTCTAGGATAGTTTGGGGGTGTGCCACCTCAGACACTCATTGGGGACAATGAGTAGTTGAAGTTTGGGGGAGGCCACCCTAGGCCTAGGAACATTCCTCTCTCCCTCAGAAACATAAGCATTCTTCTTCTCCTTTACAAAAAAAAATGATGAACTGAAAAAAAAAAAAAAAAAAAAAATAGAATAAAGAGGGGGGTCTCTCTTAGGGTGCTAAGTAATCAGTGCCAAGTGTGTGACCCACAAGTGGCATTGCATCAAAAGGCAACCAAAGGAGAGGCCCCACCTAAGTAAGAAAAAGGGAAAAGAGTAGGGAAGAAGAATGTATACCTAGGAGTTATAACTTTGTGGCTTAGATGTCCTATTTAAAAAGAACTCTGATCCTCAATTAGCTAAGCACAAAGTTGTAACTTGTAGGGTTGTTTAGGGAGATGAGTGTATATCCAATGTAGTGATGCCAGGGTTTAGGTTGTTCTCTAAAAGTACTACTGTCACCGTTAATACTAAGACTGACATGACTCTAAGGAATCCTAGACAATTTAAAAGTAAAGCTAGAAGCATGTACTGAGTCTGAGGTAAAGCTAGGCAGAATTTGAAACCTTAGGGATAGTGGCATGATATGACAAAAGCAAATAGATCAGTTGTAGGGAGTTAATGAAAACAGAAGGAGTATTAGGCAGGCGAAGTCAGAAGAAGCTAGTTAAGAGGGTAGTTTTAAGCTTAGAAGTGTGTCACAGGACAGCAGTGCTATAGATAGGGATATAGGGGAGTTAGTAAGTAGTTAAAGAAGAAGAAACAGCAGCCTAGGAAAGTCCTTAGATTGCTCGGGGACAAGCAAAACCTTAAGTTTGGGGGTGTGTTACGTCTCCAAAAGTGACCTTTTGAGGGCTTAATTAGCTTAGAAAGATGTTCACTCTTAGGTGTTTTTGATAGCTTTTAGCCTAAAGCTATGCTTAAATATGAGAATTAGAAGAAGGTAGCTAAATTAGGACTTATGTACAATAGGAAAGAAAAGGGTTGAAAACCGAAGGAAAAGAATGAAAAACAAGCATTGCGATAGCATTGCGGAAACATTGCGGTCCCCGCAATGTTTCAAGTGAAAACCGTAAGTTGACTGATCTTTTTCTGTTAATTTCCGTTATTTCAGGGATTCGTTCTTTCTCCTCCATCCATTCTGAAGTACGACGTTGAAGATTGATGGTTCTCCTTGGCCCAAATGCACCTGCAGATTACTATAAATAGGGTTAAAGTCGAGGGTTCAAGCATCATCCGAAAGCGTAGAAGTCTTCTCGCAGTCCATCTTTTCTCCTGTTTTCCTTTACCGTCTGCTGGTTTGCGAAGCTCAGCTGTTGGAATCGATAATCTGATAGGAAGGAGAGGAGATTCTTCTTCTCTCCCGATTGGATTCATCCAAGCAAGGCTGACCTTTCTCATCCTTCATTCGAAGCGGCTGCAACAAGACATTCGAGCTGTTTTACTGCTTTCTGTTCTTCATTTCTACTTTACAACTCTGTCTTGTGTTGTTTCTGTTCGTGTGGCTAATTTAGTTCATTTCGTTGTGTCCTGTCTTGCTGTTCTTTACTTTAAGTATCTCTTATGTTAATTCAAACAATCAATTAATCAAACACAAAATTCAGTAGTTCACAGTCTCTCGCCTTTGCATTCTACTGCTTTCCCTTGCTGTTTTAAGCACATTTCCATTCTAAGCATGTCTGTTTTATCCTTTAGTTCTGTTCTCCCTATATCCATGAGTAACTAAGTCACTTAGGGGCATGCTAATGGCAACGCTATAGGCTAAAAAACGTGAATCAAGCATGTAGGATAGCTCTCGAAGCATTGATTGTATGTAAGCTTCATTCCACGGGCAATTTCGATTGGCCATCCATTTTGTCCAAAGAACTCCTAACCTCTGGAAGGAGTAAGAGTTCAGAGTCATATTATCATGCTAGCCTTTCAAGGTAACCAGGAAACGGCCTAGGAATAGGCGTTTCCCTAGTACAAACCATATCTTTCTGCCTTAACAAGATGCTTAAGACCTTACTTTGAGTTGAGTAAACTAAAGAATCTAATGCATGGAATCGGACGATACATGAGATTGAGATAGTTTGATGCATAGAGAGTAGATCCAGTGCTTGAGAATCGTATAAAAATGCCTATAGGATAGTCATTAGTAGCCCTTAATTCACCCATTTACACACTTTCGCTGCTATTTAATTGCGGTAGAATTGCTGTCTCCGCAATTCTGCTTAAGTTACAATTCTGTCTAGCTGTTTTTATCTTCATTTATTAATCTCGTCTCTTTCCATTTGAGCTTAGCTTTAACTTGTTCTTGTTTATGTTACTACCATTTACACATTCAGCAAAAAGTAGTTAATTAAAAACCAATTTTACCCCATCAAATCCACCCCTTCTTTCTTAACAAAACACTTCGCGAATAGCTAAAAATAAATCTCTGTGGGAAAACGAATGAAATATACTTACTACTTGCTATAAGATCATGTATGCTTGCATGTTCTGAGTGCTCTATCTCTTTTATTGCCTAATTATTTCAACACATTGAGCACGCAACAGTCGATCCACAGGGAATTAAGTTAATTAGACTTAATCTCAATTAAATTTGCAAACTATTAAAGTAAATGAATTAAGGGGGGATTTATTGGTTTCTAAATTACTAAGAAGGAACAATGCAATGGAAAATTTGGCTAACGGAGTTTCCGACTCGGGACGATCGGGGGTAAATTTAGCATGCCTCTTGGATCATAGGTTGACGAGTATTATGGCTAAACAATTTAAAGAATGCACAGCTCGTCTAAAATTAATAAATAACTCAGACATGCTCCATGGATTTAATTAGACATAATTAATCATGCTAATCAAGCATATCGTTCGGACATTGGCGGCCAACGCTCTCCCAAGACCGAACGATAGCAACAAGCTAACTGTGACAACTATCTAACTTGGACGCGAAATTAGTATGTCGATTTGGAATTCTAATTCGGGAAGAACGAACACCAAGAGCGCAAGGACGCCAATACGCTCAAGGTGTCGTTAATCCTTGTTACTTGGCGGATCAGAGAGGCACGACATCAAATCCTTTAACGAATGAACATGCTCAAAATCAAGGGTGCCTAGTCCTAAATCATTCAAACATGCTCATAAATTAAGCTAAGAAATAGAACTCAATTCAATAAAATATCCAACCAATTCAAAATTTCAATTCTACAACCTCACCAAGAGTTCAAACTACATTTATCCTTTACAATCCCGAGCCAAAAACGGTAAATCTACTCACTCATGACTTGTGTGGTGTGGGACGACTTCAAATCAAGCTTCCTAGCCCCTCCCATGGTGAAAATAGCTGCTGGAACGTCAAATCAGGCGCGGAGCTCGAGGTAGAAGATGAAGATGGCGGCTAAAATCGGACAAAAACTTTAAGTAGTCCGTCGTAGCGTCGAGACGCTAGGGCAGCATCGAGACGCTGCGCCCTAAAGAACGCGCGCGCGTAGTCGGGGTGGCGTCGAGACGCTTGTGCGGCGTCGAGCGAGCGTCGAGACGCTATCACTCGACGCTTGCTCTCGGGTTTTTCTTCAAATCAGCGCTTCAGACTTTGGGGCGTCGAGCTAGCGTCGCGACGCTGTCGCTCGACGCTAGCTCTCGGGTTGATGCATGGATTTTTGCCTTCAATTTCCCCAAAGCGTCTAACCTTCATGCCTTTGCATGGATCTTCTCCGGAAGTATTCTTAGGCCTTTAAAATGCGATATTAAGCTCTGAAAAGCGCCGAAACGCTCCCGAGGGCGATTTACCAAGAACACCTGCAATTAACACATAAAAGCAAGATTAAGCAACTAATAAACGTGAAATAGGGACATAATTATAGCTCCAAAATGGAGCTATCAAACACCCCCAACTTAATTCTTGCTAGTCCTCGAGCAAGGTGGAATTCTGATTAATCAAATAAAACGAGAATACATGCTAGGGACTCGATTCTCAGTACTGGAAACGACAGGGCAATTGCATTTGAAAGAAACAGCTGCATGCATGCATTGGTTAAGAACAATTTGAAAAAATTTAAGATGCTTCCCTATTTATGCTTCGGACCTAACTCCTCGATCTTAGATTTCAACAGACTTAGAACAGCTCTATCTATCCTAAAACTTCGCTTTCCCCTACTTATGGCTAAACAGAACAGTCTAAGGGCTATTCATCGTCTAAGCAAGTAATATATCACAAGGCATCTTTTCTCTCTTTTTCTTTGATCTCCATGAGTGCCTAACATGTCAATTTTACTTTCGTTTCAGCTTGCCTGCAATTTCATTGCACAGTGCATCTGACTACGGGCAAAATTCACATTTTTAAGGACTAGCGTTCACTTCTTTGTGCTTCCTTTTCATGCAGTGGCAACCGTGGGTTTCACGGCCGCCCCTGGCTACTAAGGCAACTCAAGAAGGAGGAACGCCTCAGGAGATTAATTTCTTTTTATAAACTTGCATTCATTTTTCTTTTTAGCCTAAAAATCATGTTAAAATTTTGAGCGCATGGGTTACAAACAAGAGCGAATCTTGGCCCATCCTAAGGTTGCCTTTCGAGGTGACAACGAATTTCAAAACAAACAGAGCTACCCTAAACCCACAGATCCAAGATAGAGTGCTAACATGCGAAGCTTAAACAGGGAAATAACTTGAAAAAATTTTCAAAATGGCCTTAACATATGCAATTATGCTGACTTTCATGACAAACACACATACGAAGACCTTAGCAGTACATCACAGAATTTCATAATCGGACTAGCATGCTTTCACCATAACTCAACAAGTTAATCAGGATTCCACAACAAAGCTCGACAATCACTATAAGGCACAACCCACCACCCCCAACTTAGAAATTGACAATGTCCTCATTGGACGAAATACGCACAGTCAAAATGAAATGAAAGAAAACCTTCCCTGAGTTGTGACTTAGAGGGTTGGAGAGTGCGCTTTAACCTGAGCAAATAAACCGCAAGGACGAGCCATTGTTTCACCTGAAAAATTCACAACATCAGAGTAGGAACCTAAGCTAATCCTAAAGACGGTAAGTAAACAAAAAGCATGTACAGTTCAAGCTCGGGTGCCTCCGAGTAGCGCAAATTTTTAGAGTCGATTGCTCGACTTTACCAAAACTCATTTCATCCTTTCTCATAATCAGGCTCTTTCAAGTAGGCGTGGTCGTCGAAGTCCTCTGACATTCCCTCATGAAAGATCTTCAATCGCTGGCCATTCACCGTGTATTCCTTCTCTGTATCCAGGCTCTGAATCTTGACTGCACCATAGTGATGGACATCAGTTATAATGAAAGGACCAAGCCACCTGGAACGAAGTTTACCTGGCATGAACTTCAGGCGGGAGTTCTCATATGCATCCAGGCGAAGCTCCTCCAGTTCTTGCAATTTGAGGAGTCTTTCTTCGCCAGCCTTGTCAAAGTCCATGTTGCACTTTTTCACGGCCCAGTAAGCTTTGTGCTCGATCTCCACTGGGAGATGACAGGCTTTACCAAAAACCATCCGATAAGGAGACATCGCTATGGGGGTTTTGTAAGCCGTACGGTAGGCCCACAAAGCATCGTCCAGTTTGAGACTCCAATCCTTCCTTCCTGGACTTACTGTTTTCTCGAGGATGCTCTTCACCTCTCGATTGGAAACTTCTGCTTGGCCATTGGTCAGAGGATGGTACGGGGTAGAGATTTTGTGATTTACCCCATACTACCTCATCAAGGCCTGGATCGTCTTGTTGCAAAAGTGGCTCCCCTGGTCGCTTATGATGGCTCGCGGAACTCCATACCTGCTAAAAATATTGGATTTGACGAAACTAGAAAAAACATTAGCGGTATCAACTTTGGTGGCCTTAGCCTCCACCCATTTAGACACGTAGTCCACAGCCAACAGAATATAGACAAAACAAAATGAAGGGGGAAAGGGCCCCATAAAGTCCATACCCCAAACCTCAAAAATCTCACAAGTTAAAATGGGGTTTTGGAGCATTTCACTCCTACTAGTGATGGACCCTTTTCTCTGACACTGATCACGAGATTTACAAAATTCTTAACAATCCTTAAACAGTGATGGCCAGAAAAACCCACAATCTAAAATTTTTCTCGCAGTCCTATTTTGCCCAAAATGTCCCCCACATGCAAATTCATGGCAAAAAGTAAGGATGGACCTATGTTCAGACTTAGGGACACACTTCCTAATTACTTGGTCAGCGCAAAATTTCCATAAAACGGGCTCTTCCCAAACATATGTCTTGGCTTCGCTTTTCAGCTTAGCTCTTTGGTTATATGAAAAGTTGAATGGGAACGTACCTGTGACCAAGTAGTTGACAATGTCGGCGTACCATGGTGTCTCCACACTTACCTGGAAGAGGACTTCATCAGGGAATTCGTCATTCAGAGGCAAATCATCCTCATTACGCACAATGCGGCTCAAGTGGTCAGCAACGGTGTTTTCTGATCCTTTTCTGTCCTGAACAGAGACGTCGAACTCCTGGAGTAGTAATACCCATCTGAGCAGTCTAGGCTTCGAGTGTTTCTTGTTCATCAAGTATCGAACTGCTGCATGATCATAAAAAACAATCACTTTAGATCCAAGAATATATGGCCGAAATTTATCAAGAGCGAAAACAATGGAGAGCAGCTCCTTCTCTGTTATTGTGTAGCCGATTTGCGCGGAGTTGAGCGTCCTAGAGGCATAATAAATCACATGGCTCTTCTTGTCTATCCTCTGGCCCAACACAGCGCCCACAGCATAATTGCTTGCGTCGCACATGATCTCGAAAGGAGCCCCCACTGCGGTGGATGAATGATGGGTGCGTTGGTCAAGCACTTCTTCAGAACATCGAAGGCAAGCTTGCACTGCTTGTCAAAACAGAATGGAACATCCTTTTTCAGCAAGCTTGTCATCGGAGTCACCTCAATCCCCTTAGCTAACACAACGTGACCTAAGACTATGCCCTGACCGGCCGTGAAATGACACTTTTCAAAATTTAAAACAAGATTAGTCTCAATGCATCTCTCCATGACTCTAGACAAGTTAATCAGGCAATCCTCAAATGAACTCCCATATACAGTGAAATCATCCATAAAGACTTCAATGCATTTTTCTATGAATTCAGTAAATATGCTCATCATGCATCGCTGAAAAGTCCCTGGAGCATTACAAAGCCCGAAGCGCATTCTTCTATAAGCGTAAGTTCCGAATGGACATGTGAAGGTAGTCTTTTCTTGGTCTTCCTGGGCTATGGGAATTTGATAAAACCCAAAAAAACCATCTAGAAAACAGAAGTATGGCTTCCCAGCTAAACGCTCCACCATTTGATCTATGAAGGGAATAGGAAAGTGGTCCTTCTTAGTCACATCATTCAGTTTTCTAAAATCTATACACATCCTCCATCCATTTTGCACTCTCTTAGGTACTAACTCACCCCGCTCATTTATAACAACAGTTATGCCCGTCTTTTTAGGTACAACATGAATAGGGCTAACCCACTGACTATCAGAAATAGGAAAGATAATACCTGCATCAAAGAGTTTGTGTATCTCAGACAACACTACCTCTTTCATTGCTGGGTTCAGTCTCCGCTGAGATTCTCGGGATGGCTTTGCTCCCTCATCCAACCGAATCTTGTGCATGCACAGCACTGGACTCAACCCGTGCAAGTCTGCCAATGTCCATCCTATGGCTCTTTTGTTCTTTTTCAAGACCTCAACTAACTCGCCTTCTTGCTCCGATGTAAGTTCCTTGGAGATAATTACCGGAAGCGTCTCCACCTCACCCAAGTACACGTACTTGAGATGACCCGGCAACTCTTTTAATTCCAACTTGGGAGCCTGCAAAAGAGATGGTAATATTTTAGTTGGCTTTTCACATGCCTCTAAAGCAAAAGTAGGTTGTTGTTGCGTGCTCAATGTGTAAAATAATTAGGCAATAAAAGAGAGAGAGCACTCAGAACATGCAAGCATACATGATCTTATAGCAAGTAGTAAGTATATTTCATTCGTTTTCCCACAGAGACTTATTTTTAGCTATTCGCGAAGTGTTTTGTTAAGAAAGAAGGGGTGGATTTGATGGGGTAAAATTGGTTTTTAATTATCTAATTTTTGCTGAATGTGTAGAGGAATGCAACATAAACAAATGCAAGTTGAAATTAGACTCAAAGAACAAGAGATGGAATTAATAAACGAAGAAGAAAACAGCTAAACAGAATGGTAACTTAGCAGAATTGCGGATACCGCAATGTTATCGCAATTGTAAAAACAGCAAATGTGTGTAAAATGGAGAATTAAGGGCTACTAACGACTATCCTATAGGCATTTTAATACGATTCCCAAGCATTAGATCAACTCTCTATGCATCAAACTCACTCTATCTCATGTATCGTCCGATTCCATGCATTAGATTCTTTAGTTTACTCAACTCAAAGTAAGGTCTTAAGCATCTTGTTAAAGCAGGAGTGTTTAGTTTGTACTAGGGAAACGCCTATTCCTAGGCCGTTTCCTGGTTACCATGAAAGGCTAGCATGATTATACGACTCTGAACTCTTACTCCTTCCAGAGGTTAGGAGTTCTTTGGACAAAATGGATGGCCAATCGAAATTGCCCGTGGGATGAAGCTCACATACAATCAATGGTTCGAGAGTTATCCTACATACTTGGTTCACGTTTTTTAGCCTATAGTTCTGTCATTAGCATGCCCCTAAGTGACTTAGCTACTCATGGATATATAGAGAACAGAAATATAAAATAAAACAGACATGCTCAGAAGGGAAATGTACTCAAAACAGTAAGACAAAACCGTAGCAGCAGAAGATGGAAACTGTGAAATGAAGACTTGTAATTTGATTACTTTGAATGTTTGAACGAACAAAGGGAAGCTTAAAGTAAATAATCCAAAGACAGACAGCAACGAAATGCAGTAGATTAATCACTAAACTAGAAACAACAACTGATCAAAGCTGGAAATTAGAAAAGGAAGACAGAAAGCAGGAAATGCAGCTTGAAAGCTTCGTTGCAGTCGCCTCGAATGAAGGGGATGAAAGGTCAGCCTTGCTTGGATGAATCCAATCGAGAGAGAAGAAGAATCTCCTCTCCTTCCTATCAGATTATCGATTCCAACAGCTGAGACTCTCACTCCAACAGACGGCAAGGAAAACAGGGAGAAAAGATGGACTGCGAGAAGACTTCTACGCTTTCGGATGATGACTGAACCTCCGACTTTGACCCCCTTTTATAGTAGTTTGCAGGTGCGTTTGGGCCAAGGAGAACCATCAATCTTCAACGTCGTATATCAGAATGGATGGAGGAGAAAGAACGAATCCCTGAAATTACGGAAATTAACAGAAAAAGATCAGTCAACTTACGGTTTTCACTTGAATAATTGCGGCTTCAGCAATGTTTTCGCAATGCTGTCGCAATGCAGTTTTTTTCATTCTTTTCCTTCGGTTTTCACCCCTTTTCTTTCCTATTGTGCATAAGTCCTAATTTAGCTACCCTCTTCTCATTCTCATATTTAAGCATAGGTTTAGGCTAAATGCTATCAAAAACACCTAAAAGTGTGCAACTTCCTAAGCTAAATGGGTCCTAAATAAGTCACTTTCAGAGACTTAACACACCCCCAAACTTAAGGTTTTGCTTGTCCTCAAGCACACTAAGGACTTACCTAGGCTGCTGTTTCTTCTTCTTTAACTACTTACTAACTCTCCTATATCCCTATCTATAGCACTGCTGTCCTGTGACACACTTCTAAGCTTAAAACTTCCCTTTTATTTAGCTTCTTCTGACTTTGCCCGCCTAACACTCCTTCTGTTTTCATTAACTTCCTCCAACTGATCTATTTACTTTTGTCATATCATGCCACTATCCCTAAGGTTTCAAATTCTGCCTAGCTTTACCTCAGACTCAGTACATGCTTCTAGCTTTATTTTTAATGTGTCTAGGATTCCTTAGAGTCATGCCAGTCTTAGTATTAACGGTGACAGTAGTACTTTTAGAGAACAACCTAAACCCTGGCATCACTACATTGGATAAACACTCATCTCCCTAAACAAACCTACAAGTTACAACTTTGTGCTTAGCTAATTGAGGATCAGAGTTCTTTTTAAATAGGACATCCAAGCCACAAAGTTATAACTCCTAGGTATACATTCTTCTTCCCTATTCTTTTCCCTTTTTCTTACTTAGGTGGAGCCTCTCCTTTGGTTGCCTTTTGATGCAACGCCACTTGTGGGTTACACACTTGGCACTGATTACTCAGCAACCTAAGAGAAACTCTCCCCTTTATTCTTTTTTCATTTTTTTTTTCAGTTCATCATTTTTTGTAAAGGAGAAGAAGAATGCTTATGTTTCTAAGGGAGAGAGGAATGTTCCTAGGCCTAGGGTGGCCTCCCCCAAACTTCAACTACTCATTGTCCCCAATGAGTGTTTGAGGTGGCACACCCCCAAACTATCCTAGAAGCATCTAGTCTAAGGTAAAACAAAGAGAATCTAAAAGCCCTAGGCATAGACAGAACATTTAAAAGAAAATATCACAGCAGCAGTAAAAAAAAACAGACAGTTAAGGGCTTAAAGCTGTGCATGCTGAGCTTTTTAGAGGTTGATTTAAACTAACAAAGGGTGTCCTATGACACTCATCCAGCATGCATTTAGATAAGCTATATAAGGTAGTCATGTTAGCAGCAAAAGATAGAATTTAAACAGATCACAGCCTAGCTAAACAGACAGTCCAAAACATGCTTTCAGTCATAAAAATTGCGGGTACCGCAATTATTTCGCAATCAATTCAGGGCAGATATAACATTGATTAAGGCCCCTAAGCATGCTTTTTCCAGTCACTCAAGCTTTCTAAAAATAAAACTAAACTATTCTACCTAGTCAGCTAACATCAGACTATACTGAGCAAAAGAAAAAACATAAAACGAAGCATCTAAAACAGATCAAAATTGGACTAAAAACAGCAAAGTTCACATGATTATCAGAAAGCAGAAAATTGTTTTTTTTTTCTAAGGGAACAGCAATACTCCCTTCAGTGCAATTCAAACCAGCACTCAAATATCCTCATCCTCATCAGGCTGTCGTGGGCGTGGAGGCACCCATGGAGTCAGGAGATTGGTGGGGAAGTCAGGGAAGATGCAGCCTAGCTGGTCTGCAACCTCTTTGTCCCGTGCCTGCGCATACGTGGCCCATTGAGCCATCCTCCTCTGCATATCCATTAGGCAGGCCATGGATAGGGACTGATCAGCAGCCAGCCTATCCAGTTCAAACTCCATATTCCTCTTTCTCCTCAGCCTCAGGCTAGCAGGCAGCTCCAAGTGGCCTGTGTAAGCCATCTGCTGCTCCATGCGCTCGGTGGGGACTCCTGCAAGCAAACATAGCTTGGTTATGGTGTTAGGGAAAAACAGTGGTCCCTTACCTTTCTTAGCGCACTCAGCAATGGCAGCAGTGATGACTTCTCCCACGTTGATCGTGAGACCTCTCATTATCGCATACACCAGCAGCGATCGGCTCTGGTTGATTGTAGTCTCGTGAGTCACTGGGGACAATCTCCTTCTCACGAACGAAAACCAAACAGCCGCCTTAGCCGTGAGGTTGGCACTCATGAGAGTGTGCCTACCATTGCGTGACACGGTCCAGGAAGCTGCAGGCTGGCCAATGGTCCGAATGGCCTCTTCCAGAACAGCCATAGTAGGCTCATCAACAATCCGTGCATAATCTGTATGTGTTTGGCCCTTGAGACCATAGGCGTCGTTGATGGCCTTGGCTGAGAAATCCACCTCTACCCCTCTGACCACAGACAGGCCATCCTCAGGGCTGAGCACATTGGCGTAGAAATCATACACCATGCTCGTGTAGGCTGGATTGGGCGGTCTGCAAAATTCCTCCCAGCCGTGGTTGATCACTCCTGCGCGCAAGAACTGCGGCAGGTCAGCAGGTCGGTCGAGGAAGCCTTTCTCGTGCAGCAACTCCCTCTTCCTCAGCTCAGCACCCCTGGACTCAGCATCAGAGGAGACATACCTCACTGACTGAGGCTCATCTTCAGGGTAGAGCTTGGCCTTCCCCTTATCTGATGGCTTGGCTGACTCGGCAGCCTCAACCTTGAGCCGTTTGAGCGAAGGCTCAGTGCTCTCTTTGTCTGCTGAAGGTGCCCTTTTAGCCTTCTTCCTCTTCAGCTTCTTGGATCGCTTGGCCTTGACAATCTTGGCCTTCTTCTTCTTCTTGAGCTTCGCCTTAATGTTGATCTGCTGCAGGCATGCCCCCAGCGTCTCTTCCATGGAATCATCCTGCTGTGCAGGACTCTCTGGGCTAGCTTCCCTCGCAGGCGAGAAGACCTCGTCTTCCCCAACTTCCCCACTGCCCTGAGTGGATTCTTGGTACTCCCCATATGGGAATTCAGGGTCAGGCCGTGGAGGCGTGTGCGAAGGTGTGGCACTCTGCTCTGCTGTAGGCGTCTGTGCAGAACTCAGTGGCGAAGATGGCAGTTCAGGACTCTGCGCTGGCGGCGATGAAGGCGACTCTGAGCTCTGCACTGGTTCAGATGGTGAAGGGCTGTGCGCAGGCGATGCAGATGGCGACGAACCCTTCTTGATCGATTCGTGGGATGCACGATCCGATTCTTGACTCTCCACAGAGGGAGCCTTTGCTTTGCTTGGTTCGGCGGCCGTCTCGACACTCCACCGGCGCTTCTTGGGTGTGCCCGCTGGTTCAGAAGGTCCAGCAGGGATTTCTGTGACAACCCTCCACTTCCTCCTACGGATCGGAAGCTTGGAAAGACGTCCGGTGCGTACAGCACCATCATCTGCAAGGGTAAGAAGTGCTTCCCTCGCAGCCGCTTCAGCTGCGTCATCAGCCCTCTTCTTGGCTGCAGATCTTTCAGCCCGTGTGAACACCATTGTTGAGTCTTGGAGGTTTGGAAAGAAGGATCAAAGATGAAGAGAATCGCAGCTTTCTTGGAATTCAGAGAATGAGAGAATCGTATCGAACGAGCGCCTCCCAACGGATATAAAGGCAACGGCTAAATCCCAACGGCTATATTTTGCGGATCCTGCAATTCCAGCGCAATTGTAGGGATTTTTTTTCATCTAAATGGCAAACTTTGCTCGTTCGTATCTTTTATTTGGCTCGATCGTTTCTTGATTTTTAAAGCTGGATTTACTCTCCTTGATTCCCTCTATTGATTCCCTGCAAAAAGAAATAAAATTAACATCAAATTCGCAATTAAAATCACACAACAAAACACACAAACGATAACCGGAAAATTGCAAAAAATAAACTAAGGCATGAGCCTTATGGTGACGAGCACAGTAATCATTCGTCCTCTCTCGTTCTCTTTTCATGCTTCAGTCAAGAGGAAGGCCGAGAGAGTCTTCACATCTCCTTCCTCATAGTAGTGCTTCAACCTCGCACCATTAACCATAAATGGTTGGCCTTGCTGCAAGTTCTTTATCTCTATGGCACCATGAACAAACACATTAGTAATCACAAATGGACCTGACCATCTAGACTTAAGTTTCCCTGGAAATAGTTTCAACCGTGAGTTAAACAACAATACAAGTTGACCCTTCTTAAAGTCCTTAACTCTAAGTCTACTATCATGCCAAATCTTGGTTTTTTCCTTATACATTTTGGCATTTTCATAGGCCATATGTCTAAGCTCATCAAGCTCATGTAATTGTAAAGACCTTAGTGTTCCTGCATCTTTTACACAAAAATTCAATTCCTTCATGGCCCAAAATGCTTTGTTCTCTAACTCAAGTGGTAAATGACAAGTCTTGCCATAAACTAGCCTATAAGGAGACATTCCCAGAGGTGTCTTATATGCTGTCCTATAAGCCCAAAGTGCATCCTCAAGCTTGAAGGACCAGTCTTTCCTATTAGGTTTGACTACTTTCTCTAGGATGTTCTTGATTTCCCTATTTGAAATTTCAGCCTGTCCATTTGAGTGTGGGTGATAGGGAGTGGCTACTCTATGTCTAATGTTATATTTAGCCAACACTCTCTCCATAGCCTTGTTAATGAAATGTGACCCCTCATCACTAATGATGGCACGAGGTGTCCCAAACCTAGTAAAAATGTGCCTATGTAAGAAATTGGTGACTGTTTTAGCATCATTATTAGGACATGCTTTGGCCTCTACCCACTTGGACACATAGTCCACTGCCACTAATATGTAGAGGTGATAGCTCCATTTTGGAGCTATAATTATGTCCCTAATTCACGATTATTATTGGCTTAATCTTGCTTTTATGTAATTATTGTAGGTGTTCTCGGTGCTTCGCTCTCGAGAGCGTTTCGGCGCTTTTCGGAGCTTAATATCGCGATTTAAAGACATAAGAACACTTCCCGGGAAGATCCATGCAAAGGGACGAAGTTTGGGTGCTTTGGGGAAATTGAAGGCGAAATTCCATGCAAAAACCCGAGAGCTAGCGTCGAGCGACAGCGTCGCGACGCTAGCTCGACGCTGCCCCTAGCGTCTCGACGCTCCGAAGTCTGAAGCGCTGAATTGAAGAAAAACCCGAGAGCAAGCGTCGAGCGACAGCGTCTCGACGCTCGCTCGACGCCGACAGCGTCGCGACGCTGTGCGAGCGTCTCGACGCTACCTCGAGCGCGCGCGCGGATTATTTAGGGCGCAGCGTCGAGACGCTGCCCTAGCGTCTCGACGCTACGACGGATTACTTAAATTTCTGTCCGATTTTTAGCCGCCATTATCATCTTCCACCTCGAGCTCCGCGCCTGATTTGACGTCCGGCAGCCATTTTTCACCATGGGAGGGGCTATGAAGCTCGATTTGAAGCCGTCCTACGTCACACAAGTCATGAGTGAGTAGATTTACCGTTTTTGGCTCGGGATTGTAAGGATAAATGTAGTATGAATTCTTGGTGAGGTTGTGGATTGAAATTCTGAATTGGTTGGATATTTTATTGAATTGAATTCTACTTCTTAGCTTAATCTATGAGCACGTTTGAATGATTTAGGACTAGGCACCCTTGATTTTGAGCATGTTCATTTGTTAAAGGATTTGATGCCGTGCCTCTCGTTTCCGCCACGTAACAAGGAATTATGGGATCTTGAGCGTATTGGCGTCCTTACGCTCTTGGTGTTCGTTCTTCCCGAATTGGAATTCCAAATCGACATACTAGTTTCGCGTCCAAATTAGATAGTCGTCACAGTTAGCTCGTTGCTACCGTTCGGTCTTGGGAGAGCGTTGGCCGCCAATGTCCGAACGGTATGCTTGATTAGCATAATTAATTATGTTTAATTAAATCCATGGAGCATGTTTGAGTTATTTATTAATTTTAGACGAGCTGTGCATTCATTAAATTGTTTAACCATAACACTTTCAACCTATGAACCAAGAAGCATGCTAAATTTACCCCGATCGTCCCGAGTCGGAAACTCCGTTGGCTTAATTTTCCCATTTGATTGTTTTTTATCTTAGTTACTTAAAAACCAACAATTACCCCTTATCTCACCGATATTAACAGTTTGCAAATTTAATTGAGATTAAGTCAAAATTCCTTAATTCCCTGCGGATCGACCCCGTTACTACTATTCTACAAATAGTTTAGTGATTTCGGGCATTTATAAATTTATTTTGGGGGGTCTCGACAACCCGATGATTGGCGATAGTTCAATAATATCGTTACCAAAATTGGCGCCGTTGCCGGGGAATTAAGTGTAATTCGGCCTGATTTAAATTTGATTTGTAAACTTTTAATTTTTACTTTAAAAATTCTGTTTATTCTTTATTATTTGCAATTTTGATCTGTTTGTTTAAGTGTGCTAGAAGTGCCAATTTTTTATTGAGGAAATGGAGATCGATGATGAGAATGGAGTCCCAAAAACGCTCAGACAATGGACATCATTTGCTATGGGCTACCAACCTTCTTGTATTTCCTACCCGGAAATTTCAGGTGAGTTTGTGCTTAAATCTGGTGTGATTAACCTTTTACCCTCTTTTTGTGGTGAAGCAGAAGAAGATCCTTACAAACATCTCAAGGAGTTTCAAATGGTAAGCTCCGCGATGAAGCCTGGCGACATAACAAAAGATCAGCTCTACCTGAGAGCTTTTCCATTCACTCTAAAAGGTGAAGCTCGAGATTGGCTGCATTACTTGCCATCGGGGACCATCTTTACTTGGGAGAAGTTGCAGAGTCTATTCTTGGAAAGGTATTTCCCAGCTTCAAAAGCCAGAGCCGTGAAAAAAGATATACGACAATTTGAGCAAGGAAAGGACGAGGCATTTCACGAGTGCTGGGAGAGGTTCATTAAACTCTGTGACAAATGTCCGAACCACTTGATAGCGGAAGTCGCGCTTATCGAATGTTTCTATGCTGGGTTGCTCACGCAAGACCGCCAGATGCTTGATGCGGCAAGTGGAGGAGTCCTTTGGGAGAAAACGCCTGCGGAAGCTCGTCAGTTGATCTCCAACATAGCTGAGAACCGTCGCCAGTACGGAGGAAGAAACGAACATTCTAAGATGTCTTCCGACATAGAAGTGCTCAAAGAACAAGTGTCTCAGGTATTTGGTTTAGTTCATACGATGCAAGAAAAATCATCTCGGGATGTTTCTTCTATTTCAGGAAAAGCCATTGAAAGCATGTTCAAATCGCTCATGGAATCTAGCGACGAGACAAGGTCGCAGATTAAGTCTCTAAGAGATGAATTCACGGAGGTGAAGGAAAGAATGGGTAGAATTGAGTCCAAAGCGGAAGGGGTTAGTGCTATAAACCTCAGAAGTGGTAAAGAAGTGCCATCTCAAACCACTCCAGTGAGTCCTCCAAACGATTCAGAGATATCTCCAGATAAGTGTTCTCAAGCACCCTCTGAAACTGTTGTAACGCCACCTCCTATTATTTCTATGAAGTCTTACACTCCCGTTGCTCCTTTTCCTAGTAGGCTAGCAAGGCCTTCTAAAGAGGATGAAAACGCGGATGTACTTGAGACATTGAGGAAGGTTGGGATCAATATACCGCTGCTCGATGCAATTCAGCAAATCCCAAGGTACGCTAAATTTCTAAAGGAGATGTGCACTATAAAGAGGAAGACTAAAAGTGCTGAGAGAGTCGTGGTAAGCAAGAATGTTTCTGCCCTGCTAACCCAAGGTATTCCAAGCAAATGCCAGGATCCAGGTATGTTCCTCTTGCCATGTACTATAGGGGATAGAGAAATCGAGCACGCTATGCTAGACTTAGGAGCTTCAATCAATGTTATGCCATACTCAGTCTACAAGAGCCTCGGTTTAGAAGGTATGCAGGAAACTAGTATAGTTATCCAGTTAGCTAATAGGTCTTCTATTCATCCTCTAGGGTTGATTGAGGACGTGTTAGTTAAGGTTAAGGATTTAATCTTCCCTGCTGATTTTTATGTGATAAATTTGGAAGAAAACACATCCACCACATCTGTTTTACTTGGTAGACCATTCATGAAAACCGCTAAAACGAAAATTAATGTGCATGATGGAACTTTGTCTGTTGAGTATGAAGGGGATGTGTTCGAATTTAATGTATTTGATGCCATGAAACAACGTGCTGATGTGCATTCTGTCTGTAAAATTGATCTGATAGATACTTTAGAACAAGAAGAATGCATGACTGTTGTTGATGGGGATGACCCACTCGTTTTTACTGAAATTGTTGGCGAAGTTGAGAGTAGTGTTCCCATATTGACTGATTTGTCTGAACAACCTACTTTTGCTTTAGAGACATGTGAAAAGCCAACTAAAATATTACCATCTCTTTTGCAGGCTCCCAAGTTGGAATTGAAGGAGTTGCCGGGTCATCTCAAGTACGTGTACTTGGGTGAGGTGGAGACACTTCCGGTAATTATCTCCACGGAGCTCACATCGGAGCAAGAAGGCGAGTTGGTCGAGGTTTTGAAAAAGAACAAAAGAGCCATGGGATGGACATTGGCAGACTTGCACGGGTTGAGTCCAGTACTGTGCATGCACAAGATTCGGCTGAATGAGGGAGCAAAGCCATCCCGAGAGCCTCAGCGGAGACTGAACCCTACAATGAAAGAGGTAGTGTTGTCTGAGATACACAAACTCCTGGATGCAGGTATTATCTTTCCCATTTCTGATAGCCAATGGGTTAGCCCTATTCATGTTGTACCTAAAAAGACGGGCATAACTGTTATTAGAAATGATAAGGGGGAGTTAGTACCTAAGAGAGTGATAGCACTCCAAAAGTGCTAATATTTAGCTCCTAAGTCTTGTAAATTAGAGTAATTATTTGGGCTTAATTGATATATTTTGTATAATTTAATTGCTAAGGGGTAAATCGGGCATTTGCGATAATTAAGAGCTTAAATGAATAGTTTATAATACTTTATTACTTAGTCGTTTTGAGTGATTAAGCTACATTAATTAAATAATCTAATCTTAACTCAAAATTGATTAATGGCTTGATGGTGTAGGGCTTATTAAGGGAATGGTGAAGCCAAGGTTCGAGTCATGGTGGGTGCAGAATTTCTATTATTTTTGTAAAAAGTCAAACGGTCAACGGTCAATGGTCAATGGTCAACGGTCAATGGTCAGCGCGCGGCCAACTCCATCGTCCGGCTCGCCCATCCGCGCGCCCACGACCCGCTCCAGCGCCCGCGCGCGTGGCCCAACTCCAGACGACCCGACCGCATGCCCGCGCGCCCCGCTCCGCACACCCGCGCCTCAGCACGCTCGCGCGCGCGGCCCATCCGCGCGCCCATCCGCGGCCCACCAGGCCTCGCCCCAGCGCCCGCGACCCGCACGCCCGCGCCCATCCGCCCCGCTCCGCGCGCGCCTGCCGACCCGTCCGCGCGCCCCTGCGCGGCCCAATTGGCCAATTTCGGCCCAAAACTCATTTTTTAGCTTTTTAAGCACTTTTGACCTAGTTTTTCAGCCACCATTCACTTAGGAGAGAGAAAAATCGATTTTGAGAGTTTTGGCCTCGGGTTTGGTGATATTTTCATCAATTTTCAAGGTTTTTGGACCATTTTTGATCGATTTTCAACACGTTTGGCTAAGGTAAGTGCTCTAATTTGAGTTAGGGATTTACTTTGATGCTTAGTGAGGGTTTTTGTATGAATTTCTAGCATTTTGTTGTTGATTTCTTGCATCTCCAATCTGTATAAAGAACGAATGCCATGCCTTTCTAATTAGGATTGACACCCATAATTGTTACGCATGTTAGTAGGCTAAGCGTTAATTCTTGATAAGCTTTAATGCATTGTAGCGAGGGTCTAGCTCGTGGCTAATCAATTCGAGCCCAAGTGACAGTGGGGGTATGAGTTGATTAACGTTTTCACGGTGGGCTCAAGGTTAGGAGAGAAATCGAATTAGTCTTAAGAAATAATTCGTCGCAATTATACCCGTTACTGTTTTCTGATTAATTGATGGCTTATCACCTTAGATTAATTAAGAAGCATGTTTAATTAGAATTGACACCTCTAATTAATTCTTTGGGGTGCTTTGGACCCGGTTGGGACAAGGCATTTTGCGTGCATGAAATAAAATTACTTTGCTAATTAGAATCCCTATGAACTAAGCGCATCAAGTAAATCCCGAGCACTCAAATTAGGAGCACGCGTTACGTTTATTTTTTCCGTTATTTAATTTTCCGTTAGCTAGTTTACATGCTTACTTTAATTTTCCGTTAGCAATCCCCCTTTTATTTATCGTTTTATTTTATTGTTTTAGTTACTTAAAAAGCAAATAGAAATTAATTAGGAGAAAATAATTTAGGTTCCCTGTGGATCGACCCGACTACCACTAGCTGCAAAGCTCAGTTGTAGCGGAATTATAAATGTTATTTTGGCGGGATTCGACACCCCGAAATTTATAGGATATTCAAAAATCCTAGTACCAAAATTGGCGCCGTTGCCGGGGAACCATTTAATTTCTCTTAGTTAAATTTTATTTGTTTAAAAACCACAAAAATATTTTCCTTTTCTTGTGTCTTCTTGTTTTAGCATGGCAGATTTTCGACAGCAATTTTGGGGACAATTTAAAAGGAGCAACGCCGAAGACCTTCTCCGAACCTCTGAGGAGAGGGCCATTATCGAGTTGTACCCCAATTTTGAGGAAGGAATCAAGGAATTTCTGACATGCGGAGGCGAGAACAGTGAGACCGAGGAGGATGAGCTTGACCTCGAGGAGCATCCCGAAGAGATTAGTGATGCAAATGGGCTAAGAAGTGAAGCTGAGACTTCTTCAACGTGGGTTCCTCTAGAAGAATTTCTAGCATATCTCACTGATGAAGAAGAGCTCGGAGAAATTTACAAGGTAAGTATATCTCCACCGATTGATTTTGACTTAGAGCATGAATTTTGTATTGAAAATTTATATGAGGATTCATGCAATGATGAGCTCGAGCATCTGTCTGATAATGAGAATATTTTTGGAAGTCTTTTCATGGATGATGTAGAACCAGCATGTTATGAAAATGTTGTTGTGATGGATGAGGATGTGGCAATTGTGCCTTTAGATTATTTATCTCCTCTTGATATGTCTTGTGATAATTCATCTATTCTAGGAGATTTATCTTGCATGCCCCCTTCCATCTGTGCTTCTGTTAATGTTGGTGGCCTCGGGAATTTTGATGTGATCCATCCTTTGGTCGAGTCTTTATTTTCTATTGAGTCTTTTATTTTTGTTGAGTCAGTTGAGTCTTCTTTTATTTTGTTTGAGTCTGTTGAGTCTTTATTTTTTCCATATATTGAAAATACCAAAAAGATAACAACTCTGTCCGGCTGCCTCCAAAAGTCGAAGAGCTTGCTTCTCTTAGCAGGTTTTGTTGATTCAAGGAAGAAGGGGCCGAAGAAGTACGAGAATTTTTATGTACCCTGACAGAGTGGAGGACACGTCGAGCATAACGACGTTAAAAAATTGCGCTTCTTGGGAGGCAACCCATGTGTTTTTAAATTCATGTCTTTACTTTAAGTTTTTATTTTTCCTACCTTAGTTTCTTTGTTTTTCTTTTTGTAGGGGTTTGTGGCCTAAGGAACGAGATATTTGGGCAAGGACCGCGCTGCTTCAACCACCAACCTAACAAAATTCAGGGGAGGTTTTCTGTTCCCTTAAATTTTGTAATTTTAATCGCTTAGTCTGATGTGTGATACATAGAGGACTATGTATCCTTTGAAGGTTGGGGGTGGAGAAGTTTGATGGATTTCTGAAGTTTTTGAGCTGTGGAAATTCTGAATTAGAAGTGCTTTGGTCTGCTGTTGCATGTTGTTCGATGAGGACAATCTATGAAATGCTTTTAAATTCTTCGTAGTTGCATATCTAGAAAAGCATGAGATTGTTTGTGTTAGTTGAGCATTTTTCAAAAAATTTTAAAATTTTTCTGTTGCTCCCTTGCATCTATCGAACACTTAGCAATCTATTCTTGGTTCTGTAGGCTTAGAATACTCTTATGTAGCCTGAAATCATGTTGTCACCCCGAAAGGCACCTTTAGGGAAGGCTTGATGCATGATAGGTTGTAATAGATTAATCGAGATTATAGCGAAGCTATTGCCTAAAAAAAAAAGTGACTAAGCAAGAAAATAAAAACTCCTGAGATGCTCCTCCTTTTTAAAGTGCACGTTAAGAAGTGAGCATTAGTCCTTAAAAATGTGAAGCTTGCTCGTAGTCAGATACGTTGTGCAGTGGAACTGCGGGTAAGCTGGAACGAAGGCAAGTTTGACATGTTAGGCTCTCTTGGAGAAGAAAAAGTAAAAAAAAAAGTGGTAGTTTAAAGAAAATAAAGAGTACAAAGTACTCAAGAAAAAAGAAAATTTAGGCCTTTTAATTTGTTACTCTCTTGATTGTTGAAAAGCCATAGACTGTTCTTTATTGCTAGAAGTAGGGGGAAAACGAGATGTAGAGTTGCATATGGTTTTTCCGAGTCTATAAGAGCTAGAATAGGTTGGCTAATCACACACGCACGTAGGGGAGTAACAGTTTAATTTTTGAAATGTTCTCAACTTATGCATGCAATCAATTGTTTGCTTCTGTTGTAAGTGCCTTGTTTTTTAAAGTATTGTGGTTAGAGTCGTTGCATGCAATTTCATTCTTAGGAGCTAGTTTAGAGTTTTCCTTGCTCGAGGACTAGCAAGATTTAGGTTGGGGGTTTTGATAGCACTCCAAAAGTGCTAATATTTAGCTCCTAAGTCTTGTAAATTAGAGTAATTATTTGGGCTTAATTGATATATTTTGTATAATTTAATTGCTAA
Source organism: Herpetospermum pedunculosum (assembly GCA_028017165.1). Lineage (NCBI taxonomy): Eukaryota > Viridiplantae > Streptophyta > Magnoliopsida > Cucurbitales > Cucurbitaceae > Herpetospermum > Herpetospermum pedunculosum. The sequence continues at coordinate 38,321,759 of CM051523.1, read as the reverse complement.
GGGGTAAATCGGGCATTTGCGATAATTAAGAGCTTAAATGAATAGTTTATAATACTTTATTACTTAGTCGTTTTGAGTGATTAAGCTACATTAATTAAATAATCTAATCTTAACTCAAAATTGATTAATGGCTTGATGGTTTAGGGCTTATTAAGGGAATGGTGAAGCCAAGGTTCGAGTCATGGTGGGTGCAGAATTTCTATTATTTTTGTAAAAAGTCAAACGGTCAACGGTCAATGGTCAATGGTCAACGGTCAATGGTCAGCGCGCGGCCAACTCCATCGTCCGGCTCGCCCATCCGCGCGCCCACGACCCGCTCCAGCGCCCGCGCGCGTGGCCCAACTCCAGACGACCCGACCGCATGCCCGCGCGCCCCGCTCCGCACACCCGCGCCTCAGCACGCTCGCGCGCGCGGCCCATCCGCGCGCCCATCCGCGGCCCACCAGGCCTCGCCCCAGCGCCCGCGACCCGCACGCCCGCGCCCATCCGCCCCGCTCCGCGCGCGCCTGCCGACCCGTCCGCGCGCCCCTGCGCGGCCCAATTGGCCAATTTCGGCCCAAAACTCATTTTTTAGCTTTTTAAGCACTTTTGACCTAGTTTTTCAGCCACCATTCACTTAGGAGAGAGAAAAATCGATTTTGAGAGTTTTGGCCTCGGGTTTGGTGATATTTTCATCAATTTTCAAGGTTTTTGGACCATTTTTGATCGATTTTCAACACGTTTGGCTAAGGTAAGTGCTCTAATTTGAGTTAGGGATTTACTTTGATGCTTAGTGAGGGTTTTTGTATGAATTTCTAGCATTTTGTTGTTGATTTCTTGCATCTCCAATCTGTATAAAGAACGAATGCCATGCCTTTCTAATTAGGATTGACACCCATAATTGTTACGCATGTTAGTAGGCTAAGCGTTAATTCTTGATAAGCTTTAATGCATTGTAGCGAGGGTCTAGCTCGTGGCTAATCAATTCGAGCCCAAGTGACAGTGGGGGTATGAGTTGATTAACGTTTTCACGGTGGGCTCAAGGTTAGGAGAGAAATCGAATTAGTCTTAAGAAATAATTCGTCGCAATTATACCCGTTACTGTTTTCTGATTAATTGATGGCTTATCACCTTAGATTAATTAAGAAGCATGTTTAATTAGAATTGACACCTCTAATTAATTCTTTGGGGTGCTTTGGACCCGGTTGGGACAAGGCATTTTGCGTGCATGAAATAAAATTACTTTGCTAATTAGAATCCCTATGAACTAAGCGCATCAAGTAAATCCCGAGCACTCAAATTAGGAGCACGCGTTACGTTTATTTTTTCCGTTATTTAATTTTCCGTTAGCTAGTTTACATGCTTACTTTAATTTTCCGTTAGCAATCCCCCTTTTATTTATCGTTTTATTTTATTGTTTTAGTTACTTAAAAAGCAAATAGAAATTAATTAGGAGAAAATAATTTAGGTTCCCTGTGGATCGACCCGACTACCACTAGCTGCAAAGCTCAGTTGTAGCGGAATTATAAATGTTATTTTGGCGGGATTCGACACCCCGAAATTTATAGGATATTCAAAAATCCTAGTACCAAAATTGGCGCCGTTGCCGGGGAACCATTTAATTTCTCTTAGTTAAATTTTATTTGTTTAAAAACCACAAAAATATTTTCCTTTTCTTGTGTCTTCTTGTTTTAGCATGGCAGATTTTCGACAGCAATTTTGGGGACAATTTAAAAGGAGCAACGCCGAAGACCTTCTCCGAACCTCTGAGGAGAGGGCCATTATCGAGTTGTACCCCAATTTTGAGGAAGGAATCAAGGAATTTCTGACATGCGGAGGCGAGAACAGTGAGACCGAGGAGGATGAGCTTGACCTCGAGGAGCATCCCGAAGAGATTAGTGATGCAAATGGGCTAAGAAGTGAAGCTGAGACTTCTTCAACGTGGGTTCCTCTAGAAGAATTTCTAGCATATCTCACTGATGAAGAAGAGCTCGGAGAAATTTACAAGGTAAGTATATCTCCACCGATTGATTTTGACTTAGAGCATGAATTTTGTATTGAAAATTTATATGAGGATTCATGCAATGATGAGCTCGAGCATCTGTCTGATAATGAGAATATTTTTGGAAGTCTTTTCATGGATGATGTAGAACCAGCATGTTATGAAAATGTTGTTGTGATGGATGAGGATGTGGCAATTGTGCCTTTAGATTATTTATCTCCTCTTGATATGTCTTGTGATAATTCATCTATTCTAGGAGATTTATCTTGCATGCCCCCTTCCATCTGTGCTTCTGTTAATGTTGGTGGCCTCGGGAATTTTGATGTGATCCATCCTTTGGTCGAGTCTTTATTTTCTATTGAGTCTTTTATTTTTGTTGAGTCAGTTGAGTCTTCTTTTATTTTGTTTGAGTCTGTTGAGTCTTTATTTTTTCCATATATTGAAAATACCAAAAAGATAACAACTCTGTCCGGCTGCCTCCAAAAGTCGAAGAGCTTGCTTCTCTTAGCAGGTTTTGTTGATTCAAGGAAGAAGGGGCCGAAGAAGTACGAGAATTTTTATGTACCCTGACAGAGTGGAGGACACGTCGAGCATAACGACGTTAAAAAATTGCGCTTCTTGGGAGGCAACCCATGTGTTTTTAAATTCATGTCTTTACTTTAAGTTTTTATTTTTCCTACCTTAGTTTCTTTGTTTTTCTTTTTGTAGGGGTTTGTGGCCTAAGGAACGAGATATTTGGGCAAGGACCGCGCTGCTTCAACCACCAACCTAACAAAATTCAGGGGAGGTTTTCTGTTCCCTTAAATTTTGTAATTTTAATCGCTTAGTCTGATGTGTGATACATAGAGGACTATGTATCCTTTGAAGGTTGGGGGTGGAGAAGTTTGATGGATTTCTGAAGTTTTTGAGCTGTGGAAATTCTGAATTAGAAGTGCTTTGGTCTGCTGTTGCATGTTGTTCGATGAGGACAATCTATGAAATGCTTTTAAATTCTTCGTAGTTGCATATCTAGAAAAGCATGAGATTGTTTGTGTTAGTTGAGCATTTTTCAAAAAATTTTAAAATTTTTCTGTTGCTCCCTTGCATCTATCGAACACTTAGCAATCTATTCTTGGTTCTGTAGGCTTAGAATACTCTTATGTAGCCTGAAATCATGTTGTCACCCCGAAAGGCACCTTTAGGGAAGGCTTGATGCATGATAGGTTGTAATAGATTAATCGAGATTATAGCGAAGCTATTGCCTAAAAAAAAAAGTGACTAAGTAAGAAAATAAAAACTCCTGAGATGCTCCTCCTTTTTAAAGTGCACGTTAAGAAGTGAGCATTAGTCCTTAAAAATGTGAAGCTTGCTCGTAGTCAGATACGTTGTGCAGTGGAACTGCGGGTAAGCTGGAACGAAGGCAAGTTTGACATGTTAGGCTCTCTTGGAGAAGAAAAAGTAAAAAAAAAAGTGGTAGTTTAAAGAAAATAAAGAGTACAAAGTACTCAAGAAAAAAGAAAATTTAGGCCTTTTAATTTGTTACTCTCTTGATTGTTGAAAAGCCATAGACTGTTCTTTATTGCTAGAAGTAGGGGGAAAACGAGATGTAGAGTTGCATATGGTTTTTCCGAGTCTATAAGAGCTAGAATAGGTTGGCTAATCACACACGCACGTAGGGGAGTAACAGTTTAATTTTTGAAATGTTCTCAACTTATGCATGCAATCAATTGTTTGCTTCTGTTGTAAGTGCCTTGTTTTTTAAAGTATTGTGGTTAGAGTCGTTGCATGCAATTTCATTCTTAGGAGCTAGTTTAGAGTTTTCCTTGCTCGAGGACTAGCAAGATTTAGGTTGGGGGTTTTGATAGCACTCCAAAAGTGCTAATATTTAGCTCCTAAGTCTTGTAAATTAGAGTAATTATTTGGGCTTAATTGATATATTTTGTATAATTTAATTGCTAAGGGGTAAATCGGGCATTTGCGATAATTAAGAGCTTAAATGAATAGTTTATAATACTTTATTACTTAGTCGTTTTGAGTGATTAAGCTACATTAATTAAATAATCTAATCTTAACTCAAAATTGATTAATGGCTTGATGGTTTAGGGCTTATTAAGGGAATGGTGAAGCCAAGGTTCGAGTCATGGTGGGTGCAGAATTTCTATTATTTTTGTAAAAAGTCAAACGGTCAACGGTCAATGGTCAATGGTCAACGGTCAATGGTCAGCGCGCGGCCAACTCCATCGTCCGGCTCGCCCATCCGCGCGCCCACGACCCGCTCCAGCGCCCGCGCGCGTGGCCCAACTCCAGACGACCCGACCGCATGCCCGCGCGCCCCGCTCCGCACACCCGCGCCTCAGCACGCTCGCGCGCGCGGCCCATCCGCGCGCCCATCCGCGGCCCACCAGGCCTCGCCCCAGCGCCCGCGACCCGCACGCCCGCGCCCATCCGCCCCGCTCCGCGCGCGCCTGCCGACCCGTCCGCGCGCCCCTGCGCGGCCCAATTGGCCAATTTCGGCCCAAAACTCATTTTTTAGCTTTTTAAGCACTTTTGACCTAGTTTTTCAGCCACCATTCACTTAGGAGAGAGAAAAATCGATTTTGAGAGTTTTGGCCTCGGGTTTGGTGATATTTTCATCAATTTTCAAGGTTTTTGGACCATTTTTGATCGATTTTCAACACGTTTGGCTAAGGTAAGTGCTCTAATTTGAGTTAGGGATTTACTTTGATGCTTAGTGAGGGTTTTTGTATGAATTTCTAGCATTTTGTTGTTGATTTCTTGCATCTCCAATCTGTATAAAGAACGAATGTCATGCCTTTCTAATTAGGATTGACACCCATAATTGTTACGCATGTTAGTAGGCTAAGCGTTAATTCTTGATAAGCTTTAATGCATTGTAGCGAGGGTCTAGCTCGTGGCTAATCAATTCGAGCCCAAGTGACAGTGGGGGTATGAGTTGATTAACGTTTTCACGGTGGGCTCAAGGTTAGGAGAGAAATCGAATTAGTCTTAAGAAATAATTCGTCGCAATTATACCCGTTACTGTTTTCTGATTAATTGATGGCTTATCACCTTAGATTAATTAAGAAGCATGTTTAATTAGAATTGACACCTCTAATTAATTCTTTGGGGTGCTTTGGACCCGGTTGGGACAAGGCATTTTGCGTGCATGAAATAAAATTACTTTGCTAATTAGAATCCCTATGAACTAAGCGCATCAAGTAAATCCCGAGCACTCAAATTAGGAGCACGCGTTACGTTTATTTTTTCCGTTATTTAATTTTCCGTTAGCTAGTTTACATGCTTACTTTAATTTTCCGTTAGCAATCCCCCTTTTATTTATCGTTTTATTTTATTGTTTTAGTTACTTAAAAAGCAAATAGAAATTAATTAGGAGAAAATAATTTAGGTTCCCTGTGGATCGACCCGACTACCACTAGCTGCAAAGCTCAGTTGTAGCGGAATTATAAATGTTATTTTGGCGGGATTCGACACCCCGAAATTTATAGGATATTCAAAAATCCTAGTACCAGAGAGTACAAAACGGGTGGAGAATGTGTATTGATTTTAGAAAACTGAATGATGTGACTAAGAAGGACCACTTTCCTATTCCCTTCATAGATCAAATGGTGGAGCGTTTAGCAGGGAAGCCATTCTTCTGTTTTCTAGATGGTTTTTCTGGGTTTTATCAAATTCCCATAGCCCAGGAAGACCAAGAAAAGACTACTTTTACCTGTCCATTCGGAACTTACGCATATAGGAGAATGCCCTTTGGGCTTTGTAATGCTCCAGGGACTTTTCAGCGATGCATGATGAGCATATTTTCTGAATTTGTAGAAAAATGCATCGAAGTCTTTATGGATGATTTTACTGTATATGGAAGTTCATTTAAAGATTGCCTGTTTAACTTGACTAGAGTCATGGAAAGATGCATTGAAACTAATCTTGTTTTAAATTTTGAGAAGTGTCATTTCATGGCCAGTCAGGGCATAGTATTGGGTCACGTTGTGTCTGCTAAGGGGATAGAGGTTGATAAAGCTAAGATTGATGTCATATCTGATTTACCTTATCCCACGAATCTTCGGGAAGTACGTTCTTTTCTTGGTCACGCAGGTTTTTACCGCAGGTTCATTAAAGACTTCTCGAAGATAGTGACCCCGATGACAAGCTTGCTGAAAAAGGATGTTCCATTCTGTTTCGACAAAGAGTGCAAGCTTGCCTTTGATGTTCTGAAGAAGTGCTTGACCAACGCACCCATCACCCATCCACCGCAGTGGGGGACTCCTTTCGAGATCATGTGCGACGCAAGCAATTATGCCGTAGGCGCTGTGTTGGGCCAGAGGATAGACAAGAAGAGCCATGTGATTTATTATGCCTCGAGGACGCTCAACTCTGCGCAGTTCGGTTACACAACAACAGAGAAGGAGCTGCTTTCCATAGTTTTCGCTCTTGATAAATTTCGGCCATATATTCTTGGATCTAAAGTAATTGTTTTTTCTGATCATGCAGCAGTTCGATACTTGATGAACAAGAAAGACTCGAAGCCTAGACTGCTCAGATGGGTATTATTACTTCAGGAGTTCGACGTCTCTGTTCAGGACAGAAAAGGATCAGAAAATACCGTTGCTGACCACTTGAGCCGCATTGTGCGTAATGAGGAGGACTTGCCTCTGAATGATGAGTTCCCTGATGAAGTTCTTTTCCAGGTAAGCGTGGAGACACCATGGTACGCCGACATTGTCAACTACTTGGTCACAGGTACGTTCCCATTCGACTTTTCATATAATCAAAGAGCTAAGCTGAAAAGCGAAGCCAAAACATATGTTTGGGAGGAGCCCATTTTGTGGAAATTTTGCGCTGACCAAGTAATTAGGAAGTGCGTCCCTAAGTCTGAACATAGGTCCATCCTTACCTTCTGCCATGAATTTGCATGCGGGGGACACTTTGGGCAAAATAGAACTGCGAGAAAAATTTTAGATTGTGGGTTCTTCTGGCCATCGCTGTTTAAGGACTGTTATGAATTTTGTAAATCTTGTGATCAGTGTCAGAGAAAAGGGACCATCACTAATAGGAATGAAATGCTCCAAAACCCCATTTTAACTTGTGAAATTTTTGAGGTTTGGGGTATGGACTTTATGGGACCCTTCCCCCCTTCATTTGGTTTTGTCTATATCTTATTGGCTGTGGACTACGTGTCTAAATGGGTGGAAGCTAAAGCCACCAAAGTTGATACCGCTAATGTTGTTTCCAGTTTTGTCAAGTCTAACATTTTTAGCAGGTATGGAGTTCCACGAGCCATCATAAGTGACCAGGGGAGCCACTTCTGCAACAAAACGATCCAGGCCTTGATGAGGAAATATGGGGTCAATCATAAAATCTCTACCCCGTATCATCCTCAGACCAATGGTCAAGCGGAGGTTTCCAATCGAGAGGTGAAGAGCATCCTCGAGAAAACAGTAAGTCCAGGAAGGAAGGATTGGAGCCTCAGGCTGGACGACGCTTTGTGGGCTTATCGTACGGCTTACAAAACCCCCATAGGGATGTCTCCCTACCGGATGGTTTATGGTAAAGCCTGTCATCTCCCCGTGGAGATCGAACACAAAGCTTACTGGGCCGTGAAGAAGTGCAACATGGACTTTGACTTGGCGGGCGAAGAAAGACTCCTCAAATTGCAAGAACTGGAGGAGCTTCGCCTGGATGCATATGAGAACTCGAAGACCTACAAGGAAAAGACCAAAATGTTCCACGACAGGCGAGTCGTCAGGAAACACTTCGAAGTTGGTCAGAAAGTCCTTTTGTTCAACTCCCGCCTGAAGCTCATGCCAGGTAAACTTCGTTCCAGGTGGCTTGGTCCTTTCATTATCACTGATGTTCATCACTATGGTGCAGTTAAAATTCAGAGTTTGGATACGGAAAAGGAGTACACAGTGAATGGCCAGCGATTAAAGATCTTTCACGAGGGAGTGTCAGAGGACTTCGACGACCATGCCTACTTGAAAGAGCCTGATTATGAGAAAGGATAAATTGAGTTTTGGTAAAGTCGAGCAATCGACTCTAAAAATTTGCGCTACTCGGAGGCACCCGAGCTTGAACTGTACATGCTTTTTGTTTACTTACCGTCTTTAGGATTAGTTTAGATTTCTACTCTGATGTTGTGAAATTTTCAGGTGAAACAATGGCTCATCCTTGCGGTTTATTGGCTAAGGTTAAATCGCGCTCTACAACCCTCTAAGTCACAACTCAGGGAAGGTTTTCTTTCCTTTTGTTTTGACTGTGCTTATTTGGTCCAATGAGGACATTGTCAAGATCTAAGTTGGGGGTGTTGGTGGGTTGTGCCTTATAGTGATTGTCGAGTTTAGTTGTGGAATCCTGATTTACTTGTTGAGTTATGGTGAAAGCATGCTAGTCTGACTATGAAATTCTGTGATGTACTGCCGAGGTCTTCGTATTTGTGTTTGTCATGAAATTCAGCACAATTGCATATGTTAAGGCCATTTTGAAAATTTTTCAAAAATATTTCCCTGTTTAAGCTTCGCATGTTAGCAATCTATCTTGGATCTGTGGGTTTAGTGTAGCTCTGTTTGTTTTGAAATTCGTTGTCACCTCGAAAGGTAACCTTAGGATGGGCTAAGATTCGCTTTTGTTTGTAACCCGTGCGCTTAAAATTTTAATATGATGCTTAGACTTAAAGAAAAATGAATGCAAGTTTATAAAAAGAAAATAATCTCGTGAGGCGTTCCTCCTTCTTGAGTTACCTTAGTAGCCAGGGGCGGTCGTGTAACCCACGGTCGCTACTGCATGAAAAGGATGCACAAAGAAGTGAACGCTAGTCCTTAAAAATGTGAATTTTGCCCGTAGTCAGATGCACTGTGCAATGAAATTGCAGGCAAGCTGAAACGAAAGTAAGATTGACATGTTAGGCGCTCATGAAGATAAGTTCAATGAAATTGAGAAAAAGATGCCTTGCGTTATATTACTTGCATAAGCGATGAACTGCCCTTAGACTGTTCTGTTAAGCCATAAGTAGGGGGAAAGCGAAATTTTAGGATAGATAGAGCCGTTCTAAGCCTGTTGAAATCTAAGATCGAGGAGCTAAGTCCGAGGCGTAAATAGGGAAACATCTTTAAATTTTACAAACTGTTCTTAACCAATGCATGCATGCAGCTGTTCTTTCAAATGCAATTGCCTTGTCTTTTCCAGTATTGAGAACCGAGTCCCTAGCATGCATTCTCGTTCTATTTAATTAATCAGAATTCCACCTTGCTCGAGGACTAGCAAGATTTAAGTTGGGGGTGTTTGATAGCTCCATTTTGGAGCTATAATTATGTCCCTAATTCACGATTATTATTGGCTTAATCTTGCTTTTATGTAATTATTGTAGGTGTTCTCGGTGCTTCGCTCTCGAGAGCGTTTCGGCGCTTTTCGGAGCTTAATATCGCGATTTAAAGACATAAGAACACTTCCCGGGAAGATCCATGCAAAGGGACGAAGTTTGGGTGCTTTGGGGAAATTGAAGGCGAAATTCCATGCAAAAACCCGAGAGCTAGCGTCGAGCGACAGCGTCGCGACGCTAGCTCGACGCTGCCCAGCGTCGAGACGCTGCCCCTAGCGTCTCGACGCTCCGAAGTCTGAAGCGCTGAATTGAAGAAAAACCCGAGAGCAAGCGTCGAGCGACAGCGTCTCGACGCTCGCTCGACGCCGACAGCGTCGCGACGCTGTGCGAGCGTCTCGACGCTACCCCGAGCGCGCGCGCGGATTATTTAGGGCGCAGCGTCGAGACGCTGCCCTAGCGTCTCGACGCTACGACGGATTACTTAAATTTCTGTCCGATTTTTAGCCGCCATTATCATCTTCCACCTCGAGCTCCGTGCCTGATTTGACGTCCGACAGCCATTTTTTCACCATGGGAGGGGCTATGAAGCTCGATTTGAAGCCGTCCTACGTCACACAAGTCATGAGTGAGTAGATTTACCGTTTTTGGCTCGGGATTGTAAGGATAAATGTAGTATGAATTCTTGGTGAGGTTGTGGATTGAAATTCTGAATTGGTTGGATATTTTATTGAATTGAATTCTACTTCTTAGCTTAATCTATGAGCACGTTTGAATGATTTAGGACTAGGCACCCTTGATTTTGAGCATGTTCATTTGTTAAAGGATTTGATGCCGTGCCTCTCGTTTCCGCCAAGTAACAAGGAATTATGGGATCTTGAGCGTATTGGCGTCCTTACGCTCTTGGTGTTCGTTCTTCCCGAATTGGAATTCCAAATCGACATACTAGTTTCGCGTCCAAATTAGATAGTCGTCACAGTTAGCTCGTTGCTACCGTTCGGTCTTGGGAGAGCGTTGGCCGCCAATGTCCGAACGGTATGCTTGATTAGCATAATTAATTATGTTTAATTAAATCCATGGAGCATGTTTGAGTTATTTATTAATTTTAGACGAGCTGTGCATTCATTAAATTGTTTAACCATAACACTTTCAACCTATGAACCAAGAAGCATGCTAAATTTACCCCGATCGTCCCGAGTCGGAAACTCCGTTGGCTTAATTTTCCCATTTGATTGTTTTTTATCTTAGTTACTTAAAAACCAACAATTACCCCTTATCTCACCGATATTAACAGTTTGCAAATTTAATTGAGATTAAGTCAAAATTCCTTAATTCCCTGCGGATCGACCCCGTTACTACTATTCTACAAATAGTTTAGTGATTTCGGGCATTTATAAATTTATTTTGGCGGGTCTCGACAACCCGATGATTGGCGATAGTTCAATAATATCGTTACCAAGAGGTTACCTGATGATGGAGGGAATGGCCCCATGAATTCAATGCCCCACACATCAAAGAGCTCCAACTCTAAGATGTAGGTGAGGGGCATCTCATCTTTTCGACTGAGGTTACCTGTTCTTTGGCATTCATCACAGCTGTGGGCATAGTTGTGGGCATCCTTGAAGATTGTTGGCCAATAGTAGCCACTCTGAAATACCTTTGCAGCTGTTCTTTGGCCACCAAAGTGTCCACCTTAAGGAGCTGCGTGACAGTGCTGCAGCACAGACTTCGCTTCAGCAGCTGAAACACACTTCCTCAGCAAACCATCAGCACAGGTTCTGTAAAGTGTGGGGTCATCCCAGATGAATTTCCTTGCTTCATGAAGGAACCTCTTCTTCTCTTGTCCTCCCTTGAAAACTGGTAATACCTGTGATGCACGGAAGTTAGCAATGTCAGCAAACCAAGGTTCCTCATCGTTATCACGATGAGTCAAAACAAAGACATGTTCATCAATAAAAGCATCAGAAATTGCGGGATCCGCAATTTTTTCGCAATTGTGCTGCAATCGAGAAAGGTGATCTGCAACCACATTTTCACAACCTTTCTTGTCTCGAATATCCAGATCAAATTCTTGCAGCAATAACACCCACCTAATCAACCTAGGCTTGGCATCAGCCTTCCTCATAAGATATTTCAAGGCAGAATGGTCAGTGTATACAATTGTCCTTGTGCCTACAATATAGTTCCTGAATTTCTCACAGGAAAACACTACAGCAAGCATCTCTTTCTCAGTAGTTGTATAATTACATTGAGCCTCATTCAAGGTCTTACTAGCATAGTATACAGGATGTGTTAGCTTGTCAATTTTCTGTCCTAACATGACCCCTACAGCATAGTCACTAGCATCACATAACATCTCGAATGGGAGATCCCAATCTGGCCCTACTATAACAGGTGCTGTAACTAGTGCTTTCTTAAGGGTGGTCCAAGCTACTAAACAGTCCTTAGAGAAGATGAATGGCCTATTTAGCTCTAGAAGCTCACATAGAGGCTTGGCTATCTTAGAAAAGTCCTTGATGAACCTTCTGTAGAAGCCAGCATGCCCTAAGAAACTCCTAATGGCCTTGACATTCTGAGGCTCTACCAACTTCTCTATGATCTCTATTTTGGCCCTATCGACCTCCACTCCAGCTCTTGACACTCTATGACCTAAGACAATCCCTTCATCTACCATGAAGTGACACTTTTCCCAATTAAGGACTAAGTTAGTCTCTTCACATCTAGCTAAGACTTGTCTTAAATTATCTAGACAGTTGGTGAATGAATCCCCAAAGACTGAGAAGTCGTCCATGAATATTTCTATCATGGACTCATCCAACTCAGAGAAGATTGCCATCATGCACCTTTGGAAAGTTGCCGGTGCATTGCATAAGCCAAAAGGCATTCTGCGAAAGGCAAAAGTTCCAAAAGGGCAAGTGAAGGTAGTCTTCTCTTGGTCTTTGGGGTCTATAGTAATCTGGTTATAGCCAGAATAACCATCTAAGAAACAATAGTAGGCTCTACCAGCTATTCTGTCTAACATCTGGTCAATGAATGGTAGAGGGAAGTGGTCTTTTTTAGTTTCTTTATTTAATTTCCTGTAATCCATGCACACTCTCCATCCTGTGACAGTCCTAGTTGGAATCAGTTCGTTGTTCTCATTGACTACCACAGTCATCCCACCCTTTTTAGGTACACACTGTATAGGGCTTACCCACTGACTACTAGCTATGGGAAAGATCACACCAGCATCTAACCATTTTATTATTTCTTTCTTAACTACCTCTTTCATAGAGGGATTCAGCCTACGTTGATGATCTACTCTAGGTGTGTGCTCTTCCTCTAGTATAATCTTATGCATACAATAAGAAGGGCTAATGCCTCTAATATCAGCAATAGTCCATGCAATAGCCTTCCTATGTTGCTTAAGCAGTAAAATCAGTTCAACCTCATGCTTTTCACTTAATTTAGAAGAAATGATAACAGGCAGAGTTTCATTACTCCCTAAATATGCATACTTGAGGTGAGTGGGTAGTGGTTTCAGTTCTAAAACAGGTGGATGCTCAATAGATGGCTTTAAAGGATTTACAGGTCTATCAGTTAGGTCTATATTCATACATACATGTTGTGGTTTATCTACAGGTATATCCATTATGTCAGATACATTCAAGTCAGCTATATCTAATCCTACATATTCATTAGCATGCTTGGTCAGTAATACATGCTCCAATTGTTCTTCCATTAAGGAGTCTACTACGTCCATGCTAGCACAGGATTCAAGGTCAGAGGGATACCTTAAAGCTTTATACACACTAAATTTCACCTCTTCATCATGAACCCTCATAGTGAGCTCACCTTTTTGGACGTCTATAAGTGCCCTACCTGTGGCTAGAAATGGTCTGCCTAGCAGGATGGGGACCTCCTTGTCTGCTTCATAATCCAGGATAATGAAATCTGCAAGGAAAATAAATTTGTCAACCTTTACTAAAATATCCTCAATTTTACCTTCTGGATATGCAATGGATCTGTCTGCTAGTTGTAAGGTGACAGTGGTTGGACGTGCTTCTCCTATTCCCAACTGGCGGAATAGTGATAGGGGCATGAGGTTTATGCTGGCGCCCAGGTCACAAAGCGCTCTGCCCACGTGCTTGCCTCCAAGTTCTACAGGTAAGGTGAAGGAACCAGGATCCTTCTCCTTCTTGGGCAGCTTGTTTTGGAGTATGGCACTGCACTCCTCAGTGAGGTTTACTGTTTCAAACTCACCAATTATTTTCTTGTTAGTAATAATGTCCTTCAAAAACTTTACATATGAAGGCATAGACTGTAAAACTTCTACAAAAGGAATGTTGACATGCACTTGTTTAAGAATTTCTAAGAATTTATTAAAATGAACTTCCTGTTCCTGCTTCTTCTTAAGCCTTCGAGGGTATGGAGGTGGTGGCACTTATGCAGGCACGTCAGGGCGCCTTAGGATAGGTGGAGGTCTTGGAATTTCTTTTATCTCCTCAATAATTGGCTCTAGCCTGGCTCCTGATGTGCTAGTTGGTGGTGGACCTTGGGTTGGCAGAGACTCCAGTGGAGCACTAGACTCAGTGTTCTCTACTCTCTTTGGTGTGTCCTTTGTGTTGCTCACCAAGGGTCTACCACTTCTAAGTTCAATTGCTTGAACTTGCTCTTTACCATCTCTCCTTGGCACCTCGGTGTCAGCAGGGAGTCTACCTTGGGGCCTACTCTTGAGTTCATTGGCTAATTGGCCTATTTGGTTCTCTAGGCTCCTAAGAGTAGCTTGTTGGCTTTGAAGAATAGCATCATTCTTAGCTATGTATTCCTTGAGTAAGTTTTCTACAGAAGATCCTACAGGTTGGTTATAAGGTTTTTGATACATTGATTGGTTATATTGGGGAGTGAAACCAGGTGTTCCACTCGGTCTAGGTTGGTTAGGATTTTGGTTAGCATTTTGTTGGCCACCCCATGACAGGTTTGGGTGGTTCCTCCAACCAGGGTTGTATGTGTTGGAATAGGGGTTGTTCCTAGGCTGCTGCTGACTTCCAATGTAGCAGACTGAGGCTGGATTCCCAGGGCAGTATTCATACAGGTGCCCTTCCCCACAGATTCCACATATGAGTGCCTCACCTTGACTTGGCTGGGTGCCCATTGACATGGCAGTAGCGGTGTTGGCACTTGTTTGGAGATTGGCCTGAGCCATTTGCTTAACTAGGTTGGTCAGGGCATTTATTTGGGTGCTCATTGCACTTAGAGCATCCTTGTCTTGAGCCCTAGTTGGCTCAACTGGATCATCTGACCACCTACAATGAGATGCTGAGATCTTCTCCAAGATCTCATAGGCCTCGTTGTAACTCTTGGACAACATGGAACCACCAGCAGATGAATTTAAGACTTGCCTAGTGCTGGGGTTGCATCCTTTGAAAAAGACCTCTATTTGGATACACCATGGGATGCCATGATGTGGACATTTAAGAAGGAGATCTTTGAATCTAGTCCAAGCTTCGTGAAGAGACTCATTATCAGCTTGTTTAAACTTAACTATGTCATCACGAAAGGTAGAATTCCTATCAGGTGGAAAGTATTTGACTAGGAATTTTTCTGCTAAATCTGTCCAATTGCGGACAGATCCAGAGGGTAATGAGTTCAACCATGTTTTGGCTTTGTCCCTCAAAGAGTAAGGGAACAAGTATAGCCTTAAAGCTTCTTGGGACACTCCAGGGATGATAAAGGTATCACTGACTCCTAAGAAGTTCCTAAGATGGTTGTGGGGGTCCTCATTTTTTATTCCAAAGAATTGTCCCACAGTGGACAACATTTGGAACATCACTGGCTTTAACTCGAATGAGTTGGCAGTGATTTCAGGACGGATTATGCTGGGGTTCAGCTCCCCAGGCATAGGTACTAGGTATGAAAGAATGGCACTATTCTTGTCATTCGCTATTTCGATGGGGTTGCGAATGACAGGTACCGGATTTGGAACTATATCGTCCATTTCTTCGATTTCAGGTATGATTTGAGGTATAGGAGGTTGTTTAAAGAGTCGTTTCTTTGCTTTGTTTCTAGCTCTAAGTAGTCTCTCAGGCTCAGGATTGAACTCTAGATCACTACTTGAACGCTCACTCATAAACTAACCCAATAGTACCTGCAAAAGAAATGAAAAATAGATTAGTTTCAATAGATAATAAACTTGGTTTTTCAAACTTAACAAACTTCGTTTTCACTTAAAATAAGTCCCCGGCAGCGGCGCCAAAAACTTGTTGCGTGCTCAATGTGTAAAATAATTAGGCAATAAAAGAGAGAGAGCACTCAGAACATGCAAGCATACATGATCTTATAGCAAGTAGTAAGTATATTTCATTCGTTTTCCCACAGAGACTTATTTTTAGCTATTCGCGAAGTGTTTTGTTAAGAAAGAAGGGGTGGATTTGATGGGGTAAAATTGGTTTTTAATTATCTAATTTTTGCTGAATGTGTAGAGGAATGCAACATAAACAAATGCAAGTTGAAATTAGACTCAAAGGACAAGAGATGGAATTAATAAACGAAGAAGAAAACAGCTAAACAGAATGGTAACTTAGCAGAATTGCGGATACCGCAATGTTATCGCAATTGTAAAAACAGCAAATGTGTGTAAAATGGAGAATTAAGGGCTACTAACGACTATCCTATAGGCATTTTAATACGATTCCCAAGCATTAGAACAACTCTCTATGCATCAAACTCACTCTATCTCATGTATCGTCCGATTCCATGCATTAGATTCTTTAGTTTACTCAACTCAAAGTAAGGTCTTAAGCATCTTGTTAAAGCAGGAGTGTTTAGTTTGTACTAGGGAAACGCCTATTCCTAGGCCGTTTCCTGGTTACCATGAAAGGCTAGCATGATTATACGACTCTGAACTCTTACTCCTTCCAGAGGTTAGGAGTTCTTTGGACAAAATGGATGGCCAATCGAAATTGCCCGTGGGATGAAGCTCACATACAATCAATGGTTCGAGAGTTATCCTACATACTTGGTTCACGTTTTTTAGCCTATAGTTCTGTCATTAGCATGCCCCTAAGTGACTTAGCTACTCATGGATATATAGAGAACAGAAATATAAGATAAAACAGACATGCTCAGAAGGGAAATGTACTCAAAACAGTAAGACAAAACCGTAGCAGCAGAAGATGGAAACTGTGAAATGAAGATTTGTAATTTGATTACTTTGAATGTTTGAACGAACAAAGGGAAGCTTAAAGTAAATAATCCAAAGACAGACAGCAACGAAATGCAGTAGATTAATCACTAAACTAGAAACAACAACTGATCAAAGCTGGAAATTAGAAAAGGAAGACAGAAAGCAGGAAATGCAGCTTGAAAGCTTCGTTGCAGTCGCCTCGAATGAAGGGGATGAAAGGTCAGCCTTGCTTGGATGAATCCAATCGAGAGAGAAGAAGAATCTCCTCTCCTTCCTATCAGATTATCGATTCCAACAGCTGAGACTCTCACTCCAACAGACGGCAAGGAAAACAGGGAGAAAAGATGGACTGCGAGAAGACTTCTACGCTTTCGGATGATGACTGAACCTCCGACTTTGACCCCCTTTTATAGTAGTTTGCAGGTGCGTTTGGGCCAAGGAGAACCATCAATCTTCAACGTCGTATATCAGAATGGATGGAGGAGAAAGAACGAATCCCTGAAATTACGGAAATTAACAGAAAAAGATCAGTCAACTTACGGTTTTCACTTGAATAATTGCGGCTTCAGCAATGTTTTCGCAATGCTGTCGCAATGCAGTTTTTTTCATTCTTTTCCTTCGGTTTTCACCCCTTTTCTTTCCTATTGTGCATAAGTCCTAATTTAGCTACCCTCTTCTCATTCTCATATTTAAGCATAGGTTTAGGCTAAATGCTATCAAAAACACCTAAAAGTGTGCAACTTCCTAAGCTAAATGGGTCCTAAATAAGTCACTTTCAGAGACTTAACAGTTGTTCAGACGAGTCAGACAATATGGGAACACTACTTTCAACCTCGCCAACAATTTCAGTAAAAACAAGTGGGTCATCCCCCTCAACAACAGTCATGCATTCTTCTTGTTCTAAAGTGTCTAACAGATCAATTTTACAGACAGAATGCACATCAGCATGTTGTTTCATGGCATCAAATACATTAAATTCGAACACATCCCCTTCATACTCAACAGATAAGGTACCATCATGCACATTAATTTTTGTCTTAGCGGTTTTCATGAATGGTCTACCTAGTAATACTGAAGTAGTGGATGTGTTTTCTTCCATATTTATCACATAAAAATCAGCAGGGAAGATCAGATCCTTGACCTTAACTAACACGTCCTCAATCACCCCTAAAGGACGAATGGAAGACCTATTAGCTAACTGGATAATTAAACTAGTTCCCTGCATACCTTCTAAATCGAGACTCTTGTAGACTGAGTATGGCATAACATTAATGGAAGCTCCTAAGTCTAGCATGGCGTGCTCGATTTCTCTATTTCCTATAGTACATGGCAAGAGGAACATACCTGGGTCCTGGCATTTGTTTGGAATACCTTTTGTTATCAGGGCAGAAACATTCTTGCTTACCACGACTCTCTCAGCACCTTTAGTCTTCCTCTTCATGGTGCACATCTCCTTTAGAAATTTAGCGTACCTTGGGATTTGCTGAATTGCATCAAGCAGCGGTATATTGATCCCAACTTTTCTCAGCGTCTCAAGAACATCCGCGTCCTCGACTTCCTTTGGTGGCATCGCCAACCTATTAGGAAAAGGAGCAACGGGAGTGTAAGATTTCATAGAAATATAAGGAGAAGGTACAACTGTTTCAAAGGGTGTTTGAATACACTTATCTGGAGATATCTCTGAATCTTTGTTAGAGTCCTCGGGAGTGGTACGTGATGGTATCTCTTTACCACTTCTGAGGCTTATCGCACTAACGCCCTCCGCTTTGGATTCAACTTTACTCATTCTTTCCTTCACTTCCGTGAACTCATCTCTTAGAGATTTCATCTGCGACCTGGTCTCATTGCTAGCTTCCATAAGTGATTTGAACATGCCTTCAATGGCTTCACCTGAAATAGAAGAAACAGCCTGAGATGATTTTTCTTGCATCGTATGAATTAAACAAAATACCTGAGACACTTGTTCTTTGAGCTCTTCTATGTCGGTAGACATTTTGGCGTGCTCGTTTCTTCCTCCTTACTGGCGACGGTTCTCAGCCATGTTGGAGATCAACTGTCTGGCTTCCGCAGGTGTTTTCTCCCAAAGGGCTCCTCCACTTGATGCATCAAGCATCTGGCAGTCATGCGGAAGCAACCCTTCATAGAAGAATTCGATAAGCGCGGCTTCTACTATCAGATGGTTCGGGCATTTTTCACAGAGTTTAATGAATCTCTCCCAACATTCGTGAAACGCCTCGTCCTTTTCTTGCTTGAAATGGTGGATACTTTTTTTCACGGCTCTGGCTTTTGAAGCTGGGAAATACCTTTCCAAGAATAGACTCTGTAACTTCTCCGAAGTAAAGATGGTTCCCGATTGCAAGTAATGTAGCCAATCTCGAGCTCCACCTTTCAAGGTGAATGGAAAGGCTCTCAGGTAGAGCTGATCTTCAGTTATGTCGCCTGGCTTCATCGCGAAACTTGTCATTTGAAACTCTTTGAGGTGTTTATAGGGATCTTCATCTGCTTCACCACAAAAGGAAGGCAAATGATCAATAAAGCCTGACTTAAGTACAAACTCACCTGAAATTTCCGGGTAGGAAATACAAGAAGGTTGGGAACCCATAGCAAACGATGTCCACTGTCTGAGCGTTTTTGGGTCTCCACCCTCATCGGCGATCTCCATTTTTTTTTTCAATAAAAATTTAAACTCTGCTAGCACACTTAAACAAACAAGTAAAAAATTGCAAATAATAAAAGAATAAACAAATTTTAAAGTAAAAATTAAAAGTCTACAAATCAAATCTAAATTAGGCCGAATTACACTTAGTTCCCCGGCAGCGGCGCCAATTTTGGTAACGATATTATTCAACTATCGCCAATCATCAGGTTGTCGAGACCCGCCAAAATGAATTTATATTTGCCCGAATTCACTAAACTATTAGTAGAGTAGCGGCAACGGGGTCGATCCACAGGGAATTAAGTTAATTAGACTTAATCTCAATTAAATTTGCAAACTATTAAAGTAAATGAATTAAGGGGGGATTTGTTGGTTTCTAAATTACTAAGAAGGAACAATGCAATGGAAAATTTGGCTAACGGAGCTTCCGACTCGGGACGATCGGGGGTAAATTTAGCATGCCTCTTGGATCATAGGTTGACGAGTATTATGGCTAAACAATTTAAAGAATGCACAGCTCGTCTAAAATTAATAAATAACTCAGACATGCTCCATGGAATTAATTAGACATAATTAATCATGCTAATCAAGCATATCGTTCGGACATTGGCGGCCAACGCTCTCCCAAGAACGAACGATAGCAACAAGCTAACTGTGACAACTATCTAACTTGGACGCGAAATTAGTATGTCGATTTGGAATTCTAATTCGGGAAGAACGAACACCAAGAGCGCAAGGACGCCAATACGCTCAAGGTGTCGTTAATCCTAGTTACTTGGCGGATCAGAGAGGCACGACATCAAATCCTTTAACGAATGAACATGCTCAAAATCAAGGGTGCCTAGTCCTAAATCATTCAAACATGCTCATAAATTAAGCTAAGAAATAGAAATCAATTCAATAAAATATCCAACCAATTCAGAATTTCAATTCTACAACCTCACCAAGAGTTCAAACTACATTTATCCTTTCCAATTCCGAGCCAAAAACGGTAAATCTACTCACTCATGACTTGTGTGGTGTGGGACGGCTTCAAATCAAGCTTCCTAGCCCCTCCCATGGTGAAAATAGCTGCTGGAACGTCAAATCAGGCGCGAAGCTCGAGGTAGAAGATGAAGATGGCGGCTAAAATCGGACAAAAACTTTAAGTAGTCCGTCGTAGCGTCGAGACGCTAGGGCAGCGTCTTGACGCTGCGCCCTAAAGAACGCGCGCGCGCAGTCGGGGTGGCGTCGAGACGCTCTCACAGCGTCGAGACGCTTGTGCGGCGTCGAGCGAGCGTCGAGACGCTATCACTCGACGCTTGCTCTCGGGTTTTTCTTCAAATCAGCGCTTCAGACTTCGGGGCGTCGAGACGCTCTGGCAGCGTCTCGACGCTGGGCAGCGTCGAGCTAGCGTCGCGACGCTAGCTCTCGGGTTGATGCATGGATTTTTGCCTTCAATTTCCCCAAAGCGTCTAACCTTCATGCCTTTGCATGGATCTTCTCCGGAAGTATTCTTAGGCCTTTAAAATGCGATATTAAGCTCCGAAAAGCGCCGTAACGCTCCCGAGGGCGAATTACCAAGAACACCTGCAATTAACACATAAAAGCAAGATTAAGCAACTAATAAACGTGAAATAGGGACATAATTATAGCTCCAAAATGGAGCTATCAATTTACAAAGCTAGATGTCCTTCTAGGATCCTTGTAAATGCCGACAAAGATGACTAACTTAACGATTGATAACAACCAAGAGTTTAGTTAGAAGGTGAATGACTCTTAGATCACACTTAGAATCTATGATTGTCACTCTTAGATCACACTTAGAATCTATGATTGTCACTCTTAGATCCTAAGACGACTCACTCCAGAATTAGGTTGATCAAAACTAATTCAATAAACCGATTAACACCAAACCTAAAACAAGATTTGAAAGAAAAAACACCAAAAGGGGTTTTAAGAAACACAAGTTCTTGATAAGCATAATCTTTATTTTGAAGAGCCTTACAAGCCTTTAAATAGGCCAAAATGGACGTTCAATCTACCAAATACCAAAGGTCTCCAAAATTCATTAAATGCAGAATTGAAGAAAATAGAACCTAAGGAATGAAATTCAATTTCACAACAATTGAAAAGTCATATGGAAAAAGTAAAACAATAGAAATTCTTTAAATTGTCTTAACTAGCTACTGTAGGGCGCGCTCATCAAGTTTCCAACGTTTGAGTAGTTTTGACACTCCAAACTCCCAAGAGGTGCAAACTGAACAAGCCACTGCTCACAATTTCTGCACACTTTTTTTGTCCCTTGTGCCATCTTTCAAACTAGAAGACTTTTCCCGTGCCATCCTCACACGATTCTCTTCTTGACTCATTGAACTAACATTGTAAATAAATTTGGGTTCACAAATATTTGTCTCTTCTCGTGCATTAGTTAGCCTTTCAAGATGTAGTGTATAAGCTTCTTCAATTTTCTTTGTCTTGCTTCTTGTAATGGCTCCTTCAAGTACATGCAATGTTTCAGTGATTAGATCCATATCATCCCCCCTTTCTTTAAAAGGATTTGTTCTCAAATCAAGGTCTTCATCACCTATATAAAAATGTGTTAAATCAGCAACATTAAAAGTAGAACTTACATTGTACTCACCTCGAAGATCTAGTTTGTATGCATTGTCATTGATCCGTTCAAACACTTGAAAAGGACCATCTCCCGTTGGTTGAAGTTTAGACTTCCTTTGATCCGGAAACCTTTCCAATCACCAGGTTTAAAAATCAATTCCTTTCTCCCTCGGTTCTTGCGAGTGACTAACTTTTGATTCTTCTTTTCAATCCTTTCTTTGATTTCTTTGTGCAAAGTCTTGATGTATTTTTCCTTAGAACAAACTGCGCCACTAGTAAACATATTAGGTGGCAAAGGTGATAAATCTATAGGATTTAAAGGATTAAAGCCATACACAACCTGAAAAGGTGAACAATGAGTAGTGTTGTATTGCTCTATTGTATGCAAACTCTACAAAAGGTATACTCTCCTCCCAAGACTTAAGATTCTTAGAAATTAGTGACCTAAGCAAGGCTCCTGTTGCGTGCTCAATGTGTAAAAGAAATAAGCAATAAGAGAGAGAGATCACTCGGAACATGCAAGCATACATGATTTTATAGCAAGTAGTAAGTATTTTTTCATTCGTTTTCCCACAGAGATTTATTATTAGCTACTCGTGAAGTGTATTGTTAAGCAAGAATGGGTGAATTTGATGGGGTAGATTTGGTTTAAAAATGCCTAATTACTAATGAATATATAAAGGATAGCAACATGAACAAGTGCAAGTCAATGATAAACTCAAACGTAAAGAGAAGAGATTAATAAACGAAGAGGAAAATAGCTAGGCAGAATTTTTAACTTAATAGAATTGCGAGAACAGCAATTTTACCGCAATGCTACTAACAGCGAAAGTGTGTAAAATGGAGAAACAAGGGCTACTAACGACTCCTCTATAGGCATTTTCACACGATTCTCAAGCATTGGATCAACTCACTATGCATCAAACTAACTCATTCTCATGTATCTTCCGATTTCATGCATTAGATTCTTTAGTTTACTCATGTCCAAGTAAGGTCTTAAGCATCTTGTTAAAGCAGTAAGTTATGATTTGTACTAGGAAAACGCCTATTCCTAGGTCGTTTTCTGGTTACCTTGAGAGGCTAGCATGAGTGTATGACTCTGAACTCTTACTCCTTCCAGAGGTTAGGAGTTCTTTGGACAAAATGGATGGCCAATCGAAATTGCCCGTGGGATGAAGCTTACATACAATCAATGCATTCGAGAGCTATCCTACATGCTTGGTTCACGTGTTTTAGCCTATAGTATTGTCATTAGCATGCCCCTATGTGACTTAGTTACTCATGGATGTAGAGAGAACAGAAATAATAGATGAAGTAGACATGCTTAGAAGAAAATGAAAGACAAAACAGCAAGGAAAAACAGTAGGCAGAGAAGGTAAAGACAAAGTGTGAAATGATGAATTGTGCTTTGATTAATCAATTGTTTGAATGAACAAATGAGAACTTAAAGTGATTAACATAAAGACAGAAAGCAACGAAATGGAATGGATTGACTAATGGAAAAGAAATAACAACAAAACGGTGCTGGAAATGAAAAGTAAAGACAGAAAGCAGTAAAATGAGCTTGATCGCCTCGTCGCAAACGCCTCGGCTGAAGGGAGAGAAAGGAAAGCCTTGCTTGGATGAATCCAATCAGGAGAGAAGATGAATCTTCTCTCCTTCCTATCAGATTATCGACTCCAACAGCTGAACCTCTCAAACCAACAGACGGAGAAGAGAAAGAATGGAAAAGACTGCGCTGCGAAGAGACTTCTACGCTTTCGGATGATGATCAAACCTTCCTCTTTGACCTCCTTTTATAGTGTTCTGCAGGTGCGATTGGGCCAAGGAGAACCATCCATCCTCAACGTCGTACTTCAAAATGGATGGAGGAGAAAGAACGAATCTCTGAAATATCGGATCACAACAGAAAAAGGTTAGCCAACTTACGGATTTCACTTAAAACATTGCGGTTTTAGCAATGTTTCCGCAATGCACAATTTTCATTCTTTTAACTTCTTTTTCATTCCTTTTCTTTCCTTTTGCACACAAGTCCTAATTTAGCTTCCTTCTTCTAATTCTCATATATAAGCATAGGTTTAAGCTAAATCCTATCAAAAACACCTAAGAGTGTACATCTTTCTAAGATAAATAAGTCCTAAAAAGGTCACTTTTGGAGACGTAACACACCCCCAAACTTAAGGTTTTGCTCGTCCTCGAGCAAAGTAAGGACTTACTTAGGCTGCTGTTTTATCCTCTTTAACCACTTGCTGACTCCCCTAAATTCCTATCTAAGGCAGTGCTGTCCTGTGACACATTTCTAAGTTTACAACTACCCTCTTATTTTGCTTCTTCTGACTTCGCATGCCTAATGCTCCTACTGTCTCATTAACTCCCTACGACTGATCTACTTGCTTTTGTCATATCGTGCAACTATCCCTAAGGTTTCAAATTCTACCTAGCTTTTGTTGGGATTTATGCCCTAAAGCCTCGTAATTAATTAATAATTATTTGATAATTATTTTATTATTAATATTTGCAATTTATAATATTCATTATATAAATAAAATCCAAGGTTATTAGTGTAATCTTGAACTGTATGTAGTTGACATACGGGAGGATCATGTTGAAGTAATAACCTAAAGGGTCTATAGTATATGGATAAGGTTGGGTGCCTTATCCTGGTAACACTATTGATACGGCCCACTTTGTAATTGTTACAAATGATTTGATCCAAATCATTCATGTAGAGACATGTGAGTGGGGGTATCCTATACAATGAGTTTGTATAAGACCGGACCACGAAATATATAATCTCTCTTTATAAATCCGTTATTTGAGAAGATTAGTATTTCACAGGATGATCATATGTGACTCGATCTTAATCCTGAGTGAGTTATGAACTCCTGCCTGTGAGGGCTCGTCCTTTGATTTGTATGGGTGAGAATGGCCTTTATAGCCGATTCAATAAGCCTACCATTTTGGGGACTTGACCAAATAGGGAGTTGGGAACATAAGTTTCACAAGATGGAATTCACTTCTTCCCATATAGGGAAAGTAAATGAGTAGTTCCCTTAAGTGCTGATTTCGGGACTTGAACAATGGGGCCCCACCCTCTCACTGGCCCGAGAGGGACTTGGTTTATGGTTGGATCATAAACAAGTTGTTCATTAGAGAATCAGTGGTACTTAAGGTGTAAGATGTAATTACAGGGGTAAAACGGACTTTTGACCCAGCTGTAATTACGAACAACTCGTGAAGGATCGACTTGCATGTAATGGTTATATCCATGGACACAACTTGTCCTACAGTGCATAAGAGTGCAACTCTAGGCCTATAGTGGAGTGACCTAGAGTTAATGAATGAAAGTCAATTAATTAAAGAGTTTAATTAATTAATTTTGTATCATTGGAGCTTATAAATCTGTAGGTCCATAAGGTCCCCTTGCTAGCTCATAGTAACACTAAAAGAATCAATTTAGTTGAAAGAAAATTTGAAATATTCAAATTAATATTTAATATATTTGATATATTAAATGTAGAAGAGTAAAATATATTTATTGTATTTGATACATTAAATATTAGAGGAAATAGTTGATGTATATGATACATTAATATTAAAAACTATATACTTATGTTATTTGAATGTGATTCAAATTGGTTTAAAGTATATTATAAAAGATTAATTTTATAATATTTGAATAAGATTCAAATAAATATAAAATACATATTTTAATATATTAGATATTAAAATGTATTTTATAAAATAAAATTAATTCCTAAAAGCCTTATTATAAATAAGACATTTAGGTTTAGCCAAAAGGTTGGCCAAAAACACACCACTCACCTCTGCAGAGAAAATTGTTCTCTCATTCTTTCAAAGAGCTCCCACAAGCCTTGATCCCGTGTTCGAGTCATAGCGAGGAAGATCTCGTGGAAGAAGGAACACAAGAAGATGATTGATCTTCAAAGGTAATTGTACATATGCTTAACTTATTTTTTAGTTTAATTCTAAACAAAACAAAAGATCGATTCCAATCGCTTCCGCTGCGGGGAATGAAGAGTTCATTCCCTTCAATTGGTATCAAAGCTTTCTTTGAGTTTTGTTTAGAATTAAAATTGTGTATGGTGGGTATTTTAAGTTTATATATATGTGATATATGTGGTTTGCAAATTGACTGTTTAGGCATATTTTGACATTAGTTTTATTGCTTTGTTTAGATCAAATGTGAAACTCGAAAGAGATAGGACTTCTTGTATCATTTTTTAAGCCATTACGGATTGAAACCAATTAAAATTGGTGGATTTGAAGCCATTACGGAATTGAAGATGGTGTCAAACAATGGTGGAATTGAAGCCATTACGAAATTGAAGATTCAATTTGTGTGAATCCTACCCAATTTCAGATTTGGAATGTTTGGAATGTTCAAAATAAAATCTGGAAATTTAGATTCAGATTTGGAATGTCTATAGATTTGATTTGGAATGTCCAAAATCAATTATGTAGATTTAGATTCATATTTGGAATATTTGGAATGTCCAAAATAAAATATGGAAATTTAAATTCAGATTTGGAATGTCTATAGATTTGATTTGGAATGTCCAAAATCAATTATGTAGGTTTAGATTCATATATGGAATATTTGGAATGTCCAAAATAAAATATGGAAATTTAAATTCAGATTTGGAATGTCTATGGATTTAATTTGATTTGGAATGTCCAAATTGAGTTATGGAAATTGGATTCAAAGGTGGAAGAATCAAGAAGGAAGATTTTGAAGACCAAGATATGTCTTGGATTTAAATTAATGTAATTCAAAATTGCTTTCATTTTTTTTTAGGATATGCCAAATATGCCGGTCAATTTTGCTGTGTTTTTAATTTAATTATGCATGTTGATGTATGTTTTAAATTTTAATTGATTGCATAGAGTATGTCATCTAGATTAAAATCCCACCATAGGTTAAGCATGATCATGCATTTTAATTATTTTTAATATAAGTGTTATATTTGGATAATTATGATTAAAATACTTTCTAATTTGATTAGATGATTTCCTAATATGATTTTATTTCCATATCTTTCAATATAATTGTTATATTTGGAAATTTTAAATTAGGATACTTCCTTTCATAATAGGAATCCATTTTTTTCTAATAAGGATTAGGATATCTTTTCCTAGAGTGATATTTTTTCGAGATTAGGAAATCTTTTCCAATGAGATTGGGAAATCTATTGGAAAAAATTTTCCAATGAGATTGAGAAATCTTTTTCTAATAAGATTGGGAAAATTGGGAAATTTTTTCCTAATAAGATTGGTAAAATTGAAAATCTCTTCCTAGATTGGGAAAATTGGGAAATCTTTTCCCTTAGGATATTTTCCAAATGAACTCAGGATATTTTCAAGATTTTTTCTTTCCTTATTTAAAAGATAATTTAATTCATTCTTTAACTAGTTTAAATATTTGAATTTAGTTTATCTTTTATTCTAATAAGATTAGAATATATGATAATCTTTAATTTTGTTTTAAAGGGTTTAAAATTGTTAAAAATTCAAGATTATCCATAAGGTGAATTAGTTTTTAATAGGATTAAAACATTGCTTAAAATCAACTGAAGTTCATTGATCTAGTAATTAATAGTTAATTAAAGATTAATGAATTTGAAATAAAAATTGACTATAAGGGAACCTGTCTAAGAAAGGTTACTCGGGTGAGGTACTTAAGTTGACTGAAAAGGAACACCTCTACCTAAGAACTGGCCTGGGGGTTGAATTAGTCAAATTTTATTTTATTTCATTAAGCAGGCTCATAATGTGATTAGTTTTAAATAGTTTAATATACTTGATAATTCACATTAAAATCAATCTAACCAACATAAGGGTTATGAAATGGTAGATTGAAAAACTTAGATAAATGAGATTAGCCTAATTTGTCTAAGTAATAGAAAACCCTATTTCAAAATACTTAGTGGGAGAAAGACATATGTCAAAATAACCCTACGGTCTCTACCATAGATTCACAACGTGAGATTCATGTGAGGCCTCGAGGCGGCTTTGGACCGTCCCCCTACGGAAGGTGTTTACATGGGTCAATATCAGGGTGAATCTCTTGAGAAAGTATTTTTAAATAGTAAGTGGGAGAAGGAAATGTGTCAACATATCCTACGGTCTCTATCATTGGTTCATAACGTGAGATTCATGTGGGGCCTCGCGGCGGCTTTTGGACCGTCCCCCTACGGAAGGTGTTTACATGGGTCAATATCAGGGTGAATCTCCTGAGAAGGATATGATTGTAATTTTATTTCCAATACTTGACCTACCCTACGGCGGCACTTGTTGGGATAAAATTATAGAATCTAAAATGATGGGTTACACTTACAAAGATATCATTAAGGTTGTTAATGATTTTCTTGACCAAACTAATGGTAACTAAATGTTATAGAAATAAGAGTTATTTTGGGATAACACTTGGTTGAGATTGTCTCGGTTTAGTGAAGGGGCATTTGACCTACCCTACGGTGGCACTTGTTCTAACTCACTAAAGTATCATAGCATTAAAAAATAATGTTTCAGGGTTCATTTATCAAATTGTTTGTTTTCTATGCTGAAATTGAATGAATATTGATTGCATGTTATTAGATAAATATATATATTTTTTTATATATTTCAATATTATGTCTATTTCTCTCAATTTTAATTTTCGTTACTAATTTGTCAAATTGAGAAAATAATATCACTTGGAAAAATAATGTTAACACTATATAATGACCGTGTAATTTTTTTTCTTTAATTTGTCTTTATTGAGAAATGTTCTCAAAAACCTGTTGCCAATGCTAATCGAATTGTTCGTAAAGTACATGATTAATAAATCAATATAACGAGATGGCTTATACAATTTTTCTATTTGACATATTAGATGTCAAGCTAAGAAGATAAAGAAGATGACAACAACATATGAGATATTGTTGAAGTCAATAAAAGCTAGATTTAGATATTTATCTAAATAATCTCAAAAATTAAGTATTACCAAAATCTAAGAAAAGAAACCATATGACTGTAGCTAAAAGAAAATAGTTTCTAAATTAGCAAAGTAGTCATAATAAGAGGAATTTATGAAATACCTCTATAAGAAGAACATGGATAAAAGTAAATTTGATTTACTAGATTTTTTCATTACCACCTATATAGTAGATTCAGATCCACTATTAAGATTTGTTCTTCATTACATTTTATATAATTCTTGGAAAATACTTAATTATGTAGAATGATCTCTACTTGTTGGCACCAGAAAACCCATCTCAATTAATGTAGTGGGAGACATTAAGATGTCCATAAGAAATAATTGTTATTTAATGCTGAATATGGTGTTTTTAGTACCATAGGAGAAATTCAATTTTTCTAACTTTATTACTAATAAAATGTTCATATAGTATGAATATTTTAGTACTAAATTTTTATTTTCAAAATTGTTTGAAAAGTTCAGCCGAAAAATAAGAATAATTTGTATGTGTTAAATTGTTAACATATAAAATACTACACAGTGAGATATTCAGGATTATAGAATCCAGAATATAAAGACAATTTATATTCTCCTAAAATACGATACCCGTGTTTGGCATTCAAGATTGATTATGATCAATTTGAATAAAAAGACTACTACGAAGTGATTCTCTAAATGTTAGAGTTAATTACTTTATATGTCTTAAGATCTTGCCTTTCATGCAAGATAATTAATAGGTTTTTGTTGGAAAAGCCTACAGGCCAAAGAACACTGATGAATATTTCATATCACTCTAGCTGATGATTATTCAAGAAATAAGTATCGTAACCTAATGCAACATAAGTCTGAATATTTTCAAAAGTTCAAGGAATATAAGACTCAAGTTGAAGGTCAATTAGGTAAATCTATCAAAACACTATGATCAGATCACAGTGAAAAGTACAGGAACGTTATGTTCTAAGACTAATTGATAGAAAGTGAGATTTTATCTCAACTCTAGCACAAAGTACAATTGTGTGAAATTGTGCTGTAAGAGGAGAAACAAGACCTTGTTAGACATGGTCAGAACAATAAAGAATTACACGCCATTATAAGACTCTTGTTAGGATATACAATATAGATTGTATAGTGAACATGATTCTATCTAAAAGGTGTCCATGAGACAACTTTGAGATTATAGAAGAGTAGTAAAGTTAGTTTACAACCCTTCGAGTTTTGAGAGTTTTAAGCATACATGCTGAAACTTGAATATGTTCAATAGTGTTGAAAAGTTGGTTCCAAGTGAAGCCACTAAATAGTTAACCAAAGTTGTTAACAATTTAATTACATTTGATAGTCAAATGGATCGTAGTCATGAATTGGATAAGCCTCATTGTAGTGGGAGAGTTATGAGATGACCCGACCGTTACAAGAGCTTATATGAAGCCTAAGTTGTCAAATTAGATGACAAAATGTAGGGCTTATTGACC
Organism: Herpetospermum pedunculosum; assembly: GCA_028017165.1. NCBI lineage: Eukaryota > Viridiplantae > Streptophyta > Magnoliopsida > Cucurbitales > Cucurbitaceae > Herpetospermum > Herpetospermum pedunculosum. The sequence goes on along the minus strand of CM051523.1, from coordinate 38,291,608 downwards.
TCAAAGTTGAAATGAGGGTCAATGACAAAGACTAGTAGACCAAAGTCATAAATCTCGAGATAGAGTAGATGTACTCATCTTTTTATCTAAAACTTGTAGATATTCGTGATGGGGTAAAACCCATAGGTTTTGAATATATCTACAAAAGTAAAAGATTTGTAAATAAGAAGGTACAGACCTTCAAAATAAGACTAATGACAAATATAGATGGAGAAAGTAACTTATGGATAAACTTTCTCATTTGTTGTCATATTAGAGTATATAAGCATTTCCTAATTCATAGTTGCATATGAGATATGTCAAGTGAAGGTTTAAGAAATCTTTTTTTGAAAAGAAGTCTTAAAGAATGCATTTACAAATCAATTACATGAGTTCAATTTCAAAAATCAAAAGCAAAAGGTTTGCAAGCAGTAAAGGTTCATTTATGAAATGAATTTGATCACTAGATTTATTAATGTAAGGTTTGATAAAAGTATCAAAAACTATGACTTTGAATAAATATTAATGATATTGTATAGACAAGAAAATCATTAATTACTTAGTGGAATTTTCTCATATTTTATGTGGATGACTTATTACCCATTGTGAATGTTGTAAGATTTGAATCCAACATAAAATGTTGACTACCTAACCAATTCCAAATGAATGATTTAAATTACTGGGTATGTTCTAAAATAGAGTTTTCGAGGACAAAATGTTATTTATGTCTCACACATCTTATATTGACAAATTTGTTGTCAAGTATATGATGTAGTACTTCAAAAAATGATAATGTATCATTCTTACATGAAGTTTAGATTGTCTAAGGAATAGTGTCCTAAGACATTTCAAAATGTTGAGAACATAAGATTGATTATCTACGTTTGAGTGGGAGAAAATCTAATGTACACTTGAGACATGACATTTGACAGTAAAATTGGTTAGCATTTATTAGTTAACCCAATGGTATGACCATTGAACAGAAAAATAAAAACTTTTCTCAAAATATCTATGGATAAATTGAGAAATTATATTTTTGTGTATGAGGTTAAAGATTTGATCTTTACGAGATGCACTGGTTTTGACAAAGATTTATGGAAATCTATGTTTACCCTAGATGATGGAGTATGGTATGCAAGTTAAATGTTCTTACTTATGAAGTAAAGAACTTGCATAACTCAAATAATTTCTTATTGGTCTGAAAGATGTTTCATATATAGTTAAGCCTAAAACGTTTTATGTAATGGCTAAACTTAAGGAACTTAGATAACATCAATATATAGGGTATCCTGAGAGAGAAAGAATCGTGGTAGGACCAAGATGACTTTTAATTGACAATCGTTTTGATCTATATAAAAAGACTTTCCAGGCTAAAGTGTTTGAAAGCCACCTAGAATGTCTCTAGGATTATGAGACATGTCTCATCTTCACTAGGCCAAGTGGGAGAACATGTTGGGTGTAGAGTATGCCCTAGGATACATGTCTCACCGGCTTTAGTGCAAGTGGGAGATTGTTGGGATTTATGCCCTAAAGCCTCGTAATTAATTAATAATTATTTGATAATTATTTTATTATTAATATTTGCAATTTATAATATTCATTATATAAATAAAATCCAAGGTTATTAGTGTAATCTTGAACTGTATGTAGTTGACATACGGGAGAATCATGTTCAAGTAATAACCTAAAGGGTCTATAGTATATGGATAAGGTTGGGTGCCTTATCTTGGTAACAGTATTGATACGGCCCACTTTGTAATTGTTACAAATGATTTGATCCAAATCATTAATGTAGAGACATGTGAGTGGGGGTATCCTATACAATGAGTTTGTATAAGACCGGCCCACGAAATATATAATCTCTCTTTTTAAATCCGTTATTTGAGAAGATTAGTATTTCACAGGATGATCATATGTGACTCGATCTTAATCCTGAGTGAGTTATGAACTCCTGCCTGTGAGGGCTCGTCCTTTGATTTGTATCGGTGAGAATGACCTTTATAGCCGATTCAATAAGCCTACCATTTTGGGGACTTGACCAAATAGGGAGTTGGGAACATAAGTTTCACAAGATGGAATTCACTTCTTCCCATATAGGGAAAGTAAATGAGTAGTTCCCTTAAGTGCTGATTTCGGGACTTGAACAATGGGGCCCCACCCTCTCACTGGCCCGAGAGGGACTTGGTTTATGGTTGGATCATAAACAAGTTGTTCATTAGAGAATCAGTGGTACTTAAGGTGTAAGATGTAATTACAGGGGTAAAACGGACTTTTGACCCAGCTGTAATTACGAACAACTCGTGAAGGATCGACATGCATGTAATGGTTATATCCATGGACACAACTTGTCCTACAGTGCATAAGAGTGCAACTCTAGGCCTATAGTGGAGTGACCTAGAGTTAATGAATGAAAGTCAATTAATTAAAGAGTTTAATTAATTAATTTTGTATCATTGGAGCTTATAAATCTGTAGGTCCATAAGGTCCCCTTGCTAGCTCATAGTAACACTAAAAGGATCAATTTAGTTGAAAGAAAATTTGAAATATTCAAATTAATATTTAATATATTTGATATATTAAATGTAGAAGAGTAAAATATATTTATTGTATTTGATACATTAAATATTAGAAGAAATAGTTTATGTATATGATACATTAATATTAAAAACTATATACTTATGTTATTTGAATGTGATTCAAATTGGTTTAAAGTATATTATAAAAGATTAATTTTATAATATTTGAATAAGATTCAAATAAATATAAAATACATATTTTAATATATTAGATATTAAAATGTATTTTATAAAATAAAATTAATTCCTAAAAGCCTTATTATAAATAAGACATTTAGGTTTAGCCAAAAGGTTGGCCAAAAACACACCACTCACCTCTGCAGAGAAAATTGTTCTCTCATTCTTTCAAAGAGCTCCCACAAGCCTTGATCCCGTGTTCGAGTCATAGCGAGGAAGATCTCGTGGAAGAAGGAACACAAGAAGATGATTGATCTTCAAAGGTAATTATACATATGCTTAACTTATTTTTTAGTTTAATTTTAAACAAAACAAAAGATCGATTCCAATAACATCCGCTGCGGGGAATGGAGAGTTCATTCCCTTCAGCTTTACCCCAGACTCAGTACATGCTTCTAGTTTTTACTTTTGAGCTACCTAGGATTCCATAGAGTCATGCCAGTCTTAGTATTAACAGTGACAGTAGTACATTTAGAGAACAACCTAAACCCTGGCATCACTACATTGGACATACATTCATCTCCCTAAACAACCCTACAAGCTACAACTTTGTGCTCAGCTTACTTGAGGATCACAGTTCTTTTTATTCAGGACATCTAAGCCACAAAGTTGCAACTCCTAGGTATACATTCTTCTTTCCTATTTCTTCCTTTTTTTTCTTTCTTACTTTGGTGGAGCCTCTCCTTTGGTTGCCTTTTGATGCAATGCCACTTGTGGGTTACACACTTGGCACTTATTACTCAGCAACTTAAAGAGAGACACCCCTCTTTATTCTATTTTTCACTTTTTTTTTTTCAGTTCATCATTTTTGTAAAGGAGAAGAAGAATGCTTATGCTTTAAGGGAGAGAGGAATGTTCCTAGGCCTAGGGTGACCTCCCCCAAACTTAAACTACTCATTGTCCCCAATGAGTGTCTGAGGTGGCACACCCCCAAACTTGTCCTATAAGCATCTAGTCTAAGGTAAAACAAAGAGAATCTAAAAGCCCTAGGCATAGACAGAACATTCGAATAGCAAACATCACAGCAGCAGAAATTTATAAAAACAGGCAGGTAAGGACTTAAAGCTACGCATGCTGAGCAGTTTTAAGAGGCTAATCTAAACTATCAAAGGTGCCTTAAGACACTCATCCAGCAAGCTTATAGATAGGCTATATAAGGCAGTCAAGATAGCAGCAAAAGACAAAATTTAAACAGAACCAGCCTAACTAAACAGTCAGTCAAAAACATGCACTTACTAACAAAAATTGCGTATTCCGCAATTATTTCGCAATGGATACAGGGCAGGTATATCAGTGATCAAGGCCCCTATGCATGCTCTTTCCAGTCAGTTAAGCTATACAAAAAGGAAACTAAACTAATCTACCTATTCAGCTACCATCAGACTATACTAAGCAATTCTAAACAGCAAAAATAAAGAACTAAAAACAGATCAAAATTGATTCCAAAATAGCAGAATTCACATGGTTTAACGAAAAGCAGTTTGATTTTTTTTTTTTTAGGGAACAGAAATACTCCCTGGAGTGCTAATCAGCCTAGCACTCAGATGTCCTCATCATCATCATCCCTTCTTGGTCTTGGAGGCGCCCATGGAGTCAGTAGGTCCGTGGGGAACTCAGGAAAAATGCAGCCTAATTGGTCAGCAACATCTCTATCCCTTGCCTGCGCATATGTGGCCCATTGAGCCATCTTCTTCTGCAGATCCATCAGACAGGCCATTGACAGAGACTGAGCAGTAGCCAGACCATCTAGCTCGAACTCCATGTTCCCCTTCCTTCGCATCCTCAAGGCAGTAGGCAACTCCAGGTGCCCCGTGTAGGCCAGCTGCCTCTCCATCCTTTCGATTGGAACCCCTGCACGTAAGCAGAGCTTAGTAATTGTATTAGGAAAGAAAAGTGGACCCTTACCCTTTTTGGCGCAGTCTGCGATTGAGGCTGCAATGACCTCGCCAACGTTGATTGTGAGGCCCCTCATGATCGCATAGACCAGCAGCGATCTGCCTTGGTTGATGGTGGTCTCGTGGGTCACTGGGGACAGCCTCCTCCGCACGAAGGAGAACCAGATCGCTGCCTTGGCTGTGAGGGTAGCACTCATCAGAGTGTGCTTCCCATTGCGTGAAACTGTCCACGCTGCCTCAGGGTGGCCAATGATCCGAATTGCTTCCTCCAGGACAGCTTCTGTTGGCTCATCAATGATCCTGGCATAGTCAGTGTGCTTTTGCCCCTTGAGGCCATAGGCTTCATTGATTGCCTTAGCTGAGAAATCCACCTCGACTCCTCTGACCACAGATAGGCCATCCTCAGGGTTCATCAAATTGGCGTAAAAATCATACACCATGCTGGAGTAGGCGGGGATGGGCGGTCTACACAGCTCTTCCCAGCCATGATTTGTGATCCCTGCGCGCAAGAATTGCGGCAGGTCTGCTAGCGCGTCAAGGAACCCCTTCTCATGGAGCAGGTCCCTGTTCCTTAACTCAGTGCCTCTGGACTCAGCATCAGAGGACACATACCTCACAGATTGAGGCTCATCTTCGGGGTACAGCTTGGCTTTCCCCTTGTCATTCGATTTGGCTGATTCAGCAGCCTCAATCTTGAGCTTCTTCAAAGAGGGCTCATCACTAACCTTCTTTGATGAAGGCTCACCCCTGGCTTTCTTTTTCTTGGACTTCTTCGAAGCCTTTGGCCGTTTGGCCTTGACAACCTTGGTGGCTTTCTTTCTCAATTTTGCCTTGGTTGTGATCTGTTGGAGGCAATCCCCCAATGTCTCATCCATCGAATCATCCCCCTGTGCTGGACTCTCGGGGCTGACTTCCCTCAAAGGAGAGATGACCTCTTCTTCTTCAGCTTCTTCACCGCCCTGCGCCGATTCTTGATGCTCTTCATCTGGAATTGCAGGTTCAGGCGTCTGGGAGACGGAAGATGCTTCAGGGCTCTGCGGCGGTGAAGAGTGTTCAGAGCTCTGCGGAGATGGAGAAGGTTCAGGGCTTCGCACTGGTGGAGATTGAGAATGGCTTTGTCTGGCCGTCTCATAGGATGGACGGCCACTCTCTTGACTCTCCACAGAGGGAGTCTTCTTCTTGATTGCTGCGTCGGCTACAGCAACCTTCCATTTGCGTTTCTTGGGCGTTCCTGCTGGTTCAGATGGCCCAGCAGGGATCTCCGTAACTACCTTCCACTTCTTCTTGCGGACAGGGAGCTTGGGAAGGCGTTCGGTTCGCGCGGCTTCAGCATCCGCCAAGGCAAGAAGTGCCTCTCTCGCAGCAATCTCAGCGTCGTCGGCCTTCTTTTTGGATGCAGATCTCTCAGCTCTTGTTAGCACCATTGTTGAATCGTAAGAATCTTGAAAGAGGGATTGCAGAGGAAGAAGGAGAGAGTTTTCTTGGAGTTCAGTGAATAGGGGAAGCGTATGGGCCATCGCTATCTTAACGGCTATTTGTAATGATGGAAATCCCAACGGCTATTTCTGTTGCGGATTCAGCAAATCCACCGCAATTAAATGGCCGTTGGAGATTTCTTTCGTTTCAAATGCCCTTATTTCCTCAACTCAATCTTCGATTTGGCCCAATATCTTCCCCAATTTTTAATCCTGGATTCATCTCCTTGATTCCCTCTATCGATCCCCTATTAAAAGAAATAAAATCAACATCAAATTCGTAATCAAAATCACACAAAAATATACACAAATCGTAACCGAAAGAATAGCGAAAAATAAACTAAGGCATAGCCTCGCATGGACGAGCACAGTAATCACTCGTCCTCTCTCGTTCTTATTTTCACGTTTCAGTCAAGAGGAAGGCCGAGAGAGTCTTCACATCTCCTTCCTCATAATAATGCTTCAATCTTGCACCATTAACCATGAACGGTTGCCCGTGCTGCAGGTTCCTAATCTCGATTGCACCATGAACAAACACGTTAGTTATCACAAAAGGACCTGACCATCTGGACTTAAGTTTGCCTGGAAATAATCTCAACTGTGAGTTAAATAACGAGACAAGCTGGCCTTTCTTAAAGTCCTTAATCCTAAGTCTACTATCATGTCAAATCTTAGTCTTTTCCTTATACATTTTAGCATTTTCATAGGACATATGTATAAGCTCATCAAGCTCATGTAATTGCAAAGACCGCAATGTTCCCGCATCGGTCACGCAATAATTCAGTTCTTTTAAGGCCCAAAATGCTTTAATTTCAAATTCGAATGGTAAGTGACATGCTTTGCCATACACAAGTCTATAAGGAGACATACCTAGGGGTGTCTTATATGCAGTTCTATATGCCCAAAGTGCATCCTCGAGTTTAAACGACCAATCTTTTCTATTGGGTTTGACCACTTTTTCGAGTATGTTTTTAATCTCCCTATTGGATATTTCAGCTTGGCCATTCGAATGTGGGTGATAAGGGGTGACTACTCTATGTCTAACATTGTATTTAGCCAACACTTTTTCCATAGCTTTATTAATAAAGTGTGTCCCTTCATCACTAATTATAGCACGAGGTGTTCCAAACCTAGTAAAGATATGTCTATTAAGGAACTTAATGACTGTTTTGGCATCATTATTTGGACATGCTATGGCTTCTACCCATTTAGATACATAGTCTACAACTACAAGTATGTAGAGGTTACCTGCTGATGGGGGAAATGGTCCCATGAAGTCAATGCCCCACACATCAAAGAGCTCCAACTCTAAGATGTAAGTGAGAGGCATCTCATCCTTTCGACTAAGGTTACCTGTTCTCTGGCATTCATCACAGCTGTGGGCGTATTCGTGGGCATCCTTGAAGATCGTGGGCCAATAGTAGCCACTCTGGAACACCTTTGCAGCTGTCCTTTGGCCACCAAAGTGTCCACCATAGGGGGCTGTATGGCAGTGCTGCAGCACAGACTTCGCCTCAGCAGTTGACACACATTTCCTTAGTACCCCGTCTGCACATGTCTTATAGAGTGTAGGATCGTCCCATATGAACTTCCTAGCTTCATGCAGGAACCTCTTCTTTTCTTGTCCTCCCTTGAAAGTTGGTAGTACCTGCGATGCAAGGAAGTTAGCAATGTCAGCAAACCAAGGTTCCTCATCGTTATCACGATGTGCTAATACAAAGACATGCTCATCGATAAAGGCATCAGAAATTGCGGTTTCCGCAATGTTATCGCAATTATGTTGCAATCTGGAAAGATGATCTGCAACCACATTTTCACATCCTTTCTTATCTCTAATGTCTAGATCAAATTCCTGCAGCAACAACACCCATCTAATCAACCTAGGCTTAGCATCAGCCTTCCTCATAATTCCTAAACTTCTTGCAGGCAAACACTACAGCTAGCATTTCCTTTTCCGTGGTTGTATAATTACATTGTGCCTCATTAAGTGTCTTACTAGCATAGTATACAGGGTGTGTTAGCTTGTCAATCTTTTGTCCTAGCATAACCCCTACTGCATAGTCACTTGCATCACATAACATCTCAAAGGGAAGGTCCCAATTTGGTCCTACTATAATAGGTGCTTTGACTAATGCTTCCTTAAGGGTTGTCCAGGCTAAGAAACATTCTTTAGAGAAGATGAATGGCTTATTCAGCTCTAGAAGCTCACACAAGGGTTTGGAGATCTTAGAAAAGTTCTTAATGAACCTTCTATAGAAACCTGCGTGTCCTAAGAAACTTCTAATGGCTTTCACATTCTGAGGTTCCACTAACTTCTCTATTATTTCAATCTTGGCCTTATCGACCTCTACTCCTGCCCTAGACACTCTATGACCTAGGACTATCCCTTCTTCCACCATGAAGTGGCATTTCTTCCAATTAAGGACTAGGTTGGTCTCCTCACACCTAGCAAGGACTTGTCCTAAGTTCTCTAAACAATTTGTGAATGAATCACCAAAGACTGAGAAGTCATCCAAAAATATGTCTATCATGGATTCATCTAAGTCAGAGAAGATTGCCAACATGCACCTTTGGAACGTTGCTGGTGCATTGCATAAGCCAAAAGGCATTCTGCGAAAGGCAAATGTTCCAAAAGGGCAAGTGAAGGTGGTCTTCTCCTGGTTCTTAGGGTCTATAGTGATCTGGTTATATCCTGAATAACCGTCTAGAAAGCAGTAATAAGCTCTACCAGCTATCCTATCCAACATCTGGTCAATAAATGGTAAAGGGAAGTGATCCTTTTTTGTTTCCTTATTCAATTTCCTATAATCCATACAAACTCTCCATCCTGTAATAGTTCTAGTTGGAATCAGTTCATTGCTCTCATTTACTACTACAGTCATCCCCCCTATCTTAGGTACACATTGTATAGGACTCACCCACTGACTACTAGCTATAGGGAAGATTACACCTGCATCTAACCACTTTATAATCTCTTTCTTAACTACCTCTTTCATAGAGGGGTTCAACCTACGTTGGTGATCTACTCGGGGTGTATGCTCTTCCTCTAATATTATCTTATGCATGCAGTAAGAAAGGCTAATGCCTCTAATGTCAGCAATAGTCCATGCAATAGCCTTTTTATGCTGCCTAAGTAATAATATCAGTTCAACCTCATGCTTTTCACTCAATTTAGAAGAAATAATCACAGGCAGAGTATCATTACTTCCTAGATATGCATACTTGAGGTGAGTGGGTAAAGGTTTTAATTCTAAGATAGGTGGATGCTCAATGGATGGTTTTAATGGATTCAAGGATCTGTCAGTCAAGTCATTATTCATACAAACATGTTGTATCCTATCTACAGGTATATCCATTATTTCAGAAACATTTAAATCAGTTAAATCTAATTGTACATATTCATTAGCATGCTTAGTTAATAATTCATGCTCCAGCTGTTCTTCCATCAGTGAATCAACAATGTCCATGCTAGCACAAGATTCAGAGTCAGAGGGGTACCTTAAGGCTTTAAAAACACTAAATTTGACCTCCTCATCATGAACCCTCATAGTGAGCTCACCTTTTTGGACATCAATCAGGGCCCTACCTGTGGCTAGAAATGGTCTGCCTAATAGGATGGGGACCTCCTTGTCGGCTTCATAATCCAGGATGATGAAATCTGCAAGGAAAATAAACTTGTCAACCTTTACAAGAATGTCCTCTATCTTACCCTCAGGGTAGGCTATGGATCTGTCTGCAAGTTGTAAAGTGACAGTGGTGGGACGTGCTTCTCCTATTCCTAGCTGGCGGAATAGTGATAGGGGCATGAGGTTTATGCTGGCTCCCAGGTCACAAAGAGCTCTGCCCACGTGCTTGCCTCCTAGCTCTACTGGTAAGGTGAAGGAACCAGGATCCTTCTCCTTCTTTGGTAGCTTATTCTGGAGTATGGCACTGCACTCCTCAGTGAGATTCACTGTTTCAAATTCACCAATAATCTTCTTGTTAGTGATTATATCCTTTAAAAACTTAACATAAGAGGGCATAGACTGTAAAACTTCTACAAAATGAATATTCACATGCACTTGTTTAAGAATTTCTAAAAATTTGTTAAAGTGCACTTCCTGTTCTTGTTTTTTCTTTAGCCTTCGAGGAAATGGAGGTGGTGGCACATATGCAGGCACTTCAGGTCGCCTCAAGATAGGTGGAGATCTTGGAATTTCTTCTATCTCTTCTATGATTGGTTCCAACCTATCCCTTGATGTGCTTGTTGGTGGTTGACCTTGGATTGGTAGAGACTCCAGTGGAGCACTAGAGTCTTTGTTCTCTACTCTTTTTGGGGTTCCTTTTATGTTGCTCACCAATGGTCTACCACTTCTGAGTTCAATTGCTTGAACTTGCTCTTTTCCATCTCTCCTTGGCACCTCAGTGTCAGCAGGAAGTCTACCTTGGGGCCTACTCTTAAGTTCATTGGCTAGTTACCCTATTTGGTTCTCTAGGCTCCTGAGGGTAGCTTGCTGGCTTTGTAGAGTAGCATCATTCTTGGCGATGTACTCTTTGAGTAGATTCTCTACAGATGACCCTACTGGTTGGTTGTATGGCTTTTGATACATGGATTGGTTATGTTGGGGAGTGAAACCAGGTGTTCCACTCGGTCTTGGTTGGTTAGGAGCTTGGTTAGCAGTCTGTTGGCCACCCCATGAAAGGTTTGGGTGGTTCCTCCAACCAGGATTGTAAGTGTTGGAATAGGGGTTGTTCCTAGGCTGCTGTTGGCTTCCAACATAGCAGACTGAGGCTGGATTCCCAGGGCAGTATTCATACAGGTGCCCCTCCCCGCAGAATCCACAGATAAGTGTCTCACCTTGACTTGGTTGTGTGCCCATTGACATGGATGTGGCGGTGTTGACACTGGTTTGGAGATTGGCTTGAGCCATTTGTTTAACTAGGTTGGTGGTAACGATATTTTTGAACTATCGCTATAAACTCAAGCTGTCGAGGCTTGCCAAAATAAATTTATAAACCCGTAGCTTTTAGCTTTGCAGCTAGCGGTAACGGGGTCGAACCACAGAGAGGGAATAAAATTGAGGATTAATCGTTTAAGATGTGGTTAGGTTAGTTGGTAAGGTTGTCACAAAAAGGGGGTTTTAATCATGCAATGTAGTGAAAAGTGCTAACGGAAAAGTAATAAACTTGAGAATGAAGAGTGTTGGATTTGGGGAATTTTCGGGATCTTGCTAAGCATTTTAACATTTATCATTTAATTCAAAGGTAAGGCTAATTGATTATAATATGCACACGGTCAGTTACCCGAGAAGCCCCAAGGTAACCGGCTCCATAGAAATTAATTAGACCACACAGTTCTAATCAAACATTATCTAAAGTTGCATTAGGGTGATCTGCCCCAAATTTGACTCTAGATAGTCACTAACATACCGCGACGAACATTCAAACATGTAATTTAATTGCTAGTAGATCGCCCGCCAACGCTGTATGCAATCAACAACTATCATACACGACTCGATACTCCGATTTAGTTTTGTCTATCTGTGTTACTTAGTCGAGCAGTGAGAGGCACGGCATCGCTACTCTTTAACATACACAACATGCAAGATGACTCGAGTGTCAATCGTCGAAATCTAACATGCGCGTTGGATTAAGCAAGATAGACAAATGCATACATACTCAAAGCCAAATCAGAACCATTAAGCATACATTATCAAAACATTAGAAACTTAGCAAAAATCCCTAATTAACCCAAATCCAAGCACAAGTACCTTAGCCAATCATGGAGGTTTGGAGTTCCAACACTCCCATGGAAGCTTTGGGCATCATCCCCAAGCTAATATACAAGAAATAAGCTCCAAAAGGCCACAAATGGCGGAGAAAATGAAGAAGACCCGAGAGCAAAATCGAAGGGAAGAAGAAGATGTAAAAGTTGGCTGAAAAATCGTCAAATTGACGTTTTAAGCCGTCGGAGCGTCGAGACGCTAGGCCAGCGTCTCGACGCTGGTGCCCTAAGTGCCGCGCGCGTTTTCGTCGTGATGGCGTCGAGACGCTGGCCTGGAGGAAAAATAACGGAAATTTTGTCCTCCTCTGGAATCGAACTCAGGCCTATCAACTTGCCAAATTCCTCCTGCACCACCAGACCACTTATCACAATTGAGATATCATTTGATTAATTAATATACATAGTATAAACACTCAGAATGATTAATCAAAATTATTCTCTAATTGTTCTTTTAAGCTCTTAATTAATTCAATGGTCCGATTTACCCCTAAGTAATTAAATTATACAAAATATATTAATTAAGCACAATTAATTACTTAATTCACAAGACTTAGGAGCTAAATATTAGCACTTTTTGAGTGCTATCAGTTGGTCAGGGCGCTTATTTGGCTACTCATGGCATTGAGTGCGTCCTTATTTTGAGCTCTACTTGACTCGATTGGATCATCTGACCACCTACAGTGAGATGCTGAGATCTTCTCCAAGATCTCATAGGCTTCGTTATAACTCTTGGACAGCATGGAACCTCCAGCAGATGAATTTAACACTTGTCTGGTGCTGGGGTTGCATCCTTTGAAAAAGACTTCTATTTGAATACACCATGGAATGCCATGGTGTGGACATTTAAGCAAAAGGTCCTTGATCCTTGTCCAAGCTTCGTGAAGGGACTCATTTTCAGCTTGTTTGAACTTGATTATGTCATCACGAAAGGTAGAATTCCTATCAGGTGGAAAGTATTTAACTAGGAATTTCTCCGCCAAGTCTGTCCAATTGATGACTGAGCCAGAATGTAATGAGTTTAACCACGTCTTTGCTTTGTCCCTTAAAGAGTAAGGGAAGAGGTAGAGCCTCAAGGCTTCTTGGGAAACTCCAGGGATGATAAATGTATCACTAACTCCTAGGAAGTTTCTAAGATGGTTGTGGGGATCCTCATTTTCCACTCCAAAGAATTGTCCCACAGTGGACAACATTTGGAACATTACAGGCTTTAACTCGAATGAGTTGGCAGTAATTTCAGGGCGGATTATGCTTGGGTTTAGCTCCCCAGGCATAGGTACTAAGTAGGAAAGAATGGCACTATCCTTATCATTCGCTATTTCGATGGGATTGCGAGTGGTAGGTACCGGATTTGGGACTGGTCTGTCCATTTCTTCTTGATAGGATTGCGGAGGAATTGCGGTTTCCGCAATTATTGGAGGTATAGAGGGTTGGTTAAAGAGACGTTTCTTGGCTCTATTTCTGGCCCTAAGTAATCTCTCAGGCTCAAGATTGAACTCTAGATCGCTACTTGAAGGCTCATTCATAAACTAACCCAATGGTACCTGCAAAAGAAATGAGAAAAAGATCAGTTTCAATAGATAATAAACTTGGTGTTTCAAACTTAACAAACTTCGTTTTCACTAAACTAAATCCCCGGCAGCGGCGCCAAAAACTTGTTGCGTGCTCAATGTGTAAAAGAAATAAGCAATAAGAGAGAGAGAGCACTGGTAGCAATATTTTTGAACTATCGCTATAAACTCAAGCTGTCGAGGCTTGCCAAAATAAATTTATAATGCCTATTGCCAAGGCTTTGCAGCCAGTGGTAACAGGGTCGATCCAAGGAATAGGAGAGTTGAATTAACTAATGAAATTGGGATTTGATCGATTAATTGGTAACAGGGGGTTTTAATCATGCAAAGAAATCAATACGAAAGCTAACGGAAGAAAGAAATAATATGTAGAAAACGTGTGCACGGTTTGGGGAGTCTCGGGGTCAATTGTTAGACAAATACAACTTATCATTTAATTCTAATAACATGGAATTCAGTTTACTAAGCACGCGGACGACTACCAGAGAAGCCCCAAAGTAGCCGACTTCATGGATTTTAATTAGGCCACACAGTCCTAATTACACGTTATCTAATCTCACATTAAGATGATCAGTCCTAAGATGAATTTAGACAGTTACTAGCTAACCGCGACGAACATTCGGGCGTGAATTCTAATTGCTAATAGGTTGCCCGCAAACGCCGTATGCAACCAACAATTATCCTACCCGACCCGATACTTCGATTTAGTTCTATTTACCTGTGTTACTTAGTCGAGCAGTGAGAGGCACGGCATCGCTACTCTTTAACATACACAACATGCGAAACTATCCGAGTGTCAATCAACATAATCTAGCATGCGCGTTGGATTAAGCAAAGTAAATAAATGCTATGTAAACAGAACCAATATGCAAATTCATACTCAGATTATCAAAGCAATAATGTCTAACAAAATTCCCCTAAACAAAATCCCAAACCGTCACCCTTACCTTAGCCGCTCATGGCGCGGATCGTCAATCCCGCTCCACCAACGACCATGGAAGTGTTCATCTACCTATTACAAATGGGAGTGGAGCTCACTAACATGCCAACAATGGCGGAGCTCCACGAAATATGGAGAGAAAATGGGGAAGAAGGGAAGAAGAATCGTCCAAATCGGCTGAGAGATGAAGGAGAAAAGGCTTGGAGAAGATCATGAAAAATGTGCAGAAAAATCGTCCTTAAGCTACTGCCTTCGTCGTAGCGTCGAGACGCTAGGCCAGCGTCTCGACGCTGTGCCCTAAGTGATCCGCGCGCGCGCGCGCTGGCGTCGCGACGCAAGGCCAGCGTCGCGACGCTGCCCCGATGAATTTCCTGCGCGCGCCTCCTCCGGAGCGTCTCGACGCCAAGCAGGGTCTCGACGCCAGGGCAGCGTCGAGCTAGCGTCTCGACGCTATCACTCGACGCTTGCTCTCGGGTTTTTCCAGCGTCGAGCCAGCGTCTCGACGCTATAGCTCGACGCTGGCTCTCGGGTTTGGGGCTGATGCTTTGCCTCTCCAAGGCTGTTTTGGCCCGTTTCTTCACGGAACAAATTCCCCTCTTCCCGATGCAATCCCGGGGCGCTAAAACTCTGCTTTAAGCGCTCGAACATGCCCAATGGACGCACGAGCTCTTTGCCGCTTTTCTCCTACAAAAGAGATACATTTAATCAATTGGAAGCGGTCTTTAGCTATAATTAGGACGTATTTAATAGCTCCAAAATGGAGTTATCAAACACCCCCAACTTAAACATTGCTAGTCCTCGAGCAAGCACTACAAAGACATTGACTCTAAGGACGCTCTTACATGTATTCTAACTCAAACCTCCATGCATATTGAAATTTAAACACGAGCATAATCATGGAAACATTTTGTTCATGCATTAACTAGGACATATCAAAAATTAACTCTTGCCCCCTAACGTGTGTGTGTGCTAGACAACCACTCCTAAACTCACGTAAACCCGGAAAACCAACATGCAACGCACATCCCGTTTTCCCCCTACTTCTAGCGTTTAAGAACAGCTACACTTGACTTACACGAGAGAGAGAAACAAATTAAGAGACCTAATTATTTTCTCATTCTTTTTCTTTCTTTTCAAAAGTACTTTGTACTCTTTTATTTTGGGTTCTTCGAACCAACTTTTCATTTCTTTTTCTTTCCTACTCGAGCTGCCTAACACGTCAAATTCATGCATAAAACTTCACGTTTTTAAGGACTAACGCTCACTTCTTTTAAGCGCAAATAAGAAGGAGGAGCGCCTCGAGAGGAACTTTTCTACAAAACATGCTTTTCTATTTTTTTTTTATATTAGGCTAAGCACATGCTTTCTCAATTAATTAGCTACTAACTCTCATGCAACAAGCTACCTAAGGGTGCCTTTCGGGGTGACAACGAGAATTAGCTAAACATGCGATAAACCAAGCTTACGGAATCTAGGGAGAAGTTGCTAAGTGCGCGATGAGTGCAAGGGAGCAACATAAAAAATTTTAAAATTTTTGACATGAACCTAATAAACACAAAACTCATGCAAAAACTCGATTATGAACATGCTCAGAATTCCAAAATGCATTTCCTAGGCTATCACAGTCAGAAAACAGTAAACAGAGTCCCAAGCACTTCAATATCTTTATAACACTTCTCAACAAACTACACATGCACATCCATCGGACTACTCCACCCCCAACTTCTAAATTTGGCATTGTCCTCAATGCCAATCAGTCAGATACATCAAAGTAAAAAGGGAAGAAGAAATACACTTCCCTGACTCTTGGTGAAGCTGGCGAGGGCGAGGAAGCGGCGCACGAACGCATTAGAGCCCAAAATTGTCTTCTCATCCTCGATTCCCTAAAAAAAAAACAGCAAGCTAATTAATACAAAAAAAAAACAATAAAACTAAACTAAAGCATAAAAACAGTTCAACACTCGGGTGCCTCCGAGAAGCGCAGAATTTTTAAAGTCGGTTGCTCGACTGTATTCTCTCAACAGACTCATCCATAGTCTGTAGGTGCGGGGGACGATCCATACTTGTCCATGGCCACACCTTTTCCATCCACCTGAAAAACATTTTGCACTCTTCGTGCCTCGGGCACGTGAATATCAGACATGTTAGTGCAAAATCCAGCAGTATCATCCATCAAATTCAAATCAGAAATTTTAACAGAGACATGGGAACCATCCCTCAAGCGCGAGGGTAGACTCCCATTCTCATCATGCTCACAAACAACAGAAACATTCGCAACAGATTTCCCATCAAATAAAGAAAACTCATGTAAAGTATCATCAAACTCTAACGAAACGACGCCCTTATACACATCGATTTTGACCCTAGCGGTCTTAAGAAAAGGGCGTCCTAACAGCATAGAGGACGAAGCATGCAATGAATTTTCTTTCATATCTAAAACAAGGAAATCGGCGGGAAACGTCATATTCCCGACTCTAACTAAAACATCCTCTACCTTCCCCCTAGGACAGATGCTCGACCCATTAGCCAACTGAACAGAAACATTACATTCATGCATTTCATTCAAATTCAGTTCACGATATAATGCATAAGACATAACATTAACAGAGGCTCCTAGGTCTAACATGGCATTATGAACAACCTTACTACCTATAGTGCAAGGGATAGTAAAGGTACCTGGATCGTTGCACTTTGCAGGCAACGTACCTGGGAGTATGGCAGAGACGTTCTCTTTCTTTTTCTCAGTCCCTCTGGACTTCCTCTTCGTAGTGCACCAGCTCCTTAAGAATTTTGCATATTTGGGCACTTGACTGACTGCCTCTAGGAGCGGGATATTCACCATCACCTTCTGGAAGGTTCGCAGGACCTCCTCGTCATCGGATTCCAAAGTAGGCTTCGCAAGCCTACTCGGGAATGGTGCTTTGGCAACATCCACAGGTACACTGACCTTCTCATTTCTTTTCTCATTCTGAGTCTCAAGAGCAATCGGGGCGGACTCGTTCAGGCTGTCCGTGGCTTCCTTCGCAGCTCTGGTGGAAAGTGACTTCCCACTGCGCAGCTGAATGGCACTCACATTTTCACATGAGTTAACTGTAGTTTGGGAAGGAAGCTTCCCCGAGCTCTTGCTCTCGATCTTACTAATAGACACCGCCATTTGTGTCAGCTGCTTGTTCAAATTCTGCAGCTCTGCCTTATGAGAATTAAGCTCCTCGCGAGCCTCTTTCTGGAACTGGCTGGTGCTAGTCACGATGGTCCTGACCATATCTTCAAGTGAGCTGGAGGAGCTCGAGGCTTGAGCTTGGGTGGAAGAGTTAGGCCTATCCTGGGACTGGCCTTGGAAGCGAGTTTGTCCTTCCCTGTTCCCATAGCTGAAGTTAGGATGGTCACGCCAACCGGGGTTGTAAGTGTTAGCATATGGGTCATACTTCCTCGGGTTGGAAGCATACCCCCCGATTGCATTGACCTCCGCCTCTTCGCGTTGTCCTCCAACAATTTTCTTCAACATACTACCTATCTCGGCCACCTGGGCCCTCATTTCAGACATCTCATGGCTCTGAGCCACGCTGTGCACTTGTCCTTGCCCCCTGATCCCAAACTGCTGCGAATTGGTGGCCATATTTGCAATGAGCTGCTTGGCCTCAACTGGGGTCTTGTCAATCAGTGCCCCTCCACTCGCCGCATCGATCATCTGCCTGTCGTGGGGCGTCATCCCCTCATAAAAATACTGTATGAGCGGCTGATCGGCGATCTGGTGGTGTGGGAAACTCGCGCACAGGCGCCCAAAGCGTTCCCAATACTCATGCAGGGACTCACCTACATCCTGGGTGATCCCATATATCCTCTTCCGCAGAGTGGTGGCTAGGGATGCGGGAAAGTACTTCTCCAGAAATACCCGCTTCATGTCCTGCCACGTGGTGATGGATCCGGAAGGCAAATAATACAGCCAATCCTTGGCCTTGTCCTTGAGTGTGAAGGGGAATGCCCTCATATTCAGCTGCTCTTCCGTGACCCCTGCGGGCTTCATCCCTGCGCAGACGCAATGGAACTCCATCAAATGCTTGTTTGCGTCCTCACCTGCATTTCCATGGAAAGAAGGTAACTGGTGAATTAAACCAGATTTCAGTTCGAAGTTACCTGCTACCACGGGGTAGTTAATGCACAAGGGCTGCAGGTTCAGGTCTGGCGCTGCTAGTTGCTTCAGCGTCCGTGGCGCTTCACCTTGCGCCATTTCGTCAAACAAGAAGGGATTGCCTTCTTCTCTTTCAAACGTTCCTTGCCCCTCCCGGGCTTCTCTACGCAACCGCCGCTCCTCTCTGTCAATCTCAGGAATATACTGCAAACTACCCTCAGAGGAACGGGTCATACACAAACAAAAATCTAAACATACAACATACAAACAGAAAAAATTTTCAGTCAACCATCAATAAATCAAATTCAAACTCCAATCATAAATTCAAACAATTGCCAATTCCCCGGCAACGGCGCCAATTTTGGTAGCAATATTTTTGAACTATCGCTATAAACTCAAGCTGTCGAGGCTTGCCAAAATAAATTTATAATGCCTATTGCCAAGGCTTTGCAGCCAGTGGTAACAGGGTCGATCCAAGGAATAGGAGAGTTGAATTAACTAATGAAATTGGGATTTGATCGATTAATTGGTAACGGGGGGTTTTAATCATGCAAAGAAATCAATACGAAAGCTAACGGAAGAAAGAAATAATATGTAGAAAACGTGTGCACGGTTTGGGGAGTCTCGGGGTCAATTGTTAGACAAATACAACTTATCATTTAATTCTAATAACATGGAATTCAGTTTACTAAGCACGCGGACGACTACCAGAGAAGCCCCAAAGTAGCCGACTTCATGGATTTTAATTAGGCCACACAGTCCTAATTACACGTTATCTAATCTCACATTAAGATGATCAGTCCTAAGATGAATTTAGACAGTTACTAGCTAACCGCGACGAACATTCGGGCGTGAATTCTAATTGCTAATAGGTTGCCCGCAAACGCCGTATGCAACCAACAATTATCCTACCCGACCCGATACTTCGATTTAGTTCTATTTACCTGTGTTACTTAGTCGAGCAGTGAGAGGCACGGCATCGCTACTCTTTAACATACACAACATGCGAAACTATCCGAGTGTCAATCAACATAATCTAGCATGCGCGTTGGATTAAGCAAAGTAAATAAATGCTATGTAAACAGAACCAATATGCAAATTCATACTCAGATTATCAAAGCAATAATGTCTAACAAAATTCCCCTAAACAAAATCCCAAACCGTCACCCTTACCTTAGCCGCTCATGGCGCGGATCGTCAATCCCGCTCCACCAACGACCATGGAAGAGTTCATCTACCTATTACAAATGGGAGTGGAGCTCACTAACATGCCAACAATGGCGGAGCTCCACGAAATATGGAGAGAAAATGGGGAAGAAGGGAAGAAGAATCGTCCAAATCGGCTGAGAGATGAAGGAGAAAAGGCTTGGAGAAGATCATGAAAAATGTGCAGAAAAATCGTCCTTAAGCTACTGCCTTCGTCGTAGCGTCGAGACGCTAGGCCAGCGTCTCGACGCTGTGCCCTAAGTGATCCGCGCGCGCGCGCGCTGGCGTCGCGACGCAAGGCCAGCGTCGCGACGCTGCCCCGATGAATTTCCTGCGCGCGCCTCCTCCGGAGCGTCTCGACGCCAAGCAGGGTCTCGACGCCAGGGCAGCGTCGAGCTAGCGTCTCGACGCTATCACTCGACGCTTGCTCTCGGGTTTTTCCAGCGTCGAGCCAGCGTCTCGACGCTATAGCTCGACGCTGGCTCTCGGGTTTGGGGCTGATGCTTTGCCTCTCCAAGGCTGTTTTGGCCCGTTTCTTCACGGAACAAATTCCCCTCTTCCCGATGCAATCCCGGGGCGCTAAAACTCTGCTTTAAGCGCTCGAACATGCCCAATGGACGCACGAGCTCTTTGCCGCTTTTCTCCTACAAAAGAGATACATTTAATCAATTGGAAGCGGTCTTTAGCTATAATTAGGACGTATTTAATAGCTCCAAAATGGAGTTATCAAGCACTCAGAACATGCAAGCATACATGATCTTATAGCAAGTAGTAAGTATTTTTTCATTCGTTTTCCCACAGAGATTTATTATTAGCTACTCGTGAAGTGTATTGTTAAGCAAGAATGGGTGGATTTGATGGGGTAGATTTGGTTTAAAAATGCCTAATTACTAATGAATATATAAAGGATAGCAACATGAACAAGTGCAAGTCAATGATAAACTCAAACGTAAAGAGAAGAGATTGATAAACGAAGAGGAAAATAGCTAGGCAGAATTTTTAACTTAATAGAATTGCGAGAACAGCAATTTTACCGCAATGCTACTAACAGCGAAAGTGTGTAAAATGGAGAAACAAGGGCTACTAACGACTCCTCTATAGGCATTTTCACACGATTCTCAAGCATTGGATCAACTCACTATGCATCAAACTAACTCATTCTCATGTATCTTCCGATTTCATGCATTAGATTCTTTAGTTTACTCATGTCCAAGTAAGGTCTTAAGCAGCTTGTTAAAGCAGTAAGTTATGATTTGTACTAGGAAAACGCCTATTCCTAGGTCGTTTTCTGGTTACCTTGAGAGGTTAGCATGAGTGTATGACTCTGAACTCGTACTCCTTCCAGAGGTTAGGAGTTCTTTGGACAAAATGGATGGCCAATCGAAATTGCCCGTGGGATGAAGCTTACATACAATCAATGCATTCGAGAGTTATCCTACATGCTTGGTTCACGTGTTTTAGCCTATAGTATTGTCATTAGCATGCCCCTATGTGACTTAGTTACTCATGGATGTAGAGAGAACAGAAATAATAGATGAAGTAGACATGCTTAGAAGAAAATGAAAGACAAAACAGCATGGAAAAACAGTAGGCAGAGAAGGTAAAGACAAAGTGTGAAATGATGAATTGTGCTTTGATTAATCAATTGTTTGAATGAACAAATGAGAACTTAAAGTGATTTACATAAAGACAGAAAGCAACGAAATGGAATGGATTGACTAATGGAAAAGAAATAACAACAAAACGGTGCTGGAAATGAAAAGTAAAGACAGAAAGCAGTAAAATGAGCTTGATCGCCTCGTCGCAAACGCCTCGGCTGAAGGGAGAGAAAGGAAAGCCTTGCTTGGATGAATCCAATCAGAATCTTCTCTCCTTCCTATCAGATTGTCGACTCCAACAGCTGAACCTCTCAAACCAACAGACGGAGAAGAGAAAGAATGGAAAAGACTGCGCTGCGAAGAGACTTCTACGCTTTCGGATGATGATCAAACCTTCCTCTTTGACCTCCTTTTATAGTGTTCTGCAGGTGCGATTGGGCCAAGGAGAACCATCCATCCTCAACGTCGTACTTCAAAATGGATGGAGGAGAAAGAACGAATCCCTGAAATATCGGATCACAACAGAAAAAGGTTAGCCAACTTACAGATTTCACTTAAAACATTGCGGTTTTAGCAATGTTTCCGCAATGCACAATTTTCATTCTTTTAACTTCTTTTTCATTCCTTTTCTTTCCTTTTGCACACAAGTCCTAATTTAGCTTCCTTCTTCTAATTCTCATATATAAGCATAGGTTTAAGCTAAATCCTATCAAAAACACCTAAGAGTGTACATCTTTCTAAGATAAATAAGTCCTAAAAAGGTCACTTTTGGAGACGTAACAGCTCCCAATGTTCTATTAACCACCTCAGTTTGTCCATCAGTTTGTGGGTGAGAAGTTGTAGAAAACAAAAGCTTAGTACCCAACTTTCCCCACAAGACTTTCCAAAAATGACTTAAAAATTTAACATCCCTATCACTAACAATTCTTTTGGGAATGCCATGCAATCTAACCACTTCCCTAAAGAATAGATTAGCTATGTTAGAAGCATCGTCCGTTTTGTTACATGGAATGAAGTGTGCCATCTTACTAAACCTATCAACCACCACAAAAATGTTGTCATGATGTTTTCTAGTCCTTGGTAACCCTAAAACAAAATCCATTCTAATGTCTACCCAAGGTTCACTAGGAACATCTAAAGGTGTGTAATGACCATGTGGTTGTGTCTTAGACTTGGCCTCCTTACATTTGAAACATTGCTTGCACACTTTGTTCACATCCTTTCTCATTTTCAACCAATAAAAGTGTTCACACAACATGCTATTTGTTTTGAATTCTCCAAAATGCCCCATAAGTCCTCCCCCATCAGCCTCCTTCACAAGTAACTCTCGAATGGAACACTTAGGAATACAAAGCTTACGCTTCCTAAATAGCATACCATCAAATACAATATGGTCATGCACATTTTTCAATCCTAAACATTGTGTATACTGATAACTCCATTTTGGAGCTATTAAATACTTCCTATTTGTAGCTAAAGTCCGCGTTTAATTGATTAATCTATCTCGTTTGTAGGAGAAATGCGGCAAAGAGCTCGTGCGTCCATTGGACCCGTTCGAGAGCTAAAAGCGGAGTTTTAACGCCCCGGGAGTGCATCGGGAAAGGGCAAGTCGATCCGAGAAGAAACAGACCAAAATTTCCTTGGAGAGGCAATTTTTCCAGCCCCAAACCCGAGAGCTAGCGTCGAGACGCTAGCTCGACGCTGTCAAAACCCGAGAGCTAGCGTCGACTGATAGCGTCGAGACGCTAGCTCGACGCTGTCAAAACCCGAGAGCTAGCGTCGACTGATAGCGTCGAGACGCTAGCTCGACGCGGCCAAGGCGTCGAGACTCTGCTGAGGCGTCGAGACGCTCCGGAGGAGGCGCGCGCAAGGAATCATCGGGCCAGCGTCGAGACGCTGCCCTAGCGTCTCGACGCCATCGCGAGGCGCGCGCAGATCATTTAGGGCGCAGCGTCGAGAAGCTGGCCTAGCGTCTCGACGCTACGTCGATTACAGAAGCTAAAATGACGATTTTCTGCCATTTTTTGAGGGGGATCTTGGATAATCTTCATCTTCTCCAATTCTTAGGCGATTCTTCTTCTTCTTCCTCTCGTTTTTCCACCATTTTCCCTTTAGCTCAGCCATTGTTGGCTTGTTTATGAGCTTGCTGATGGAGCGCATGTAGCGCAGCGGAAGCGAGACGGATCATTGGCACTCTAATTTCATCAATTTAGCTAAATAAGAAACATGCACAAAGCTTTGAAATAAAAGGAATTAGAACACACACCTCTTGTAGTTCTAAAGACTTCTCTTCCAAAGCTCAAATCTCCTCACGAACCCTTCGAAGCTTCCCTCGAACTCCTCGAGAACCACCTCCGGTAGTCCCGCTATCCTCGGGCCGAGCAACGGAGTGGTGGGACTCCTTTATGAAAGAAAAAGTTTGGAAGAAGAAGATGGGAAGATGAAAGTGATGAGGATTTTGTGAGAAGAAGTCTAACACTTAGCTTTCTAATTTCTCAAGTAACATGAACTCTTCATGCTCATCCAACATTCAAACTCTTTGAAATTTCATCAACCTCAAACCATTTGAACTTCATCCAATTTATAGGCAATTCACATGCAACAAAGTCTTTACTTAGCATGACACCTCAAATTGGATGGATTAGTCTTCAACCAAGTGTTCCAAAATTGATGAGTTTATATGCATGTTGTTGGTGATTCACAATCCACTTCACAACTTGGATAAACCCACTCAACTTGGATAAATCCACTCAACATGGATAATTCCACTTTGACTTATAATCACACTTGTAATATTTTGTCATTTTAAAATTAATTCATAATTAATTTTAATAAGCAAAATAAATTATAATTAATTAAACTTTTTAATTAATTAATATTATTATTTAATTCAATATCAAATATTAATTAAATAATAAGACTAATCTCGGTTTCTTAAACCGAATCATCACACATGAATCCCTATTCATGTTTTACACCGATCCCATATTTAAATCATATTTAAATATGTCCATCATTCTTCCAAAACCGAATTTCAATAAATTCAAATTCTTTTTCTCTCATATTGTTACACGGCTTAATCCGAGCTAGCCAGGAGAACCTAAAGGACCTACAGATCATGAGCTCCAACGATACGAGATTAACCGGTCAAACTCTTTAACCAAGCTAACCAACATTCGTTAACCCCCGGAGACTCCACTAAAGTCCAAGGGTTGCACTCTCCTCACCGTAGATATATTTCTGTCCTCTTGATATAACCATCATCAGTAAATCGATCCTTCACAGGTCGTTCGTAATTATAGCTGGGTCAAAATAACCGTTTTACCCCCGTAATTACATCTTGTTCCTTAAGTCCCACTGATCCTCTAATGAACTATTGGTTTGTGGTCCAACCACCAAACCGATTGGTATGTGATCTCATCACTATACCAAGTCCCTCTCGGGCCAATGAGAGGGTGGGATCCCTAGTTCAAGACCTGGAGTCAGCACTTAAGGGAAGAACCTCTCTACTAATCCCTCAGAGCGGGTAGGAGTGAATTCCATCTCGCAGGACTATGTTCCCAGCTACCTACCCGGTCTTATCCCCAAGATGGTAGGCTTATTGAGTCGGCGATCTCGGGCCACTCTCACCCATACAAGTCAAAGGATAAGCCCGAATAAACAGGAGTTCATAGCGTGCTCAGGATTCAGATCGAGTTACCTAGGTCATCATATGAAAAAATCGGTCTTTACAGTAAACGGAGTTATAAAGAAAGAGCGACTTGTTTCGCGGTTCAGTCTTATGCAAACTCATTGCATAGGACGCCCCCACTCACATGTCTCCACATGAACGATTTCGGATCACATCGTTTGTACTATACAAAGTGGGCCGCGTCCAATAGTGTCCCCAGAATAAGGTACCCAGCCTTATCCCTATACTATAGACCGTTCTGGCTATTACTTGAACTTGATCCACAATCATGTCATACATGAAGTTCAAGTATACAACCTATAGCCATGGGTTCTTTGTTTATTGGAGTTAGGTTAAAAGTAAAAACAATTCATTTTATTCAATAACAACTTTACTGAATAAATCTCAATAACAACTTTATTGCAAAATAGAATATACATTTAGTTTACAAACCACGAGTTTTAGGACATAAAACCCAACAAACTCCCACTTGGACTAAAACGTCAGTGGAGTATTACATGCGGGATGAGAAAAACTGGAATATCAAATATTTCCATGGTTTTTCTCCCACTATCCTACTGTACAACTCGTAGTCCTAGACTCACTAGGTGCCCCTCGAACACTTTAGCCGTGAGGGACTTTGTAAACGGATCAGCAATATTGTGCTCTGAGGCGATCTGCATGACGATCACGTCTCCTCGATGCACTATCTCCCTGATGAGATGATATTTCCGCTCTATGTGCTTTCCACGCTTATGGCTTCTTGGTTCTCTCGAATTTGCCACAGCACCAGTATTATCACAATAAAGTGTGATAGGCAAATTCATATTTGGAACAACTTCCAAATCCGTCAAGAACTTTCTAAGCCATACAGCCTCTTTCGCAGCTTCGCAAGCCGCGACATACTCAGCTTCCATGGTGGAGTCAGCAATACAACCTTGCTTTATACTCCTCCATACTATTGCCCCTCCGTTAAGAGTGAACACTGATCCCGATGTGGATTTCCTCGAATCCTTATCGGTTTGAAAATCAGAGTCAGTGTATCCTGTAAGGATCAAATCCTTCGCGCCATACACGAGCACATAGTCTCTCGTTCTCCGAAGATACTTGAGGATGTGTTTAACGGCAGTCCAATGATCATATCCTGGATTGGACTGGTACCTACTGACAATTCCCACTGCATAGCATATGTCGGGTCGTGTACATAACATGGCGTACATCAGACTACCGACTGCTGATGCATAGGGAATTCGTCTCATATCCTCAACTTCTTGAGGTGTCTTAGGACACTCTTCCTTTGACAATTGAATTCCATGCCTGAAAGGTAAAGAACCCTTCTTGGAATTCTGCATCGAATATCGTATCAACACCTTGTCGATATAAGATGCTTGAGACAGCGCTAGCATTTTGTTCTTACGATTCCTTACGATTTGAATCCCTAGAACAAACTGAGCCTCTCCCAAATCTTTCATTTGGAATTGGGTCGCTAGCCATTGCTTAACGTCAGTCAGGAACCCTACATCATTCCCAATGAGTAGGATATCATCTACATATAAGACTAAGAAAGCTACAACAGAATTGACTATTTTCTTGTAGACACAAGGTTCGTCAACATTTTGTTCAAAGCCATAAGATTTGATCGCAGTATCAAACCTTATATTCCAGGATCTAGACGCTTGCTTCAACCCATAAATGGATCGATTAAGCTTGCAAACCTTTTGCTCTTGACCGTGAATTATGAACCCCTCTGGTTGAGCCATATAAATACTCTCTTCAAGATTGCCATTCAGAAAGGCTGTCTTGACATCCATTTGCCAAATTTCATAATCATAAAATGTGGCAATGGACAAGAGTATTCTAATCGACTTTAACATGGCAACAGGGGAAAAAGTTTCTTCATAGTCCACCCCTTCCCTCTGGGAATAACCCTTTGCCACAAGTCGAGCCTTAAAGGTTTGCACCTTACCGGCTTGGTCTCGTTTCCTCTTGTAGATCCACTTGCAACCGATAGGTCTTTCACCATCAGGTTGCTCTACAAGATCCCAGACCGAATTGAAGTACATCGACTCCATTTCGAGGTCCATGGCTTTAAGCCACTGGTCCTTGTCTATGTCATCCATTGCCTGTTTGAAGGTCAATGGATCCTCAACGCCGTCATCAGGTATGACGACCTGGGTTTCCGTTAAACCCATATAGCGGTCGGGTTGTCTCACATCCCTCCCACTACGTCGAGGTATTCTCAACTCTTGAGAAGGACCAGCCTGATCAACAACTCTTGTTGACCCATCTGTAGCTTTCCTGGAAAGTTCGGTCAAAACAATTTTGCTCGAAGGTTGATGATCTCTCATGTGGTCTTCCTCTAAGAATGTGGTGTTTGTCGATACAAGCACCTTATCTTGTTGAGGATCGTAAAATAGACCACCTTTCGTTTCCTTGGGGTAGCCTACGAATAGGCATAATTTTGAACGATGTTCCAACTTCTTTGGATTGGGCACCAACACATGTGCCGGACACCCCCAAATTCTGAAGTGACGTAAACTACCTTTACGCCCTCTCCATAACTCATAAGGTGTTTCTGAAACACTCTTAGAGGGAACCATGTTCAAAATATATACAGCAGCCTCTACTGCATATCCCCAAAACGAACTAGGCAGTTGAGCATAGCTCATCATAGATCGAACCATGTCTAACAGGGTTCTATTTCTCCTTTCGGACACACCGTTCTGCTGCGGTGTTCCGGGCGCTGAGAGTTGGGATACTATTTCATGTTCTATCATATAGTCCTGGAATCTTAAATCCATATACTCTCCACCTCGATCTGATCGGAGTATTTTAATCGTTTTACCTAATGTGTTCTCAACCTCTGCCTTATACTCCTTGAACTTTTCAAGAGCTTCGGACTTATGATGCATTAGGTAAAGATAGTCGTACCTAGAATAATCATCAATGAAGCTGATGAAATATTCATACCCTCCCCGTGCTTTAACATTCATCGGACCACAAAGATCTGAATGTACAAGCTCTAGAGTTTCTTTGGACCTATGACCTTTTTCAGAAAAAGATCGTTTGGTCATCTTGCCCTCAAGACAAGACTCACATGGTGGTAAAGAGTTATCCTCTAACTGATTTAGGAGACCACTCTTAACCAATCTCCCAATCCTATTGAGATTAATGTGGCCTAGTCTCAAGTGCCAAAGATAGGTACTTGGAGAAAGTTTCTGCCTTTTAGTTTGAGTTTGAGCTGTTTTAAACATCTCGGTGTTCAAAATAGCTTTTGCCTCTGTTGGTCTTAACACATACAAGTTGTTTTCAAGTTTCGCAGAACATATATGTACACCTCTTTTGCTAATGAACGCTTCATTAAAATCAAAAGATACTTTATACAAATGTTCAAGTAAACAAGAGATAGATACAAGGTTCCTTTTAAAGCTAGGAACCAACAGTACATTTTCAAGTAAAATGAAACTATCTCTATATAACAACTTGACAGCTCCCACTGCCTTGGCTGAGACAACCTCTCCTGTTCCAACCCTGAGAGTTATCTCACCTTCAGCAAGCAGCTGCCAGGAACTAGTTTCTTGGAAAGAAGAACAAACATGGTTAGTGGCTCCTGAATCCAGTATCCAGGCAGAACTATCATGTTCCACTAAACATGTTTCAATAACGAGTAAATCATATTTACTTAGTTGTTTCTTCTCAGCTTTGCTCGCCATGAGGGTATCATGATAGACCGATGAGGACGGTTGTCCAAACATCATCTGTAATGAATCCATGATCTCCTTAGCGGAGACCATTACCTCATGCTTCTTAGCTAACACATCGGATGTGCTGGCCAAGATGTAGACTCGGGCTTGATCATTAGCCCTAGTCCACCTATCAAATGCATCTCGAACAGTTCGAGTTGCAGATGAACTAGGAGGGGGAGGACATTCCTCTGTTAAGACAAACCTAAGATCATCGATAACAAGAATCGTATTCAAGTTCGATTTCCAGGTCGTGTAGTTATCGCCGTTTAGTTTATCAGAAGCTAGTAATTGGATAAACGAGCTAGACATGCTGAAAAGAATGAATTCTATTAGTGAATTGATCTTAACCTATTTTTAATAACCAATCAAGAATTTTAGCAAAAGTAATAATGTACCCAAAAAATCATTATTAATTTGCAACGATACTTCAGTGAGTCAGAGCAACCGCTACCGAGGGGCAGTCAATCACTCCTTCACTGAACCAAGACATTCTTGACTAAATGCTAATACCAGAATAACTCATATTCCTATAGCACCTTAGTTATCGCTACTTCGGTCAAGAATCTACTAACAACTTAGTAATCCTTGTAAGTGTGACCCGCCATTTTCAGAACTCAAAGGTCGGCCCCAACAGTGCAACCGAATGGAAATGTCAGAGTTGGGAATGGACCTAAGAGACCCTATCCATTTCTGGAGATTGAGTTGTTCCGACTCCCATGAAACGGCCCTCCGAATGGACGGTGCTACTATGGGCAACCAGCAGGCGGAACATGGGAATCTCACGGTTCAACCTAATGGAGGAGACCGCAGGATGTATTGACATACTTCCTTCTCCCACTTACTATAAATACTTTCTCCATTCACCTTGCTCTTGATTTATGCAAACACCATCCGAATGGGGATGCCCTATTGACATCACGAGGCCGAGCATAAATCTCACGGTGTGAACTTTGCGGAGAACGTAGGAGGAGATTGATATATCATATATACCTTCTCAACACCACTACTAAGTATTTTAGAATGGTTTGGGTAAAGTTTTACTTAGGCATTATCCGGCTAAGACAATAAAACCTAAGTCTAGGTAGAACATACTTTTACCTAAGATGTCTAGGTGATAAACGTTTTATAACCTTACACCTCTCACGTGCATGCTCATAAAGCCGGGTTAACTTAACTCAAGTACCGGATCGATCCCCAGGTAGGAGGTGTTCCGTAAACCGTCATCTTAAATACCTCCAACCTTAGTGCAGGATCAAACCGGGTGAGTTCTCTCGTAACCTTAGCTTTACAAGATATCGACCTATTTTAACTATTAAAACGAATCGATACTAAATTCCTAATCGCATTGGAATTCTTTAACCCTTAGTGAGCATGCATTTATCTTTGTTATAGATTTTAAATGTCTATCTCATTTTACAACGCTTTATAAAACAAAGACATTCTATAACATGCTTCCTAAGCTAGAATATAACCATTACATTCAATTTATAACATGCTTCCCAAGCAAGAATATAACAATTATATTCAACTAAGGCAACTATGTTGTATGTTTAATTTCACAATTAATATAACACTTATATTAATTTTACTTTTAAACAAGCAACATCCAATTCATAAATTAATATAACACTTATATTAATTCTCATGAATTAAGCATGCATACTATACAACATAACACTTATATTATACTTTCAATGCATGCAACATGCTTCCTATGGTGGGATTTGAAATCTATATGGCATACTTTATGCACATACAAGATACTTTAATTAAAACATACATTCACAATGCATAATTAATTAAACACACTAAAGTGGACCGGTTTTGGCATCACGGACAAGCAAGCAACTAAATTATTACAATAATAATTCATCAACTAAGTTGAGACGCTTCCGAACCCTTCGAACCGCCACGAACCAGCTTGAATTTGCTTGAACCGGCCAAAAAAACAGCAACTTCAAAACTTTAAAAAAAAAATTGAACCGGTCCATAACAACTGTCCCGACTTCAACAGCCCGTAACTGGACCAATACCGACCCGAACTGGACCAAACGAACGCTGAACCGGACCTCCAGAGGGTGAAGAACAAGGAACCGGTCTGACTTTCAGTGAACCGGACCGCCCGAGGACCGAACCGGACCGTTTCTTCCACCTTGCGCTGAACCGGTTTTGTGCTGGAATTTTGCAGAAAAAAAAAACAGCAAAAAAACAGCATGCTGTTTTTTTCGACACCCGAGCTTCTGTCTTTGAATTGAAAGCCTATATGGACTCTAATGACTCCGAATTTTTTACAGACTCTTCTTCACACATTAAAGCCCATACACGCCCGGGCAATTACAAAACAAAGTACAAATAAAAGCTCAAAAAAAATGCCAAAACCGGAATCACACTTTAGACGCCCAGAAAAATAATTTCTAAAACAAATACCCACCGAGCTTAAATTGATGCAAATTGAGTGACCAAAAAACGCTCTGATACCAATTGATGGAGCGCATGTAGCGCAGCGGAAGCGAGACGGATCATTGGCACTCTAATTTCATCAATTTAGCTAAATAAGAAACATGCACAAAGCTTTGAAATAAAAGGAATTAGAACACACACCTCTTGTAGTTCTAAAGACTTCTCTTCCAAAGCTCAAATCTCCTCACGAACCCTTCGAAGCTTCCCTCGAACTCCTCGAGAACCACCTCCGGTAGTCCCGCTATCCTCGGGCCGAGCAACGGAGTGGTGGGACTCCTTTATGAAAGAAAAAGTTTGGAAGAAGAAGATGGGAAGATGAAAGTGATGAGGATTTTGTGAGAAGAAGTCTAACACTTAGCTTTCTAATTTCTCAAGTAACATGAACTCTTCATGCTCATCCAACATTCAAACTCTTTGAAATTTCATCAACCTCAAACCATTTGAACTTCATCCAATTTATAGGCAATTCACATGCAACAAAGTCTTTACTTAGCATGACACCTCAAATTGGATGGATTAGTCTTCAACCAAGTGTTCCAAAATTGATGAGTTTATATGCATGTTGTTGGTGATTCACAATCCACTTCACAACTTGGATAAACCCACTCAACTTGGATAAATCCACTCAACATGGATAATTCCACTTTGACTTATAATCACACTTGTAATATTTTGTCATTTTAAAATTAATTCATAATTAATTTTAATAAGCAAAATAAATTATAATTAATTAAACTTTTTAATTAATTAATATTATTATTTAATTCAATATCAAATATTAATTAAATAATAAGACTAATCTCGGTTTCTTAAACCGAATCATCACACATGAATCCCTATTCATGTTTTACACCGATCCCATATTTAAATCATATTTAAATATGTCCATCATTCTTCCAAAACCGAATTTCAATAAATTCAAATTCTTTTTCTCTCATATTGTTACACGGCTTAATCCGAGCTAGCCAGGAGAACCTAAAGGACCTACAGATCATGAGCTCCAACGATACGAGATTAACCGGTCAAACTCTTTAACCAAGCTAACCAACATTCGTTAACCCCCGGAGACTCCACTAAAGTCCAAGGGTTGCACTCTCCTCACCGTAGATATATTTCTGTCCTCTTGATATAACCATCATCAGTAAATCGATCCTTCACAGGTCGTTCGTAATTATAGCTGGGTCAAAATAACCGTTTTACCCCCGTAATTACATCTTGTTCCTTAAGTCCCACTGATCCTCTAATGAACTATTGGTTTGTGGTCCAACCACCAAACCGATTGGTATGTGATCTCATCACTATACCAAGTCCCTCTCGGGCCAATGAGAGGGTGGGATCCCTAGTTCAAGACCTGGAGTCAGCACTTAAGGGAAGAACCTCTCTACTAATCCCTCAGAGCGGGTAGGAGTGAATTCCATCTCGCAGGACTATGTTCCCAGCTACCTACCCGGTCTTATCCCCAAGATGGTAGGCTTATTGAGTCGGCGATCTCGGGCCACTCTCACCCATACAAGTCAAAGGATAAGCCCGAATAAACAGGAGTTCATAGCGTGCTCAGGATTCAGATCGAGTTACCTAGGTCATCATATGAAAAAATCGGTCTTTACAGTAAACGGAGTTATAAAGAAAGAGCGACTTGTTTCGCGGTTCAGTCTTATGCAAACTCATTGCATAGGACGCCCCCACTCACATGTCTCCACATGAACGATTTCGGATCACATCGTTTGTACTATACAAAGTGGGCCGCGTCCAATAGTGTCCCCAGAATAAGGTACCCAGCCTTATCCCTATACTATAGACCGTTCTGGCTATTACTTGAACTTGATCCACAATCATGTCATACATGAAGTTCAAGTATACAACCTATAGCCATGGGTTCTTTGTTTATTGGAGTTAGGTTAAAAGTAAAAACAATTCATTTTATTCAATAACAACTTTACTGAATAAATCTCAATAACAACTTTATTGCAAAATAGAATATACATTTAGTTTACAAACCACGAGTTTTAGGACATAAAACCCAACACTTGCTTCTTGTATTTTGTTGATGATATCTTCCATGGCTTACCTTGGAGCGGAATTGACAACCCGTTCCATGGACGGCTAAGGTAAGAGTGAACGGTTTGGGAAATATTTAAGGGATTTTTGTTAGATGCTTTAGTTTTGATAATCCATGCCTTGATTATATTTTGGTGACTGTTTGTATGCATTTATCTCTCTTGCTTCATCCAACGCATATGTTAGATTTCGACGATTGACACTCGAGTTGTCTTGCATGTTGTGTATGTTAAAGAGTAGCGATGTCGTGCCTCTCACTGCTCGACTAAGTAACACAGATTGATAAAACTAAATCGGAGTATTGAGTCGTGTATGATGGTTGTTGATTGCATACAGCGTTGGCGGGCAATCAGTTAGTGATAGCACTTCGAAAGTGCTAATATTTAGCTCCTAAGTCTTGTAAATTAGAGTAATTATTTGGGCTTAATTGATTTATTTAGTATAATTTAATTGCTAAGGGGTAAATCGGGCATTTGCGATAATTATGAGCTTAAATGAATATTTTATAATATTTTATTAGTTAGTCGTTTTGAGTGATTAAGCTACATTAATTAAATAATCTAAATTTAACATAAAATCGATTAGTGGCTTGATGGTGTAGAGCTTGTTAAGACAATGGTGGTTCCCAGGCTCAAATCTTGGTGGATGCAAGATTTTCCATCATTTTTATAAAAGTCAATGGTCAACGGTCAATGGTCAACGTCCAAGCCCACAGCCCAGACGACACCCGCGCGCCCACGGCCCAGACGATGCGCGCGCGGCCCAGACGCTTCGCCCGCTCCACGCCCCATCCGCCTGCCGACCCGCGCGCCCATCCGCCCGCCTCAGCGCCCATCGCGCGCGCGGCCCGCTCCACCCGCGCCCCAGCGCTCGCCCCGCCTCAGCGCCCGCGTGCGCGCCCACGACCCGCCTCAGCGCCCCGTTGTGCAGCCCATGCGCGCGCGCGCCTGCCGACCCGTCCGCGCGCCCCTGCGCGGCCCAAATGGCCAATTTCGGCCCAAAACTCATTTTTTTAGCTTTTTAAGCGTTTTAACCTAGTTTTTCAGCCACCATTCACTTAGGAGAGAGAAAAATCGATTTTGAGAGTTTTGGCCTCGGGTTTGGTGATATTTTCATCAATTTTCAAGGTTTTTGGACCATTTTTGATCGATTTTCAACACGTTTGGCTAAGGTAAGTGCTCTAATTTGAGTTAGGGATTTACTTTGATGCTTAGTGAGGGTTTTTGTATGAATTTCTAGCATTTTGTTGTTGATTTCTTGCATCTCCAATCTATATAAAGAACGAATGCCATGCCTTTCTAATTAGGATTGACACCCATAATTGTTACGCATGTTAGTAGGCTAAGCGTTAATTCTTGATAAGCTTTAATGCATTGTAGCGAGGGTCTAGCTCGTGGCTAATCAATTCGAGCCCAAGTGACAGTGGGGGTATGAGTTGATTAACGTTTTCACGGTGGGCTCAAGGTTAGGAGAGAAATCGAATTAGTCTTAAGAAATAATTCGTCGCAATTATACCCGTTACTGTTTTCTGATTAATTGATGGCTTATCACCTTAGATTAATTAAGAAGCATGTTTAATTAGAATTGACACCTCTAATTAATTCTTTGGGGTGCTTTGGACCCGGTTGGGACAAGGCATTTTGCGTGCATGAAATAAAATTACTTTGCTAATTAGAATCCCTATGAACTAAGCGCATCAAGTAAATCTCGAACACTCAAATTAGGAGCACGCGTTACGTTTAATTTTTCCGTTATTTAATTTTCCGTTAGCTAGTTTACATGCTTACTTTAATTTTTCGTTAGCAATCCCCCTTTTATTTATCGTTTTATTTGATTGTTTTAGTTAATTAAAAAGCAAATAGAAATTAATTAGGAGAAAATAATTTAGGTTCCCTGTGGATCGACCCGACTACCACTAGCTGCAAAGCTCAGTTGTAGCGGAATTATAAATGTTATTTTGGCGGGATTCGACACCCCGAAATTTATAGGATATTCAAAAATCCTAGTACCAGTTAGCAATTAGATTACATGCTTGAATGTTCGTCGCGGTTAGCTAGTGACTATCTAGAATAAATTTAGGGCTGATCACCTTAATGCAATTTTGGATAATGTTTAATCGGAACTGTGTGGTCTGATTAATTTCTATGGAGCCGGCTACCTTGGGGCTTCTCGGGTAGTCGTCCGTGTGTATTATAAACTGTTTGCCATGAATTTTGTATTAAATGATAAGCTGAATTTGTCTAACAATTAATCCCGAAAATCCCCAAACCGTGCACGCGTCTCTCTCTTTTATTTCTTCCGTTAGCGTTTATTGCTTTATTTGCATGCTGAAAAATCCCCCTGTTCCAGAAACATTGATCAATTAATTAATCTCAATTTTAATATTAATTTCGATCATACCTTCTCCTTGGATCGACCCTGTTACCACTGGCTGCAAAGCCATTGAGAATAGGCTTATAAATTGTATTTTGGCGAGTTTCGACAGCTCGAATTTGGAGTCCCACATAAAGGGCTCTACCATATACACATCAAAAAATTCAGATTCCTCAACCTTATACAACTCAATCATATGTTTAAAACCAATCACTTTTGCATTAAGCGAAGAAAATAGAGCATATGTTCTCGATAATGCATCGGCCACCACATTGTCCCTACCTTTTTTTTGTAATGAATGACATAAGGAAATGTCTCAATGAACTCCACCCATTTAGCATGCCTCCTATTTAACTTGGTTTTGCTTTTGAGGTGCTTAAAACTTTCATGATCAGTATGGACAACAAACTTCTTTGGCCACAAGTAATATTTCCAAACTTGCAAAACCCTCACAAGTGCATGTATCTCTTTGTTATAAGTTGGGTAGTTGAGTTGTGCTCCATTTAGCTTTTCACTAAAGAACATGATTGGCCTTTGTTCCTGCATCAAAACAGCTCATATACCTATCCCACTTGCATAACATTCAATCTCAAAAGATTTATCAAAGTTAGGCAAAATAAGACACGGTACATTGGTTAATTTATCTTTTAGCTCATTGAATGCATTCTCTTGCTTTTCTTTCCATTCAAATTTCACATGCTTTTTAACAAGTTCATTCAATGGTGAGGCTATGCTACTGAAATCTTTAATAAACCTCCTTTAAAAACTAGCCAAACCATGAAAGGATCTTACCTCAGTTGCATTGGTGGGTGTTGGCAACTCTCGAATAGCCTTTACCTTTTCTTCATCAACTTGCACTCCATCCTTCCCAACAATAAACCCTAGAAAATTGACTTGGTCTAGACAAAAAATACACTTTTTGAAGTTGGCATAAAGGCTTTCTACTCTAAGTTTTTGCAAAATTGTCTTAACATGCAAAATGTGATCATTCAAGCTTTTTGAGTAAACAAGGATATCATCAAAATAGACAACAACAAATTTTCCAA
This sequence comes from Herpetospermum pedunculosum, assembly GCA_028017165.1. Classification (NCBI taxonomy): domain Eukaryota; kingdom Viridiplantae; phylum Streptophyta; class Magnoliopsida; order Cucurbitales; family Cucurbitaceae; genus Herpetospermum; species Herpetospermum pedunculosum. Next base: position 38,254,948 of record CM051523.1, on the reverse strand, counting down.
TATATTCCCTCAAAACATGGTTCATTAACCTCATAAAAGTACTTGGTGCATTAGTAAGGCCAAATGGCATAACAAGCCACTCATAAAGTCCAAACTTTGTTTTGAAAGTCGTTTTCCACTCATCTTCTAATTGCATTCGAATTTGATGATAACAACTTTTAAGATCTATTTTTGAAAACAAAGATGCACCATGTAATTCATCTAACATGTCATCTAATCTAGGAATAAGATGTCGATACTTTACCGTTATCTTGTTGATGGCGCGACAATCAACACACATTCTCCATGTGCCATCTTTCTTTGGTACCAAAATTACCGTAACCGAGCAAGGACTCATGCTTTCTCTAACATAGCCTTTATCCATGAGTTCTTCGACTTTCCTTTGGATCTCCTTAGTCTCAGTTGGATTTGTCCTAAACGCAGCCATGTTTGGAAGAGTTGCCCCGGGTATTGTTAACTCTCCAAATGAGAGTTATTTAGGTCTTTACTTGCTAAATATTCATGAAGTCTTCTGAGCATTTCAGCTATTATCGAGCATAATATGTGATTATTAGTGACATTTGTAATGTGGTGTTAAATTAATGCTTATGTGGAAAATCTGTGCATAAGTGTGTATTTGGTGAAAAATGTCTAAATAATGCCTTTCAGAAGTGTCGCCGAAGTCTCGCGAAGAGCGCAATAGGATAAGAAGAAGGGCAGCTGAAAACAGAGCTTTGCGGTCGCAACGCGCCAGCAAAGGTGGAGTCTTTAAGGAACTTTGCGATCGCAACGCAATCGCAACACTTGTACTATCCTCTGCTGCATTTTTTTAGACGTCGTCTCCTTCCGTACCTGCCACGTCTGAATTTGTGTCCTCCAATTAGGATAGACAGCTGCAATTATGGTACGGATTATGGAACTTTTGAGGACCATATATATAGAACAAGATGGAAGAAATAAAAAAGAATCACAACCTACCTCGGAAAAAATCGGAAAAGTCCAAACCCCAAAAAATATCCTCTCCATTGTTGGATCCAAGAAAAAAGCTTACTTGGCGTTCAAAAATTCGAAGGAAGAAGAGAAGATTCCTCTTTGGTACTAGGATTTTTGAATATCCTATAAATTTCGGGTTGTCGAGACCCGCCAAAATAAAATTTATATACCTATTAACCTTAGCTTTGCAGCTAGTGGTAACAGGGTCGTTCCACAGAGAAGGACGTGATTGAAATTAAAGTTTGAAATAGAATTTAATTGATCAATTGGGTTTTGCAACAAGGGGGGAGTTTAAGCATGCAACAAGAAGAATTAATCGCTAACGGAAGAATTAAAGAGAAAGAGAATGAAGAGTGATCGATTCGGGGGATGTCGGGATTTTTGCTAGGCATTATTACATTTATCATTTAATTCGAAATCTTAGGCTATACATTGTAGTGCACGCGGTCGGTTACCTGGGAACCCCCTTGTGTAACCGGCTTCATATTAATTAATTAGAACTAAGGTCCTAATTAAACATTATTTAAAGCCTCATTAGAGTGATCAACCCCAAAATTGACCCTAAACAGTTACTAGCTAACCGCTCGAATATGCATTCTAATTGCTAACTGGCTACTCGGCAACCCTAAAGTACCCAACAGTCAGAACATATACAACGATACTCCGATTTGTTTTGCTATCCTGTGTTACTATGGCGAAAAGGAGAGGCAAGGCATCGCTATTCTATAACGGTAACATAAGCTAGAAAACGCGATTGTCCGTCGGCGAAATCTAACTTATGCATGGGTTTAAGCAAGAATAACAAATGCAATCAATTATATAAACCTATTCAGAACCATAAGCATATATTATCAAAATGTAAGAGCGTAACAAATAACCCCTAAATCATCCCGAACCGGTCACAATACCTTAGCCGACCATGGAGAGGATCGTCACAAACGCTCCAACGGAGGCAATGACTATCATCTCTAAAGTTATAACAAAGGAAAGCTCCAAAACTAGGCCACAAATTGCGGAGCAAAGCAAAAAACGGAAGAAAAACCGAGAGGAAGAAGATGATGATCGAAGATGGCTGCTGAAAAATCGTCTTTCAGCTCTTTAAATCCGTCGGAGCGTCGAGACGCTGGGACAGCGTAGCGACGCTGCGACCTAATGAATCCGCGCGCGCCTCGCGATGTCGTCGAGACGCTAGGCGAGCGTCTCGACGCTGTCCTGATAATTTCCTGCGCGCGCGCCCCTCGGAGCGTCTCGACGCCGCAGCAGGGTCTCGACGCCGGGCAGCGTTGAGCAAGCGTCTCGACGCTGTCTGCTCGACGCTTGCTCTCGGGTTTAGGCTGGAAAATTGCCTCTCCTAGGCAATTTTGGTCCGGTTCTTCTTGGATCAGCTTGCCCTTTTCTCGATGCATTCCCAGGGCGTTAAAACACCGCTTTTAGCTTCAAAACGAGTCCAATGGACGCATGAGCTCTTCACCGCAAATCTCCTATAAATGGGACATATTAACAACTTAGATGCAGAATTTAGCTAGAATTAGGAAGTAAATAATAGCTCCAAAATGGAGTTATCAAACACCCCCAACATAAATCTTGCTAGTCCTCGAGCAAGGCTAATAAAGAAATTGACTCTAAGGACGTGCTTACGTGCTACTAACTCAAATCTCAATGCATTTTACAAATTCAAACACAACATAATCATGAAAGCAATTCGTGCATGCATTTACTACGATCACATCAAAAATCAACTATCGCTCCCTAACGTGTGTGTGTGCTAGCCAACCTATCCTAAACCCACATAAGCCCGAAAAAACCACATGCAACATATCATCCCGTTTTCCCCCTACTTCTAGCGTTTAAGAACAGTCTACACTTGACTTACACGAGAGAGAGTAGCAAACTAAGAGACCTAAATATTTTCTCATTCTTTTTCTTTTCACGAGTACTTCGTACCCTTCATTAAGGTTCTTTGAACCCAACTCTTTATTCTCTTTTTCTTTCCAACCTCGAGTTGCCTAACACGTCAAATTCATGCATAAACTTCACGTTTTTAAGGACTAACGCTCACTTCTTAGGTGCACCAATAAGAAGGAGGAGCGCCTCGAGAGATTTTTCTTACTAACATGCTTTTCTATTTTTTTTTATTTTAGGCTTAGCGTAAGCTAACTCGATTAATTTGACCACTTACTCTCATGCAACAAGCTACCTATGAGTGCCTTTCGGTGTGACAACAAGAGTCATGCATCATGCGATCAAACTAAGCCTACGGAGTCTAAGATGAGGTTGCCTAAGTGCTCGATAGATGCAAGGGAGCAACATAAAGTTTTTAAAATTTTTTGACATGATCCTAATAAATGCAAACGACATCATGCAAAAACTAGATTATGCAAATGCTCAAATTTCCAAAATGCACTTCCTAGATTATCATAATTAGAAAGCAGTAAACAGAGTCCCAAGCACTTCAATTTCAAAACTAGCACTGCTCAACAAACTACACATGCAAGTCCACGACATCCACCCCCAACTTCAAAAGTTGGCATTGTCCTCAATGCCACTTAATCAGATACACAAGGTTAAAGGGAAAGAGAAACTACACTTCCCTGATTCTTTGTGAAGTTGGCGAGGGAAAGGACGCGGCGCGTTCATCATCGAAGCCCAAAATTTTCCTCAACTTCCTCGATTCCTAAAAAAAACAGCAAGCTACATTAGCTAAATTAAACTAAAAACAACAAAAAACAGCAATGAAATTAAAGACAGAAAAGACAGTTTAACACTCGGGTGCCTCCGAGAAGCGCAAAATATTTAAAGTCGTTTGCTCGACTGAATTCTCTCCAACAACTCATCCATAGTCTGATAGTGCGGGGGACGTTCCCGTCTTTTCCTCTTCCACACTGCACCTGCAAATCACATCAACAAATTTCTTTTCTCTTCGTGCCTCTAGCACGTGAATATCCTCGTGGTTAGTACAAAAAACAGCCCTCTCATTTAACAAATTCAAATCAGATTTTTTAACGGAGACATGAGAATCATCCCTCAAGCGCGAGGTAAGACTCTCATTCTCGACAGACTCCACATAAGCAACATTCTCAACATGCGCAAGAGATTTCGATGCATTCATAAAAAACTCATTCACAATTCCATCAAATTCTACAGACAAAGCACCCGTATCAACATCAATTTTGACCTTAGCGGTCTTCATAAATGGGCGTCCAAGTAAGATAGAAGAGGAAACATGCGAAGAGTTTTTGTTCATATTCAGCACATAGAAATCGCATGGAAACAACAAATCCTTCACTTTGACTAAAATGTCCTCAATTTTTCCTAACGGATGCACATAAGATCGATCGCTAGTTGGACAACTATATTAGACTCAATTAAATTGAACAATTCAAGCTCTTTAAACACATCAAAAGACATGACATTAATTGAGGCACCGAGATCTAACATGGCATTTTCAATAAGTTTACTACCGATAGTGCATGGGATAGTAAACATACCAGGATCGATGCACTTCGGTGGAAGAGTACCTTGGAAAATTGCAGAGACAATTTCTTTCTTCTTCTCGTCACTCTTTCTCGACATTCTCTTGTTCGTGCACCAATTCTTGAGGAACTTTGCATATTTCGGCACTTGACTCACTGCCTCAAGAAGAGGTATGTTCACCACCACCTTCTGGAAGGTTCTCAGGACCTCCTCGTCTTCGGTCACCAGAGTAGGCTTCACAAGCCTACTGGGGAAGGGTGCTTTGGGAACATTTTCTTTCACATTCCTTTCTTTTTTCTCATCATTCAGCTCATCAAGAACAACTGGGGTGGGCTCATTCAAACTGTCCTTGGCTTCCTTCACGGCTCTGGAGGGAACTGATCTCCCACTCCTTAGCTGGATTGAGCTCACGTTCTCACATGAGTTCACAGTGGTTTGGGAAGGAAGATTCCCAGAGCTTTTGCTCTCAATCTTGCTTATCGAAACCGCCATTTGTGTCAGCTGCTTGTTCAGATTTTGCAACTCTGCTTTGTGTGAGTTTAGCTCTTCTCGAGCTTCTTTTTGGAATTGGCTTGTCGATGTCACGATGGTCTGAATCATCTCTTTCAATGAGCTGGAGGAGCTCGAGGCTTGAGCTTGGGTTGAATTGGTAGGCCTATCATAAGACTGGCCTTGGAAGCGTTGTTGTCCCTCTCTATTCCCATAACTCAAATTGGGATGGTCACGCCAACCGGGGTTGTATGTGTTCGAGTAAGGATCATAGTTCGTTGGGTTGGAAGCATATCCCCCGATTGCGTTGACCTCCTCTTCGCGGCTACTTCCGACAAATTTCTTCAATAAGTTTCCAATCTCGGCCACCTGGGCCTTCATTTCAGACATCTCGTGACTCTGGGCCACTGTTACGTCTCCAAAAGTGACTATTTTAGGACTTATTTGTGTTAGGAAGTTGTGCATTTGTAAGTATTTTTGATAGGATTTAGCTTGAACCTATGCTTATATATGAGAATTAGAAGAAGGAAGCTAAATTAGGACTTATATGCAAAAGGAAAGAAAAGGAATTAAAAATGAAGTTAAAGGAATGAAACTTGTGCATTGCGGAGGCATTGCGGAAACATTGCTAAAACCGCAATGTTTTAAGTGAAATCCGTAAGTTGGCTAACCTTTTTCTGTTGTGATCCGATATTTCAGGGATTCGTTCTTTCTCCTCCAGCCACGTAGAAGTACGACGTTGAGAATGGATGGTTCTCCTTGGCCCAATCGCACCTGCAGAATACTATAAAAGGAGGTCAAAGAGGAGGGTTGAAACACATCCGAAAAGCGTAGACTTCTCAGTTCAACGCAGCTTCTTCCACTCTTATTCTCTCTTCCGTCTGTTGGTTTGAAAGGTTCAGCTATTGGAGTCGACAATCTGATAGGAAGGAGAGAAGATTCATCTTCTCTTCTGATTGGATTCATCCAAGCAAGGCTCGCCTTTCTCTCTATTCAGCCGAGGCGTTCGAAATCGAGAAGACCACGCACAGCTTACTGCTTTCTGTTTTAGTTTTCTACTTTCAGTACTGTTTGTTGTTATTTCCGTTCCATTAGCTACTCTATTTCATTTCGTTATTTTCTGTCTTTGCTTCAGTGTTTCTAAGTCTTCATTTGTTCATTCAAACAATTGGTTAATCAAAGTACAATTCATCATTTTGCAATTCCTTTATTCTTCTCTGCCTACTGTTTTTCCTTTCCTGTTTTGTCTTTAATCTTCTTCTAAGCATGTCTTCTTCATCCACTCTTTCTATTCTATCTACATCCATGAGTAACTAAGTCACATAGGGGCATGCTAATGACAAGGCTATAGGCTAAAACACGTGACTAAAGCATGTAGGATAGCTCTCGAATGCATTGATTGTATGTAAGCTTCATCCCACAGGCAATTTCGATTGGCCATCCATTTTGTCCAAAGAACTCATAACCTCTGGAAGGAGTAAGAGTTTAGAGTCATACACTCATGCTAGCCTCTCAAGGTAGCCAGAAAACGACCTAGGAATAGGCGTTTTCCTAGTACAAATCCCAACTTACTGCTTTAACAAGATGCTTAAGACCTTACTTGGACATGAGTAAACTAAAGAATCTAATGCATGAAATCGGAAGATACATGAGAATGAGTTAGTTTGATGCATAGTGAGTTGATCTAATGCTTGAGAATCGTGTGAAAAAGCCAATAGAGGAGTCATTAGTAGCCCTTATTTCCACATTTTACACACTTTCGTTGTTAGTAACATTGCGGTATAATTGCTGTTCCCGCAATTCTTTTGGTTAAAAATTATGTTTTAGCTATTTTCCTCTTCGTTTATTAATCTCTTCTCTTTACGTTTGAGTTTATCATGGACTTGCACTTGTTTATGTTGCTACCCTTTACTTATTCCTTAGTAATTAGGCAATTTAAAACCAAATCTACCCCATCAAATCCACCCATTCTTGCTTAACAATACACTTCGCGAGTAACTGAGAATAAATCTTTGTGGGAAAACGAATGAAAAAATACTTACTACTTGCTACAAGATCATGTATGCTTGCATGTTCTAAGTGCTCTCTTATTGCATATTCCTTTTAAACATTGAGCACGCAACAGCCACGCTGTGAACATGCCCCTGCCCGCGAATACCGAACTGCTGTGAGTTGGCCGCCATGTTTGAAATTAACTGTTTGGCCTCAATCGGGGTCTTATCAATCAACGCCCCACCACTCGCGGCATCGATCATCTGCCGATCATGAGGCGTCATACCCTCATAAAAATATTGGATCAGGTGCTGATCGGAAATTTGATGATGCGGGAAGCTTGCGCACAGGCGCCCAAAGCGTTCCCAGTACTCGTGCAGGGATTCAGCAACATCCTGGGTGATCCCATAAATTCTCTTTCTCAGAGTCGTGGCATGGGACGCAGGGAAATATTTTTCCAAGAAGACCCTCTTCATGTCCTGCCACGTCGTAATTGATCCATAAGGCAGATAATAAAGCCAGTCCTTGGCTTTATCCTTAAGCGTGAAGGGGAATGCCCTTAAATTCAGCTGCTCTTCTGTCACACCTGGGGGCTTCATCCCCGAACATACACAGTGAAATTCCATCAGGTGCTTGTTCGCATCCTCACCTGCATTGCCATGAAAGGAAGGTAATTGGTGAATTAATCCAGATTTCAGCTCAAAATTACCTGCTACCACAGGGAAGTTAATGCACAGAGGCTGCAAGTTCAGATCTGGCGCTGCCAGCTGCTTCAACGTCCTTGGCACTTCTCCTTGTGCCATCTCCTCACCAAAGAAGGGATTGCCTTCTTCCTCAAACAATCTAAGCCCCTCCCGGGCTTCCTTTCTCAACCGCCGCTCTTCTCTTTCAATCTCATGTATAAATTATAATCCACTAAACTCAGAACAACGGGTCATACACAAACAAAATTTTAAAACATACAAAAACAAACAGAAAAAAATTTCAGCACACAATCAATCAACCAAAATCAAAATCAAACATAATTTCAATCAAACCATGCCTGCCCCGGCAACGGCGCCAGTTTTGGTACTAGGACTTTTGAATATCCTATAAATTTCGAGTTGTCGAGACCCGCCAAAATAAAATTTATATACCTATTAACCTTAGCTTTGCAGCTAGTGGTAACAGGGTCGATCCACAGAGAAGGACGTGATTGAAATTAAAGTTTGAAATAGAATTTAATTGATCAATTGGGTTTTGCAACAAGGGGGGAGTTTAAGCATGCAACAAGAAGAATTAATCGCTAACGGAAGAATTAAAGAGAAAGAGAATGAAGAGTGATCGATTCGGGGGATGTCGGGATTTTTGCTAGGCATTCTTACATTTATCATTTAATTCGAAATCTTAGGCTATACATTGTCATGCACGCGGTCGGTTACCTGGGAACCCCCTTGTGTAACCGGCTTCATATTAATTAATTAGAACTAAGGTCCTAATTAAACATTATTTAAAGCCTCGTTAGAGTGATCAACCCCAAATTGACCATAAACAGTTACTAGCTAACCGCGACGAACATTCGAATATGCATTCTAATTCCTAACTGGCTACCCGGCAACCCTAAAGTACCCAACAGTCAGAACATATACAACGATACTCCGATTTGTTTTGCTATCCTGTGTTACTATGGCGAAAAGGAGAGGCAACGCATCGCTATTCTATAACGGTAACTGTTACGTCTCCAAAAGTGACCTTTTTAGGACTTAATTATCTTAGAAAGATGTGCACTCTTAGGTGTTTTTGATAGCATTTAGCCTAAACCTATGCTTAAATATGAGAATTAGAAGAAGGTAGCTAAATTAGGACTTATGTACAATAGGAAAGAAAAGGGTTGAAAACCGAAGGAAAAGAATGAAAAACAAGCATTGCGACAGAATTGCGGAAACATTGCTGAAACCGCAATGTTTCAAGTGAAAACCGTAAGTTGACTGATCTTTTTCTGTTAATTTCCGTTATTTCAGGGATTCATTCTTTCTCCTCCATCCATTCTGAAGTACGACGTTGAAGATTGATGGTTCTCCTTGGCCCAAATACACCTGCAGATTGCTATAAAAGGGGGTCAAAGTCGAGGGTTCAAGCATCATCCGAAAGCGTAGAAGTCTTCTCGCAGCTCCATCTTTTCTCCTGTTTTCCTTTGCCGTCTGTCGGTTTGCGAAGCTCAGCTGTTGGAATCGATAATCTGATAGGAAGGAGAGGAGATTTGTCTTCTCTCCCGATTGGATTCATCCAAGCAAAGTTGATCTTTCTCATCCTTCAGTCGAGGCGGTTGCGACAAGGCGTCCAAGCTCATTTACATGCTTTCTGTCTTTCCTTTCTAATTTCCAGCATTGTTTAGTTGTTGTTTCTGTTCTAGTGGCTAGTTTATTTCATTTCGTTGCCTTCTGTCTTTATGTTATTCAATTTAAGTTTCCTTTTTGTTCATTCCAACAATCAAGTAATCAAAGCATAGTTCATTACTTCACAAGGTTCTCATCTCTTGCTGCTACGGTTTTTCCTTGCTGTTTTCAGTTTATTTCTCTTCTAAGCATGTCTCTTTCGTTTCTTATTTCTGTTCTCCCCATATCCATGAGTAACTAAATCACTTAGGGGCATGCTAATGACAATACTATAGGCTAAAAAACGTGAACCAAGCATGTAGGATAGCTCTCGAAGCATTGATTGTATGTAAGCTTCATCCCACGGGCAATTTCGATTGGCCATCCATTTTGTCCAAAGAACTCCTAACCTCTGGAAGGAGTAAGAGTTCAGAGTCATACACTCATGCTAGCCTTTCAAGGTAGCCAGAAAACGACCTAGGAATAGGCGTTTTCCTAGTACAAACCATAACTTTCTGCTTTAACAAGATGCTTAAGACCTTACTTGGACATGAGTAAACTAAAGAATCTAATGCATGGAATTGGAAGATACATGAGTTTGAGTTAGTTTGATGCATAGTGAGTTGATCCAGTGCTTGAGAATCGTATAAAAATGCCTATAGAGGAGTCGTTAGTAGCCCTTGTTTCTCCATTTTACACACTTTCGCTGTTGTTAGAATTGCGGTAGAATTGCTGTTTCCGCAATTCTGCTTAAGTTACAACTCTGTCTAGCTGTTTTTGCCTTCGTTTATTAATCTCGTCTCTTTTCATTTGAGTTTAGCCTTGACTTGTACTTGTTTATGTTGCTACCCTCTACGTATTCAGTAGGAAATAGACAATTTAAAACCAATTCTACCCCATCAAATCCACCCTTTCTTTCCTAACTTTACACTTCACGAATAGCTTATAATAAATCTCTGTGGGAAAACGAATGAAAAAATACTTACTACTTGCTATAAGATCATGTATGCTTGCATGTTCTGAGTGCTCTTTCTATCTTATTGCTTATTTATTTTAACACATTGAGCACGCAACAAGTTTTTGGCGCCGCTGCCGGGGATTTATTTAAGTGAAAACGGAGTTTGTTAAGGTTGAAACACCAAGTTTATTGCCTATTGAAGCTGATCTGTTTCATTTCTTTTGCAGGTACTATTGGGTTAGTTTATGAGTGAGCCTTCAAGTAGTGATCTAGAGTTCAATCCTGAGCCTGAGAGATTACTTAGGGCCAGAAATAGAGCCAAGAAACGTCTCTTTAACCAACCCTCTTTACCTCAAGTAATTGCGGGAACCGCAATTCCTCCGCAATTGTCTCAAGAAGAAATGGATGGAATAGTTCCAAATCCGGTACCTGTCACTCGCAATCCCATCGAAATAGCGAATGACAAGAATAGTGCCATTCTCTCATACTTAGTACCTATGCCTGAGGAGCTGAACCCCAGCATAATCCGTCCTGAAATCACTGCCAACTCATTCAAGTTAAAGCCAGTGATGTTCCAAATGTTGTCCACTGTGGGACAATTCTTTGGAGTGGAAAATGAGGACCCCCACAACCATCTTAGAAACTTCTTAGGAGTTAGCGATACATTCATCATCCCTGGAGTTTCCCAAGAAGCCTTGAGGCTATACCTGTTCCCTTACTCTTTGAGGGACAAAGCCAAAACATGGTTGAACTCATTACCCTCTGGATCTGTTCGCAATTGGACAGACTTAGCAGAAAAATTCCTAGTCCAATACTTCCCACCTGATAGGAATTCTACCTTTCGTGATGACATAGTTAAATTCAAACAAGCTGATAATGAGTCTCTTCACGAAGCTTGGACAAGGTTCAAAGATCTTCTTCTTAAATGTCCACATCATGGCATACCATGGTGTATCCAAATAGAGGTCTTTTTCAAAGGATGCAATCCCAGCACTAGACAAGTCTTAAATTCATCCGCTGGAGGCTCCATGTTGTCCAAGAGTTACAACGAAGCCTATGAGATCTTGGAGAAGATCTCAGCATCTCACTGTAGGTGGTCAGATGATCCAGTTGAGCCAACTAGAGCTGAAGACAAGGATGCTCTAAGTGCAATGAGCAGTCAGATAAATGCCCTGACCAACTTAGTTAAGCAAATGGCTCAAGCCAATCTCCAAACAAGTGTCAACACCGCTACCGCCATGTCAATGGGCACCCAACCAAGTCAAGGTGAGGCACTTATATGTGGATTCTGTGGGGAAGGGCACCTGTATGAATACTGCCCTGGGAATCCAGCCTCAGTCTGCTATCTTGGAAGCCAGCAGCAGCCTAGGAACAACCCCTATTCCAATACTTACAACCCTGGTTGGAGGAACTGTTGCGTGCTCAATGTGTTAATAAAAATGATAAATAAGAGAGAGAGAGCACTCAGAACATGCAAGCATACATGATCTTATAGCAAGTAGTAAGTATATTTCATTCGTTTTCCCACAGAGACTTGTTTTTAGCTATTCTCGAAGTGTTTTTGTTAAGAAAGATGGGGTGGATTTGAGGGGGTAAAATTGGTTTTTAATTACCTAAGTTTTGCTGAATGTGTAAAGGAATATAACATAAACAAATGGAAGTTGAAATTAAACTCAAAGGACAAGAGATGGAACTGATAAACAAAGGAGAAAGCAGCTAACAAAATAACAACTTAGCAGGAATTGCGGGGACCGCAATGTTTCCGCAATTAAACAGCAGCGAAAGTGTGTAGATGGGTGGATTAAGGGCTACTAATGACTATCCTATAGGCATTTTCTTACGATTCTCAAGCATTGGATCAACTCTCTATACATCAAACTCACTCTATCTCAAGTATCGTCCGATTCCATGCATTAGAGTCTTAAGTTTACTCGACTTCAAAGTAAGGACTTAAGCATCTTGTTTAAGCAGGAGTGTTTAGGTTGTACTAGGGAAACGCCTATTCCTAGGCCGTTTCCTGATTACCATGAAAGGCTAGCATGATTATATGACTCTGAACTCTTACTCCTTCCAGAGGTTAGGAGTTCTTTGGACAAAATGGATGGCCAATCGAAATTGCCCGTGGGATGAAGCTTACATACAATCAATGTTCGAGTGTTAATCTGCCTACTTGATTCACGTTTTTTAGCCTATAGTTCTGTCATTAGCATGCCCCTAAGTGACTTAGCTACTCATGTATATATAGAGAACAGAAATGGCAGATAAGATAGACATGCTTAGAAGGGAAATATGCTTAAAACAGTAAGACAAAACCGTAGCAGCAGAAAGTAGAAACTGTGAAATGCAGAAGTGTACTTTGATTGCTTCGATTGTTTGACGACAAAGGAAAGCTTTAAAAGAAATGATTAAAAGACAGACAACAACGAAATGCAGTAACTCAAACTCTAAACTAAGAACAACAGTGATCAGAAATGGAAATAAGAAGAACAGAACAGGAAAACAGTAAAGGATTGCTGGAAAACTTCGTGGCAGTCGCCTCGAATGAAGGTGATGAAAAGTCAGCCTTGTTTGGATGAATCCAATCGAGAGAGAAGAAGAATCTCCTCTCCTTCCTATCAGATTATCGACTCCAAAAGCTGAGACTCTCACTCCAACAAACGGCAAAGGAAAACAAAGAGAAATGATGGACTGCGAGAAGACTTCTGCGCTTCGAATGATGATCAAACCTCCGACTTTGGCCCCCTTTTATAGTAGTTTGCAGGTGCGTTTGGGCCAAGGAGAACCATCATTCTTCAACGTCGTATATCAGAATGGATGGAGGAGAAAGAACGAATCCCTGAAATAACGGAAATTAACAGAAAAAGATCAGTCAACTTACGGTTTTCACTTGAATAATTGCGGTCACCGCAATGTTTTCGCAATTCATTCGCAATGCTCATTTTTTCATTCTTTTCCTTCGGTTTTCAACCCTTTTTCTACCTATTGTGTATAAGTCCTAGATTAGCTACCTTCTTCTAATTCTCATATTAAAGCATAGGTTTAAGCTAAATGCTCACAAAAACACCTAAATGTGTACATCTTCTTAAGCTAAATGGGTCCTAAATAAGTCACTTTCAGAGACTTAACACACCCCCAAACTTAAGGCTTTGCTTGTCCTCAAGCATACTAAGGACTTACTTAGGCTGCTGTTTCTTCTTCTTTAACTACTCACCGACTCCCCTACATCCCTCTCTCTAGCAGTGCTGTCCTGTGACACACTCCTAAGTTTAGAACTAACCTCTTTATCAAGCTTCTTCTGACTTTACCTGCCTACTATATCTGCTGTTTTCATTAACCCCCTACTACTGATCTAGCTACTTTTATGACATCATGCCATTATCCCTAAGGTTTCAAATTCTACCAAGCTTTACTCCAGACTCAGTACATGCTTCTAGCTTTATTTTTAATGTGTCTAGGATTCCTTAGAGTCATGCCAGTCTTAGTATTAACAGTGACAGTAGTACCTTTAGAGAACAACCTAAACCCTGGCATCACTACATTGGATAAACACTCATCTCCCTAAACAACCCTACAAGTTACAACTTTGTGCTTAGCTAATTGAGGATCAGAGTTCTTTTTAAATAGGACATCTAAGCCACAAAGTTATAACTCCTAGGTATACATTCTTCTTCCCTATTTTTTCTTTTTCTTATTTAGGTGGAGCCTCTCCTTCGGTTGCCTTTTGATGCAACGCCACTTGTGGGTTACACATTTGGCACTGATTACTCAGCAACCTAAGAGAAACTCCCCCCCTTTATTCTTTTTCATTGTTTTTCAGTTCATCATCATTTTTTTTTTTTTTTTTTTTTTTAAAGGGAGAAGAAGAATGCTTATGTTTCTAAGGGAGAGAGGAATGTTCCTAGGCCTAGGGTGGCCTCCCCCAAACTTCAACTACTCATTGTCCCCAATGAGTGTTTGAGGTGGCACACCCCCAAACTTATCCTAGAAGCATCTAGTCTAAAGTAAAACAAAGAGAATCTAAAAATCCTAGGCATAGGCAAAACATTCTAACAGCAACTATTCCAGCAGCAGAAAATTTGAAAAAAAAAGACAGTTGAAGGACTGATGGTTTATGCATGCTGAGCACTATTCAGAGGCTAATTTAAACTATCAAAGGGTGTCCTATGACACTCATCCAGCATGCTTGAAGATCAGCTATATAAGGTAGTCATGCTAGCAGCAAAAGATAGAATATAACAGATCACAGCCTAACTAAACAGACAGTCCAAAACATGCAATCAGTCACAAAAATTGCGGGAACCGCAATTATTTCGCAATTCAATCCGGGCAGATTTAACATTGATTCAGGCCCCTAGCATGCTTTTTCCTGTTACTTATGCATCCTAAAAATAAAACTAAACTATCCTACCTATTCAGCTAACATCTGACTAGACTAAGCAAAATAAAAAACATAAAACTACACATTAAAAACAGATCAAAAGTTGAACACAAAACAGCATAATATACATGATCCTATCAGAAAGCAGAAAAATTGTCTTTTGTTTCTTAAGGGAACAGCAATACTCCCTTTTGTGCACTTCAAACCAGCACTCAATTCTCGTCATCCTCATCTGGTTGCCTTGGTCGTGGGGGCACCCATGGAGTTAGGAGATTGGTAGGGAAGTCCGGGAAGATGCACCCCAGCTGGTCTGCAACTTCCTTATCCCTTGCCTGCGCATAGTTGGCCCATTGAGCCATTCTCCTCTGCATGTCCATCAAGCAGGCCATGGATAGGGACTGTTCAGCAGCCAGCCTATCCAATTCAAACTCCATATTCCCCTTTCTTCTCAGCCTCAGGTTAGCAGGCAGCTCCAAATGGCCTGTGTAAGGCAGCTGCTGCTCCAAGCGCTTGGTGGGGACTCCTGCAAGCAAACATAGTTTGGTTATGGTATTAGGGAAAAACAAGGGTCCCTTACGTTTCTTTGCGCATTCAGCAATGGCAGCTGACATGATTTCCCCCACATTGACCGTGAGACCGCGCATGATAGCATAAACCAGCAGTGATCTACTCTGGTTGATTGTCGTCTCGTGGGTCACAGGGGACAGCTTTCTCCTCACAAAGGCAAACCACACAGCTGCCTTTGCTGTCAGATTGGCACTCATTAAGGTGTGCCTCCCATTGCGTGAGACAGTCCACGCTGCTTCAGGCTGGCCAATTGTGCGAATGGCCTCTTTCAGCACTGCCTCAGTTGGCTCATCAACTATCCGTGCATAATCTGTATGAGGTTGGCCCTTGAGACCAAATGCTTCATTGATGGCCTTGGCGGAGAAATCTACTTCCACCCCTCTGACCACAGACAGGCCATCCTCAGGGCTGAGCACATTGGCGTAGAAATCGTACACCATGCTCGTGTAGGCTGGATTAGGCGGTCTGCAGAATTCTTCCCAGCCGTGGTTGATCACCCCTGCGCGCAAGAACTGCGGCAGGTCAGCAAGTCGATCAAGGAATCCCTTCTCGTGCAACAGGTCCCTCTTCCTTAGCTCAACACCCCTGGATTCCGCATCAGATGAGACATACCTCACTGACGGAGGTTCGTCTTCAGGGTAGAGTTTAGCCTTCCCCTTATCTGCTGGTTTGGATGATGCAGCAGCCTCCACCTTGAGGCGTTTGAGCGAAGGCTCAGTACTCTCTTTGTCCGTCGACGGCACCTTCTTGGCCTTCTTTTTCTTCAACTTCTTGGCCTTGTCAATTCTGGCCTTCTTCTTCTTCCTGAGCCTGGCTTTGGTGTTGAGTTGCGGGAAGCATGCCCCCAACGTCTCCTCCATAGAATCGTCCTGCTGTGCAGGCTCGACAGGGCTATCTTCCCTCATAGGAGAGAAGACTTCGGCTTCACCAGCATCTCCACTGCCTGGCGTGGACTCTTGATAATCCCCATATGGGAATTCAGGATCAGGCTGTGGAGAATTGCGCTCTGCTGATGGTGTCTGCGCAGAACTCAGTGGCGAAGATGGTGGTCCAGGACTCTGCGCTGCTGCAGGTGTCGGATCAGAACTCTGAGGTGCTGGAGACAACTCGGGGCTCTGTGCAGGCGGTGACGACTCTGCGCTTGGTACTGGTTCAGATGGTGAAGGACTACGCGCAGGTGATGCAGACGGCGACGATCCTTCTCTGCTGACTCGTGGGATGCACGATCAGGTTCTTGACTCTCCACAGAGGGAGTCTTGGCTGTGCTTGATTCGGCGGCCGTCTTGACACTCCACCGGCGTTTCTTGGGCGTGCCCATTGGCTCAGATGGCCCAGCAGGGATCTCAGTGACCACCCTCCACTTCTTCCTACGGATAGGAAGCTTGGGAAGAGGACCGTTGCGAACGGCACCATCGTCTGCAAGGGCGAGAAGCGCTTCCCTCGCAGCTGCTTCAGCTGCGTCATCAGCCTTCTTCTTGGCTGCGGATCTTTCAGCACGTGTGGCCACCATTGTCGAATCTTGGAGGTTTGGAGAGATGGATCAGAGATGGAGAGAATCGCAGATTTCTTGAAAATCAGAGAATGAGAGAATCGTATCGAACGAGCGCGTTCTAACGGCTATAAATGCAACGGAAAAAATCCCAACGGCTCTTTTTTTGCGGATCCAGCAATTTTAGCGCAATTGTAGGGATATTATTTCATAAAAATCTCCAACTTTGCTCGTCCGTATCTTTTATTTGGCTCAACCGTTTCTTGATTTTTAAAGCTTGATTTACTCTCCTTGATTCCCTCTTTCGATTCCCTACAAAAACAAATCAAACAAACATTAAATACGCAATTAAAAACACACCACAAAACATACAAACGATAATCGGAAAAACAGTAAAAATAAACTAAGGCATTTGGCCTTGACTAAACGAGCACAGTAACCACTCGTTCTCTCTCTTTCTCTTTGTCATGCTTCAGTCAAGAGGAAGGCCGAGAGAGTCTTCACATCTCCTTCCTCATAGTAGTGCTTCAACCTAGCACCATTGACCATAAATGGCTGGCCTTGCTGCAAGTTCTTTATCTCTATGGCACCATGAACAAAGACATTAGTAATAATAAATGGACCTGACCATCTAGACTTTAGTTTGCTTGGAAATAGTTTTAATCGTGAGTTAAATAATAGTACAAGTTGGCCTTTCCTAAAGTCTTTGATCCTGAGTCTACTGTCGTGCCATATTTTGGTCTTTTCTTTATACATTTTGGCATTCTCGTAGGCCATATGCCTAAGCTCATCAAGTTCATGTAGCTGCAAAGATCTCAATGTCCCCGCATCCTTTACACAAAAATTCAATTCTTTCATGGCCCAAAATGCTTTGTTTTCTAACTCAAGTGGCAAGTGGCAAGCCTTGCCATACACCAACCTATAGGGAGACATACCTAGAGGTGTCTTATATGCCGTTCTATAAGCCCAAAGTGCATCCTCAAGCTTAAATGACCAGTCTTTCCTACTGGGTTTGACTACCTTTTCTAGGATGTTCTTTATCTCCCTATTGGAAATTTCAGCTTGGCCATTCGAGTGGGGGTGATAGGGAGTAGCTACCCTATGTCTAATGTTATATTTAGCCAATACTTTCTCCATAGCGTTATTAATGAAATGTGACCCCTCATCACTAATGATAGCACGAGGAGTCCCAAATCTAGTGAAAATGTGCCTATGCAAGAAGTTAGTGACTGTTTTAGCATCATTATTAGGACATGCTTTGGCTTCTACCCACTTGGACACGTAGTCCACTGCTACTAAAATGTACAGGTTACCTGATGATGGAGGGAATGGTCCCATGAAATCAATGCCCCATACATCAAAGAGCTCCAACTCTAAGATGTAGGTGAGGGGCATCTCATCCTTGCGACTGAGGTTACCTGTCCTTTGGCATTCATCACAGTTGTGGGCATAGTTGTGGGCATCCTTGAAGATTGTTGGCCAATAGTAGCCACTCTGAAATACCTTCGCAGCTGTTCTTTGACCGCCAAAGTGTCCGCCATAAGGAGATGAGTGACAGTGCTGCAGCACAGACTTCGCTTCAGCAGCTGAAACACACTTCCTCAATAACCCATCAGCACAGGTTCTGTAAAGTGTGGGGTCATCCCAGATGAATTTCCTTGCTTCATGAAGGAACCTCTTCTTCTCTTGTCCTCCCTTGAACACTGGCAATACCTGTGATGCACGGAAGTTAGCAATGTCAGCAAACCAAGGTTCCTCATCGTTATCACGATGAGCCAAAGCAAAGACATGTTCATCTATAAAAGCATCAGAAATTGCGGTCTCCGCAATTTTTTCGCAATTGTGCTGTAATCGAGAAAGGTGATCTGCAACCACGTTTTCACATCCCTTCTTGTCCCGAATGTCCAAATCAAATTCCTGCAGCAATAACACCCATCTAATCAATCTAGGCTTAGCATCAGCCTTCCTCATAAGATATTTTAAAGCAGAATGGTCAGTATATACAATGGTCCTAGTGCCTACAATATAGTTTCTAAATTTTTCACAAGCAAATACTACAGCAAGCATCTCTTTCTCTGTAGTTGTATAATTACATTGAGCCTCATTCAAGGTCTTGCTAGCATAATAGACAGGGTGTGTGAGCTTGTCAATCTTCTGTCCTAACATGACTCCTACAGCATAGTCACTGGCATCACATAACATCTCAAATGGGAGATCCCAATTTGGTCCTACTATGATTGGTGCTGTGACCAGTGCTTCCTTAAGGGTTTTCCAAGCTACTACACATTCTTTAGAGAAGATAAATGGTCTATTTAGCTCTAGAAGCTCGCACAGAGGCTTGGCTATCTTAGAAAAGTCCTTAATGAACCTTCTGTAGAAGCCAGCGTGCCCTAAGAAACTCCTAATAGCCTTTACATTCTGGGGCTCTACCAACTTCTCTATGATCTCTATTTTTGCCCTATCCACTTCTACACCTGCCCTTGACACTCTATGTCCTAAGACAATCCCTTCATCTACCATAAAATGGCACTTTTCCCAATTTAGGACTAGGTTGGTCTCTTCACACCTAGCCAGGACTTGTCCTAGGTTTTCTAGACAGGTTTTAAATGAATCCCCAAAGACTGAGAAGTCATCCATGAATATTTCTATCATGGACTCATCCAACTCAGAGAAGATTGCCATCATGCACCTTTGGAAAGTTGCCGGTGCATTGCATAAGCCAAAAGGCATTCTGCGGAAGGCAAACGTTCCAAAAGGGCAAGTGAAGGTGGTCTTCTCTTGATCCTTAGGGTCTATAGTGATTTGATTATAGCCTGAATAGCCATCTAAGAAACAATAGTAGGCTCTACCAGCTATTCTGTCTAGCATCTGGTCAATAAACGGTATAGGGAAATGGTCTTTTTTAGTTTCTTTATTTAATTTTCTGTAATCCATACATACTCTCCACCCTGTGACAGTCCTTGTTGGAATCAGTTCGTTGTTCTCATTGACTACCACAGTTATTCCCCCCTTCTTAGGTACACATTGGATGGGGCTCACCCACTGGCTACTAGCTATGGGGAAAATCACTCCTGCATCTAACCACTTTATTATTTCTTTTTTCACTACCTCTTTCATAGAGGGGTTTAACCTACGCTGGTGATCTACCCTAGGTGTGTGCTCTTCCTCTAGTATAATTTTGTGCATGCAATAAGAAGGGCTAATGCCTCGAATATCAGCAATAGTCCATGCTATAGCCTTCCTATGTTGCTTAAGCAGTAAAATTAAATCAACCTCATGCTGTTCACTTAGCTTAGAAGAAATAATTACAGGCAGCGTATCATTATCTCCTAGATATGCATATTTGAGGTGAGTAGGTAGTGGTTTCAGTTCTAAAACAGGTGGATGCTCAATGGAGGGCTTTAACGGATTTACAGTTCTATCAGTTAAATCTATATTCATACATACATGCTGTGGTTTATCTATAGGCATATTCATTACGTCAGATACATTTAAGTCAGCTACATCTATTTGTACATATTCACTAGCATGCTTGGTTAACAGTACATGCTCTAATTGTTCTTCCATCAGTGAGTCAACAATATCCATGCTAGCACAGGATTCAAGGTCAGAGGGATACTTTAAAGCTTTATAAACACTAAATTTTACCTCTTCATCATGAACCCTCATAGTTAACTCACCTTTTTGCACATCTATTAATGCCCTACCTGTGGCTAGAAATGGTCTACCTAGCAGGATGGGGACCTCCTTGTCTGCCTCATAGTCCAGGACAATGAAATCTGCAAGGAAAATGAATTTGTCAACTTTAACTAGAATATCCTCGATCTTACCTTCTGGATATGCGATGGATCTGTCTGCTAGTTGTAAAGTGACTGTGGTTGGACGTGCTTCTCCCATTCCCAACTGGCGGAATAGGGACAGGGGCATGAGATTTATGCTGGCGCCCAGGTCACAAAGCGCTCTGCCCACGTGCTTGCCTCCAAGTTCTACAGGTAAGGTGAAGGAACCAGGATCCTTCTCCTTCTTGGGCAGCTTGTTCTGGAGGATGGCACTGCACTCCTCGGTGAGGTTTACTGTTTCAAACTCACCAATTATTTTTTTGTTAGTAATAATGTCCTTCAAAAACTTTACATATGAAGGCATAGACTGTAAAACCTCTACAAAAGGAATGTTAACATGCACTTGCTTCAGTATTTCTAAAAATTTATTAAAATGAACTTCCTGTTCCTGCTTCTTCTTAAGCCTTCGAGGGTATGGAGGTGGTGGTACATATGCAGGCACGTCAGGACGCCTTAAGATAGGTGGAGGCCTTGGAATTTCTTCTACGTCCTCTACAATTGGCTCTAGCCTGGCTCCTGATGTGCTAGTTGGTGGTGGACCTTGGCTTGGCAGAGACTCCAGTGGAGCACTAGACTCAGTGTTCTCTACTCTCTTTGGTGTGTCCTTTGTGTTGCTCACCAATGGTCTTCCACTCCTAAGTTCAATGGCTTGAACTTGTTCTTTGCCATCTCTCCTTGGTACCTCGGTATCAGCAGGGAGTCTACCTTGGGGCCTACTTTTAAGTTCATTGGCTAATTGGCCTATTTGGTTCTCTAGGCTCCTAAGAGTAGCTTGCTGGCTCTGAAGAGTAGCGTCATTCTTAGCTATATATTCCTTGAGTAGGTTTTCTACAGAAGATCCTACAGGTTGATTGTATGGTTTTTGGTACATTGACTGGTTATGTTGGGGAGTGAAACCAGGTGTTCCACTCGGCCTTGGTTGGTTAGGATTTTGGTTAGTGTTCTGTTGGCCACCCCATGACAGGTTAGGGTGGTTTCTCCAACCAGGGTTATAGGTGTTGGAGTAGGGGTTATTCCTAGGCTGCTGCTGGCTTCCTATATAGCAGACTAAGGATGGATTCCCAGGGCAATATTCATAAGGGTGCCCTTCCCCACAGAATCCACAGATAGGTGCCTCGCCTTGATTTGGTTGAGTGCCCATTGACATGGCTGTGGCGGTATTGGCACTGGTTTGGAGATTGGCCTGAGCCATTTGCTTAACTAGGTTGGTCAGGGCATTTATTTGAGTGCTCATGGCGCTTAGAGCATCCTTGTCTTGAGCCCTAGTTGGCTCTACTGGATCGTCTGACCACCTACAGTGAGATGCTGAGATCTTCTCCAAGATCTCATAGGCCTCGTTGTAACTCTTGGACAACATAGAACCACCAGCAGATGAATTTAAGACTTGCCTAGTGCTGGGGTTGCATCCTTTGAAAAAGACCTCTATTTGGATACACCATGGGATGCCATGATGTGGACATTTAAGAAGAAGATCTTTGAATCTAGTCCAAGCTTCGTGAAGAGACTCATTATCAGCTTGTTTAAACTTGACTATGTCATCACGAAAGGTAGAATTCCTATCAGGTGGGAAATATTTGACTAGGAATTTTTCTGCTAAATCTGTCCAATTGCGGACAGATCCTGAGGGTAAAGAATTTAACCATGTTTTGGCTTTGTCCCTCAAAGAGTAAGGGAACAAGTATAGCCTCAAAGCTTCTTGGGATACTCCAGGGATGATAAAGGTATCACTGACTCCTAAGAAGTTCCTAAGATGGTTGTGGGGATTCTCATTTTCTATTCCAAAGAATTGTCCCACAGTGGACAACATTTGGAACATCACTGGCTTTAACTCGAATGAGTGGGCAGTGATTTCAGGACGGATTATGCTGGGGTTCAGCTCCCCAGGCATAGGTACTAGATATGACAGAATGGCACTATTCTTGTCATTCGCTATTTCGATGGGGTTGCGAATGGCAGGTACCGGATTTGGAACTATATCGCCCATTTCTTTGATTTCAGGTATGATTTGAGGTATAGGAGGTTGTTTAAAGAGACGTTTCTTTGCCTTATTTCTAGCTCGAAGTGATCTTTCAGGTTCAGGATCGAACTCTAAATTACTATGTGAACGCTCACTCATAAACTACCCTAACAGCACCTGCAAAAGAAATGAAACAGATTAGTTTCACTCAATGATAAACTTGATTTTTCAAACTTAACAAACTTCGTTTTCACTTAAAATAAGTCCCCGGCAGCGGCGCCAAAAACTTGTTGCGTGCTCAATGTGTTAATAAAAATGATAAATAAGAGAGAGAGAGCACTCAGAACATGCAAGCATACATGATCTTATAGCAAGTAGTAAGTATATTTCATTCGTTTTCCCACAGAGACTTGTTTTTAGCTATTCTCGAAGTGTTTTTGTTAAGAAAGATGGGGTGGATTTGAGGGGGTAAAATTGGTTTTTAATTACCTAAGTTTTGCTGAATGTGTAAAGGAATATAACATAAACAAATGGAAGTTGAAATTAAACTCAAAGGACAAGAGATGGAACTGATAAACAAAGGAGAAAGCAGCTAACAAAATAACAACTTAGCAGGAATTGCGGGGACCGCAATGTTTCCGCAATTAAACAGCAGCGAAAGTGTGTAGATGGGTGGATTAAGGGCTACTAATGACTATCCTATAGGCATTTTCTTACGATTCTCAAGCATTGGATCAACTCTCTATACATCAAACTCACTCTATCTCAAGTATCGTCCGATTCCATGCATTAGAGTCTTAAGTTTACTCGACTTCAAAGTAAGGACTTAAGCATCTTGTTTAAGCAGGAGTGTTTAGGTTGTACTAGGGAAACGCCTATTCCTAGGCCGTTTCCTGATTACCATGAAAGGCTAGCATGATTATATGACTCTGAACTCTTACTCCTTCCAGAGGTTAGGAGTTCTTTGGACAAAATGGATGGCCAATCGAAATTGCCCGTGGGATGAAGCTTACATACAATCAATGTTCGAGTGTTAATCTGCCTACTTGATTCACGTTTTTTAGCCTATAGTTCTGTCATTAGCATGCCCCTAAGTGACTTAGCTACTCATGTATATATAGAGAACAGAAATGGCAGATAAGATAGACATGCTTAGAAGGGAAATATGCTTAAAACAGTAAGACAAAACCGTAGCAGCAGAAAGTAGAAACTGTGAAATGCAGAAGTGTACTTTGATTGCTTCGATTGTTTGACGACAAAGGAAAGCTTTAAAAGAAATGATTAAAAGACAGACAACAACGAAATGCAGTAACTCAAACTCTAAACTAAGAACAACAGTGATCAGAAATGGAAATAAGAAGAACAGAACAGGAAAACAGTAAAGGATTGCTGGAAAACTTCGTGGCAGTCGCCTCGAATGAAGGTGATGAAAAGTCAGCCTTGTTTGGATGAATCTGATAGCTCCATTTTGGAGCTATAATTATGTCCTTAATTCACGTTTATTATTGGCTTAATCTTGCTTTTATGTAATTATTGTAGGTGTTCTCGGTGCTTCGCTCTCGAGAGCGTTTCGGCGCGTTTCGGAGCTTAATATCGCGATTTAAAGGCATAAGAACGCTTCCCGGGAAGATCCATGCAAAGAGATGAAGTTTGGGCGCTTTGGGGAAATTGAAGGCGAAATTCCATGCAAAAACCCGAGAGCTAGCGTCGAGCGACAGCGTCGCGACGCTAGCTCGACGCTGCCCAGCGTCGAGACGCTGCCTTAGCGTCTCGACGCTCCGAAGTCTGAAGCGCTGAATTGAAGAAAAAAAACCCGAGAGCAAGCGTCGAGTGATAGCGTCTCGACGCTAGCTCGACGCCGCACAAGCGTCTCGACGCTCTGCGAGCGTCTCGACGCCACCCCGAGCGCGCGCGCGGATTATTTAGGGCGCAGCGTCGAGACGCTGCCCTAGCGTCTCGACGCTACGACGGATTACTTAAATTTCTGTCCGATTTTTAGCCGCCATTATCATCTTCTACCTCGAGCTCCGCGCCTGATTGGACGTCCAGCAGCTGTTTTTCACCATGGGAGGGGCTATGAAGCTCGATTTGAAGCCGTCCCACGTCACACAAGTCATGAGTGAGTAGATTTACCGTTTTTGGCTCGGGATTGTAGGGACAAATGTAGTATGAATTCTTGGTGAGGTTGTGGATTGAAATTCTGAATTGGTTGGATTTTTATTGAATTGAATTCTATTTCTTTGCTTAATCTATGAGCATGTTTGAATGATTTAGGACTAGGCACCCTTGATTTTGAGCATGTCCATTAGTTAAAGGATTCGATGCCGTGCCTCTCGTTTCCGCCAAGTAACAAGGAATTGTGGCTCCATGAGCGTATTGGCGTCCTTACGCTCTTGATGTTCATTGTTCCCGAATTAGAATTCCAAATCGACATACTAATTTCGCGTCCAAATTAGATAGTCGTCACGGTTAGCTTGTTGCTACCGTTCGGTCTTGGGAGAGCGTTGGCCGCCAATGTCCGAACGGTATGCTTGATTAGCATAATTAATTATGTTTAATTAAATTCATGGAGCATGTCCGAGTTATTTATTAATTTTGGACGAGCCGTGCATTCATTAAAATTATTTAGCCATTATACGCGTCAATCTATGATCCAAGATAGTTGCTAGATTTATTCCCGATCATCCCGAGTCGGAAACTCCGTTAGCTAATTTTTTTCTATTTGCTTTGTTCCAATTTAGTCACGTAAAACCAACAATTCCCCCTTATTTGGTCTATAGTAATTGTTTGCAAATTTAATTAAGATTAAGTCAAAGTACCTTAATTCCCTGTGGATCGACCCCGTTACTACTATTCTACAAATAGTTTAGTGATTTCGGGCATTTATAAATTTATTTTGGCGGGTCTCGACAACCCGATGATTGGCGATAGTTCAATAATATCGCTACCAAAATTGGCGCCGTTGCCGGGGAACTAAGTGTAATTCGGCCTGATTTAAATTTTATTTGTAAACTTTTAATTTTTACTTTAAAAATTTTGTTTATTCTTTTATTGTTTGCAATTTTGATCTGTTTGTTTAAGTGTGCTAGAAGTGCCAAATTTTTATTGAGGAAATGGAGATCGATGATGAGATTGGAGTCCCAAAAACGCTCAGACAATGGACATCATTTGCTATGGGCCACCAACCTTCTTGTATTTCCTACCCGGAAATTTCAGGTGAGTTTGTGCTTAAATCTGGTGTGATTAACCTTTTACCCTCTTTTTGTGGTGAAGCAGAAGAAGATCCTTACAAACATCTCAAGGAGTTTCAAATGGTAAGCGCCGCGATGAAGCCTGGCGACATAACAAAAGATCAGCTCTACCTGAGAGCTTTTCCATTCACCCTAAAAGGTGAAGCCCGAGATTGGCTGCATTACTTGCCATCGGGGACCATCTTTACTTGGGAGAAGTTGCAGAGTCTATTCTTGGAAAGGTATTTCCCTGCTTCAAAAGCCAGAGCCGTGAAAAAAGATATACGACAATTTAAGCAAGGAAAGGACGAGGCATTTTACGAATACTGGGAGAGGTTCATTAAACTCTGTGAAAAATGCCCGAACCACCTGATAGCGGAAGTCGAGCTTATCGAATGCTTCTATGGTGGGTTGCTCACGCATGACCGCCAGATGCTTGATGCGGCAAGTGGAGGAGTCCTTTGGGAGAAAACGCCTGCGGAAGCTCGTCAGTTGATCTCCAACATATCTGAGAACCGTCGCCAGTACGGAGGAAGAAACGAGCATTCTAAGATGTCTTCCGACATAGAAGTGCTCAAAGAACAAGTGTCTCAGGTATTTGGTTTAGTTCAAACGATGAAAGAAAAATCATCTCAGGATGTTTCTTCTATTTCAGGTAAAGCCATTGAAAGCATGTTCAAATCGCTCATGGAAGCTAGCGATGAGACAAGATCGCAGATTAAGTCTCTAAGAGATGAATTCTCAGAGGTAAAGGAAAGAATGGGAAGAATTGAATCCAAAGCGGAAGGGGTTAGTGCAATAAACCTCAGAAGTGGTAAAGAAGTGCCATCTCAAACCACTCCCGTGAGTCCTCCATTTACTTCAGAGATATCTCCAGATAAGTGTTCTCAAGCACCCTCTGAAACTGTTGTAACGCCTCCTCCTATTATTTCTATGAAGTCTTACACTCCCGTTGCTCCTTTTCCTAGTAGGCTTGCAAGGCCATCTAAGGAGGCCGACGACGCGGATGTACTTGAAACACTGAGGAAGGTTGGGATCAATATACCACTGCTTGATGCAATTCAGCAAATCCCAAGGTACGCTAAATTCCTTAAGGAGATGTGCACTATGAAGAGGAAGACTAAAAGTGCTGAGAGAGTCGTGGTAAGCAAGAATGTTTCGGCCTTGCTAACCCAAGGTATTCCAAGCAAATGCCAGGACCCAGGTATGTTCCTCTTGCCATGTACTATAGGGGATAGAGAAATCGAGCACGCTATGCTAGACTTAGGAGCTTCAATCAATGTTATGCCATACTCTGTCTACAAGAGCCTCGGTTTAGAAGGTATGCAGGAAACTAGTATAGTTATCCAGTTAGCTAATAGGTCTTCTATTCATCCTCTAGGGGTGATTGAAGATGTGTTGGTTAAAGTTAAGGATTTAATCTTCCCTGCTGATTTTTATGTGATAAACTTGGAAGAAAACACATCCACCACATCTGTTTTACTTGGTAGACCATTCATGAAAACCGCTAAAACGAAAATTAATGTGCATGATGGAACTCTGTCTGTTGAGTATGAAGGGGATGTGTTCGAATTTAATGTATTTGATGCCATGAAACAACGTGCTGATGTGCATTCTGTCTGTAAAATTGATCTGATAGATACTTTAGAACAAGAAGAATGCATGACTGTTGTTGATGGGGATGACCCACTCGTTTTTACTGAAATTGTTGGCGAAGTTGAAAGTAGTGTTCCCATATTGACTGATTTGTCTGAACAACCTACTTTTGCTTTAGAGACATGTGAAAAGCCAACTAAAATATTACCATCTCTTTTGCAGGCTCCCAAGTTGGAATTGAAGGAGTTGCCGGGTCATCTGAAGTACGTGTACTTGGGTGAGGTGGAGACACTTCCGGTAATTATTTCCAAGGAGCTCACATCGGAGCAAGAAGGCGAGTTGGTCGAGGTTTTGAAAAAGAACAAAAGAGCCATGGGATGGACATTGGCAGACTTGCACGGGTTGAGTCCAGTACTGTGCATGCACAAGATTCGGCTGGATGAGGGAGCAAAGCCATCCCGAGAGCCTCAGCGGAGACTGAACCCTGCAATGAAAGAGGTAGTGTTGTCTGAGATACACAAACTCCTGGATGCAGGTATTATCTTTCCCATTTCTGATAGCCAATGGGTTAGCCCTATTCATGTTGTACCTAAAAAGACGGGCATAACTGTTATTAGAAATGATAAGGGGGAGTTAGTACCTAAGAGAGTACAAAATGGGTGGAGAATGTGTATTGATTTTAGAAAACTGAATGACGTGACTAAGAAGGACCACTTTCCTATTCCCTTCATAGATCAAATGGTGGAGCGTTTAGCTGGGAAACCATTCTTCTGTTTTCTTGATGGTTTTTCTGGGTTTTATCAAATTCCCATAGCCCAGGAAGACCAAGAAAAGACTACTTTTACTTGTCCATTCGGAACTTACGCATATAGGAGAATGCCCTTTGGGCTTTGTAATGCTCCAGGGACTTTTCAGCGATGCATGATGAGCATATTTTCTGAATTTGTAGAAAAATGCATCGAAGTCTTTATGGATGATTTTACTGTATATGGAAGTTCATTTAAAGATTGCCTGTTTAACTTGTCTAGAGTCATGGAAAGATGCATCGAAACTAATCTTGTTTTAAATTTTGAGAAGTGTCATTTCATGGCCAGTCAGGGCATAGTATTGGGTCATGTTGTGTCTGCTAAGGGGATAGAGGTTGATAAAGCTAAGATTGACGTCATATCTGATTTACCTTACCCCACAAATCTTCGGGAAGTACGTTCTTTTCTTGGTCACGCAGGTTTTTACCGCAGGTTCATTAAAGACTTCTCGAAGATAGTGACTCCGATGACAAGCTTGCTGAAAAAGGATGTTCCATTCTGTTTTGACAAACAGTGCAAGCTTGCCTTTGATGTTCTGAAAAAGTGCTTGACCAACGCACCCATCATTCATCCACCGCAGTGGGGGACTCCTTTCGAGATTATGTGCGATGCAAGCAATTATGCCGTAGGCGCTGTGTTGGGCCAGAGGATAGACAAGAAGAGCCACGTGATTTATTATGCCTCTCGGACGCTCAATTCCGCGCAGATCGGTTACACAACAACAGAGAAGGAGCTGCTTTCCATAGTTTTCGCACTTGATAAGTTTCGGCCATATATTCTTGGATCTAAAGTAATTGTTTTTTCTGATCATGCAGCAGTTCGATACTTGATGAACAAGAAAGACTCGAAGCCTAGACTGCTCAGATGGGTATTATTACTCCAGGAGTTCGACGTCTCTGTTCAGGACAGAAAAGGATCAGAAAACACCGTTGCTGACCACTTGAGCCGTATTGTGCGTAATGAAGACGATTTGCCTCTGAATGATGAGTTCCCTGATGAAGTTCTCTTCCAGGTAAGTGTGGAGACACCATGGTACGCCGACATTGTCAACTACTTGGTCACAGGTACGTTCCCATTCGATTTTTCATATAATCAAAGAGCTAAGCTGAAAAGCGAAGCCAAAACATATGTTTGGGAAGAGCCCATTTTATGGAAGTTTTGTGCTGACCAAGTAATTAGGAAGTGCGTCCCTAAGTCTGAACATAGGTCCATCCTTACCTTTTGCCATGAATTTGCATGCGGGGGACACTTCGGGCAAAATAGAACTGCGAGAAAAAATTTAGATTGTGGGTTTTTCTGGCCATCACTGTTTAAGGACTGTTATGAGTTTTGTAAATCTTGTGATCAGTGTCAGAGAAAAGGGACCATCACTAGTAGGAATGAAATGCTCCAAAACCCCATTTTAACTTGTGAAATTTTTGAGGTTTGGGGTATGGACTTTATGGGACCCTTCCCCCCTTCATTTGGTTTTGTCTATATCTTATTAGCTGTGGACTACGTGTCTAAATGGGTGGAAGCCAAAGCCACCAAAGTTGATACCGCTAATGTTGTTTCCAGTTTTGTCAAATCTAACATTTTTAGCAGGTATGGAGTTCCACGAGCCATCATAAGTGACCAAGGGAGCCACTTCTGCAACAAAACGATCCAGGCCTTGATGAGGAAATATGGGGTCAATCATAAAATCTCTACCCCGTATCATCCTCAGACCAATGGTCAAGCAGAGGTTTCCAATCGAGAGGTGAAGAGCATCCTCGAGAAAACAGTAAGTCCAGGAAGGAAGGATTGGAGCCTCAGGCTGGACGACGCTTTGTGGGCTTATCGTACGGCTTACAAAACCCCCATAGGGATGTCTCCCTACCGGATGGTTTATGGTAAAGCCTGTCATCTCCCCGTGGAGATCGAACACAAAGCTTACTGGGCCGTGAAGAAGTGCAACATGGACTTTGATTTGGCGGGCGAAGAAAGACTCCTCAAATTGCAAGAACTGGAGGAGCTTCGCCTGGATGCATATGAGAACTCGAAGACCTACAAGGAAAAGACCAAAATGTTCCACGACAGGCGAGTCGTCAGGAAACACTTCGAAGTTGGTCAGAAGGTCCTCTTGTTCAACTCCCGCCTGAAGTTCATGCCAGGTAAACTTCGTTCCAGGTGGCTTGGTCCTTTCATTATCACTGATGTTCATCACTATGGTGCAGTCAAGATTCAGAGCCTGGATACAGAAAAAGAATACACGGTGAATGGCCAGCGATTAAAGATCTTTCATGAGGGAATGTCAGAGGACTTCGACGACCATGCTTACTTGAAAGAGCCTGATTATGAGAAAGGATAAATTGAGTTTTGGTAAAGTCGAGCAATCGACTCTAAAAATTTGCGCTACTCGGAGGCACCCGAGCTTGAACTGTACATGTTTTTTGTTTACTTACCGTCTTTTAGGATTAGTTTAGATTTCTACTCTGATGTTGTGAATTTTCAGGTGAAACAATGGCTCATCCTTGCGGTTTATTGGCTAAGGTTAAAGCGCGCTCTACAACCCTCTAAGTCACAACTCAGGGAAGGTTTTCTTTCCTTTTGTTTTGACTGTGCATATTTGGTCCAATGAGGACATTGTCAATTTCTAAGTTGGGGGTGGTGGGTTGTGCCTTATAATGATTGTCGAGTTTAGTTGTGGAATCCTGATTTACTTGTTGAGTTATGGTGAAAGCATGCTAGTCTGACTATGAAATTCTGTGATGTACTGCTGAGGTCTTCGTATTTGTATTTGTCATGAAATTCAGCATAATTGCATATGTTAAGGCCATTTTGAAAATTTTTTCAAAAATATTTCCCCGTTTAAGCTTCGCATGTTAGCACTCTATCTTGAATCTGTGGGTTTAGTGTAGCTCTGTTTGTTTTGAAATTCGTTGTCACCTCGAAAGGCAACCTTAGGATGGGCCAAGATTCGCTTTTGTTTGTAACCCGTGCGCTTAAAATTTTAATATGATGCTTAGACTTAAAGAAAAATGAATGCAAGTTTATAAAAAGAAAATAATCTCGTGAGGCGTTCCTCCTTCTTGAGTTACCTTAGTAGCCAGGGGCGGTCGTGTAACCCACGGTCGCCACTGCATGAAAAGGATGCACAAAGAAGTGAACGCTAGTCCTTAAAAATGTGAATTTTGCCCGTAGTCAGATGCACTGTGCAATGAAATTGCAGGCAAGCTGAAACGAAAGTAAGATTGACATGTTAGGCGCTCATGAAGATAAGTTCAATGAAAAAGAGAGAAAAGATGCCTTGCGATACATTACTTGTGCGAACGATGAACTGCCCTTAGACTGTTCTGTTAAGCCATAAGTAGGGGGAAAGCGAAGTTTTAGGATAGATAGAGCTGTTCTAAACCTGTTGAAATCTAAGATCGAGGAGCTATGTCCGAAGCATAAATAGGGAAGCATCTTTAAATTTTTCGAATTGTTCTTAACCAATGCGTGCATGCGGTTGTTTCCTTCAAATGCAATTGCCTTGTCTTTTCCAGTATTGAGAATCGAGTCCCTAGCATGCATTCTCGTTCTATTTAATTAATCAGAATTCCACCTTGCTCGAGGACTAGCAAGATTTAAGTTGGGGGTGTTTGATAGCTCCATTTTGGAGCTATAATTATGTCCTTAATTCACGTTTATTATTGGCTTAATCTTGCTTTTATGTAATTATTGTAGGTGTTCTCGGTGCTTCGCTCTCGAGAGCGTTTCGGCGCGTTTCGGAGCTTAATATCGCGATTTAAAGGCATAAGAACGCTTCCCGGGAAGATCCATGCAAAGAGATGAAGTTTGGGCGCTTTGGGGAAATTGAAGGCGAAATTCCATGCAAAAACCCGAGAGCTAGCGTCGAGCGACAGCGTCGCGACGCTAGCTCGACGCTGCCCAGCGTCGAGACGCTGCCTTAGCGTCTCGACGCTCCGAAGTCTGAAGCGCTGAATTGAAGAAAAAAAACCCGAGAGCAAGCGTCGAGTGATAGCGTCTCGACGCTAGCTCGACGCCGCACAAGCGTCTCGACGCTGTGCGAGCGTCTCGACGCCACCCCGAGCGCGCGCGCGGATTATTTAGGGCGCAGCGTCGAGACGCTGCCCTAGCGTCTCGACGCTACGACGGATTACTTAAATTTCTGTCCGATTTTTAGCCGCCATTATCATCTTCTACCTCGAGCTCCGCGCCTGATTGGACGTCCAACAGCTGTTTTTCACCATGGGAGGGGCTATGAAGCTCGATTTGAAGCCGTCCCACGTCACACAAGTCATGAGTGAGTAGATTTACCGTTTTTGGCTCGGGATTGTAGGGACAAATGTAGTATGAATTCTTGGTGAGGTTGTGGATTGAAATTCTGAATTGGTTGGATTTTT
Organism: Herpetospermum pedunculosum; assembly: GCA_028017165.1. Classification (NCBI taxonomy): domain Eukaryota; kingdom Viridiplantae; phylum Streptophyta; class Magnoliopsida; order Cucurbitales; family Cucurbitaceae; genus Herpetospermum; species Herpetospermum pedunculosum. The sequence goes on along the minus strand of CM051523.1, from coordinate 38,222,480 downwards.
ATTGAATTGAATTCTATTTCTTTGCTTAATCTATGAGCATGTTTGAATGATTTAGGACTAGGCACCCTTGATTTTGAGCATGTCCATTAGTTAAAGGATTCGATGCCGTGCCTCTCGTTTCCGCCAAGTAACAAGGAATTGTGGCTCCATGAGCGTATTGGCGTCCTTACGCTCTTGATGTTCATTGTTCCCGAATTAGAATTCCAAATCGACATACTAATTTCGCGTCCAAATTAGATAGTCGTCACGGTTAGCTTGTTGCTACCGTTCGGTCTTGGGAGAGCGTTGGCCGCCAATGTCCGAACGGTATGCTTGATTAGCATAATTAATTATGTTTAATTAAATTCATGGAGCATGTCCGAGTTATTTATTAATTTTGGACGAGTCGTGCATTCATTAAAATTATTTAGCCATTATACGCGTCAATCTATGATCCAAGATAGTTGCTAGATTTATTCCCGATCATCCCGAGTCGGAAACTCCGTTAGCTAATTTTTTTCTATTTGCTTTGTTCCAATTTAGTCACGTAAAACCAACAATTCCCCCTTATTTGGTCTATAGTAATTGTTTGCAAATTTAATTAAGATTAAGTCAAAGTACCTTAATTCCCTGTGGATCGACCCCGTTACTACTATTCTACAAATAGTTTAGTGATTTCGGGCATTTATAAATTTATTTTGGCGGGTCTCGACAACCCGATGATTGGCGATAGTTCAATAATATCGCTACCAGAATCCAATCGAGAGAGAAGAAGAATCTCCTCTCCTTCCTATCAGATTATCGACTCCAAAAGCTGAGACTCTCACTCCAACAAACGGCAAAGGAAAACAGAGAGAAATGATGGACTGCGAGAAGACTTCTGCGCTTCGAATGATGATCAAACCTCCGACTTTGGCCCCCTTTTATAGTAGTTTGCAGGTGCGTTTGGGCCAAGGAGAACCATCAATCTTCAACGTCGTATATCAGAATGGATGGAGGAGAAAGAACGAATCCCTGAAATAACGGAAATTAACAGAAAAAGATCAGTCAACTTACGGTTTTCACTTGAATAATTGCGGTCACCGCAATGTTTTCGCAATTCATTCGCAATGCTCATTTTTTCATTCTTTTCCTTCGGTTTTCAACCCTTTTTCTACCTATTGTGTATAAGTCCTAGATTAGCTACCTTCTTCTAATTCTCATATTAAAGCATAGGTTTAAGCTAAATGCTCACAAAAACACCTAAATGTGTACATCTTCTTAAGCTAAATGGGTCCTAAATAAGTCACTTTCAGAGACTTAACAGGAACCACCCAAACCTGTCATGGGGTGGCCAACAAAATGCTAACCAAAATCCTAACCAACCAAGACCGAGTGGAACACCTGGTTTCACTCCCCAACATAACCAATCCATGTATCAAAAACCATACAACCAGCCTGTAGGATCTTGTGTAGAAAACTTACTCAAGGAATACATAGCCAAGAATGATGCCACTTTACAGAGCCAGCAGGCTACTCTTAGGAGCCTAGAGAACCAAGTAGGGCAACTAGCCAACGAACTCAAGAGTAGGCCCCAAGGTAGACTTCCTGCTGATACTGAAGTGCCAAGGAGAGATGGTAAAGAGCAAGTTCAAGCAATTGAACTTAGAAGTGGTAGACCATTGCTGAGCAACACCAAGGACACACCAAAGAGAGTAGAGAACACTGAGTCTAGTGCTCCACTGGAGTCTCTGCCAAGCCAAGGTCAACCATCCACAAGCACGTCAGGAGCCAGGCTAGAGCCAATTATTGAGGAGATAGAAGAAATTCCAAGGCCTCCACCTATCCTAAAGCGACCTGAAGTGCCTGCATATGTGCCACCACCTCCATTTCCGAGACGGCTAAAGAAAAAACAAGAACAGGAAGTGCACTTTAATAAATTTCTAGAAATTCTTAAGCAAGTGCATGTTAATATTCCTTTTGTAGAGGTTTTACAGTCTATGCCTTCCTATGTAAAGTTTTTGAATAATATTATTACTAACAAAAAAATAATTGGTGAGTTTGAAACAGTAAACCTCACTGAGGAGTGCAGTGCCATACTCCAGAACAAGCTACCCAAGAAGGAGAAGGATCCTGGTTCCTTCACCTTGCCAGTAGAACTAGGAGGCAAGCACGTGGGCAGAGCGCTTTGTGACCTGGGCGCCAGCATAAACCTCATGCCCCTATCACTATTCCGCCAGCTAGGAATAGGAGAAGCACGTCCAACCACTGTCACTTTACAACTAGCAGACAGATCCATTGCATACCCTGAAGGTAAAATTGAGGATATTCTAGTGAAAGTTGACAAATTTATTTTCCTTGCAGATTTCATTATCTTGGATTATGAAGCAGACAAGGAGGTCCCCATCCTGTTAGGCAGACCATTTCTAGCCACAGGTAGGGCACTAATAGACGTCCAAAAAGGTGAGCTCACTATGAGGGTTCATGATGAAGAGGTGAAATTTAGTGTGTATAAAGCCTTAAGGTACCCCTCTGACCATGAATCTTGTGCTAGCATGGACGTTGTAGATTCTTTAATGGAAGAACAATTGGAGCATGAACTATTGACTAAGCATGCTCATGGATATGTAGGATTAGAATTAACTGACTTCAACATAGCTGAGATAATGAACATATCTGTAAATAACCCTCAGCATGTTTGTTTGAATATTGACTTGACTGAAAAATCTTTGAATCCATTAAAGCCATCCATTGAGCATCCACCTGTATTAGAATTGAAACCTCTCCCCACTCACCTCAAGTATGCATATCTAGGAAATAATGAGACTTTGCCTGTGATTATTTCTTCTAAATTAAGTGAAAAGCATGAGGTTGAACTGATTTTACTACTTAAGCAACATAGGAAGGCTATTGCATGGACTATTGCTGATATTAGAGGCATTAGCCCTTCTTATTGCATGCATAAGATTATACTAGAGGAAGAGCATACACCTAGAGTAGATCACCAACGTAGGCTGAACCCCTCTATGAAAGAGGTAGTTAAAAAGGAAATAATTAAATGGTTAGATGCTGGTGTGATCTTCCCCATAGCTAGTAGTCAGTGGGTGAGCCCTATACAATGTGTACCTAAGAAGGGGGGGATGACTGTGGTAGTCAATGAGAACAATGAACTGATTCCAACTAGGACTGTCACAGGGTGGAGAGTATGTATGGATTATAGGAAACTAAATAAAGAAACCAAAAAAGACCATTTCCCTCTACCATTCATTGACCAAATGTTAGACAGAATAGTTGGTAGAGCTTAGTACTGCTTCCTAGACGGTTACTCAGGGTATAACCAGATTACTATAGACCCTAAGGATCAATAGAAGACTACCTTCACTTGCCCTTTTGGAACTTTTGCCTTTCGCAGAATGCCTTTTGGCTTATGCAATGCACCGGCAACTTTCCAAAGGTGCATGTTGGCAATCTTCTCTGATTTGGATGAGTCCATGATAGAGATATTCATGGATGATTTCTCAGTCTTTGGGGATTCATTTACAAACTGTCTAAAGAACCTAGGACAAGTGTTGCGTGCTCAATGTGTTAAAATAATTAGGCAATAAAGGCGATAGAGCACTCAGAACATGCAAACATACATGATCTTATAGCAAGTAGTAAGTATATTTCATTCGTTTTCCCACAGAGATTTATTTTTAGCTATTCGCGAAGTGTTTTGTTAAGAAAGAAGGGGTGGATTTGATGGGGTAAAATTGGTTTTTAATTATCTACTTTTTGGTGAATGTGTAAAGGGTAGCAACATAAACGAGAACAAGTGAAAGCTAAACTCAAATGAAAATAGACGAGATTAATAAATGAAGGTAAAGACAGCTAAATAGAATGGAAACTTAGACGGAATTGCGGGGACCGCAATTCTACCGCAATTATAATAACAGCGAAAGTGTGTAAATGGGTGAATTAAGGGCTACTAATGACTATCCTATAGGCATTTTTATACGATTCTCAAGCACTGGATCTACTCTCTATACATCAAACTATCTCAATCTCATGTATCGTCCGATTCCATGCATTAGATTCTTTAGTTTACTCAACTCAAAGTAAGGTCTTAAGCATCTTGTTAAGGCAGAAAGATATTGTTTGTACTAGGGAAACGCCTATTCCTAGGCCGTTTCCTGGTTACCTTGAAAGGCTAGCATGATAATATGACTCTGAACTCTTACTCCTTCCAGAGGTTAGGAGTTCTTTGGACAAAATGGATGGCCAATCGAAATTGCCCGTGGGATGAAGCTTACATACAATCAATGTTCGAGAGCTATCCTACATGCTTGGTTCACGTTTTTTTAGCCTAAAGTGTTGTCATTAGCATGCCCCTAAGTGATTTAGTTACCCATGGATATAAGGAGAACAGAACTAAAGGATAAAACAGACATGCTTAGAAGGGAAATGTGCTTAAAACAGTAAGGGAAAGCAGTAGAATGCAAAGGAACGAAACTGTGAAATGAAGAATCGAGACTTGATTACTTGATTGTTTGAATGGACAAAAGAAATACTTAAAGTAAAGAACAGAAAGACAGAACACAACGAAATGAACTAAACTAGCCACAAGAACAGAAACAACACAAGACAGAAGGGGAAAATGGAAATGAAGAACAAAAACAGTAAAACAGCTTCGAATGTCTCGTTGCAGTCGACTCGAATGAAGGATGAGAAAGGACAGCCTTGCTTGGATGAATCCAATCGGGAGAGAAGAAGAATCTCCTCTCCTTCCTATCAGATTATCGATTCCAACAGCTGAGCTTCGCAAACCAGCAGACGGCAAAGGAAAACAGGAGAAAAGATGGACTGCGAGAAGACTTCTACGCTTTCGGATGATGTTTGAACCCTCGACTTTGACCCCTATTTATAGTAATCTGCAGGTGCATTTGGGCCAAGGAGAACCATCAATCTTCAACGTCGTACTTCAGAATGGATGGAGGAGAAAGAACGAATCCCTGAAATAAAGGAAATTAACAGAAAAAGATCAGTCAACTTACGGTTTTCACTTGAAACTTTGCGAGAACCGCAATGTTTCCGCAATGCTTTCGCAATGCTTGTTTTTCATTCTTTTCCTTCGGTTTTCAACCCTTTTCTTTCCTATTGTACATAAGTCCTAATTTAGCTACCTTCTTCTAATTCTCATATTTAAGCATAGGTTTAGGCTAAATGCTATCAAAAACACCTAAGAGTGAACATCTTTCTAAGCCAATTAAGTCCTAAAAAGGTCACTTTTGGAGACGTAACACACCCCCAAACTTAAGGTTTTGCTTGTCCTCAAGCAATCTAAGGACTTTCCTAGGCTGCTGTTTCTTCTTCTTTAACCACTTACTAACTCCCCTATATCTCTATCTATAGCACTGCTGTCCTGTGACACACTTCTAAGCTTAAAACTACCCTCTTATCTAGCTTCTTCTGACTTCGCCTGCCTAACACTCCATCTGCTTTTATTAACTCCCTACAACTGATCTTTTTGCTTTTGTCATATCATGCCACTATCCCTAAGGTTTCAAATTCTGCCTAGCTTTACCTCAGACTCAGTACATGCTTCTAGCTTTATTTTTAATGTGTCTAGGATTCCTTAGAGTCATGCCAGTCTTAGTATTAACGGTGACAGTAGTACTTTTAAAGAACAACCTAAACCCTGGCATCACTACATTGGATAAACACTCATCTCCCTAAACAACCCTACAAGTTACAACTTTGTGCTTAGCTAATTGAGGATCAGAGTTCTTTTTAAATAGGACACCTAAGCCACAAAGTTATAACTCCTAGGTATACATTCTTCTTCCCTATTCTTTTCCTTTTTCTTACTTAGGTGGAGCCTCTCCTTTGGTTGCCTTTTGATGCAATGCCACTTGTGGGTCACACACTTGGCACTGATTACTTAACAACCTAAGAAAGACCCCCCTCTTTATTCTATTTTGCATTTTTTTTTCTTCAGTTTCATCAATTTTTTGTCAAGGAGAAGAAGAATGCTTATGTTTCCAAGGGAGAGAGGAATGTTCCTAGGCCTAGGGTGGCCTCCCCCAAACTTCAACTACTCATTGTCCCCAATGAGTGTCTGAGGTGGCACACCCCCAAACTATCCTAGAAGCATCTAGTCTAAGGTAAAACAAAGAGAATCTAAAGCCCTAGGCATAGACAGAACATTGAAAAGAAAATATCACAGCAGCAGTAATTTTAAAAACAGAGAGTCAAGGGCTTAAAGCTGTGCATGCTGAGCTTTTTGAGAGGTTGTTTTAAACTATCAAAGGGTGTCCTATGACACTCATCCAGCATGCATTTAGATAAACTATATAAGGTAGTCATGCTAGCCGCAAAAGATAGAATTTAAACAGACCACAGCCTAGCTAAACAGACAGTCCAAAACATGCTTTCAGTAATAAAAATTGCGGGGACCGCAATTATTTCGCAATTAAGTCAGGGCAGATATAACAGTGATTAAGGCCCCTAAACATGCTCTTTCCAGTCATTCAAGCTCTTCTAAAAATAAAACAAAACTAACCTACCTAGTTACCTATCATCAGACTATACTAAGCAAAATTAAAAACATAAAACTAAGCATCTAAAACAGATCAAAAGTGTACTAAAAACCGCATAATTCACATAGTCTATCAGAAAGCAGAAAATTGTTTTTTTTTTTCTAAGGGAACAGCAATACTCCCTTCAGTGCAATTCAAACCAGCACTCAAACATCTTCATCCTCATCTGGTTGTCGTGGTCGTGGAGGCACCCATGGAGTCAGGAAATTTGTGGGGAAGTCAGGGAAGATGCATCCAAGTTGGTCTGCAACTTCCTTGTCCCGAGCCTGCGCATAAGTGGCCCATTGAGCCATCCTCCTTTGCATATCCATCAGGCACGCCATGGATAGTGACTGATCAACAGCCAGCCTATCCAGTTCAAACTCCATATTCCCCTTCCTCTTTAGCCTCAAGCTAGCAGGCAACTCCAAGTGGCCTGTGTAAGCCATCTGCTGCTCCAGTCGCTCAGTGGGGACTCCTGCAAGCAAACATAGTTTGGTTATGGTGTTAGGGAAAAACAGTGGTCCCTTACCCTTCTTGGCGCACTCAGCAATGGCGGCCGACATGATTTCACCCACATTGACCGTGAGACCTCGCATAATGGCATAGACCAGCAGCGATCTGCTCTGGTTGATGGTCGTCTCATGGGTCACAGGGGACAGCTTCCTGATAACTCCATTTTGGAGCTATTAAATACGTCCTAATTATAGCTAAAGACCGCTTCCAATTGATTAAATGTATCTCTTTTGTAGGAGAAAAGCGGCAAAGAGCTCGTGCGTCCATTGGGCATGTTCGAGCGCTTAAAGCAGAGTTTTAGCGCCCCGGGAATGCATCGGGAAGAGGGGAGTTTGTTCCGTGAAGAAACGGGCCAAAACAGCCTTGGAGAGGCAAAGCATCAGCCCCAAACCCGAGAGCCAGCGTCGAGCTATAGCGTCGAGACGCTGGCTCGACGCTGGAAAAACCCGAGAGCAAGCGTCGAGTGATAGCGTCGAGACGCTAGCTCGACGCTGCCCTGGCGTCGAGACCCTGCTTGGCGTCGAGACGCTCCGGAGGAGGCGCGCGCAGGAAATTCATCGGGGCAGCGTCGCGACGCTGGCCTTGCGTCGCGACGCCAGCGCGCGCGCGCGCGGATCACTTAGGGCACAGCGTCGAGACGCTGGCCTAGCGTCTCGACGCTACGACGAAGGCAGTAGCTAAAAGACGATTTTTCTGCACTTTTTTGGCATTCTTCTCGAAGCTTCATCTTCTTCCTCTCTCAGCCGATTTGGACGATTCTTCTTCCCTTCTTCCCCATTTTCTCTCTATATTTCGTGGAGCTCCGCCATTGTTGGCATGTTAGCGAGCTCCACTCCCATTTGTAATACGTAGATGAACTCTTCCATGGTCGTTGGTGGAGCGGGATTGACGATCCGCGCCATGAGCGGCTAAGGTAAGGGTGACGGTTTGGGATTTTGTTTAGGGGAATTTTGTTAGACATTATTGCTTTGATAATCTGAGTATGAATTTGCATATTGGTTCTGTTTACATAGCATTTATTTACTTTGCTTAATCCAACGCGCATGCTAGATTATGTTGATTGACACTCGGATAGTTTCGCATGTTGTGTATGTTAAAGAGTAGCGATGCCGTGCCTCTCACTGCTCGACTAAGTAACACAGGTAAATAGAACTAAATCGAAGTATCGGGTCGGGTAGGATAATTGTTGGTTGCATACGGCGTTTGCGGGCAACCTACTAGCAATTAGAATTCACGCCCGAATGTTCGTCGCGGTTAGCTAGTAACTGTCTAAATTCATCTTAGGACTGATCATCTTAATGTGAGATTAGATAACGTGTAATTAGGACTGTGTGGCCTAATTAAAATCCATGAAGTCGGCTACTTTGGGGCTTCTCTGGTAGTCGTCCGCGTGCTTAGTAAATTGAATCCCATGTTATTAGAATTAAATGATAAGTTGTATTTGTCTAACAATTGACCCCCAGACTCCCCAAACCGTACACACGTTTTCTACATATTATTTCTTTCTTCCGTTAGCTTTCGTATTGATTTCCTATTTGCATGATAAAACCCCCCGTTACCAATTAATCGATCAAATCCCAATTTCATTAGTAAATTCAACTCTCCTATTCCTTGGATCGACCCTGTTACCACTGGCTGCAAAGCCTTGGCAATAGGCATTATAAATTTATTTTGGCAAGCCTCGACAGCTTGAGTTTATAGCGATAGTTCAAAAATATCGTTACCAAAATTGGCGCCGTTGCCGGGGAATAGGCAATTGGTTGAATTTATGATTGGAGTTTGAATTTGATTTATTGATGGTTGACTGAAAATTTTTTCCGTTTGTATGTTGTATGTTTAGATTTTTGTTTGTGTATGACCCGTTCCTCTGAGGGTAGTTTGCAGTATATTCCTGAGATTGACAGAGAGGAGCGGCGGTTGCGTAGAGAAGCCCGGGAGGGGCAAGGAACGTTTGAAAGAGAAGAAGGCAATCCCTTCTTATTTGACGAGATGGCGCAAGGTGATGCGCCACGGACGCTGAAGCAACTGGCAGCGCCAGACCTGAACCTGCAGCCCTTGTGCATTAACTACCCCGTGGTAGCAGGTAACTTCGAACTGAAATCTGGTTTAATTCACCAGTTACCTTCTTTCCATGGAAATGCAGGTGAGGACGCGAACAAGCATTTGATGGAGTTCCATTGCGTCTGCGCGGGGATGAAGCCCGCAGGGGTCACGGAAGAGCAGCTGAACATGAGGGCATTCCCCTTCACGCTCAAGGACAAGGCCAAGGATTGGCTGTATTATTTGCCTTCCGGATCCATCACCACGTGGCAGGACATGAAGCGGGTATTTTTGGAGAAATACTTTCCCGCGTCCTTGGCCACCACTCTGCGGAAGAGAATATATGGGATCACCCAGGATGTAGGTGAGTCCCTGCATGAGTATTGGGAACGCTTTGGGCGCCTGTGCGCGAGTTTCCCACACCACCAGATCGCCGATCAGCTGCTCATACAGTATTTTTATGAGGGGATGACGCCCCACGACAGGCAGATGATCGATGCAGCGAGTGGAGGGGCACTGATTGACAAGACCCCAGTTGAGGCCAAGCAGCTCATTGCAAATATGGCCACCAATTCGCAGCAGTTTGGGATCAGGGGGCAAGGACAAGTGCACAGCGTGGCTCAGAGCCATGAGATGTCTGAAATGAGGGCCCAGGTGGCCGAGATAGGTAGTATGTTGAAGAAAATTGTTGGAGGACAACGCGAAGAGGCGGAGGTCAATGCAATCGGGGGGTATGCTTCCAACCCGAGGAAGTATGATCCATATGCTAACACTTACAACCCCGGTTGGCGTGACCATCCTAACTTCAGCTATGGGAACAGGGAAGGACAAACTCGCTTCCAAGGCCAGTCCCAGGATAGGCCTAACTCTTCCACCCAAGCTCAAGCCTCGAGCTCCTCCAGCTCACTTGAAGATATGGTCAGGACCATCGTGACTAGCACCAGCCAGTTCCAGAAAGAGGCTCGCGAGGAGCTTAATTCTCATAAGGCAGAGCTGCAGAATTTGAACAAGCAGCTGACACAAATGGCGGTGTCTATTAGTAAGATCGAGAGCAAGAGCTCGGGGAAGCTTCCTTCCCAAACTACAGTTAACTCATGTGAAAATGTGAGTGCCATTCAGCTGCGCAGTGGGAAGTCACTTTCCACCAAAGCTGCGAAGGAAGCCACGGACAGCCTGAACGAGTCCATCCCGATTGCTCTTGAGACTCAGAATGAGAAAAGAAATGAGAAGGTCAGTGTGCCTGTGGATGTTGCCAAAGCACCATTCCCGAGTAGGCTTGCGAAGCCTACTTTGGAATCCGATGACGAGGAGGTCCTGCGAACCTTCCAGAAGGTGATGGTGAATATCCCGCTCCTAGAGGCAGTCAGTCCAGTGCCCAAGTATGCAAAATTTCTAAGGAGCTGGTGCACTACGAAGAGGAAGTCCAGAGGGACTGAGAAAAAGAAAGAGAACGTCTCTGCCTTACTCCCAGGTACGTTGCCTGCAAAGTGCGACGATCCAGGTACTTTTACTATCCCGTGCACTATAGGTAGTAAAATTGTTCATAACGCCATGTTAGACCTAGGAGCTTCTGTTAATGTTATGTCTTATGCATTATATCGTGAACTGAATTTGAATGAAATGCATGAATGTAATGTTTCTGTTCAGTTGGCTAATGGGTCGAGCATCTGTCCTAGGGGGAAGGTAGAGGATGTTTTAGTTAGAGTCGGGAATATGACGTTTCCCGCCGATTTCCTTGTTTTAGATATGAAAGAAAATTCATTGCATGCTTCGTCCTCTATGCTGTTAGGACGCCCTTTTCTTAAGACCGCTAGGGTCAAAATCGATGTGTATAAGGGCGTCGTTTCGTTAGAGTTTGATGATACTTTACATGAGTTTTCTTTATTTGATGGGAAATCTGTTGCGAATGTTTCTGTTGTTTGTGAGCATGATGAGAATGGGAGTCTACCCTCGCGCTTGAGGGATGGTTCCCATGTCTCGGTTAAAATTTCTGATTTAAATTTGATGGATGATACTGCTGGATTTTGCACTAACATGTCTAATATTCACGTGCCCGAGGCACGAAGAGTGCAAAATGTTTTTCAGGTGGATGGAAAAGGTGTGGCCATGGGCAAGTATGGATCGTCCCCCGCACCTACAGACTATGGATGAGTCTGTTGAGAGAATACAGTCGAGCAACCGACTTTAAAAATTTTGCGCTTCTCGGAGGCACCCGAGTGTTGAACTGTTTTTATGCTTTAGTTTAGTTTTATTGCTTTTTAGTATTAATTTAGCTTGCTGTTTTTTTTTAGGGAATCGAGGATGAGAAGACAATTTTGGGCTCTAATGCGTTCGTGCGCCGCTTCCTCGCCCTCGCCAGCTTCACCAAGAGTCAGGGAAGTGTATTTCTGCTTCCCTTTTACTTTGATGTATCTGACTGGTTGGCATTGAGGACAATGCCAAATTTTGAAGTTGGGGGTGGAGTAGTCCGATGGATATGCATGTGTAGTTTGTTGAGAAGTGTTATAAAGATATTGAAGTGCTTGGGACTCTGTTTACTGTTTTCTGACTGTGATAGCCTAGGAAATGCATTTTGGAATTCTGAGCATGTTCATAATCGAGTTTTTGCATGAGTTTTGTGTTTATTAGGTTCATGTCAAAAATTTTAAAATTTTTTCTGTTGCTCCCTTGCACTCATCGCGCACTTAGCAACTTCTCCCTAGATTCCGTAAGCTTGGTTTATCGCATGTTTAGCTTATTCTCGTTGTCACCCCGAAAGGCACCCTTAGGTAGCTTGTTGCATGAGAGTTAGTAGCTAATTAATTGAGGAAGCATGTGCTTAGCCTAATGTAAAAAAAATATAGAAAAGCATGTTTTGTAGAAAAGTTCCTCTCGAGGCGCTCCTCCTTCTTTTTAAGCGCTTAAAAGAAGTGAGCGTTAGTCCTTAAAAACGTGAAGTTTTATGCATGAATTTGACGTGTTAGGCAGCTCGAGTAGGAAAGAAAAAGAAATGAAAAGTTGGTTCGAAGAACCCAAATAAAAGAGTACAAAGTACTTTTGAAAAGAAAGGAAAAGAATGAGAAAATAATTAGGTCTCTTAATTTGTTTCTCTCTCTCGTGTAAGTCAAGTGTAGCTGTTCTTAAACGCTAGAAGTAGGGGGAAAACGGGATGTGCGTTGCATGTTGGTTTTCCGGGTTTACGTGAGTTTAGGGGTGGTTGTCTAGCACACACACACGTTAGGGGGCAAGAGTTAATTTTTGATATGTCCTAGTTAATGCATGAACAAAATGTTTCCATGATTATGCTCGTGTTTAAATTTCAATATGCATGGAGGTTTGAGTTAGAAAATATGTAAACGCGTCCTTAGAGTCAATGTTTTTGTAGTGCTTGCTCGAGGACTAGCAATGTTTAAGTTGGGGGTGTTTGATAACTCCATTTTGGAGCTATTAAATACGTCCTAATTATAGCTAAAGACCGCTTCCAATTGATTAAATGTATCTCTTTTGTAGGAGAAAAGCGGCAAAGAGCTCGTGCGTCCATTGGGCATGTTCGAGCGCTTAAAGCAGAGTTTTAGCGCCCCGGGAATGCATCGGGAAGAGGGGAGTTTGTTCCGTGAAGAAACGGGCCAAAACAGCCTTGGAGAAGCAAAGCATCAGCCCCAAACCCGAGAGCCAGCGTCGAGCTATAGCGTCGAGACGCTGGCTCGACGCTGGAAAAACCCGAGAGCAAGCGTCGAGTGATAGCGTCGAGACGCTAGCTCGACGCTGCCCTGGCGTCGAGACCCTGCTTGGCGTCGAGACGCTCCGGAGGAGGCGCGCGCAGGAAATTCATCGGGGCAGCGTCGCGACGCTGGCCTTGCGTCGCGACGCCAGCGCGCGCGCGCGCGGATCACTTAGGGCACAGCGTCGAGACGCTGGCCTAGCGTCTCGACGCTACGACGAAGGCAGTAGCTAAAAGACGATTTTTCTGCACTTTTTTGGCATTCTTCTCGAAGCTTCATCTTTTTCCTCTCTCAGCCGATTTGGACGATTCTTCTTCCCTTCTTCCCCATTTTCTCTCTATATTTCGTGGAGCTCCGCCATTGTTGGCATGTTAGCGAGCTCCACTCCCATTTGTAATACGTAGATGAACTCTTCCATGGTCGTTGGTGGAGCGGGATTGACGATCCGCGCCATGAGCGGCTAAGGTAAGGGTGACGGTTTGGGATTTTGTTTAGGGGAATTTTGTTAGACATTATTGCTTTGATAATCTGAGTATGAATTTGCATATTGGTTCTGTTTACATAGCATTTATTTACTTTGCTTAATCCAACGCGCATGCTAGATTATGTTGATTGACACTCGGATAGTTTCGCATGTTGTGTATGTTAAAGAGTAGCGATGCCGTGCCTCTCACTGCTCGACTAAGTAACACAGGTAAATAGAACTAAATCGAAGTATCGGGTCGGGTAGGATAATTGTTGGTTGCATACGGCGTTTGCGGGCAACCTACTAGCAATTAGAATTCACGCCCGAATGTTCGTCGCGGTTAGCTAGTAACTGTCTAAATTCATCTTAGGACTGATCATCTTAATGTGAGATTAGATAACGTGTAATTAGGACTGTGTGGCCTAATTAAAATCCATGAAGTCGGCTACTTTGGGGCTTCTCTGGTAGTCGTCCGCGTGCTTAGTAAATTGAATCCCATGTTATTAGAATTAAATGATAAGTTGTATTTGTGTAACAATTGACCCCGAGACTCCCCAAACCGTACACACGTTTTCTACATATTATTTCTTTCTTCCGTTAGCTTTCGTATTGATTTCCTATTTGCATGATAAAACCCCCCGTTACCAATTAATCGATCAAATCCCAATTTCATTAGTAAATTCAACTCTCCTATTCCTTGGATCGACCCTGTTACCACTGGCTGCAAAGCCTTGGCAATAGGCATTATAAATTTATTTTGGCAAGCCTCGACAGCTTGAGTTTATAGCGATAGTTCAAAAATATCGTTACCACTTCCTCCTTACAAAGGCAAACCATACAGCTGCCTTTGCTGTCAGGTTGGCACTCATGAGGGTGTGCCTCCCATTGCGTGATACAGTCCACGCTGCTTCAGGCTGGCCAATGGTTCGAATGGCCTCCTCCAGCACTGCCTCAGTAGGCTCATCAACGATCCGTGCATAATCAGTGTGTCTTTGGCCCTTGAGGCCATAAGCTTCGTTGATGGCTTTTGCTGAGTAGTCCACCTCTACTCCCCTCACCACAGAGAGCCCCTCTTCAGAGTTTTGCAGGTTGGCGTAGAAGTCATATACCATAGCTGTGTAAGCCGGATTGGGTGGCCTACACAACTCCTCCCAGCTGTGATTGATAATCCCTGCGCGCAAGAACTGCGGCAGGTCAGCAGGTCTGTCGAGGAAGCCCTTCTCGTGCAGCAGCTCCCTTTTTCTCAACTCAATGCCTCTGGACCCAGCGTCAGAGGACACATACCTCACTGATTGAGGCTCATCTTCAGGGTAAAGCTTGGCTTTCCCTTTGTCTGCTGGCTTGGATGATTCTGCAGCCTCAACCTTGAGTCTTTTGAGCGATGGCTCAGTGCTTTCTTTGTCTGCTGAAAGCGCCCTCTTGGCCTTCTTCTTCTTCTTGAGCTTTTTGGATCGCTTGGCCTTGAGAATCTTGGCCTTCTTCTTCTTCTTGAGCTTAGCCTTCATGGTGATCTGCTGGAGGCAGGCTCCCAGTGTCTCCTCCATGGAATCATCCTGTTGTGCAGGACTCGCTGGACTAGCTTCCCTCACAGGTGAGAAAACCTCCTCGTCCTCACCTTCCCCACTGCCCTGCGTTGATTCTTGGTACTCCCCATATGGGAATTCAGGGTCAGGCCGTGGGGTAGTGTGCGACGGCGTGGTGCTTTGCTCTGCTGTAGGTGTCTGTGCAGAACTCAGTGGTGAAGAAGACAACTCAGGGCTCTGTGCAGGCGGCGATGAAGAGAGCTCTGGGCTCTACCCTGGTTCAGATGGTGAAGGGCTGTGCGCAGGCGATGCAGATGGCGACGAACCCTTCTTGGTTGACTCGTGGGACGCACGATCCGTTTCTTGACTCTCCACAGAAGGAGTCTTTGCTTTGCTTGGTTCGGCGGCCGTCTCGACACTCCACCGGCGCTTCTTGGGTGTGCCTGCTGGTTCAGAGGGTCCAGCAGGGATTTCTGTGACAACCCTCCACTTCTTCCTACGGATCGGAAGCTTGGGAAGACGTTCGGTGCGTGCAGCACCAGCATCTGCGAGGGCAAGAAGTGCTTCCCTCGCAGCCGTTTCAGCTTCATCAGCCCTTTTCTTGGCCGCAGATCTTTCAGCCCTCGTGAGTACCATTGTTGGATCTTGGAGATTTGGAGAGAAGAATCAAAGATGAAAAGAATCGCAGCTTTCTTGGAAATCAGAGAGTGGGAGAATCGTATCGATCGAGCGCCTTCTAACGGCTATAAAGGAAACGGATAAATCCCAACGGCTATATTTTGCGGATCCTGCAAATCCAGCACAATTTTAGGGATTTTTTTCATCTAAATGGCAAACTTTGCTCGTCCGTATCTTTTATTTGGCTCAATCTTTTCTTGATTTTTAAAGCTGGAGTTACTCTCCTTGATCCCCTCTTTCGATTCCCTACAAAAAGAAATAAAAGCAATATTAAATTCGTAATTAAAATCATACAACAAAACACACAAACGATAACCGGAAAATCGCAAAAAAAATAAACTAAGGCATGAGCCTTATGTTGACGAGCACAGCAATCACTCGTCCTCTCTCGTTCTCGTTTTCATGCTTCAGTCAAGAGGAAGGACGAGAGAGTCTTCACATCTCCTTCCTCATAGTAGTGCTTCAATCTTGCACCATTAACCATAAACGGTTGGCCTTGCTGCAAGTTCTTTATCTCTATGGCACCATGAACAAACACATTAGTAATCACAAATGGACCTGACCATCTAGACTTAAGTTTCCCTGGAAAGAGTTTCAACCGTGAGTTAAACAACAAGACAAGTTGACCCTTCTTAAAGTCCTTAACTCTAAGTCTACTATCGTGCCAAATCTTGGTCTTTTCCTTATACATTTTAGCATTTTCATAGGCCATATGTCTAAGCTCATCAAGCTCATGTAATTGCAGAGACCGCAATGTTCCCGCATCCTTTACACAAAAATTCAATTCCTTCATGGCCCAAAATGCTTTGTTTTCTAACTCAAGTGGTAAGTGACAAGTCTTGCCATATACCAGCCTATAAGGAGACATACCTAGGGGTGTCTTATATGCTGTCCTATAAGCCCAAAGTGCATCCTCAAGCTTGAAGGACCAGTCTTTCCTATTAGGTTTGACCACTTTTTCTAGGATGTTCTTAATTTCCCTATTTGAAATTTCAGCCTGTCCATTCGAGTGTGGGTGATAGGGAGTGGCTACTCTATGTCTAATGTTATACTTAGCCAACACTCTCTCCATAGCCTTGTTAATGAAATGTGATCCCTCATCACTAATGATGGCACGATGTGTCCCAAACCTAGTAAAAATGTGCCTATGCAAGAATTTGGTGACTGTTTTAGCATCATTATTAGGACATGCTTTGGCTTCTACCCACTTGGACACATAGTCTACTGCCACTAATATGTAAAGGTTACCTGATGATGGAGGGAATGGCCCCATGAAGTCAATGCCCCACACATCAAAGAGCTCCAACTCTAAGATGTAGGTGAGGGGCATCTCATCCTTTCGACTGAGGTTACCTGTTCTTTGGCATTCATCACAGCTGTGGGCATAGTTGTGGGCATCTTTGAAGATCGTTGGCCAATAGTAGCCACTCTGAAATACCTTTGCAGCTGTTCTTTGGCCACCAAAGTGTCCACCATAAGGAGCTGTGTGACAGTGCTGCAGCACAGACCTTGCTTCAGCAGCTGAAACACACTTCCTTAGCAAGCCATCAGCACAGGTTCTGTAAAGTGTGGGGTCATCCCAGATGAATTTCCTTGCTTCATGAAGGAACCTCTTCTTCTCTTGTCCTCCCTTGAAAACTGGTAATACCTGTGATGCACGGAAGTTAGCAATGTCAGCAAACCAAGGTTCCTCATTGTTATCACGATGAGTCAAAACAAAGACATGTTCATCAATAAAAGCATCAGAAATTGCGGGCTCCGCAATTTTTTCGCAATTGTGCTGCAATCGAGAAAGGTGATCCGCAACCACATTTTCACATCCTTTCTTGTCTCGAATGTCCAAATCAAATTCCTGCAGCAATAACACCCACCTAATCAACCTAGGCTTGGCATCAGCCTTCCTCATAAGATATTTCAAGGCAGAATGGTCAGTGTATACAATTGTCCTAGTGCCTACAATATAGTTCCTGAATTTCTCACAAGCAAACACTACAGCAAGCATCTCTTTCTCAGTGGTTGTATAATTACATTGAGCCTCATTCAAGGTCTTACTAGCATAATAGACAGGGTGTGTTAGCTTGTCAATCTTCTGTCCTAACATGACCCCCACAGCATAGTCACTAGCATCACATAACATCTCAAATGGGAGATCCCAATCTGGCCCTACTATAACAGGTGCGGTGACTAGTGCTTTCTTAAGGGTGGTCCAAGCTACTACACATTCCTTAGAGAAGATGAATGGCCTATTTAGTTCTAGCAGCTCACACAGAGGCTTGGCGATCTTAGAAAAGTCCTTAATGAACCTTCTGTAGAAACCAGCATGCCCTAAGAAACTCCTAATGGCCTTGACATTCTGAGGCTCTACCAACTTCTCTATGATTTCTATCTTTGCCCTGTCAACTTCTACACCTGCCCTTGACACTCGATGACCTAAGACAATCCCCTCATCTACCATGAAGTGACACTTTTCCCAATTAAGGACTAAATTAGTCTCTTCACATCTGGCAAGGACTTGTCCTAAATTCTCTAGACAGTTGGTAAAGGAATCCCCAAAGACTGAGAAATCATCCATGAATATTTCTATCATGGACTCATCCAAGTCAGAAAAGATTGCCAACATGCACCTTTGGAATGTTGCCGGTGCATTGCATAAGCCAAAAGGCATTCTGCGAAAGGCAAAAGTTCCAAAAGGGCAAGTGAAGGTAGTCTTTTCTTGGTCTTTGGGGTCTATAGTAATCTGGTTATACCCTGAATAACCGTCTAGGAAACAGTAATAGGCTCTACCAGCTATTCTGTCTAACATTTGGTCAATGAATGGCAGAGGGAAGTGGTCTTTTTTAGTTTCTTTATTTAGTTTCCTATAATCCATACATACTCTCCATCCTGTGACAGTCCTAGTTGGAATCAGTTCATTGTTCTCATTGACTACCACAGTCATCCCCCCCTTTTTAGGTACACATTGTATAGGGCTCACCCACTGGCTACTAGCTATGGGAAAGATCACACCAGCATCTAACCATTTTATTATTTCTTTCTTAACTACCTCTTTCATTGAGGGATTCAGCCTACGTTGATGATCTACTCTAGGTGTGTGCTCTTCCTCTAGTATAATCTTATGCATGCAATAAGAAGGGCTAATGCCTCTAATATCAGCAATAGTCCATGCAATAGCCTTCCTATGTTGCTTAAGGAGTAAAATTAAATCAACCTCATGCTGTTCACTTAGCTTAGAAGAAATAATTACAGGCAAAGTCTCATTATTCCCTAAATATGCATACTTGAGGTGAGTGGGGAGTGGCTTTAATTCTAATACAGGTGGATGCTCAATGGATGGCTTTAACGGATTTAAGGATCTATCAGTTAATTCTACATTCATACATACATGCTGAGGGTTATTTACAGATATGTCCATTATCTCAGCTATGTTTAAGTCAGTTAATTCTAAACCTACATACTCATTGGCATGCTTGGTTAATAATACATGCTCCAATTGTTCCTCCATTAAGGAGTCTACTACGTCCATGCTAGCACAGGATTCAAGGTCAGAGGGGTACCTTAAAGCTTTATATACACTAAACTTCACCTCCTCATCATGAACCCTCATAGTGAGCTCACCTTTTTGGACGTCTATCAGTGCCCTACCTGTGGCTAGAAATGGTCTGCCTAACAGGATGGGGACCTCCTTGTCTGCTTCATAATCCAGGATAATGAAATCTGCAAGGAAAATAAACTTGTCAACCTTTACTAAAATATCCTCAATTTTACCTTCTGGATATGCAATGGATCTGTCTGCTAATTGTAAAGTGACAGTGGTTGGACGTGCTTCTCCTATTCCCAACTGGCGGAATAGTGATAGGGGCATGAGGTTTATGCTGGCGCCCAGGTCACAAAGCGCTCTGCCCACGTGCTTGCCTCCAAGTTCTACAGGTAAGGTGAAGGAACCAGGATCCTTCTCCTTCTTAGGCAGCTTGTTTTGGAGTATGGCACTGCACTCCTCAGTGAGGTTTACTGTTTCAAACTCACCAATTATTTTTTTGTTAGTAATAATGTCTTTCAAAAACTTTACATAGGAAGGCATAGACTGTAAAACTTCTACAAAAGGAATGTTGACATGCACTTGCTTAAGAATTTCTAAGAATTTATTAAAGTGCACTTCTTGTTCCTGCTTCTTCTTAAGCCTTCGAGGATATGGAGGTGGTGGCACATATGCAGGCACGTCAGGGCGCCTTAGGATAGGTGGAGGCCTTGGAATTTCTTCTATCTCCTCAATAATTGGCTCTAGCTTGGCTCCTGATGTGCTAGTTGGTGGTGGACCTTTGTTTGGCAGAGACTTCAGTGGAGCACTAGACTCAGTGTTCTCTACTCTCTTTGGTGTGTCCTTTGTGTTGCTCACCAAGGGTCTACCACTTCTAAGTTCAATTGCTTGAACTTGTTCTTTACCATCTCTCCTTGGCACCTCGGTGTCAGCAGGGAGTCTACCTTGGGGCCTACTCTTGAGTTCATTGGCCAATTGACCTATTTGGTTCTCTAGGCTCCTAAGAGTAGCTTGCTGGCTTTGAAGAGTGGCATCATTCTTAGCTATGTATTCCTTGAGTAAGTTTTCTACAGAAGATCCTACAGGTTGGTTGTATGGTTTTTGATACATTGATTGGTTATGTTGGGGAGTGAAACCAGGTGTTCCACTTGGTCTAGGCTGGTTAGGATTTTGGTTAGCATTTTGTTGGCCACCCCATGACAGGTTTGGGTGGTTCCTCCACCCAGGGTTATAAGTATTTGAATAGGGGTTGTTCCTAGGCTGCTGCTGGCTTCCAATGTAGCAGACTGAGGCTGGATTCCCAGGGCAGTATTCATACAGATGCCCTTCCCCACAGAATCCACATACAAGTGTCTCACCTTGACTTGGTTGGGTGCCCATTGACATGGCGGTAGCGGTGTTGGCACTTGTTTGGAGATTGGCTTGAGCCATTTGCTTAACTAGGTTGGTCAGGGCATTTATTTGGGTGCTCATTGCACTTAGAGCATCCTTGTCTTGAGCCCTAGTTGGCTCAACTGGATCATCTGACCACCTACAGTGAGATGCTGAGATCTTCTCCAAGATCTCATAGGCCTCGTTGTAACTCTTGGACAACATGGAACCACCAGCAGATGAATTTAAGACTTGCCTAGTGCTGGGGTTGCATCCTTTGAAAAAGACTTCAATTTGGATACACCATGGGATGCCATGATGTGGAAATTTAAGAAGAAGGTATCACTGACTCCTAAGAAGTTCCTAAGATGGTTGTGGGGGTCCTCATTTTCTATTCCAAAGAATTGTCCCACAGTGGACAACATTTGGAACATCACTGGCTTTAACTCGAATGAGTTGGCAGTGATTTCAGGACGGATTATGCTGGGGTTCAGCTCCCCAGGCATAGGTACTAAATATGAAAGAATGGCACTATTCTTGTCATTCGCTATTTCGATGGGGTTGCGAATGACAGGTACCTGATTTGGAACTATCTCGTCCATTTCTTCGATTTCAGGTATGATTTGAGGTATAGGAGGTTGTTTAAAGAGTCGTTTCTTTGCTTTGTTTCTAGCTCTAAGTAGTCTCTCAGGCTCAGGATTGAACTCTAGATTTCTACTTGAAGGCTCACTCATAAACTACCCCAATAGTACCTGCAAAAGAAATGAAACAGATCAGCTTCAATAGGCAATAAATTTAGTGTTTCAAACTTAACAAACTTCGTTTTCACTTAAAATAAATCCCCGGCAGCGGCGCCAAAAACTTGTTGCGTGCTCAATGTGTTAAAATAATTAGGCAATAAAGGAGATAGAGCACTCAGAACATGCAAGCATACATGATCTTATAGCAAGTAGTAAGTATATTTCATTCGTTTTCCCACAGAGATTTATTTTTAGCTATTCGCGAAGTGTTTTGTTAAGAAAGAAGGGGTGGATTTGATGGGGTAAAATTGGTTTTTAATTATCTACTTTTTGCTGAATGTGTAAAGGGTAGCAACATAAACGAGAACAAGTGAAAGCTAAACTCAAATGAAAAGAGACGAGATTAATAAATGAAGGTAAAGACAGCTAAATAGAATGGAAACTTAGACGGAATTGCGGGGACCGCAATTCTACCGCAATTATAATAACAGCGAAAGTGTGTAAATGGGTGAATTAAGGCCTACTAATGACTATCCTATAGGCATTTTTATACGATTCTCAAGCACTGGATCTACTCTCTATACATCAAACTATCTCAATCTCATGTATCGTCCGATTCCATGCATTAGATTCTTTACTTTACTCAACTCAAAGTAAGGTCTTAAGCATCTTGTTAAGGCAGAAAGATATTGTTTGTACTAGGGAAACGCCTATTCCTAGGCCGTTTCCTGGTTACCTTGAAAGGCTGGCATGATAATATGACTCTGAACTCTTACTCCTTCCAGAGGTTAGGAGTTCTTTGGACAAAATGGATGGCCAATCGAAATTGCCCGTGGGATGAAGCTTACATACAATCAATGTTCGAGAGCTATCCTACATGCTTGGTTCACGTTTTTTTAGCCTAAAGTGTTGTCATTAGCATGCCCCTAAGTGATTTAGTTACCCATGGATATAAGGAGAACAGAACTAAAGGATAAAACAGACATGCTTAGAAGGGAAATGTGCTTAAAACAGTAAGGGAAAGCAGTAGAATGCAAAGGAACGAAACTGTGAAATGAAGAATCGAGACTTGATTACTTGATTGTTTGAATGGACAAAAGAAATACTTGAAGTAAAGAACAGAAAGACAGAACACAACGAAATGAACTAAACTAGCCACAAGAACAGAAACAACACAAGACAGAAGGGGAAAATGGAAATGAAGAACAAAAACAGTAAAACAGCTTCGAATGTCTCGTTGCAGTCGCCTCGAATGAAGGATGAGAAAGGACAGCCTTGCTTGGATGAATCCAATCGGGAGAGAAGAAGAATCTCCTCTCCTTCCTATCAGATTATCGATTCCAACAGCTGAGCTTCGCAAACCAGCAGACGGCAAAGGAAAACAGGAGAAAAGATGGACTGCGAGAAGACTTCTACGCTTTCGGATGATGTTTGAACCCTCGACTTTGACCCCTATTTATAGTAATCTGCAGGTGCATTTGGGCCAAGGAGAACCATCAATCTTCAACGTCGTACTTCAGAATGGATGGAGGAGAAAGAACGAATCCCTGAAATAAAGGAAATTAACAGAAAAAGATCAGTCAACTTACGGTTTTCACTTGAAACATTGCGAGAACCGCAATGTTTCCGCAATGCTTGTTTTTCATTCTTTTCCTTCGGTTTTCAACCCTTTTCTTTCCTATTGTACATAAGTCCTAATTTAGCTACCTTCTTCTAATTCTCATATTTAAGCATAGGTTTAGG
This sequence comes from Herpetospermum pedunculosum, assembly GCA_028017165.1. NCBI lineage: Eukaryota > Viridiplantae > Streptophyta > Magnoliopsida > Cucurbitales > Cucurbitaceae > Herpetospermum > Herpetospermum pedunculosum. The sequence continues at coordinate 38,199,652 of CM051523.1, read as the reverse complement.
CTAAATGCTATCAAAAACACCTAAGAGTGAACATCTTTCTAAGCCAATTAAGTCCTAAAAAGGTCACTTTTGGAGACGTAACAACAAGTCTTGGCTAGGTGTGAGGAGACCAACCTAGTCCTAAATTGGGAAAAGTGCCACTTCATGGTGGATGAAGGGATTGTCTTAGGTCATAGAGTGTCAAGGGCAGGTGTAGAAGTTGACAGGGAAAAAATTGAAATAATAGAAAAATTGGTGGAACCCCAAAATGTCAAGGCCATTAGAAGTTTCTTAGGGCATGCTGGCTTCTACAGAAGGTTCATTAAGGACTTTTCTAAGATAGCCAAGCCTCTGTGTGAGCTTCTAGAGCTGAATAGGCCATTCATCTTCTCTAAGGAATGTTTAGTAGCTTGGAAAACCCTTAAGAAAGCACTAGTCACAGCACCTATTATAGTAGGGCCAGATTGGGATCTCCCATTTGAGATGTTATGTGATGCTAGTGACTATGCTGTAGGGGTTATGTTAGGACAGAAGAATGACAAGTTAACACACCCTGTCTATTATGCTAGTAAGACACTTAATGAGGCACAATGCAACTACACAACCACTGAGAAGGAGATGCTAGCTGTAGTGTTTGCTTGTGAGAAATTCAGGAATTACATTGTAGGCACTAGAACAATAGTATACACTGACCATTCTGCTTTAAAGTACCTTATGAGGAAGGCTGATGCTAAGCCTAGGTTGATTAGGTGGGTACTGCTGCTGCAAGAGTTTGATCTAGACATTAGAGATAAGAAAGGGAGTGAAAATGTGGTTGCGGATCATCTCTCTAGATTGCAGCATAATTGCGAAAAAATTGCGGAACCCGCAATTTCTGATGCTTTTATTGATGAACATGTCTTTGTATTGACTCATCGTGTTAACGATGAGGAACCTTGGTTTGCTGACATTGCTAACTTCCTTGCATCGCAGGTACTACCAACTTTCAAGGGAGGACAAGAGAAGAAGAGGTTCCTTCATGAAGCAAGGAAATTCATATGGGATGACCCCACACTTTACAAAACATGTGATGACGGTTTGCTAAGGAAGTGTATTTCAGCTGCTGAGGCGAAGTCTGTGCTGCAGCACTGCCACACAGCTCCTTATGGTGGACACTTTGGTGGCCAAAGAACAGCTGCAAAGGTATTTCAGAGTGGCTACTATTGGCCAACGATCTTCAAGGATGCCCACAACTATGCCCACAGCTGTGATGAATGCCAAAGAACAGGTAACCTCAGTCGCAAGGATGAAATGCCTCTCACCTACATCTTAGAGTTGGAGCTCTTTGATGTGTGGGGCATTGACTTCATGAGACCATTTCCCCCATCCTCAGGTAACCTTTACATATTAGTGGCAGTAGATTATGTATCCAAGTGGGTAGAGGCCATAGCATGTCCCAATAATGATGCCAAAACAGTCATAAAATTCTTGCATAGGCACATTTTTACTAGGTTTGGAACACCTCGTGCTATCATTAGTGATGAGGGGACACATTTCATTAATAAGGCTATGGAGAGAGTGTTGGCTAAGTATAACATTAGACATAGAGTAGCCACTCCTTATCACCCACACTCGAATGGTCAGGCCGAAATTTCAAATAGGGAGATTAAGAACATCCTAGAAAAAGTGGTCAAACCTAATAGAAAGGACTGGTCATTTAAACTCGAGGATGCAATTTGGGCATATAGGACTGCATATAAGACACCCCTAGGTATGTCTCCTTACAGACTTGTATATGGTAAAGCTTGTCATCTTCCATTTGAATTAGAAATCAAGGCATTTTGGGCACTAAAAGAGTTGAATTATTGCGTGACCGATGCGGGAACATTGCGGTCTCTGCAATTACATGAGCTTGATGAGCTTAGACATATGTCTTATGAAAATGCCAAAATGTATAAGGAAAAGACCAAGATTTGGCACGATAGTAGACTTAGGATCAAGGACTTTAAGAAAGGCCAACTTGTTTTATTATTTAACTCACGATTGAAATTATTTCCAGGCAAACTTAAGTCTAGATGGTCAGGTCCGTTTGTAATTACTAATGTGTTTGTTCATGGTGCCATCGAGATAAAGAACCTGCAGCAAGGTCAACCATTCATGGTTAATGGTGCAAGGTTGAAGCACTACTATGAGGAAGGAGATGTGAAGACTCTCTCGGCCTTCCTCTTGACTGAAGCGTGAAATTAAGAACGAGAGAGGACGAGTGATTGCTGTGCTCGTCAACATGAGGCTTATGGCTGAGTTTATTTTTTGCGATTTTCCGGTTATCATTTGTGTATAAGTTTGTATGATTTTAATTGCGAATTTGATGTTGATTTTATTTTTTTTTGTAGGGAATCAATAGAGGGAATCAAGGAGATTAAATCCAGCTTTAAAAATCAAGAAAATATTGGGCCAAATGAAAGATACGGTTGAGCAAAGATTGACATTTAAATGGAAAAAATCTCCAACGGTCACTAGAATTGCGCTGGATTTGCAGGATCCGCAAAAATATAGCCGTTGGGATTTTTCCGTTTTCTTTATATCCGTTGAGACGCGCGTTGATCTATACGATTTCCCAAGTATCTGAACTCCAGGAAAGCTGCGATTCTCTTCATCTGTGATTCTTCTCTCCAAACCTCCACGATTCAACAATGGTGCTCACGAGGGCTGACAGATCTGCGGCCAAGAAGAAGGCTGACGACGCTGAAACGGCTGCGAGAGACGCACTGCTTGCCTTGGCTGAGGCTGATGCTGCGCGAACTGAACGACTTCCCAAACTTCCGATTCGCAAGAAGAAGTGGAAGGTCGTCACAGAGATACCTGCTGGACCCTCTGAACCAGCGGGCACACCCAAGAAGCGCAAGTGGAGTATGGCTGTGGCCGAGGAAGGAATCAAGAACAAGACTCCCTCTGTGGAGAGTCAAGAACGAGGCCAGCCATCCCACGAGACAGCCGAGCGCAGCCCTTCACCATCTCCACCGGTTCAAAGCCCTGAGCTCTCCTCATCGCCACCAGCGCAGAGCCCTGAGCTGCCATCATCACCGCAGAGTTCTGCACAGACCCCTACAGCAGCGCAGAGCACCACTCCGTCGTCCACTTGTCCACGGCCTGACCCTGAATTCCCATATGGGGAGTACCAAGAATCGACGCAGGGCAGTGGGGAAGCTGAGGAAGAAGAGGTCTTCTCTCCGTTGAGGGAAGCCAGCCTTGAGAGTCCTGCGCAGAACGATGACTCTATGGAGGAAACACTGGGGGCTTGCCTTCAGCAGATCACCACCAAGGCAAAGCTGAAGAAGAAGAAGGCTGCCAAGATTATCAGGGCTAAGCGGGCCAAGAAAGCAAAGAAGAAGAAGGCCAAGAGGGCACCTTCGTCAGAGAAAGAGAGCGCTGAGCCGTCGCTCAAGAAGCTCAAGATTGAGGCAGCGGAGTCAGCCAAACCAAAGGACAAAGGGAAGGCCAAGCTTTACCCTGAAGATGAGCCTCAGTCAGTGAGGTATGTGTCTTCTGACGCTGAGTCTAGAGGCATGGAGCTGAGGAAGCGAGAGCTGCTGCACGAGAAGGGCTTCCTCGACAGGCCTGCTGACCTGCCGCAATTCTTGCGTGCAGGCATTTCGAATCACAGCTGGGAGGAGTTGTGCAGACCACCCAATCCGGCTTACACAAGCATGGTGTATGACTTCTACGCCAACCTGAGAAATTCTGAAGAGGGGTTGTCTGTGGTCAGGGGAGTAGAAGTGGACTTCTCAGCAAAAGCCATCAACGAAGCCTATGGCCTCAAGGGCCAAAAACATACTGACTATGCGAGGATTGTTGATGAGCCTACTGAGGCAGTCCTGGAAGAGGCCATTCGGACCATAGGCCAGCCTGAAGCATCCTGGACTGTGTCACGCAATGGGAGGCACACTCTCATGAGTGCCAACCTCACAGCTAAGGCGGCTGTATGGTTTTCCTTTGTAAGAAGGAAACTATCCCCAGTGACTCATGAGACCACCATCAACCAGAGCAGATCGCTGCTGGTCTATGCAATCATGCGAGGTCTCACGATCAACGTGGGTAAAGTCATGTCGGCTGCCATTGCTGAATGCGCGAAGAAAGGTAAGGGTCCATTGTTTTTCCCTAATACTATAACTAAACTCTGTTTGCTTGCAGGAGTTCCTATTGAGCGAATGGAGCAGCAGATGGCTTACACGGGCCACTTGGAGCTACCTGCTGGCTTGAGGCTAAAGAGGAAGGGGAACATGGAATTCGAGCTGGATAGGTTGGCTGCTGATCAGTCGCTGTCCATGGCTTGCCTGATGGATATGCAAAGGAGGATGGCTCAATGGGCCACTTACGCACAGGCACGGGACAAGGAAGTTGCTGACCAACTTGGATGCATCTTTCCTGATTTTCCCACGAATCTCCTGAATCCATGGGTGCCTCCACGACCACGACGGCCTGATGAGGATGAAGACATCTGAGTGCTTGTTTGAATTGCACTCAAGGGAGTATTGCTGTTCCCTTAGAAAAAAAAAAAAAAAAAAACAAAATCTGCTTTCTGTTAGACCATGTGAAGTATGCTGTTTTTAGTGAATATTTTGACCTGTTTTAGTTGCTTAGTTTTAAGTTTTTAATTGTTTAGTATAGTCTGATGTTAGCTGAATAGGTAGGTTAGTTTAGTTTTATTTTTGTAGAGCTTGAGTGACTGGAAAAAGCATGCGTAGGGGCCTTAAACATTGATATATCTGCCCTGACTTGATTGCGAAATAATTGCGGAACCCGCAATTTTTATTACCGAATGCATGTTTTGGACTGTCTGTTTAGCTAGGCTGTGATCTGTTTAAATTCTATCTTTTGCTGCTATCATGACTACCTTATATAGCTTATCTTAAAGCATGCTGGATGAGTGTCATAGGACACCCTTTGATAGTTTAAATTAACCTCTAAAAAGCTCAGCATGCATAGCTGTAAGTCCTTGCCTGTCTGTTTTTTCAATTTTCTGCTGCTGTGATATTTTCTTTTAGAATGTTCTGTCTATGCCTAGGGCTTTTAGATTCTCTTTGTTCTACCTTAGACTAGATGCTTCTAGGACAAGTTTGGGGGTGTGCCACCTCAGACACTCATTGGGGACAATGAGTAGTTGAAGTTTGGGGGAGGCCACCCTAGGCCTAGGAACATTCCTCTCTCCCTTAAAACATAAGCATTCTTCTTCTCCTTTAAAAAAAAAAAAAAAAAAAAAAAAAAAAAAAAAGCTGAAAATGAAAAAAGAATAAAAGGGGAGTTTCTCTGAGGTTGCTGAGTAATCAGTGTCAAGTGTGTAACCCACAAGTGGCGTTGCATCAAAAGGCAACCAAAGGAGAGGCTCCACCAAAGTAAGAGAGAAAGAAAAAGAAGAAATAGGGAAGAAGAATGTATACCTAGGAGTTGCAACTTTGTGGCTTAGATGTCCTGAATAAAAAGAACTCTGATCCTCAAATTAGCTAAGCACAAAGTTGTAACTTGTAGGGTTGTTTAGGGAGATGAATGTATATCCAATGTAGTGATGCCAGGGTTTAGGTTGTTCTCTAAAAGTACTACTGTCACCGTTAATACTAAGACTGGCATGACTCTAAGGAATCCTAGACAATTTAAAAATAAAGCTAGAAGCATGTACTGAGTCTGGGGTAAAGCTAGGTAGAATTTGAAACCTTAGGGATAGTGGCATGATATGACAAAAGCAAGTAGATCAGTTGGAGGGAGTTAATGAAAACAGTAGGAGTATTAGGCATGCGAAGTCAGAAGAAGCTAGATAAGAGGATAGTTTTGGACTTAGAAGCGTGTCACAGGAAAGCATTGCTATAGATAAGAATATAGGGGAGTTAGTAAGTGGTTAAAGAAGAAGAAACAGCAGCCTAGGAAAGTCCTTAGATTGCTCGAGGACAAGCAAAACCTTAAGTTTGGGGGTGTGTTACGTCTCCAAAAGTGACCTTTTTAGGACTTAATTATCTTAGAAAGATGTGCACTCTTAGGTGTTTTTGATAGCATTTAGCCTAAACCTATGCTTAAATATGAGAATTAGAAGAAGGTAGCTAAATTAGGACTTATGTACAATAGGAAAGAAAAGGGTTGAAAACCGAAGGAAAAGAATGAAAAACAAGCATTGCGACAGAATTGCGGAAACATTGCTGAAACCGCAATGTTTCAAGTGAAAACCGTAAGTTGACTGATCTTTTTCTGTTAATTTCCGTTATTTCAGGGATTCGTTCTTTCTCCTCCATCCATTCTGAAGTACGACGTTGAAGATTGATGGTTCTCCTTGGCCCAAATACACCTGCAGATTGCTATAAAAGGGGGTCAAAGTCGAGGGTTCAAGCATCATCCGAAAGCGTAGAAGTCTTCTCGCAGCTCCATCTTTTCTCCTGTTTTCCTTTGCCGTCTGTCGGTTTGCGAAGCTCAGCTGTTGGAATCGATAATCTGATAGGAAGGAGAGGAGATTTGTCTTCTCTCCCGATTGGATTCATCCAAGCAAAGTTGATCTTTCTCATCCTTCAGTCGAGGCGGTTGCGACAAGGCGTCCAAGCTCATTTACATGCTTTCTGTCTTTCCTTTCTAATTTCCAGCATTGTTTAGTTGTTGTTTCTGTTCTAGTGGCTAGTTTATTTCATTTCGTTGCCTTCTGTCTTTATGTTATTCAATTTAAGTTTCCTTTTTGTTCATTCCAACAATCAAGTAATCAAAGCATAGTTCATTAATTCACAAGGTTCTCATCTCTTGCTGCTACGGTTTTTCCTTGCTGTTTTCAGTTTATTTCTCTTCTAAGCATGTCTCTTTCGTTTCTTATTTCTGTTCTCCCCATATCCATGAGTAACTAAATCACTTAGGGGCATGCTAATGACAATACTATAGGCTAAAAAACGTGAACCAAGCATGTAGGATAGCTCTCGAAGCATTGATTGTATGTAAGCTTCATCCCACGGGCAATTTCGATTGGTCATCCATTTTGTCCAAAGAACTCCTAACCTCTGGAAGGAGTAAGAGTTCAGAGTCATACACTCATGCTAGCCTTTCAAGGTAGCCAGAAAACGACCTAGGAATAGGCGTTTTCCTAGTACAAACCATAACTTTCTGCTTTAACAAGATGCTTAAGACCTTACTTGGACATGAGTAAACTAAAGAATCTAATGCATGGAATTGGAAGATACATGAGTTTGAGTTAGTTTGATGCATAGTGAGTTGATCCAGTGCTTGAGAATCGTATAAAAATGCCTATAGAGGAGTCGTTAGTAGCCCTTGTTTCTCCATTTTACACACTTTCGCTGTTGTTAGAATTGCGGTAGAATTGCTGTTTCCGCAATTCTGCTTAAGTTACAACTCTGTCTAGCTGTTTTTGCCTTCGTTTATTAATCTCGTCTCTTTTCATTTGAGTTTAGCCTTGACTTGTACTTGTTTATGTTGCTACCCTCTACGTATTCAGTAGGAAATAGACAATTTAAAACCAATTCTAACCCATCAAATCCACCCTTTCTTTCTTAACTTTACACTTCACGAATAGCTTATAATAAATCTCTGTGGGAAAACGAATGAAAAAATACTTACTACTTGCTATAAGATCATGTATGCTTGCATGTTCTGAGTGCTCTTTCTATCTTATTGCTTATTTATTTTAACACATTGAGCACGCAACAGTAACATAAGCTAGAAAACGCGATTGTCCGTCGGCGAAATCTAACTTATGCATGGGTTTAAGCAAGAATAACAAATGCAATCAATTATATAAACCTATTCAGAACCATAAGCATATATTATCAAAATGTAAGAGCCTAACAAATAACCCCTAAATCATCCCGAACCGTTCACAATACCTTAGCCGACCATGGAGAGGATCGTCACAAACGCTCCAACGGAGGCCATGGCTATAATCTCTAAAGTGATTACAAAGGAAAGCTCCAAAACTAGGCCACAAATGGCGGAGCAAAGCAACAAACGGAAGAAAAATCGAGAGGAAGAAGATGATGATCGAAGATGGCTGCTGAAAAATTGTCTTTCAGCTCTTTAAATCCGTCGGAGCGTCGAGACGCTGGGACAGCATCGCGACGCTGCGACCTAATGAATCCACGCTCGCCTCGCGATGGCGTCGAGACGCTAGGCGAGCGTCTCGACGCTGGCCCGATAATTTCCTGCGCGCGCGCCCCTCGGAGCGTCTCGACGCCGGGCAGCGTTCAGCAAGCGTCTCGACGCTTGCTCTCGGGTTTGGGCTGGAAAATTGCCTCTCCTAGGCAATTTTGGTCCGATTCTTCTTGGATCAGCTTGCCCTTTTCCCAATGCATTCTCGAGGCGTTAAAACACCGCTTTTAGCTTCAAAACGAGTCCAATGGACGCATGAGCTCTTCACCGCAAATCTCCTATAAATGGGAGATATTAACAACTTAGATGCGGAATTTAGCTAGAATTAGGAAGTGAATAATAGCTCCAAAATGGAGTTATCACTCTTCTCTTCTGATTTGGGGTTTCCTTCCAAGACAAGTTACTCTTCTCCTTCAACCGAAGCAAAAACTGGACGAGCAGATCTTCTCCTACTCTACTGTATTATCACTGTCGTGTAGCTACGGTTTTAGTATTCTATTGAACTTCCATCTGAACTATTGCTGAATTTGCTTATCATGTTTAATATATTTAAGATTTTTGAAGTTTTGTTGAGTTCTTCCAATATCATGAGTGGCTAGGGTTATAAAGGTTTGCTAGGATGAATTCGTAGGAAATAAATATGTGATTTCAACATGTATATAAGCATGAATGCACTAAGTGAGTGTAAGCTTCAACCCATGAGTGTTTTCGACCGGCCATCCATTATACTCTAAAGAGTTCCTAACCTCCGGAAGGAGTAAGAACTCCGAGTCACTCACCCATGTTAGCCTTTCATGGTAAACAGAGAGTGGTCTAGGAATAGGCACTTTCCTAGCACGTTTGGTAGCATGAAGATATAAATAGGTTGTTAAACTTACTTGGATATGAGTAACTTAAGAACCTAAAGCATATAATCGGAAGATGTATGAGATCTAGCTAAACGGTGCATGCTAATGTTTGTTTGCTGCTGAATGACCATATTGTATGTCTACGAGAGGATTCCTAGCTGACCTTGCTGTTTTATCTTAGAACTTACTTGTTTGTTAGTCTGTTGCAAAAGTCTTGTTAGACCCGCAATACTGTTTTCACTCTGCACGATAGTTAGCACTTTTAGACTATAGTCAGCTTAGTTTTTACCTTGCATTGTTTTAACTTTGCGTTTTCTTTGCGTCCTTTACAAGTTTGTGTCTCGAAACAATCCCCATATCATCCCTGGTTACTTTTTCTAATTTAACACGCATAAAAATCGTCGCTTATTCAACTTAGTCTCTGTGGGAAACGTTATAAAACTTACTTATCACTTGCTACAGACCGTGTATACTTGCATGGTTATTTGCTTAAATTCATCAATATATAACCCCATTGAGCAAAGCAACAAGTTTTTGGCGCCGTTGCCGGGGACTCTATTGAGTAAAAAAAAAAAATATGATTTGTGTTACTTTAGAAAGAGCTTAAATGATTGGAGCTAATCTTTTGTTTCCTCTTTGCAAGCACTAACAGCGCTGGTTTATGAATGAGCTGTCAAACTGCAAATTCGAGTTTGATCCCGAGCCTGAAAGAACTCTAAGGAATAGAGTTAGAATTAGAAGGGAAGTTGCGCTACGTTTGAATCAACAAGCACCAGTTCCACCTGAAAACCAACCAGTTCAAGATCAGCCTGAATTTCAGCACGTTGTTGACCAAGCAGAACCAGTAGTAACTGAACCGCAACCAGTTGAAATGGAAAGACCAGAAGAAGCACCAAATCGAGCACCTAACGCTCGCAATCCCATTGACATTGCGAATGACAAGGACAATGCTATATTATCCTACCTTGTGCCGATGCCAGAGGAGCTCAATTCGAGCATAATACGCCCAGAAATTACAGCTCACTCGTTCGAACTGAAACCTGTGATGTTTCAGATGCTGTCAACAGTAGGCCAATTCTTCGGTGTTGAGAATGAAGACCCTCACAATCACTTAAGGAACTTCCTGGGAGTGAGTGACACCTTTGTCATTCCAGGGGTGCCTCAAGAGGCTTTGCGTCTGTACTTATTCCCGTACTCGTTAAGAGACAAGGCCAAGACGTGGTTAAATTCTTTTCCATCCGAATCAATTGTCAACTGGACGGACTTACCTGAGAAATTTCTGGTGAAATATTTTCCTCCAGATAGGAACTCCAACTTTCGTGACGACATCATTGATAGCTCCATTTTGGAGCTATAATTATGTCCCTAATTCACGTTTATTATTGGCTTAATCTTGTTTATATGTGATTATTGCAGGTGTTCTCGGTAATTCGCCCTCGGGAGCGTTTCGGCGCTTTTCGGGGCTTAATATCGCAATTTAAAGGCCTAAGAACACTTCCCGGGAAGACCCGTGCAAAGGCATGAAGGTTGAGCACTTTTGGGAAAATGAAGGCAAAAATCCATGCATCAACCCGAGAGCTAGCGTCGAGCGACAGCGTCGCGACGCTAGCTCGACGCTGCCCAGCGTCGAGACGCTGCCATAGCGTCTCGACGCTCCGAAGTCTGAAGCGCTGAATTGAAGAAAAACCCGAGAGCAAGCGTCGAGCGATAGCGTCTCGACGCTCGCTCGACGCCGACAGCGTCTCGACGCCACCCCGACTGCGCGCGCGCGGATTATTTAGGGCGCAGCGTCTCGACGCTACGACGGATTACTTAAGTTTCTGTCCGATTTTAGCCGCCATTATCATCTTCTACCTCGAGCTCCGCGCCTGATTTGACGTCCAGCAGCTATTTTCCACCATGGGAGGGGATAGGAAGCTCGATTTGAAGCCGTCCCACACCACACAAGTCATGAGTGAGTAGATTTACCGTTTTTGACTCGGGATTGTAAAGAATAAATGTAGTTTGAATTCTTGGTGAGGTTGTAGGATTAAATTTTCTGATTTGGTTGGATATTTCATTGAATTGAATTCTACTTCTTAGCTTAATCTATGAGCACGTTTGAATGATTTAGGACTAGGCACCCTTGATTTTGAGCATGTTCATTTGTTAAAGGATTTGATGCCGTGCCTCTCGTTTCCGCCGAGTAACAAGGAATTATGACTCCTTGAGCGTATTGGCGTCCTTGCGCTCTTGGTGCTCGTTCTTCCCGAATTAGGATTCCAAATCGACATACTAATTTCGCGTCCAAATTAGATAGTCGTCACAGTTAGCTTGTTGCTACCGTTCGGTCTTGGGAGAGCGTTGGCCGCCAATGTCCGAACGGTATGCTTGATTAGCACGATTAATTTTGTCTAATTAAATCCATGGAGCATGTCTGAGTTATTTATTAATTTTAGACGAGCTGTGCATTCATTAACTTATACAACCATAATATTCATCAACCTATGACCCAAGAAGCATGCTAAATTTATTCCGATCGTCCCGAGTCGGAAACTCCGTTAGCTAAATTTTCCCATTTGTTTTGTTCCATCTTAGTTTCTTGGAAACCAACAATTGCCCCTTATTGCACTTATATTAATAGTTTGCAAATTTAATTAAGATTAAGTCAGAATACCTTAATTCCCTGTGGATCGACCCCGTTGCTACTATTCTACAAATAGTTTAGTGATTTCGGGCACTTATAAATTTATTTTGGCGGGTCTCGACAACCCGATGATTTGCGATAGTTCAATAATATCGCTACCAAAATTGGCGCCGCTGCCGGGGAACTAAGTGTAATTCGGCCTAATTTAAATTTGATTTGTAAACTTTTGATTTTTATTTTAAATTTTTGTTTATTCTTTTATTATTTGCAATTTTGATCTGTTTGTTTAAGTGTGCTAGAAGTGTCAAATTTTTATTGAGAAAATGGAGATTGACGATGAGATTGGAGTCCCAAAAACGCTCAGACAGTGGACATCATTTGCTATGGGCCACCAACCTTCTTGTATTTCCTACCCGGAAATTTCAGGTGAGTTTGTGCTTAAATCGGGTTTAATTGACCATTTGCCCTCTTTTTGTGGTGAAGCAGATGAGGATCCTTATAAACATCTCAAGGCTTTTCAAATGACAAGTTCTGCGATGAAGCCAGGCGGCATTACTGAAGATCAGCTCTACCTGAGAGCTTTTCCATTCACCTTGAGAGGTGAAGCTCGAGATTGGCTGCATTACTTGCCATCGGGGATCATTTTCACTTGGGAGAAGTTGCAGAGTCTATTCTTGGAAAGGTACTTCCCAGCTTCAAAAGCCAGAGCCGTGAAAAAAGATATCCGCCAATTCGAGCAAGGAAAGGACGAGGCATTTCACGAGTGCTGGGAGAGGTTCATTAAACTCAGTGAGAAATGCCCGAACCACCTGATAGCAGAAGCCGAGCTTATCGAATTCTTCTATGAAGGGTTGCTTCCGCACGACTGCCAGATGCTTGATGCAGCAAGTGGAGGAGCCCTTTGGGAGAAAACACCTGCAGAAGCCAGACAATTGATTTCTAATATGGCTGAGAACCGTCGCCAGTACGGAGGAAGGAACGAGTACGCTAAAATGTCTACCGACATAGCAGAACTCAAGGAACAAGTGTCTCAGGTATTTGGTTTAGTTCATACGATGCAGGAAAAATCATCTCAGGGTGTTTCTTCTGTCTCAGGTCAAGCCATTGAAGGCATGTTCAAATCGCTCATGGAAGCTAGCAATGAGACAAGGTCGCAGATAAAATCTCTAAGAGATGAGTTCTCGGAGGTGAAGGAAAGAATGAGCAAGATCGAATCCAAAGCGGAAGGTGTTAGTGCGATAAACCTCAGAAGTGGTAAAGAAGTACCATCCCGTACCACTCCCGAGAGTCCTTCAAAAGATTCAGAGACATCTCCAGATAAGTGTTCTCAAGCACCCTCTGAAACTGTTGTAACTCCTCCTATTATTTCTATGAAGTCTTACACTCCAGTTGCTCCTTTTCCTAGTAGGCTAGTGTTGCGTGCTCAATGTGTTAATAAGAATAAGAAATAAGAGAGAGAGAGAGCACTCAGAACATGCAAGCATACATGATCTTATAGCAAGTAGTAAGTATATTTCATTCGTTTTCCCACAGAGACTTATTTTTAGCTATTCGCGAAGTGTTTTGTTAAGAAAGAAGGGGTGGATTTGATGGGGTAAAATTGGTTTTTAATTGTCTAATTTTTGCTGAATGTGTAAAGGGTAGTAACATAAACAAGAACAAGTTAAAGCCAAACTAAAATGAAAAGAAACGAAATTAATAAATGAAGGCAAAGACAGCTAAACAGAATGGAAACTTAGACGGAATTGCGGAGACCGCAATTCTACCGCAATTACAATAACAGCGAAAGTGTGTAAATGGGTGAATTAAGGGCTACTAATGACTATCCTATAGGCATTTTTATACGATTCTCAAACACTGGATCTACTCTCTATGCATCAAACTATCTCAAACTCATGTATCGTCCGATTCCATGCATTAGATTCTTTAGTTTACTCAACTCAAAGTAAGGTCTTAAGCATCTTGTTAAGGCAGAAAGATATGGTTTGTACTAGGGAAACGCCTATTCCTAGGCCGTTTCCTGGTTACCTTGAAAGGCTAGCATGATAATATGACTCTGAACTCTTACTCCTTCCAGAGGTTAGGAGTTCTTTGGACAAAATGGATGGCCAATCGAAATTGCCCGTGGGATGAAGCTTACATACAATCAATGGTTCGAGAGCTATCCTACATACTTGGTTCACGTTTTTTAGCCTATAGTTCTGTCATTCGCATGCCCCTAAGTGACTTAGCTACTCATGGATATGGAGTAAGTAGAAATACGAGATGAAACCGACATGCTTAGAAGGAATTTAGAGACAAAACAGTAAAGGAAAGCAGTAGAATGCAGCGGCAAGAAACTGTGAAATGAAGAATGGAGATTCGATTACTTGATTGTTTGATTGGACAAAAGAAAGCTTAAAAGTAAATAACAGCAAGGCAGAAAGCAACGAAATGGAGTGTTCTAGCTATTAGAAAGAGAACAACACAAAGCAGAAATGTAAACTAGAAAAGGAAAGACAGAAAGCAGTAAATGTTGCTTGGGAGCCTCGTCGCAACCGCCTCGGCTGAAGGGCATGAAAGAATAGCTTTGCTTGGATGAATCCAATCGGGAGAGAAGGTGGATCTTCTCTCCTTCCTATCAGATTGTCGATTCCAACAGCTGAGACTCTCACTCCAACAGACGGCAAAGGAAAAACAGGAGAAAAGATGGACTGCGAGAAGACTTCTACGCTTTCGGATGATGCTTGAACCTCCGACTTTGACCCCCTTTTATAGTAGTTTGCAGGTGCGTTTGGGCCAAGGAGAACCATCAATCTTCAACGTCATATATCAGAATGGATGGAGGAGAAAGAACGAATCCCTGAAATCACGGAAATTAACAGAAAAAGATCAGTCAACTTACGGTTTTCACTTGAATAATTGCGGCTTCAGCAATGTTTCCGCAATGCTGTCGTAATGCAGTTTTTTTCATTCTTTTCCTTCGGTTTTCAACCCTTTTCTTTCCTATTGTGCATAAGTCCTAATTTAGCTACCTTCTTCTCATTCTCATATTTAAGCATAGGTTTAAGCTAAATGCTATCAAAAACACCTAAAAGTGTACATCTTCTTAAGCTAAATGGGTCCTAAATAAGTCACTTTCAGAGACTTAACACACCCCCAAACTTAAGGTTTTGCTTGTCCTCAAGCACACTAAGGACTTACCTAGGCTGCTGTTTCATCTTCTTTAACCACCTACTGACTCCCCTATATCCCTATCTATAGCACTGCTGTCCTGTGACACACTTCTAAGCTTAAAACTACCCTCTTATCTAGCTTCTTCTGACTTTGCCTGCCTAACATTCCTTCTGTTTTCATTAACTTCCTACAACTGATCTATTTGCTTTTGTCATATCATGCCACTATCCCTAAGGTTTCAAATTCTGCCTAGCTTTACCTCAGACTCAGTACATGCTTCTAGCTTTATTTTTAACTTGTCTAGGATTCCTTAGAGTCATGCCAGTCTTAGTATTAACGGTGACAGTAGTACTTTAAAGAACAACCTAAACCCTGGCATCACTACATTGGATAAACACTCATCTCCCTAAACAAACCTACAAGTTACAACTTTGTGCTTAGCTAATTGAGGATCAGAGTTCTTTTTAAATAGGACATCTAAGCCACAAAGTTATAACTCCTAGGTTTACATTCTTCTTCCTTATTCTTTTCCCTTTTTTTTACTTAGGTGGAGCCTCTCCTTTGGTTGCCTTTTGATGCAATGCCACTTGTGGGTCACACACTTGGCACTGATTACTTAGCAACCTAAGAGAGACCCCCCTCTTTATTCTATTTTTCATTTTTTTTTTTTCAGTTCATCATTTTTTTTGTAAAGGAGAAGAAGAATGCTTATGTTTCTAAGGGAGAGAGGAATGTTCCTAGGCCTAGGGTGGCCTCCCCCAAACTTCAACTACTCATTGACCCCAATGAGTGCCTGAGGTGGCACACCCCCAAACTGGTCCTAGAAGCATCTAGTCTAAGGTAAAACAAGGAGAATCTAAAAGACCTAGGCATAGACAGAACATTCTAAAAGAAAATATCATAGCAGCAGGAATTTGAAAAAAAAACAGACAGATAAGGTCTTAAAGCTGTGCATGCTGAGCTTTTTAGAGGTTAATTTAAACTATCAAAGGATGTCCTATGACACTCATCCAGCATGCTCTTAGATAAGCTATATAAGGTAGTCATGATAGCAGCAAAAGATGGAATTTAAACAGATCACAGCCTAGCTAAACAGATAGTCCAAAACATGCTTTCAGTAATAAAAATTGCGGGGTCCGCAATTATTTCGCAATTAAGTCAGGGCAGATATAACAGTGATTAAGGCCCCTAAGCATGCTCTTTCCAGTCATTCAAGCTCTCCTAAAAATAAAACAAAATTACCCTACCTAGTCACCTATCATCAAGCTATACTAAGCAAAATTAAAAACACAAAACTAAGCATCTAAAACAGATCAAAAGTGTACTAAAAACAGCATAATTCACATAGGCTAACAGAAAGCAGAAAATTGTTTCTTTTTTTTTTCTAAGGGAACAGCAATACTCCCTTCAGTGCAATTCAAAACAGCACTCAAACGTCTTCATCCTCATCAGGTTGCCGTGGTCGTGGGGGCACCCATGGAGTCAGGAGATTCGTAGGGAAGTCAGGGAAGATGCACCCAAGTTGGTCTGCAACCTCCTTGTCCCTTCTTTCGATTCCCTACAAAATATAATAAAAACAACATCAAATTCGTAATTAAAATCATACAACAAAACATACAAACGATAACTGGAAAATCGCAAAAAATAAACTAAGGCATGAGCCTTATGTTGACGAGCACAGCAATCACTCGTCCTCTCTCGTTCTTTTTTCATGCTTCAGTCAAGAGGAAGGCCGAGAGAGTCTTCACATCTCCTTCCTCATAGTAGTGTTTCAACCTTGCACCATTAACCATAAACGGTTGGCCTTGCTGCAAGTTCTTTATCTCTGATGATGGAGGGAATGGCCCCATGAAGTCAATGCCCCATACATCAAAGAGCTCCAACTCTAAGATGTAGGTGACGGGCATCTCATCCTTTCGACTGAGGTTACCGGTTCTTTGGCATTCATCACAGCTGTGGGCATAGTTGTGGGCATCTTTGAAGATCGTTGGCCAATAGTAGCCACTCTGAAATACCTTTGCAGCTGTTCTTTGGCCACCAAAGTGTCCACCATAAGGAGCTGTGTGGCAGTGCTGCAGCACAGACTTCGCTTCAGCAGCTGAAACACACTTCCTTAGCAAGCCGTCAGCACATGTTCTGTAAAGTGTGGGGTCATCCCATATGAATTTCCTTGCTTCATGAAGGAACCTCTTCTTCTCTTGTCCTCCCTTGAAAACTGGTAAAACCTGTGATGCACGGAAGTTAGCAATGTCAGCAAACCAAGGTTCCTCATCGTTATCACGATGAGTCAAAACAAAGACATGTTCATCAATAAAAGCATCAAAAATTGCGGGCTCCGCAATTTTTTCGCAATTGTGCTGCAATCGAGAAAGGTGATCCGCAACCACATTTTCACATCCTTTCTTGTCTCGAATGTCCAAATCAAATTCCTGCAGCAATAACACCCACCTAATCAACCTAGGCTTGGCATCAGCCTTCCTCATAAGATATTTCAAGGCAGAATGGTCAGTGTATACAATTGTCCTAGTGCCTACAATATAGTTCCTGAATTTCTCACAAGCAAACACTACAGCAAGCATCTCTTTCTCAGTAGTTGTATAATTACATTGAGCCTCATTCAAGGTCTTACTAGCATAATAGACAGGGTGTGTTAGCTTGTCAATCTTCTGGCCTAACATGACCCCTACAGCATAGTCACTAGCATCACATAACATCTCAAATGGGAGATCCCAATCTGGCCCTATAATAACAGGTGCTGTAACTAGTGCTTTCTTAAGGGTGGTCCAAGCTACTACACATTCCTTAGAGAAGATGAATGGCCTATTTAGTTCTAGCAGCTCACACAGAGGCTTGGCAATCTTAGAAAAGTCCTTAATGAACCTTCTGTAGAAACCAGCATGCCCTAAGAAACTTCTAATGGCCTTGACATTCTGAGGCTCTACCAACTTCTCTATGATCTCTAATTTGGCCCTATCGACCTCTACACCTGCCCTTGACACTCTATGACCTAAGACAATCCCTTCATCCACCATGAAATGGCACTTTTCCCAATTGAGGACTAGGTTGGTCTCCTCACACCTAGCCAGGACTTGTCCTAGGTTTTCTAGACAGTTTGTAAATGAGTCCCCAAAGACTGAGAAGTCATCCATGAATATTTCTATCATGGACTCATCCAACTCAGAGAAGATTGCCATCATGCACCTTTGGAAAGTTGTCGGTGCATTGCATAAGCCAAAAGGCATTCTGCGAAAGGCAAAAGTTCCAAAAGGGCAAGTGAAGGTAGTCTTCTCTTGGTCTTTGGGGTATATAGTAATCTGGTTATAGCCAGAATAACCATCTAAGAAACAATAGTAGGCTCTAGCAGCTATTCTGTCTAACATCTGGTCAATGAACGGTAGAGGGAAGTGGTCTTTTTTAGTTTCTTTATTTAATTTCCTGTAATCCATGCACACTCTCCATCCTGTGACAGTCCTAGTTGGAATCAGTTCATTGTTCTCATTGACTACCACAGTCATCCCCCCCTTCTTAGGTACACATTGTATAGGGCTCACCCACTGGCTACTAGCTATGGGAAAGATCACACCAGCATCTAACCATTTTATTATTTCTTTCTTAACTACCTCTTTCATAGAGGGATTCAGCCTACGTTGATGATCTACTCTAGGTGTGTTCTCTTCCTCGAGTATAATCTTATGCATGCAATAAGAAGGGCTAATGCCTCTAATATCAGCAATAGTCCATGCAATAGCCTTCCTATGTTGCTTAAGCAGTAATATCAGTTCAACCTCATGCTTTTCACTTAGCTTAGAAGAAATAATGACAGGCAAAGTTTCATTACTCCCTAAATATGCATACTTGAGGTGAGTGGGTAGTGGTTTCAGTTCTAAAACAGGTGGATGCTCAATGGATGGCTTTAAAGGATTCACAGATCTATCAGTTAGGTCTATATTCATACATACATGTTGTGGTTTATCTACAGGTATATCCATTATGTCAGATACATTCAAGTCAGCTACATCTAATTGTACATATTCATTAGCATGCTGAGTTAATAGTACATGCTCCAATTGTTCTTCCATTAAAGAATCAACAACGTCCATACTAGCACAGGATTCAAGGTCAGAGGGATACCTTAAAGCTTTATACACACTAAATTTCACCTCTTCATCATGAACCCTCATAGTGAGCTCACCTTTTTGGACGTCTATAAGTGCCCTACCTGTGGCTAGAAATGGTCTGCCTAGCAGGATGGGGACCTCCTTGTCTGCTTCATAATCCAGGATAATGAAATCTGCAAGGAAAATAAATTTGTCAACCTTTACTAAAATATCCTCAATTTTACCTTCAGGGTATGCAATGGATCTGTCTGCTAGTTGTAAAGTGACAGTGGTTGGACGTGCTTCTCCTATTCCCAGCTGACGGAATAGTGATAGGGGCATGAGGTTTATGCTGGCTCCCAGGTCACAAAGAGCTCTGCCCACGTGCTTGCCTCCTAGTTCTACTGGCAAGGTGAAGGAACCAGGATCCTTCTCCTTATTGGGTAGCTTGTTCTGGAGTATGGCACTGCACTCCTCAGTGAGGTTTACTGTTTCAAACTCACCAATTATTTTTTTGTTAGTAATAATATCTTTTAAAAACTTTACATAGGAAGGCATAGACTGTAAAACTTCTACAAAAGGAATGTTGACATGCACTTGCTTAAGAATTTCTAAGAATTTATTAAAATGCACTTCCTGTTCCTGCTTCTTCTTAAGCCTTCGAGGATATGGAGGTGGTGGCACATATGCAGGCACGTCAGGGCGCCTTAGGATAGGTGGAGGCCTTGGAATTTCTTCTATCTCCTCAATAATTGGCTCTAGCCTGGCTCCTGATGTGCTAGTTGGTGGCGGACCTTGGTTTGGCAGAGACTCCAGTGGAGCACTAGACTCAGTGTTCTCTACTCTCTTTGGTGTGTCCTTTGTGTTGCTCACCAAGGGTCTACCACTTCTAAGTTCAATTGCTTGAACTTGTTCTTTACCATCTCTCCTTGGTACCTCGGTGTCAGCAGGGAGTCTACCTTGGGGCCTACTCTTGAGTTCATTGGCCAATTGGCCTATTTGGTTCTCTAGGCTCCTAAGAGTAGCTTGCTGGCTTTGAAGAGTAGCATCATTCTTAGCTATGTATTCCTTGAGTAAGTTTTCTACAGAAGATCCTACGGGTTGGTTGTAAGGTTTTTGATACATTGATTGGTTATGTTGGGGAGTGAAACCAGGTGTTCCACTCGGTCTAGGCTGGTTAGGATTTTGGTTAGCATTTTGTTGGCCACCCCATGACAGGTTTGGGGTGGTTCCTCCAACCAGGGTTATAAGTATTTGAAAAGGGGTTGTTCCTAGGCTGCTGCTGGCTTCCAATGTAGCAGACTGAGGCTGGATTCCCAGGGCAGTAATCATACAGGTGCCCTTCCCCACAGAATCCACACACAAGTGTCTCACCTTGACTTGGTTGGGTGCCCATTGACATGGCGGTAGCGGTGTTGGCACTTGTTTGGAGATTGGCTTGAGCCATTTGCTTAACTAGGTTGGTCAGGGCATTTATTTGGCTGCTCATTGCACTTAGAGCATCCTTGTCTTGAGCCCTAGTTGGCTCAACTGGATCATCTGACCACCTACAGTGAGATGCTGAGATTTTCTCCAAGATCTCATAGGCCTCGTTGTAACTCTTGGACAACATGGAACCACCAGCAGATGAATTTAAGACTTGCCTAGTGCTGGGGTTGCATCCTTTGAAAAAGACCTCTATTTGGATACACCATGGGATGCCATGATGTGGACATTTGAGAAGAAGGTCCTTGAACCTTGTCCAAGCTTCGTGAAGAGATTCATTATCAGCTTGCCTGAACTTAACTATATCATCACGAAAGGTAGAATTCCTATCAGGTGGGAAGTATTTGACTAGGAATTTTTCTGCTAAGTCTGTCCAGTTAAGGACAGATCCAGAGGGTAATGAGTTCAACCATGTTTTGGCTTTGTCCCTCAAAGAGTAAGGGAACAAGTATAGCCTCAAAGCTTCTTGGGACACTCCAGGGATGATGAAGGTATCACTGACTCCTAAGAAGTTCCTAAGATGGTTGTGGGGGTCCTCATTTTCTATTCCAAAGAATTGTCCCACAGTGGACAACATTTGGAACATCACTGGCTTTAACTCGAATGAGTTGGCAGTGATTTCAAGACGGATTATGCTGGGGTTCAGCTCCCCAGGCATAGGTACTAGGTATGAAAGAATGGCACTATTCTTGTCATTCGCTATTTCGATGGGGTTGCGAGTGACAGGTACCGGATTTGGAATTATTCCAGCCATTTCTTCTTGAGACAATTGCGGAGGAATTGTGGTTCCCGCAATTATTTGAGGTATAGAGGGTTGGTTAAAGAGACGTTTCTTGGCTCTAGTTCTGGCTCTAAATAGTTTCTCGGGCTCAGGATTGAACTCTAGATCACTACTTGAATGCTCACTCATAAACTAACCCAACTAGTACCTGCAAAAGAAATGAAACTAGATTAGTTCCACTAGACAGTAAATTTTGGTATTTCAAACTTAACAAACTTCGTTTTCACTAAAATAAGTCCCCAGCAGCGGCGCCAAAAACTTGTTGCGTGCTCAATGTGTTAATAAGAATAAGAAATAAGAGAGAGAGAGCACTCAGAACATGCAAGCATACATGATCTTATAGCAAGTAGTAAGTATATTTCATTCGTTTTCCCACAGAGACTTATTTTTAGCTATTCGCGAAGTGTTTTGTTAAGAAAGAAGGGGTCGATTTGATGGGGTAAAATTGGTTTTTAATTGTCTAATTTTTGCTGAATGTGTAAAGGGTAGTAACATAAACAAGAAGAAATGAAGGCAAAGACAGCTAAACAGAATGGAAACTTAGACGGAATTGCGGAGACCGCAATTCTACCGCAATTACAATAACAGCGAAAGTGTGTAAATGGGTGAATTAAGGGCTACTAATGACTATCCTATAGGCATTTTTATACGATTCTCAAACACTGGATCTACTCTCTATGCATCAAACTATCTCAAACTCATGTATCGTCCGATTCCATGCATTAGATTCTTTAGTTTACTCAACTCAAAGTAAGGTCTTAAGCATCTTGTTAAGGCAGAAAGATATGGTTTGTACTAGGGAAACGCCTATTCCTAGGCCGTTTCCTGGTTACCTTGAAAGGCTAGCATGATAATATGACTCTGAACTCTTACTCCTTCCAGAGGTTAGGAGTTCTTTGGACAAAATGGATGGCCAATCGAAATTGCCCGTGGGATGAAGCTTACATACAATCAATGGTTCGAGAGCTATCCTACATACTTGGTTCACGTTTTTTAGCCTATAGTTCTGTCATTAGCATGCCCCTAAGTGACTTAGCTACTCATGGATATGGAGTAAGTAGAAATACGAGATGAAACCGACATGCTTAGAAGGAATTTAGAGACAAAACAGTAAAGGAAAGCAGTAGAATGCAGAGGCAAGAAACTGTGAAATGAAGAATGGAGATTCGATTACTTGATTGTTTGATTGGACAAAAGAAAGCTTAAAAGTAAATAACAGCAAGGCAGAAAGCAACGAAATGGAGTGTTCTAGCTATTAGAAAGAGAACAACACAAAGCAGAAATGTAAACTAGAAAAGGAAAGACAGAAAGCAGTAAATGTTGCTTGGGAGCCTCGTCGCAACCGCCTCGGCTGAAGGGCATGAAAGAATAGCTTTGCTTGGATGAATCCAATCGGGAGAGAAGGTGGATCTTCTCTCCTTCCTATCAGATTGTCGATTCCAACAGCTGAGACTCTCACTCCAACAGACGGCAAAGGAAAAACAGGAGAAAAGATGGACTGCGAGAAGACTTCTACGCTTTCGGATGATGCTTGAACCTCCGACTTTGACCCCCTTTTATAGTAGTTTGCAGGTGCGTTTGGGCCAAGGAGAACCATCAATCTTCAACGTCATATATCAGAATGGATGAAGGAGAAAGAACGAATCCCTGAAATCACGGAAATTAACAGAAAAAGATCAGTCAACTTACAGTTTTCACTTGAATAATTGCGGCTTCAGCAATGTTTCCGCAATGCTGTCGTAATGCAGTTTTTTTCATTCTTTTCCTTCGGTTTTCAACCCTTTTCTTTCCTATTGTGCATAAGTCCTAATTTAGCTACCTTCTTCTCATTCTCATATTTAAGCATAGGTTTAAGCTAAATGCTATCAAAAACACCTAAAAGTGTACATCTTCTTAAGCTAAATGGGTCCTAAATAAGTCACTTTCAGAGACTTAACAGCTAGCAAGGCCATCTAAGGAGGTCGAAGACGCAGATGTTCTTGAGACACTGAGAAAGGTTGGGATCAATATACCGCTGCTTGATGCAATTCAGCAAATCCCAAGGTACGCCAAATTTCTGAAGGAAATGTGCACCATGAAGAGGAAGACTAAAAGTGCTGAGAGAGTTGTGGTAAGCAAGAATGTTTCTGCCCTGATAACCTAAGGTATTCCAAACAAGTGTCAGGACCCAGGTATGTTTCTCTTGCCATGTACTATAGGGGATAGAGAAATCGAGCACGCTATGTTAGACTTAGGAGCTTCAATTAATGTTATGCCATACTCAGTCTACAAGAGCCTCGGTTTAGATGGTATGCAGGAAACCAGTATAATTATCCAGTTAGCTAATAGATTTTCTATTCGTCCTCTAGGATTGATTGAAGATGTGTTGGTTAGGGTTAAGGATTTGATCTTCCCTGCTGATTTTTATGTGATAAAAATGGAAGAAAATGCATCCACCACTTCTGTTTTACTTGGTAGACCATTCATGAAAACCGCTAAAACAAAAATTAATGTGCATGATGGTACCTTATCTGTTGAGTATGAAGGGGATGTATTTGAATTTAATGTATTTGATGCCATGAAACAACGTGTTGATGCGCATTCTGTCTGTAAAATTGATCTGATAGATACTTTAGAACAAGAAGAATGCATGACTGTTATTGATGGGGATGACCCACTCGTTTTTACTGAAATTGTTGGCGAAGTTGAAAGTAGTGTTCCCATATTGACTGATTCTTCTGAACAACCTACTTTTGCTTTAGAAACATGTGAAAAGCCAACTAAAATATTACCATCTCTTTTGCAGGCTCCCAAGTTGGAATTGAAGGAGTTGTCGGGTCATCTCAAGTACGTGTACTTGGGTGAGGTGGAGACACTCCCGGTAATTATTTCCAAGGAGCTTACGTCGGAGCAAGAAGGCGAGTTGATCGAGGTTTTGAAAAAGAACAAAAGAGCCATGGGATGGACATTGGCAGACTTGCACGGGTTAAGTCCAGTGCTGTGCATGCACAAGATTCGGCTGGATGAGGGAGCAAAACCATCCCGAGAGCCCCAACGGAGACTGAACCCTGCAATGAAAGAGGTAGTGTTGTCTGAGATACACAAACTCCTGGATGCAGGTATTATCTTTCCCATTTCTGATAGCCAATGGGTTAGCCCTATTCATGTTGTACCTAAAAAGACGGGCATAACTGTTATTAGAAATGATAAGGGGGAGTTAGTACCTAAGAGAGTACAAAATGGGTGGAGAATGTGTATTGATTTTAGAAAACTGAATGATGTGACTAAGAAGGACCACTTTCCTATTCCCTTCATAGATCAGATGGTGGAGCGTTTAACTGGGAAACCATTCTTCTGTTTTCTTGATGGTTTTTCTGGGTTTTATCAAATTCCCATAGCCCAGGAAGACCAAGAAAAGACTACTTTTACCTGTCCATTCGGAACTTACGCATATAGGAGAATGCCCTTTGGGCTTTGTAATGCTCCAGGGACTTTTCAGCGATGCATGATGAGCATATTTTCTGAATTTGTAGAAAAATGCATCGAAGTCTTTATGGATGATTTTACTGTATATGGAAGTTCATTTAAGGATTGCCTGTTTAACTTGTCTAGAGTCATGGAAAGATGCATCGAAACTAATCTTGTTTTAAATTTTGAAAAGTGTCATTTCATGGCCAGCCAAGGCATAGTATTGGGTCACGTTGTGTCTGCTAAGGGGATAGAGGTTGATAAAGCAAAAATTGATGTCATATCTGATTTACCTTACCCCACGAATCTTCGGGAAGTACGTTCTTTTCTTGGTCACGCAGGTTTTTACCGCAGGTTCATTAAAGACTTCTCGAAGATAGTGACCCCGATGACAAGCTTGCTGAAAAAGGATGTTCCATTCTGTTTTGACAAACAGTGCAAGCTTGCCTTCGATGTTCTGAAAAAGTGCTTGACCAACGCACCCATCATTCATCCACCGCAGTGGGGGACTCCTTTCGAGATTATGTGCGACGCAAGCAATTATGCCGTAGGCGCTGTGTTGGGCCAGAGGATAGACAAGAAGAGCCATGTGATTTATTATGCCTCTAGGACGCTCAATTCCGCGCAGATCGGTTACACAACAACAGAGAAGGAGCTGCTTTCCATAGTTTTCGCTCTTGATAAATTTCGGCCATATATTCTTGGATCTAAAGTAATTGTTTTTTCTGATCATGCAGCAGTTCGATACTTGATGAACAAGAAAGACTCGAAGCCTAGACTGCTCAGATGGGTATTATTACTCCAGGAGTTCGACGTCTCTGTTCAGGACAGAAAAGGATCAGAAAATACCGTTGCTGACCACTTGAGCCGTATTGTGCGTAATGAGGACGATTTGCCTCTGAATGATGAATTCCCTGATGAAGTTCTTTTCCAGGTGAGTGTGGAGACACCATGGTACGCCGACATTGTCAATTACTTGGTCACAGGTACGTTCCCATTCGACTTTTCATATAACCAAAGAGCTAAGCTGAAAAGCGAAGCCAAGACGTATGTTTGGGAAGAACCCATTTTATGGAAATTTTGTGCTGACCAGGTAATTAGGAAGTGCGTCCCTAAGTCTGAACATAGGTCCATCCTTACCTTTTGCCATGAATTTGCATGTGGGGGACACTTTGGGCAAAATAGGACTGCGAGAAAAATTTTAGATTGCGGGTTCTTCTGGCCATCACTGTTTAAGGACTGTTATGAGTTTTGTAAATCTTGTGATCAGTGTCAGAGAAAAGGGACCATCACTAGTAGGAATGAAATGCTCCAAAACCCCATTCTAACTTGTGAAATTTTCGAGGTTTGGGGTATGGACTTTATGGGACCCTTTCCCCCTTCATTTGGTTTTGTCTATATCTTATTGGCTGTGGACTACGTGTCTAAATGGGTGGAAGCTAAAGCCACCAAAGTTGATACCGCTAATGTTGTTTCCAGTTTTGTCAAATCTAACATTTTTAG
This sequence comes from Herpetospermum pedunculosum, assembly GCA_028017165.1. Taxonomy (NCBI): domain Eukaryota; kingdom Viridiplantae; phylum Streptophyta; class Magnoliopsida; order Cucurbitales; family Cucurbitaceae; genus Herpetospermum; species Herpetospermum pedunculosum. The sequence continues at coordinate 38,173,627 of CM051523.1, read as the reverse complement.
CAGGTATGGAGTGCCACGAGCCATCATAAGTGACCAGGGGAGCCACTTTTGCAACAAAACGATCCAAGCCTTGATGAGGAAGTATGGGGTCAATCACAAAATCTCTACCCCGTATCATCCTCAGACCAATGGCCAAGCAGAGGTTTCCAATCGAGAGGTGAAGAGCATTCTCGAGAAAACAGTAAGTCCAGGAAGGAAGGATTGGAGCCTCAGGCTGGACGACGCTTTGTGGGCCTACCGTACGGCTTACAAAACCCCCATAGGGATGTCTCCCTACCGGATGGTTTATGGTAAAGCCTGTCATCTCCCCGTGGAGATCGAACACAAAGCTTACTGGGCCGTGAAGAAGTGCAACATGGACTTTGACTTGGCGGGCGAAGAAAGACTCCTCAAATTGCAAGAACTGGAGGAGCTTCGCCTGGATGCATATGAGAACTCGAAGACCTACAAGGAAAAGACAAAAATGTTCCACGACAGACGAGTCATCAGAAAACACTTCGAAGTTGGTCAGAAGGTCCTCTTGTTCAACTCCCGCCTGAAGTTCATGCCAGGTAAACTTCGTTCCAGGTGGCTTGGTCCTTTCATTATCACTGATGTTCATCACTATGGTGCTGTCAAGATTCAGAGCCTGGATACTGAAAAAGAATACACGGTGAATGGCCAGCGATTAAAGATCTTTCATGAGGGAATGTCAGAGGACTTCGACGATCATGCTTACTTGAAAGAGCCTGATTATGAGAAAGGATAAATTGAGTTTTGGTAAAGTCGAGCAATCGACTCTAAAAATTTGCGCTACTCGGAGGCACCCGAGCTTGAACTGTACATGCTTTTTGTTTACTTACCGCCTTTAGGATTAGTTTAGATTTCTACTCTGATGTTGTGAATTTTCAGGTGAAACAATGGCTCGTCCTTGCGGTTTAATTGGCTAAGGTTAAAGCACACTCTCCAACCCTCTAAGTCACAATTCAGGGAATGTTTTCTTTCCTTTTGTTTTGACTGTGCATATTTGGTCCAATGAGGACATTGTCAATTTCTAAGTTGGGGGTGGTGGGTTGTGCCTTATAAAGGATTGTCGAGCTTTGTTGTGGAATCCTGATTAACTTGTTAAGCTATGGAGAAAGCATGCTTGTCCGATTACGAAATTCTGTGATGTACTGTTAAGGTCTTCGTGTGCGTGTTTGCTGTGAAATTGAGTATAATTGCGTATGTTAAAGCCGTTTTGAAAAAAAAATTTCAAGTTATTTCCCTGTTTAAGCTTCGCATGTTAGCACTCTATCTTGGATCTGTGGGTTTAGGGTAGCTCTATTTGTTTTGAAATTCGTTGTCACCTCGAAAGGCAACCTTAGGATGGGGTAAGATTCGCTCTTGTTTGTAATCCATGCGCTTAAAATGTTAATATGATCTTTAGGCTAAAAGAAAAGGAACGCATATTTCATAAAAAGAGTAAGAGTAATCTCATGAGGCGTTCCTCCTTCTTGAGTTGCCTTAGTAGCCAGGGGCGGTCGTGTAACCCACGGTCGCCACTGCATGAAAAGGATGCACAAAGAAGTGAACGCTAGTCCTTAAAAATGTGAATTTTGCCCGTAGTCAGATGCACTGTGCAATGAAATTGCAGGCAAGCTGAAACGAAAGTAAGATTGACATGTTAGGCGCTCATGAAGATCAAGGAAATGAGAGAAAAGATGCCTTGCGTTATATTACTTGCATAGACGATGAACTGCCCTTAGACTGTTCTGTTAAGCCATAAGTAGGGGGAAAGCGAAGTTTTAGGATAGATAGAGCTGTTCTAAGCCTGTTGAAATCTAAGATCGAGGAGCTAAGTCCGAAGCATAAATAGGGAAGCATCTTTAAATTTTTCGAATTGTTCTTAACTCATGCATGCGTGCAGCTGTTTCCTTCAAATGCAAATGCCCTGTCTTTTCCAATACTGAGAATCGAGTCTCTAGCATGTATTCTCGTTTTATTTGATTAATCAGAATTCCACCTTGCTCGAGGACTAGCAAGATTTAAGTTGGGGGTGTTTGATAGCTCCATTTTGGAGCTATAATTATGTCCCTAATTCACGTTTATTATTGGCTTAATCTTGTTTATATGTGATTATTGCAGGTGTTCTCGGTAATTCGCCCTCGGGAGCGTTTCGGCGCTTTTCGGGGCTTAATATCGCAATTTAAAGGCCTAAGAACACTTCCCGGGAAGACCCGTGCAAAGGCATGAAGGTTGAGCACTTTTGGGAAAATGAAGGCAAAAATCCATGCATCAACCAGAGAGCTAGCGTCGAGCGACAGCGTCGCGACGCTAGCTCGACGCTGCCCAGCGTCGAGACGCTGCCATAGCGTCTCGACGCTCCGAAGTCTGAAGCGCTGAATTGAAGAAAAACCCTAGAGCAAGCGTCGAGCGATAGCGTCTCGACGCTCGCTCGACGCCGACAGCGTCTCGACGCTGTCGAGCGTCTCGACGCCACCCCGACTGCGCGCGCGCGGATTATTTAGGGCGCAGCGTCGAGACGCTGCCCTAGCGTCTCCACGCTACGACGGATTACTTAAGTTTCTGTCCGATTTTAGCCGCCATTATCATTTTCTACCTCGAGCTCCGCGCCTGATTTGACGTCCAGCAGCTATTTTCCACCATGGGAGGGGCTAGGAAGCTCGATTTGAAGCCGTCCCACACCACACAAGTCATGAGTGAGTAGATTTACCGTTTTTGACTCGGGATTGTAAAGAATAAATGTAGTTTGAATTCTTGGTGAGGTTGTAGGATTAAATTTTCTGATTTGGTTGGATATTTCATTGAATTGAATTCTACTTCTTAGCTTAATCTATGAGCACGTTTGAATGATTTAGGAGTAGGCACCCTTGATTTTGAGCATGTTCATTTGTTAAAGGATTTGATGCCGTGCCTCTCGTTTCCGCCGAGTAACAAGGAATTATGACTCCTTGAGCGTATTGGCGTCCTTGCGCTCTTGGTGCTCGTTCTTCCCGAATTAGGATTCCAAATCGACATACTAATTTCGCGTCCAAATTAGATAGTCGTCACAGTTAGCTTGTTGCTACCGTTCGGTCTTGGGAGAGCGTTGGCCGCCAATGTCCGAACGATATTCTTGATTAGCACGATTAATTTTGTCTAATTAAATCCATGGAGCATGTCTGAGTTATTTATTAATTTTAGACGAGCTGTGCATTCATTAACTTATACAACCATAATATTCATCAACCTATGACCCAAGAAGCATGCTAAATTTATTCCGATCGTCCCGAGTCGGAAACTCCGTTAGCTAAATTTTCCCATTTGTTTTGTTCCATCTTAGTTTCTTGGAAACCAACAATTGCCCCTTATTTCACTTATATTAATAGTTTGCAAATTTAATTAAGATTAAGTCAGAATACCTTAATTCCCTGTGGATCGACCCCGTTGCTACTATTCTACAAATAGTTTAGTGATTTCGGGCACTTATAAATTTATTTTGGCGGGTCTCGACAACCCGATGATTGGCGATAGTTCAATAATATCGCTACCAATCATCAACTTTAAACAATCTGAGAATGAATCTCTGCATGAAGCCTGGACCAGATTCAAGGATCTTCTACTCAAATGTCCACACCATGGCATCCCATGGTGCATCCAGATTGAAGTGTTCTTCAAAGGATGTAATCCCAGCACGAGGCAAGTCCTGAATTCTTCAGCTGGAGGATCTATGCTGTCTAAAAGCTATAACGAAGCTTATGAGATTTTGGAGAAAATTTCAGCCTCACACTGCCGGTGGTCAGATGATCCTGTAGAGCCGGATAGAAGGAAAGCTTATGACGTGGATGCACTTAGTGCAATGAGCAACCAGATAAATGCACTGACAAACATGATGAAGCAAATGGCTCAGACAAGCATCCAACAGAATGCCAATACAGTGGTGTCTGCTTCAACAAGCGTAGCTGTGGCTAATTAGATAGATGCACTCGTTTGTGGATTCCGTGGGGAGGGTCCTGTATATGACTATTGCCCTGCGAATCCAGCCCCTGTGTGCTATGTTGGGAATCAGCAGCAAACAAGAAATAATCCCTATTCAAATACGTATAATCCTGGCTGGAGAAATCATCTGAATTTCTCTTGGAATGGACAGCAAGGCACAGACCAGATGCAAAACCAAACCAGACCAAGTGGACCACCTGGGTTCACTTAACATCAGCAGAATCATCAACCTCCGTACCAAAAATAGCATGTCAGTAATCAGCCTATGGGAACATCAGTGGAAAGCTTGCTGAAGGAATATATAGCAAAGAACGATGCAACCTTGCAAAGTCAGCAAGGATCTTTGAGAAATTTGGAAAATCAAATTGGGCAATTGGCAAATGAGCTAAAGAATAGGCCTCAATGAAGACTGCCTGCTGACACTGAAAATCCTAGAAGGGATGGCAAGGAGCAAGTTCAAGTTATGGAGCTGCGAAGTGGAAGGCCATTGGTGATTAATATAAGAGAAGTACCAAAGAGAGTAGAGAATGAAGAGTCTAGTGCTCCACTGGACTCTCTGCCTGATATTGATCAAGTGCAACCAAGAGCAAGGACAAGGGCGAGGCTTGAGCCCATTATTGAGGAACCAGAAGAAATTCCAAGGCCTCCCCCTGTCATTAGGCAGCCATATTTGCCTCCCTATGTGCCACCACCTCCATTCCCGAGAAGGCTGGAAAAGAAGCAGGAACAAGAAGCTCATTTCCATAATTTTTTGGAAATTTTAAAGCAGGTTCAGGTTAACATTCCCTTTGTTGAAGTTCTGCAGTCCATGTCAACATATGTTAAGTTTCTGAAAGACATCATAACGAACAAGAGAGTCATTGGAGAGTTTGAAACTGTTAATCTCACTGAAGAATGTAGTGCAATACTACAGAACAAGCTGCCACCAAAAGAGAAAGATCCTGGTTCTTTCACTCTACCAGTCGAATTAGGGGGCAAGCATGTGGGAAGGGCCTTATGTGACTTGGGGGCTAGTATAAACCTCATGCCTGTATCATTATTCCGACAGCTTGGAATTGGCGAGGCGCGCCCAACAACTATTACCTTGCAGCTTGCAGATAGATCAATCTCTTATCCTGAAGCTAAGATTGAAGATATTTTGGTAAAAGTTGATAAATTCATTTTCCTTGCAGATTTCATTATCCTAGACTACGAATCAGACAAGGAGGTGCCAATCATCTTGGGCAAGCCGTTCTTAGCCACAGGTAGGTTGTTGATTGACGTGCAAAAGGGTGAACTCACAATGAGAGTTCACGACGAAGAGGTTAAGTTTAGCGTTTTTAAAGCCTTGAGGCATCCTTCTGACCTTGAACACTGTGCTGCTGTAGATGTGTTGGACTCGCTGATTGAAGACGAGCATGAGCATGAATTATTAGTCAAGCATGCTACTGATTACGCTCAAATTGACTTGAAAGATATAAACATTTCTGAATTTGTTGATGCATCTGTGAATACCCCTCTGTATGTGTGTATGACCAGTGAAATCTCTGAAAGAACCACAACTCCAATGATACCATCTGTTGACCAGCCACCTCTGTTAGAATTAAAACCACTTCCTGACCATCTTAAATATGCATACTTAGGTGAGAAAAACACATTGCCTGTCATCATTTCCTCCAAATTGCATGAACAACATGAAAATGATTTAATTCTTCTACTTAAGCATCACAGAAATGCAATTGGATGGACAATCGCTGACATTATGGGCATAAGTCCCTCATATTGCATGCATAAGATACTGTTAGAAGAAGAGCATACACCGAGAATAGAACATCAGCGAAGGCTGAACCCCTCCATGAAGGAGGTAGTTAAAAAAGAAATTATTAAATGGTTGGATGCTGGTGTAATCTTCCCAATATCTAACAGTCAATGGGTCAGCCTCATCCAATGTGTACCAAAAAAAGGGGGCATGACAGTAGTGGTTAACGAAAGCAATGAATTGATATCCACTCGAACCGTCACGGGATGGAGAGTGTGTATGGATTACCGGAAGCTTAACAAAGAAACAAAAAAAGACCATTTCCCTCTGCCCTTCATCGATCAAATGCTTGATAGATTAGCTGGCCAAGCCTTCTATTGCTTTTTAGATGGCTACTCAGGTTATAATCAAATCACCATAGACCCCAAAGACTAAGAGAAGACAACATTTACATGTCCATTTGGCACGTTTGCATTTCGCAGAATGTCATTCGGCCTCTGCAATGCACCAACAACATTCCAACGATGTATGTTGGCAATCTTCTCTGATCTAGCTGAGTCCATAGTAGAAATATTCATGGATGATTTTTCCGTGTTTGGTGATTCTTTTAGCCACTGTCTAGCCAATCTAGGACAAGTCCTCACTCAGTGTGAGGAAGCCAATCTAGTTTTGAATTGGGAAAAATGCCACTTCATGGTGGAGGAAGGCATAGTTTTGGGACATAGAGTGTCTAGGGCAGGAATAGAAGTTGATAGGGCCAAGATAGATGTCATTGAGAAGTTGGTTGAGCTTAAAAATGTCAAAGCCATAAGGAGTTTCCTAGGACAAGCAGGGTTTTACAGAAGGTTCATAAAAGATTTCTCTAAAATCTCAAAACCTCTCTGTGAGCTCCTCGAGCTAAATAGAACTTTAATCTTCACAGATGAATGCTTTATGGCTTGGAATAAGCTCAAGACTGCCTTAGTAAAAGCTCCCATCATAATCGGTCCAAATTGGGATATGCCTTTCGAATTGATGTTCGACGCAAGTGATTATGCTATTGGAGCCATGCTTGGCCAGAAGAGAGAAAAATTGACACATCCTATATATTATGCAAGTAGAACATTGAATGAAGCTAAATGCAACTACACTACCACAAAAAAAGAGATGTTATCTGTAGTGTTTGCATGTGAGAAGTTCAGGGCATATATTGTGGGAAATAAGACAATTGTGTATACTGATCATGCTGCTATAAAGTACTTAATGAGGAAGGTTGATGCCAAGCCTCGTCTGATTAGATGGGTGTTACTTTTGCAGGAGTTTGACCTGGAAATCAGAGACAAAAATGGATGCGAAAACGTGGTTGCTGACCATTTATCAAGGCTGGAGAGTTGTCGCGAATCTGTCGCGGAGCCCGCAATGCTGGATTCTTTTATTGATGAACATAGTTTTGTTTTAATGCATTGCGATGATAATACTGAACCATGGTTTGCTGATATTGCAAACATTATGGCCTCGCAGGTGTTACCCGAATTCAATAAAGGGCAGGATAAGAAGAAGTTCTTAAACGATGCTAAAAAGTACCTTTGGGATGATCCAAACCTCTACAAATGCTGTGCGGATGGACTGTTAAGGAAATGTGTATCAGCTGCAGAAGCAAGATCCATCTTGCAACAGTGTCATACAGCTCCATATGGAGGGCACTTCGGTGGTCAGAGGACCGCTGCAAAGGTATTTCAGAGTGGCTATTTCTGGCCAACGATCTTCAAGGACGCCCATCATTACACACGTACTTGCAACGAATGCCAACGAACAGGTAACCTCAGTAGGAAGGATGAGATGCCCCTGACATACATCTTGGAGTTAGAACTCTTCGACGTATGGGGCATTGACTTTATGGGTGCATTCCCACCCTCTGCTGGTAATCTGTATATTTTAGTAGCCGTAGACTATGTCTCAAAATGGGTCGAGGCAGTTGCATGTCCTTTGAATGACGCCAAAACTGTTATCAAATTTCCGAATAAACACATTTTCACACGATTTGGCACTCCACGTGCCATCATAAGTGATGAAGGCTCGCACTTCATAAACAAATCTATGGAGATTGTGTTGGCGAAATACAATGTTAAGCATAGGGTGGCAACACCCTATCATCCCCATTCAAATGGGCAAGCAGAAATTTCTAATAGAGAGATCAAAAGTATCCTAGAAAAAGTTGTCAAACCAAATAGAAAGGATTGGTCTTTTAAATTAGACGATGCATTATGGGCATATAGAACTGCATATAAAACACCTTTGGAAATCTCTCCCTATAGGTTGGTGTATGGAAAGGCATGTCATCTCCCCCTTGAATTAGAAAACAAAGCCTTTTGGGCTTTAAAAGAACTAAACTTCTGCGTGTCTGATGCGGGAACGCTGCGGTCCCTGCAATTACATGAATTGGATGAGTTAAGGCACATGTCATATGAAGCCAATATGTACAAGGAAAAAGCAAAAAAATGGCATGACAGTAGGCTTAGACCAAAAGATTTCAAAAAAGGACAGCATGTTTTACTATTCAATTCGAGATTAAAAATCTTTCCTGGAAAGCTAAAATATCGTTGGTCTGGCCCCTTTGTTATCACTAACGTTTTTGTACATGGTGCTATTGCAATCCAAAATTTAGAACAGGGACAGTCGTTTATGGTGAATGGTGCGAGGTTGAAGCACTACTACGAAGAAGGAGACGTGAGGACGCTCTCGGCGTTCCTCTTGTCCGAAGCTTGAGTCAACAAAGAAAGGATGAGCATGGGCTTAATTAGAAATATTATTATGCTCAATAGTTTAAGTTTGAAAAAATAAAAATAAAAAATGGTTGCCAAATCTGCATATGAAATTTTAATCTCGTAATTTCAATTGAATGTTAAATTAATCGAAGTTTTTTTTTGTGAATCAAATTAGGGGATGCAAAAATTTCAGAGATTGGGTTTTGTGCAGATCTTGCGGCAGTCGCCAATTAGGGAAAGGAAATCTCCAACGGTCATATTTTGGAGATTTTCGTCAGAATTGCTGCATTGTGATTGCGTTGCGAGGCCGCAAAGGAGTGGCTGTGACAAGGGAAGAGAAGAAGTTGGCTTACGCAGGCCACTTGGAGCTGCCCAACGACCTAAAGTTGAGGAGAAGAGGAAACATGCAAATAGAGCTAGACAGCCTTGCATCTGCTCAGTCTGTGTCCATGTCATGCTTGCTGAACATTCAGCAAAAGTTAGCCAAATGGGCAGAGTACTCGAGAGTGAGAGACATCGAATTAGCTGAGCACCTGAGGTGCAAATTTACCGAATTTCATGCTGAATTGTTCAAGCCTTGGGTGCCTCCAAGCTTGGAGGAGTTTGAAGAAGAAGAAGAGGATGATTGAAGGCATTTGAGGGAGTTGTTTTTCCCTTCCTTTTTCCCTGCTTTTCTGATACCAGTTACCCCCCCCCCCCCCCCCCCCCATTATCAATGATGTTCTGATTTTAGAAGTTTAGTTTAGTGTAATTTCTGGTAGCTAGTTTAACTTAGAATAGTTTAGTTAGTTTAAATTGTGCTTTCTGTTTTTTTTTTTTTTCCAAAAGCCCCAACGGCCCAGAATAGAATTACAGTAGTTAGGAGCCTGGATGAATGATATATCTGCTCTGCTTATTGCTATCTGTTCAGTGTGCCTCTCAGCATGTTCCTTCTCGAGCATGTTTGTGTCAATATTAGTTTCTGCCTTTCATTTAGCAAGCATCTATTATGAAAAATCCAAAGCATGCTGCTGTCTAACAATGAATCTGCTGCTGGTTGATCTGTCCTTATCTCCTAAAATTAAATGAATTGTGATTTTCTCCTTGGGCTGTTTGTTAATTAAAGTATGTTGGATGAGTGTCAAGTACACGCTTTAAACTAGAGTTAAGCCTCATTAGTTAGAAAGCATGCAGCCTTATAAGACCTTACCTCAGTTTAGTATAAATCTCTATTTGCTGAATTATCTAACCAAGGAGAGCCAATTCACCCTTTAGAGATTTAAAGTCTGCCTAATTTTGACTTAAACTAGATGCTTCTAGCTAAGTTTGGGGGTGTGCCACCCAAAGTACTCATTGAGGACAATGAATAGTCCAAGTTTGGGGGTGAAGCAGCCTTTTTAAGGAACAGAATAGACCCCTGAGAGCACTCCTCTTTCGCTCAATAGAGACATCCTTCTTCTTTGTTGAGTTAAAAAAAAAATCAGAAAACAAAAGAGCAAAAAGGAAGAATCTGGGCCAAAGGTTACAACCCCTTAAGACTTAGATGTTCCTAGTAATTGAAATCTGATCCTATAGAGTTGAGCTAAGAAAGAGGGTTGTAACTAGAAGGCCTATTTTGAAGGGGAATGAGTGTCTGTCCTTAAAGGTGATGCCATGGTTTAATTGTTCTTTGGATACTGTACTCTGATTCTTTATGGTTCTAAGCATGGCATGACCTTAAGGATTCTTAGGAGGTTATAAAAAAAATTGTGATAATTATAGTCTAGAAGCATGTACTGAGTTCAAGTTGAGATTAAGTGGATTTTAAAGCTAAGGGTTGACTGCTGATAGCACTCCAAAAGTGCTAATATTTAGCTCCTAAGTCTTGTAAATTAGAGTAATTATTTGGGCTTAATTGATTTATTTGGTATAATTTAATTGCTAAGGGGTAAATCGGGCATTTGCGATAATTAAGAGCTTAAATGAATATTTTATAATATTTTATTAGTTAGTCGTTTTGAGTGATTAAGCTACATTAATTAAATAATCTAATATTTACTCAAAATTGATTAGTGGCTTGATGGTGCAGGGCTTGTTAAGAAAATGGTGGTGCCAAGGCTCAAATCTTGGTTGATGCAGGATTTTCCCTTCTTTTAATAAAAGTCAACGGTCAACATCCACAGCCCACGGCCCAGACTCGCCCATCGCGCGTCCTTGCCCCGCTCCGCGGCCCGCCTCAGCGCCCGCCCGCGCGCGCTTGCCGACCCGTCCGCGCGCCCCTGCGCGGCCCAATTGGCCAATTTCGGCCCAAAACTCATTTTTTAGCTTTTTAAGCACTTTTGACCTAGTTTTTCAGCCACCATTCACTTAGGAGAGAGAAATTTCGATATTGAGAGTTTTAGCCTCGGGTTTGGTGATATTTTCATCAATTTTCAAGGTTTTTGGACAATTTTGGATCGATTTTCAACACGTTTGGCTAAGGTAAGTGCTCTAATTTGAGGTTAGGGGTAAATTTTGATGCGATTCATGAGGGTTCGTTCTTAATTTTGTGACTTAGCATGACTGATTGGGCATTTATTTCGTCTAAGCATATCACACGAATGTGTTGGAATGATTTAGGACTAGGCACCCTTGATTTTCAGCATGTTTGATTGTTAAAGACTAATGATGCCGTGCCTCTCTTAATCGCCAAGTGACACGGATAAATCGAGCCATAGATAACATTGGATTCCAGTTCATCTTGGTTGCAATTTATCTTGATGAAATAAAACAATCGAAGTATCATATTAAATGTTGTGAATGTTGATTACTTCAGGGTTGCCGGGTAATCAATTAGCATTTAGGATGTTTAATTGAATGTTCGTCATAAAATGCTAGTTACTACTTTAGTTAATTTAGAGCTGATCAATCCGAGTTAGCTAATAGTACCGTTTAATTAGAATTGGAAAATTCTGATTAATATATATGTGGCCGGTTGCTTTAGGGCTTCCGGGCAACCGTTTATGTGTTTAATTATGCCTTGCTAAGTATGTTTGAATCCCAATGAATCGATTCGCATCAAAGTAAACCCCGACCCTTAAAATTAGGAGCACGTGTTCCGTTTAATTTTCCGTTAGCTAGTTTACATGCTTACTTTAATTTTCCGTTAGCAATCCCCCTTTTATTTATCGTTTTATTTTATTATTTTAGTTAATTAAAAAGCAAATAGATATTAAATAGGAGAAAATAATTTAGGTTCCCTGTGGTTCGACACCCGACTACCACTAGCTGCAAAGCTCTGTTGTAGCGGAGTTATAAATGTATTTTGGCAAGCCTCGACAGCTTGAATTTAGAGTACCCCAAAAGTACCTCTACCAACTGCACATGAGCTTGATAATCTAGGTGGATAAACCAAAAGGCAGGGAGTTATAAAGAACTTGAGGTTTAAAAGGCAAAGGAAATCAGAATGATAGCATGAGAAAGTTGACTTTAGTTTAAAAGTGAGTCACAGGACAGCATTGCCTTCGGCAATAAGCCTAAGAGAATAACGGTTTAGCTAGTTAGAGATAAAGAAAAGACATAGCAGCTAGACAGTTAGAAAAGGCAGAAAGAGAGAAAGAGAGAGAATGTGAGTTTATAGTGTTGCTCGAGGGCTAGGAATACCTCAAGTTTGGGGGTGTGCTAACTCTCCAAATGAGAATTATTTAGGTCTTTACTTGCTAAATATTCATGAAGTCTTCTGAGCATTTCAGCTATTATCGAGCATAATATGTGATTATTAGTGACATTTGTGATGTGGTGTTAAATTAATGCTTATGTGGAAAATCTGTGCATAAGTGTGTATTTGGTGAAAATTTCTAAATAATGCCTTTTAGGAGTGTCGCCGAAGTCTTGCGAAGAGCGCAATAGGATAAGAAGAAGGGCAGCTGAAAACAGAGCTTTGCGGTCGCAACGGGCCAACAAAGGTGGAGTCTTTAAGGAACTTTGCGATCGCAACGCAATCGCAATACTTGTACTATCCTCTGCTGCGTTTTTTTAGACGTCGTCCCCTTTCGTATCTGCCACGTCTGAATTTGTGTCCTCCAATTAGGATAGAGAGCTGCAATTAGGGTACGAATTATGGAACTTTTGAGGACCATATATATAGAACAAGATGAAAGAAATAAAAAAGAATCACAACCTACCTCGGAAAAAATCGGAAAAGTCCAAACCCCAAGAAATATCCTCTCCATTGTTGGATCCAAGAAAAAAGCTTACTCGGCGTTCAGAAATTCGAAGGAAGAAGAGAAGATTCCTCTTCTCTTCTGATGTGGGGTTTCCTTACAAGACAAGTTACTTTTCTCCTTCAACCGAAGCAAAAAGTGGACGAGCAAATCTTCTCCTACTCTATTGTTTTATCACTGTCTTGTAGCTACGGTTTTAGTATTGTCTTTAACTTCCATCTGAACTATTGCTGAATTTGCTTATCATGTTTAATATATTTAAGATTTTTGATGTTTTGTTGAGTTCTTCCAATATCATGAGTGGCTAGGGTTATAAAGGTTTGCTAGGATGAATCCGTAGGAAATAAATATGTGATTTCAGCATGTAAATAAGCATGAATGCACTAAGTGAGTGTGAGCTTCAACCCATGAGTATTTTCGACCGACCATCCATTATACTCTAAAGAGTTCCTAACCTCCGGAAGGAGTAAGAACTCCGAGTCACTCACCCATGTTAGCCTTTCATGGTAAACAGAGAGTGGTCTAGGAATAGGCACTTTCCTAGCACGTTTGGTAGCATGAACATATAAATAGGTTGTTAAACTTACTTGGATATGAGTAACTTAAGAACCTAAAGCATATAATCGGAAGATGTATGATAACTCCATTTTGGAGTTATATTTCACTCCCTAACTCTAGCTCAAAGTCGTGATTAATTGTTTACTATGTCTCGTTAATAGGAGTTTTGCGGCATAGAGCTCGTGGTATCCATTGAGTGCGTATTTTGGCTAAAGAAGGCGTTTTAGTGCCCCGGGAGTGCTTCAGGAAAAGGGCAATCTCACACAAGAAGAACCAGGCAAAATTGCCTTGAAGAGGCAATTTTTCAGCCCAAAACCCGAGAGCAAGCGTCGAGCTTTAGTGTCGAGACGCTTGCTCAACGCTGCAGCGTCGAGACCCTTGCACCAGCGTTGGGACGCTCCGGAGGCACGCGCGCGCTGGAAATCATTGGGGCAGCGTCGAGACGCTCGCCTGGCGTCTCGACGCCATCGCGAACGCGCGCGCAGGAGAAATTGACCGCAGCGTCGAGACGCTTGCCTAGCGTCTCGACGCCATCACGACGAAGAGGCGCGCGACACTTAGGGCGCAGCGTCGAGACGCTTGCCTAGCGTCTCGACGCTCCGACGGCTTAAAATGCCCATTTTGACGATTTTTAAGGGATCACCTTCATTCTCTCTCGGGTCTTCACCATTCTTCTTCGGTTCTCCGCCATTGTTGGCCATTTTTGGATCTTTTCCTTTGTATTAAGCTTGGGATGATGTCCAAGGCTTCCATGGGAGTATTGAGACTTCAAACCTCCATGGTTGGCTAAGGTATTTGTGTAGGATTTGGGATAATTAGGGATTTTTGTTAAGCTTTTTAATGTTTTGATAATCTTATGCAAATGGTTCTGATTAGGCTTTGATTTTGTATGCATTTGTTGTTCTTTCTTAATCCAATGCATGTGTTAGATTTCAACGACGGACAATCGGGTTTTCTAGCATGTGTTAGAGTTAAAGATTAGCGATGCCTTGCCTCTCCTTTTCGCCTAGTAACACAGAGCAATGAAATAAATCGGAGTATCGATATATGCATGATAATTATTGGGTACTTTAGTGTTGGCGGGTAGCCAGTTAGCAATAGGAATGCATATTCGAATGTTTGTCGCGGTTAGCTAGTGACTGTTTAGAGTCAATTTGGGGCTGATCACTCTAATGAGACTTTGAATAATGATTAATTAGGAATTTTTTATCTAATTAATTAATATGGGGCCGGTTACAAAATGGCGTCCCGGGTAACCGACCGCGTGCATAACAAGTTAATTAGCCTTAATTTTGAGTGAATTAAATGATAAATATTAGAACGCTTAGCAAAATCCCGAAATCCCCCAAATCCAACACTCTTCAATCTCAATCTTATTACTTTTCCGTTAGCATTTTTCATTACGTTGCATGTTCAAAACCCCCCTTGTTTGTGACAAAATTCACCAGTCAATTTAATTATAACTCAAACAATTAATTCTCAATTTTATTCCCTCTCTATGGTTCGACCCCGTTACCGCTAGCTGCAAAGCTAAAAGCTACGGGTTTATAAATTTATTTTGGCAAGCCTCGACAGCTTGATATTGGACTACCCCAAAAGTAACTCTACCAAAATTGGCGCCGTTGCCGGGGAGGGCAACTAAAAATGAAATTAATGTTTGTTTTTTATTTAGGTTGATTGGTTGTTTTCAAAATTTCTTTTAGTAAATTGTATGTTTTTTTTATTTTGGATAACGGTTCTCTCTTCCAAGATTTTTAAAAGTTCAGATTACATTCGGAAGAGATGGAAGTTTTGGATGGCAATAATGAGAGTCAGAGAACGCTGAAGGAGTGAGCGATGCATGGCTTGCTCTGCCAACCGCCGTACATATCATTTCCGCCGACAACAGGTAATTTCGAGTTTAAATCAAGTTTGTTTAACTCACTTCCTTCCTTTTATGGTGAAACAGGTGAAGATCCTATCAAGCACCTCAAGGAGTTCCACATGGTGTGCTCCGCGATGAGGACAAGTGAGATAATGGAGGAGGAGCTAAATTTGAGAGCCTTTCCTTTCACCTTGAAGGATAAGGCAAGGGATTGGCTCCACTACTTACCCTCGGGGACCATCTCTACGTGGAAAGGGATGAAAGGCCTGTGTTTAGACAAATATTTCCCTGCCTCGAGAGCCATGTTCCTAAGGAAGGAGATCTACGGGATTATTCAAAAGAAAGAGGAGACCTTTCCTTAATACTGGGAGCGGTATACCCGGATGTGTGAAGACTTCCCCCATCATCAGATATCAGAGGCTGAACTCATTCGTTTCTTCTATGAAGGCTTGTGCATGCATGATAGACTGATACTAGATGCCGCTAGTGGAGGGGCGTTGATTAACAAGACCCCAGCGGAAGCTCGGCGTTTGATCTCAAATATGGCTCAGAATATGCAGCAGAATGGAAGTAGAGCACAAGAGCGAGCCCGCCTCTCAAGCGAAATCAAGGAGCTCAAGGACCAACTGTCTAAGGTATGTAGCGTTGTCCTTAAATTACAAGAAAACTCATCGCAAGCTTTTTCTTCTGTTTCTGGTCCACACCTCGAGGACATGTTCAAATCCTTCATGGACATGAGCATCGAGCATCGCGAAGAGGCCGAAGCGCGATTTGAGTTGTCGAGCAAGGAGAGTCGTGAGGAGTCCAAAGCGCAATTTGAGTTATTGAGGAAGGAAATCGCTGAAATGAAAGGTGCGAGAAGTAAGGTGGGAACTCAAGCACTAGAACGCCAAAATGTTATTGCACTTAAGAGTGGAAGGGATATTCCCTCGAGTTCTGCACCTGTGAATCCTTGGATGCTACCCCCACAAGCGAGGATGAGTTCCTGTGAGCAGGTCTATGCCATTAACTTACGGAGTGGGAGAGAAATTTCTCCAAACACCGCTGTTGAGGAGAAAGAGGAAGGCAAGGATGAGAAAAAGATCGAGGATCTTGAGTCAAGAAGGAAGGAAGTTCAGTTGGATGCACCCCCGAGCTTGAAAGGCTACAAGCCCAAGGCTCCCTTCCCAAGCCGTTTGTTGCCTCCCGATGTTGAGAAAAAGGGGAAACCGATTGAATGCTCCCCGAGCCATCTTGAGAATGAGAAGATGGACAAAAATGAAGAATTAAAGAAAAACGTGCGTGAGTATGTTCCCATAGCACCCTTTCCGAGTAGGCTCGCAAGACCTATGGTCGTGAACGAAGATGAGGAGGTCCTCAAAACCTTTCAGAAGGTGACGGTGAACATCCCACTCTTGGAGGCCGTGAAGCAAATACCGAAATATGCAAAGTTCCTCAAGAGTTGGTGCACGAGTAAGAGAATTTCGAGAAAGAATGATGAGAAAAAGAAAGAAACTGTCTCTGCAATTTTCCAAGGTACGCTTCCACTAAAGTGCGTCGATCCTGGTATGTTTACTATCCCATGCACTATTGGTACTAAACTGATTGAAAATGTCATGCTAGATCTCGGTGCCTCAATTAATGTCATGTCTTTTGATGTGTTTAAAGAGCTTGAACTGTGCAATTTAATTGAGTCTAATATAGTTGTCCAACTAGCCGATCGATCTTATGTGCATCCGTTAGGGAAAATTGAGGACATTTTAGTTAAAGTGAAAGATTTGTTGTTTCCATGCGATTTCTACGTGCAAAATATGAACATAAATTCTTCGCATGTTTCCTCTTATATCTTACTAGGACGCCCATTTATGAAGACCGCTAAGGTCAAGATTGATGTTGATAGGGGTGCCTTGTCTGTAGAATTTGATGGAATTGTGATAACTCCATTTTGGAGCTATTATTCACTCCCTAGTTCAAGCTAAATGCCGTGTTTAATTGTTTAATATATCTCATTTATAGGAGAATTGCGGCAAAGAGCTCATGCGTCCATTGGACTCGTTTCGGAGCTAAAAGCGGTGTTTTAGCTCCCCGAGAGTGCTTCGGGAAAAGGGCAAGTTAATCCAAGAAGAATCGGACCAAAATTTCCTAGGAGAGGCAATTTTCCAGCCCAAACCCGAGAGCAAGCGTCGAGCAGACAGCGTCGAGACGCTTGCTCAACGCTGCCTGACGTCGAGACCCTGCCGCGGCGTCGAGACGCTCCGAGGGGCGAGCGCGCAGGAAATTATCGGGGCAGCGTCGAGACGCTCGCCCAGCGTCGAGACGCCATCGCGAGGCGCGCGCGGATTCATTAGGTCACAGCGTCGCGATGTTGTCCCAGCGTCTCGACGCTCCGACGGATTTAAAGGGTTGTAAGGACGATTTTGCAGCCATCTTCTTGGCTTCATCTTCTACCTCTCGGGTTTTTCTTAGTTTTTCTTCTTGCTCCTCCATTTGTGGCCATTTCTTGGAGCTTTCCATTGTATGTAACTTAGGAATTATGGGCAAGGCATCCATGGGAGCGTTTGTGACGATTCTCCCCATGGCCGGCTAAGGTACGTGTGCGATTCGGGATAGTTTAGGGATATTTTGTTAGACTCCGTTGGTAGATGCACTTAATGGGGTGCTCCGATTTCTAGCTGTCGAGGCTTGCCAAAATACAATTTATAACCCGAATGCACCGAGCAATTTGCAGCTAAGTGGTAACGGGGTCGATCCACAGGGAATTAAGAAATTCAATTTAACTAAGTCTAATTTGCTAATTATAAAAAGTATATGCAAATTTGGTTTGGGGGAAGGGAGCTCCTAACGTGCAAGCTAACGGAAAATTAAATGATAAAGTGCAAAAATTGAAATGGTCGTGCTTAACTCCGAGTAATGGGATTGATCGTTATGGATGTTCGGTTCATCGATACAATTTATAAGCTAATCATGCTTCAGCACACAATTCATTTGGCTAATTGCTAGCTCAAATGACCCAAAAATATAATTAGACATGTGCAATTCTAATTGTACTTGGCAAATAATCTATTCAAGGTAGCGACCCCTAAATTGACTATAAGCCAGTGACGGGAACATTGTGACGGCTTAATCCTAAGACGAACCCGGTTTCTCGCTCGCCCTAAGCCTAACACGAAAACGTTAATTAATTCAGATTACCAACTGTCACTTTGGGTTGAATTAATTAGCCATGCTTAAGCCCGTGCTACCTAGCGGTTTGGGCAATTATACGTCCAAACCATTAGCCCTCTAACATGCATAGGAATTAGGGCGTCAACCTAACTAAGCTACACATGCTAGATTTGAATAAGAACAAGCAAGAAGATGCATAAACATACTAATTAGCTTCTATTGCGTGCTCAGTGTGTAGATAAAATGTAATGCGAAGAGCACTCAGAACATGCAAGCATACATGGTCTGCAACAAGTGATAAGTATTTTTTAATTCGTTTTCCCACAGAGATTGAGTTTAGTTACTAACGAAGTGAGGTGTTAAATTAGAGAGGGTCACTTAAATTGGGTGGATTTGAGGTTGATGTGCCGAAATAACAAAGAATGCAAGAAGGATGCAAGCATAAACGAAAGCAAGTAAAGAGATTAAGCTTTGATGTGGAGAACAAAGAATTGCGGATCTAGCAATGTTCTAGCAATAAAATCGCAAAAGTAAAAGACTAGGAAAAAAATGCTAAGGCAAAAACAGAACTATAGAATTGCCGTTCTCGCAATTATCTAGCAATTAAATTAGCAACGATTTAAAGGTGAGATAAGGCAACAAGGTCGACTTAAGACTCCTCTATAGCCACTTAACTACGATCATTCAGCAGTAGATTAACTGATCATGCATCGATTTAGCTCAGTCTCATGCATCTCTCGATTGCATGCATTAGATCTTTTAGTTCACTCATATCCAAGTAAGACATAAACACCTATTTATACAAGCAAGCTAATGAATCGTGCTAGGAGAACGCCTATTCCTAGGTCATTTTCTGGTTACCATGAAAGGCTAGCATGAATGGATGACTCTGAACTCTTACTCCTTCCGGAGGTTAGGAATTCTTTAGACAAAATGGATGGCCGATCGAAATTTCCTATGGGATTAAGTACACATACATTCAATGCATTCGAAGCTATCCTACATGCTGAACTCTCGTATTTCTAACCTATAGATTCATCTTTAGCAGACCTTTGTGTGATTAGTTACTCATGGTTGGTGGAGAATTAGAAAAGATGGATTGATTAAGCATGATTTAAAGAACTTAATGGAAGCGATAGAATAAAAGATAACAAGATGAAGAACTCGAAAAGACTTAAATGATTACTTTCTAAATTAAGGTTCAGAACACAATGTGCGAAGGTATGAAAAACAGTAAAGAACTGAGTAAATTGGAGACGAATCGAGTCAGTGGAGCAAATGGAAACGAAAGGCAGAAAGCAGTAGAGAAAGCTTTGTAAAAAGGTGCACGGATCTCCTCGTCGCAAGTGCCTCGGATGAAGGGAAAGATTAGCTGTTCTTGGGGATGAATTCAATCAGAAGAGAAGAAGGATCTTCTCTTTTTCCTCTCGAATTATCGACGCCAAGGGCTGATTTCTTCGTTCCAACAAACGGGGTAAGGAAAATGTGTTTGCAGATCGCGTTGTGACGAAGAACTCCACGCTTCTGAGCTGTCTTTCTCCTTCACCCTTCGTCTCTTTTTATAGCTTTTGCAGGTACCTTCAGCCACAGAGAACCATCCATTCTGAATAACAATCCTCCACGTGAAAGCAGGGGAAGGCTTAGGGAGCTTAAACATCGCCACAATGACGACTGACGTCTGGGAAAAGTTCAGCAGCAGCAGCTTGGCATTGCGGTTTCCTTGCGATGGTCGCAATGTCCATTGCACTCCCAGCAATGTTTCCGCAATTCTCCTGCAATGTACATTTTAACTCTTTTAACATCATTTTCTATTCTTTTTCGTTCCTTTTCCAAATAAGTCCTATTTTAGCTTCTTTCCTCGAATTCTCACATTTAAGCACGTATTAAGCTAAATTCTAACAAAAACACTCAAGAGATTACATGATTTTAAGGTAAATATGTCCCTAAATAATGTACTTTTGGAGAGGTAACAGCTTCACATTTACAAACTGGCAAACCTCCCCAAACATCCATAATTAACAAAACCAAACTTCGAAATTAGGCACTAACCTTAGTTTAGCCTTCCATGGAGGATGAATAAATCAAATCCCCCATGGAAGAGCTTAGTACCATACAAGTTGGGAAAAATGAGGCGTTTTCATGCCTTAAATCGTCGGAGCGTCGAGACACTGGTGCCCTAAGTTGGCCGCGCGCGGGCGTCGAGACGCTCGGACAGCGTCTCGACGCTGTCGCGCATCCGTCTGGAAAATCGTCGGGCTAGCGTCGAGACCCTCGGGCGGCGTCTCGACGCTGGCAGCGTTGATCGGGCGTTGAGCGCGCGCGCTCGACGCTGGGGCGCGCTCATCCTTGGTAGGCAATCGGGGCGGCGTCGAGACGCTCGGCCAGCGTCTCGACGCTGCTCCTCATGTTGGTTGCTCTCGGGTTTGTTGGCCAAAACTTGTCTCTTCAGGGCAATTTTTGCCATTTCTTTGAATCTTCAAGCCCTTTCACTCCCGATGCATCTATGAAGCTCTAAAACGTCGCTTTAAGTCCCGAAACGTGTCTTTGGACTTCTCGAGCTCTCTACCATGAAATCACCTACAAGAAGGCATTTTAATCAATATTTGACATGGTTCTAGCCAATGTTAGGGACATAATAATAGCTCTATTTTGGAGCTATCAAAATACCCCCGACCTAAATCTTGCTAGTCTGATAGCTCCATTTTGGAGCTATAATTATGTCCCTAATTCACGTTTATTATTGGCTTAATCTTGTTTATATGTGATTATTGCAGGTGTTCTCGGTAATTCGCCCTCGGTAGCGTTTCGGCGCTTTTCGGGGCTTAATATCGCAATTTAAAGGCCTAGGAACACTTCCCGGGAAGACCCATGCAAAGGCATGAAGGTTGAGCACTTTTGGGAAATTGAAGGCAAAAATCCATGCATCAACCCGAGAGCTAGCGTCGAGCGACAGCGTCGCGACGCTAGCTCGACGCTGCCCCAGCGTCGAGACGCTGCCAGAGCGTCTCGACGCTCCGAAGTCTGAAGCGCTGAATTGAAGAAAAACCCGAGAGCAAGCGTCGAGCGATAGCGTCTCGACGCTCGCTCGACGCCGCACAAGCGTTTCGACGCTGTGCGAGCGTCTCGACGCCACCCCGACTGCGCGCGCGCGTTATTTAGGGCGCAGCGTCGAGACGCTGCGACGGATTACTTAAGTTTCTGTCCGATTTTAGCCGCCATTATCATCTTCTACCTCGAGCTCCGCGCCTGATTTGACGTCCAGCAGCTGTTTTCCACCATGGGAGGGGCTAGGAAGCTCGATTTGAAGCCGTCCCACTCCACACAAGTCATGAGTGAGTAGATTTACCGTTTTTGGCTCGGGATTGTAAGGATAAATGTAGTATGAACTCTTGGTGAGGTTGTAGGATTGAAATTCTGAATTGGTTGGATATTTTATTGAATTGAATTCTATTTCTTAGCTTAATCTATGAGCACGTTTGAATGATTTAGGACTAGGCACCCTTGATTTTGAGCATATTCATTTGTTAAAGGATTTGATGCCGTACCTCTCGTTTCCGCCGAGTAACAAGGAATTATGGCACCTTGAGCGTATTGGCGTCCTTATGCTCTTGGTGTTCGTTCTTCCCGAATTAGAATTCCAAATCGACATACTAATTTCGCGTCCAAATTAGATAGTTGTCACAGTTAGCTTGTTGCTACCGTTCGGTCTTGGGAGAGCGTTGGCCGCCAATGTCCGAACGATACGCTTGATTAGCATGATTGTTTATGTCTAATTAAATCCATGGAGCATGTCTGGGTTATTTATTAATTTTAGACGAGCTGTGCATTCGTTAATTTATTTAACCATAATACTCGTCATCCTATGATCCAAGAGGTTTGCTAAATTTATCCCCGATCGTCCCGAGTCGGAAACTCCGTTAGCTAAATTTTTCCATTTGCTTTGTCCCATCTTAGTCACTTGAAAACCAACAATTACCCCTTATTTCACTTATATTAATAGTTTGCAAATTTAATTAAGATTAAGTCAAAATACCTTAATTCCCTGTGGATCGACCCCGCTGCTACTAATCTACAAATAGTTTAGTGAATTCGGGCACTTATAAATTCATTTTGGCGGGTCTCGACAACCCGATGATTGGCGATAGTTCAATAATATCGTTACCAAAATTGGCGCCGTTGCCGGGGAACTAAGTGTAATTCGGCCTAATTTAAATTTGATTTGTAGACTTTTGATTTTTGCTTTCAAAATTTTGTTTATTCCTTTATTATTTGCAATTTTGATCTGTTTGTTTAAGTGTGCTAGAAGTGCCAAATTTTTATTGAGAAAATGGAGACTGATGATGAGATTGGAGTCCCAAAAACGCTCAGACAGTGGACATCATTTGCTATGGGCCACCAACCTTCTTGTATTTCCTACCCGGAAATTTCAGGTGAGTTTGTGCTTAAATCTGGTTTAATTGACCATTTACCCTCTTTTTGTGGTGAAGCAGATGAGGATCCCTATAAACATCTCAAGGCCTTTCAAATGACAAGTTCTGCGATGAAGCCAGGCGGCATTACTGAAGATCAGCTCTACCTGAGAGCTTTTCCATTCACCTTGAGAGGTGAAGCTCGAGATTGGCTGCATTACTTGCCATCGGGGACCATCTTTACTTGGGAGAAGTTGCAGAGTCTATTCTTGGAAAGGTATTTCCCAGCTTCAAAAGCCAGAGCCGTGAAAAAAGATATCCGCCAATTTGAGGAAGGAAAGGACGAGGCATTTCACGAATGCTGGGAAAGATTCATTAAACTCTGTGAAAAATGCCCGAACCATTTGATAACAGAAGCCGCGCTTATCGAATTCTTCTATGAAGGGTTGCTTCCCCATGACTGCCAGATGCTTGATGCAGCAAGTGGAGGAGCCCTTTGGGAGAAAACACCTGCGGAAGCCAGACAGTTGATTTCTAATATGGCTGAGAACCGTCGCCAATACGGAGGAAGGAACGAGTACGCTAAAATGTCTACCGACATAGCAGAGCTCAAGGAACAAGTGTCTCAGGTATTTGGTTTAGTTCATACGATGCAGGAAAAATCATCTCAGGCTGTTTCTTCTATCTCAGGTCAAGCCATTGAAAGCATGTTCAAATCGCTCATGGAAGCTAGCAATGAGACAAGGTCGCAGATAAAATCTCTAAGAGATTAGTTCTCGGAGGTGAAGGAAAGAATGAGCAAGATCGAATCCAAAGCGGAAGGTGTTAGTGCGATAAACCTCATAAGTGGTAAAGAGTTACCATCCCGTACCACTCCCGTGAGTCCTCCAAAAGATTCAGAGATATCTCCAGATAAGTGTTCTCAAGCACCCTCTGAAACTGTTGTAACTCCTCCTATTATTTCTATGAAGTCTTACACTCCCGTTGCTCCTTTTCCTAGTAGGCTGGCAAGGCCATCTAAGGAGGCCGACGATGCGGATGTTCTTGAGACACTGAGAAAGGTTGGGATCAATATACCGCTGCTTGATGCAATTCAGCAAATCCCAAGGTACGCCAAATTTCTAAAGGAGATGTGCACCATGAAGAGGAAGACTAAAAGTGCTGAGAGAGTCGTGGTAAGCAAGAATGTTTCTGCCCTGATAACCCAAGGTATTCCAAGCAAATGCCAGGACCCAGGTACGTTCCTCTTGCCATGTACTATAGGGGATAGAGAAATCGAGCACGCTATGCTAGACTTAGGGGCTTCAATTAATGTTATGCCATACTCAGTCTACAAGAGCCTCGGTTTAGAAGGTATGCAGGAAACTAGTATAATTATCCAGTTAGCTAATAGGTCTTCTATTCGTCCTTTGGGATTGATTGAGGATGTGTTGGTTAAAGTTAAGGATTTGATATTCCCTGCTGATTTTTATGTGATAAAAATGGAAGAAAATACATCCACCACTTCTGTTTTACTTGGTAGACCATTCATGAAAACCGCTAAGACAAAAATTAATGTGCATGATGGAACCTTGTCTGTTGAGTATGAAGGGGATGTGTTCGAATTTAATGTATTTGATGCCATGAAACAACGTGCTGATGTGCATTCCGTCTGTAAAATTGATCTGATAGATACTTTAGAACAAGAAGAATGCATAACTGTTGTTGATAGGGATGACCCACTCGTTTTTACTGAAATTGTTGGCGAAGTTGAAAGTAGTGTTCCCATATTGACTGATACATCTGAACAACCTACTTTTGCTTTAGAGACATGTGAAAAGCCAACTAAAATATTACCATCTCTTTTGCAGGCTCCCAAGTTGGAATTAAAGGAGTTGCTGGGTCATCTCAAGTACGTGTACTTGGGGGAGGTGGAGACACTCCCGGTAATTATTTCCAAGGAGCTTACATCGGAGCAAGAAGGCGAGTTGATCGAGGTTTTGAAAAAGAACAAAAGAGCCATGGGATGGACATTGGCAGACTTGCACGGGTTGAGTCCAGTGCTGTGCATGCACAAGATTCGGCTGGATGAGGGAGCGAAGCCATCCCGAGAGCCTCAGCGGAGACTGAACCCTGCAATGAAAGAGGTAGTGTTGTCTGAGATACACAAACTCCTGGATGCAGGTATTATCTTTCCCATTTCTGATAGCCAATGGGCTAGCCCTATTCATGTTGTACCTAAAAAGACGGGCATAACTGTTATTAGAAATGATAAGGGGGAGTTAGTACCTAAGAGAGTACAAAACGGGTGGAGAATGTGTATTGATTTTAGAAAACTGAATGATGTGACTAAGAAGGACCACTTTCCTATTCCCTTCATAGATCAAATGGTGGAGCGTTTAGCTGGGAAACCATTCTTCTGTTTTCTTGATGGTTTTTCTGGGTTTTATCAAATTCCCATAGCCCAGGAAGACCAAGAAAAGACTACTTTTACTTGTCCATTCGGAACTTACGCATATAGGAGAATGCCCTTTGGGCTTTGTAATGCTCCAGGGACTTTTCAGCGATGCATGATGAGCATATTTTCTGAATTTGTAGAAAAATGCATCGAAGTCTTTATGGATGATTTTACTGTATATGGAAGTTCATTTAAAGATGCATCGAAACTAATCTTGTTTTACATTTTGAAAAGTGTCATTTCATGGCCAGTCAGGGCATAGTATTGGGTCACGTTGTGTCTGCTAAGGGGATAGAGGTTGATAAAGCAAAAATTGATGTAATATCTGATTTACCTTATCCCACGAATATGCGGGAAGTACGTTCTTTTCTTGGTCACGCAGGTTTTTACCGCAGGTTCATTAAAGACTTCTCGAAGATAGTGACTCCGATGACAAGCTTGCTGAAAAAGGATGTTCCATTCTGTTTTGACAAACAGTGCAAGCTTGCTTTTGATGTTCTGAAGAAGTGCTTGACTAACGCACCCATCATCCATCCACCGCAGTGGGGGACTCCTTTCGAGATCATGTGCGTGGTAACGATATTATTGAACTGTCGCCAATCATCGGGTTGTCGAGACCCGCCAAAATAAATTTATAAATGCCCGAAATCACTAAACTATTTGTAGAATAGTAGTAACGGGGTCGATCCACAGGGAATTAAGGTTCTTTGACTTAATCTTAATTAAATTTGCAAACAATTACTATAGACCAAATAAGGGGGAATTGTTGGTTTTACGTGACTAAATTGGAACAAATAAGGTAGTCTGTTTAAATTCCAAATTCCAAGTATCTGTTTAAGGTAGTCTGTTTAAATTCCAAGTACCTTGTTTCACAAGCATTGAGGTTAGAGTTTTCAGCATGCATTTAATTCTTTGGAGATAATTTAGGGTATACCTTGCTCGAGGACTATGGTAACGATATTATTGAACTATCGCCAATCATCGGGTTGTCGAGACCCGCCAAAATAAATTTATAAGTGCCCGAAATCACTAAACTATTTGTAGAATAGTAGTAACGGGGTCGATCCACAGGGAATTAAGGTATTTTGACTTAATCTTAATTAAATTTGCAAACTATAAATCTCGACAACCCGATGATTGGCGATAGTTCAATAATATCGTTACCATAGTCTCGACGCTCTTAATTACTATAGACCAAATAAAGGGGAATTAAGGTTCTTTGACTTAATCTTAATTAAATTTGAAAGCATGTTTTGGACTATCTGTTTAGCTAGGCTGTGATCTGTTTAAATTCCATCTTTTGCTGCTATCATGACTACCTTATATAGCTTATCTAAGAGCATGCTGGATGAGTGTCATAGGACATCCTTTGATAGTTTAAATTAACCTCTAAAAAGCTCAGCATGCACAGCTTTAAGACCTTATCTGTCTGTTTTTTTTTCAAATTCCTGCTGCTATGATATTTTCTTTTAGAATGTTCTGTCTATGCCTAGGTCTTTTAGATTCTCCTTGTTTTACCTTAGACTAGATGCTTCTAGGACAAGTTTGGGGGTGTGCCACCTCAGGCACTCATTGGGGACAATGAGTAGTTGAAGTTTGGGGGAGGCCACCCTAGGCCTAGGAACATTCCTCTCTCCCTTAGAAACATAAGCATTCTTCTTCTCCTTTACAAAAAAAATGATGAACTGAAAAAAAAAAAATGAAAAATAGAATAAAGAGGGGGGTCTCTCTTAGGTTGCTAAGTAATCAGTGCCAAGTGTGTGACCCACAAGTGGCATTGCATCAAAAGGCAACCAAAGGAGAGGCTCCACCTAAGTAAAAAAAAGGGAAAAGAATAAGGAAGAAGAATGTAAACCTAGGAGTTATAACTTTGTGGCTTAGATGTCCTATTTAAAAAGAACTCTGATCCTCAATTAGCTAAGCACAAAGTTGTAACTTGTAGGTTTGTTTAGGGAGATGAGTGTTTATCCAATGTAGTGATGCCAGGGTTTAGGTTGTTCTTTCAAGTACTACTGTCACCGTTAATACTAAGACTGGCATGACTCTAAGGAATCCTAGACAAGTTAAAAATAAAGCTAGAAGCATGTACTGAGTCTGAGGTAAAGCTAGGCAGAATTTGAAACCTTAGGGATAGTGGCATGATATGACAAAAGCAAATAGATCAGTTGTAGGAAGTTAATGAAAACAGAAGGAATGTTAGGCAGGCAAAGTCAGAAGAAGCTAGATAAGAGGGTAGTTTTAAGCTTAGAAGTGTGTCACAGGACAGCAGTGCTATAGATAGGGATATAGGGGAGTCAGTAGGTGGTTAAAGAAGATGAAACAGCAGCCTAGGTAAGTCCTTAGTGTGCTTGAGGACAAGCAAAACCTTAAGTTTGGGGGTGTGTTAAGTCTCTGAAAGTGACTTATTCAGGACCCATTTAGCCTAAGAAGATGTACACTTTTAGGTGTTTTTGATAGCATTTAGCTTAAACCTATGCTTAAATATGAGAATGAGAAGAAGGTAGCTAAATTAGGACTTATGCACAATAGGAAAGAAAAGGGTTGAAAACCGAAGGAAAAGAATGAAAAAAACTCCATTACGACAGCATTGCGGAAACATTGCTGAAGCCGCAATTATTCAAGTGAAAACCGTAAGTTGACTGATCTTTTTCTGTTAATTTCCGTGATTTCAGGGATTCGTTCTTTCTCCTCCATCCATTCTGATATATGACGTTGAAGATTGATGGTTCTCCTTGGCCCAAACGCACCTGCAAACTACTATAAAAGGGGGTCAAAGTCGGAGGTTCAAGCATCATCCGAAAGCGTAGAAGTCTTCTCGCAGTCCATCTTTTCTCCGGTTTTTCCTTTGCCGTCTGTTGGAGTGAGAGTCTCAGCTGTTGGAATCGACAATCTGATAGGAAGGAGAGAAGATCCACCTTCTCTCCCGATTGGATTCATCCAAGCAAAGCTATTCTTTCATGCCCTTCAGCCGAGGCGGTTGCGACGAGGCTCCCAAGCAACATTTACTGCTTTCTGTCTTTCCTTTTCTAGTTTACATTTCTGCTTTGTGTTGTTCTCTTTCTAATAGCTAGAACACTCCATTTCGTTGCTTTCTGCCTTGCTGTTATTTACTTTTAAGCTTTCTTTTGTCCAATCAAACAATCAAGTAATCGAATCTCCATTCTTCATTTCACAGTTTCTTGCCTCTTCATTCTACTGCTTTCCTTTACTGTTTTGTCTCTAAATTCCTTCTAAGCATGTCGGTTTCATCTCGTATTTCTACTTACTCCATATCCATGAGTAGCTAAGTCACTTAGGGGCATGCTAATGACAGAACTATAGGCTAAAAAACGTGAACCAAGTATGTAGGATAGCTCTCGAACCATTGATTGTATGTAAGCTTCATCCCACGGGCAATTTCGATTGGCCATCCATTTTGTCCAAAGAACTCCTAACCTCTGGAAGGAGTAAGAGTTCAGAGTCATATTATCATGCTATCCTTTCAAGGTAACCAGGAAACGGCCTAGGAATAGGCGTTTCCCTAGTACAAACCATATCTTTCCGCCTTAACAAGATGCTTAAGACCTTACTTTGAGTCGAGTAAACTAAAGAATCTAATGCATGGAATCGGACGATACATCAGTTTGAGATAGTTTGATGCATAGAGAGTAGATCCAGTGTTTGAGAATCGTATAAAAATGCCTATAGGATAGTCATTAGTAGCCCTTAATTCACCCATTTACACACTTTCGCTGTTATTGTAATTGCGGTAGAATTGCGGTCTCCGCAATTCCGTCTAAGTTTCCATTCTGTTTAGCTGTCTTTGCCTTCATTTATTAATTTCGTTTCTTTTCATTTTAGTTTGGCTTTAACTTGTTCTTGTTTATGTTACTACCCTTTACACATTCAGCAAAAATTAGACAATTAAAAACCAATTTTACCCCATCAAATCCACCCCTTCTTTCTTAACAAAACACTTCGCGAATAGCTAAAAATAAGTCTCTGTGGGAAAACGAATGAAATATACTTACTACTTGCTATAAGATCATGTATGCTTGCATGTTCTGAGTGCTCTATCTCTTTTATTGCCTAATTATTTCAACACATTGAGCACGCAACAAGTTTTTGGCGCCGCTGCCGGGGACTTATTTTAGTGAAAACGAAGTTTGTTAAGTTTGAAATACCAAAATTTACTGTCTAGTGGAACTAATCTAGTTTCATTTCTTTTGCAGGTACTAGTTGGGTTAGTTTATGAGTGAGCATTCAAGTAGTGATCTAGAGTTCAATCCTGAGCCCGAGAGACTATTTAGAGCCAGAACTAGAGCCAAGAAACGTCTCTTTAACCAACCCTCTATACCTCAAACAATTGCGGGAACCACAATTCCTCCGCAATTGTCTCAAGAAGAAATGGCTGGAATAATTCCAAATCCGGTACCTGTCATTCGCAACCCCATCGAAATAGCGAATGACAAGAATAGTGTCATTCTTTCATACCTAGTACCTATGCCTGGGGAGCTGAACCACAACATAATCCGTCCTGAAATCACTGCCAACTCATTCGAGTTAAAGCCAGTGATGTTCCAAATGTTGTCCACTGTGGGACAATTCTTTGGAATAGAAAATGAGGACCCCCACAACCATCTTAGGAACTTCTTAGGAGTTAGTGATACCTTCATCATCCCTGGAGTGTCCCAAGAAGCTTTGAGGCTATACTTGTTCCCTTACTCTTTGAGGGACAAAGCCAAAACATGGTTGAACTCATTACCCTCTGGATCTGTCCTTAATTGGACAGACTTAGCAGAGAAATTCCTAGTCAAATACTTCCCACCTGATAGGAATTCTACCTTTCGTGATGATATAGTTAAGTTCAAACAAGCTGATAATGAATCTCTTCACGAAGCTTGGACAAGGTTCAAAGATCTTCTTCTCAAATGTCCACATCATGGCATCCCGTGGTGTATCCAAATAGAGGTCTTTTTCAAAGGATGCAACCCCAGCACTAGGCAAGTCTTAAATTCATCTGCTGGTGGTTCCATGTTGTCCAAAAGTTACAACGAGGCCTATGAGATCTTGGAGAAGATCTCAGCATCTCACTGTAGGTGGTCAGATGATCCAGTTGAGCCAACTAGGGCTCAAGACAAGGATGCTCTAAGTGCAATGAGCACCCAAATAAATGCCCTGACCAACTTAGTTAAGCAAATGGCTCAAGCCAATCTCCAAACAAGTGCCAACACCGCTACCGCCATGTCAATGGGCACCCAAACAAGTCAAGGTGAGACACTTGTATGTGGATTCTGTGGGGAAGGGCACCTGTATGAATACTGCCCTGGGAATCCAGCCTCAGTCTGCTACATTGGAAGCCAGCAGCAGCCTAGGAACAACCCCTATTCCAATACTTACAACCCTGGTTGGAGGAACCACCCAAACCTGTCATGGGGTGGCCAAGAAAATGCTAACCAAAATCCTAACCAGCCTAGACCGAGTGGAACACCTGGTTTCACTCCCCAACATAACCAATCAATGTATCAAAAACCTTACAACCAACCCGTAGGATCTTCTGTAGAAAACTTACTCAAGGAATACATAGCTAAGAATGATGCTACTCTTCAAAGCCAGCAAGCTACTCTTAGGAGCCTAGAGAACCAAATAGGCCAATTGGCCAATGAACTCAAGAGTAGGCCCCAAGGTAGACTCCCTGCTGACACCGAGGTACCAAGGAGAGATGGTAAAGAACAAGTTCAAGCAATTGAACTTAGAAGTGGTAGACCCTTGGTGAGCAACACAAAGGACACACCAAAGAGAGTAGAGAACACTGAGTCTAGTGCTCCACTAGAGTCTCTGCCAAACCAAGGTCCGCCACCAACTAGCACATCAGGAGCCAGGCTAGAGCCAATTATTGAGGAGATAGAAGAAATTCCAAGGCCTCCACCTATCCTAAGGCGCCCTGACGTGCCTGCATATGTGCCACCACCTCCATATCCTCGAAGGCTTAAGAAGAAGCAGGAACAGGAAGTGCATTTTAATAAATTCTTAGAAATTCTTAAGCAAGTGCATGTCAACATTCCTTTTGTAGAAGTTTTACAGTCTATGCCTTCCTATGTAAAGTTTTTAAAAGATATTATTACTAACAAAAAAATAATTGGTGAGTTTGAAACAGTAAACCTCACTGAGGAGTGCAGTGCCATACTCCAAAACAAGTTGCCCAAGAAGGAGAAGGATCCTGGTTCCTTCACCTTACCTGTAGAACTTGGAGGCAAGCACGTGGGCAGAGCGCTTTGTGACCTGGGCGCCAGCATAAACCTCATGCCCCTATCACTATTCCGCCAGTTGGGAATAGGAGAAGCACGTCCAACCACTGTCACTTTACAATTAGCAGACAGATCCATTGCATATCCAGAAGGTAAAATTGAGGATATTTTAGTAAAGGTTGACAAATTTATTTTCCTTGCAGATTTCATTATCCTGGATTATGAAGCAGACAAGGAGGTCCCCATCCTGCTAGGCAGACCATTTCTAGCCACAGGTAGGGCACTTATAGACGTCCAAAAAGGTGAGCTCACTATGAGGGTTCATGATGAAGAGGTGAAATTTAGTGTGTATAAAGCTTTAAGGTATCCCTCTGACCTTGAATCCTGTGCTAGTATGGACGTTGTTGATTCTTTAATGGAAGAACAATTGGAGCATGTACTATTAACTAAGCATGCTAATGAATATGTACAATTAGATGTAGCTGACTTGAATGTATCTGACATAATGGATATACCTGTAGATAAACCACAACATGTATGTATGAATATAGACCTAACTGATAGATCTGTGAATCCTTTAAAGCCATCCATTGAGCATCCACCTGTTTTAGAATTGAAACCACTACCCACTCACCTCAAGTATGCATATTTAGGGAGTAATGAAACTCTGCCTGTTATCATTTCTTCTAAACTAAGTGAAAAGCATGAGGTTGAACTAATTTTACTGCTTAAGCAACATAGGAAGGCTATTGCATGGACTATTGCTGATATTAGAGGCATTAGCCCTTCTTATTGTATGCATAAGATTATACTAGAGGAAGAGCACTGTTAAGTCTCTGAAAGTGACTTATTTAGGACCCATTTAGCTTAGGAAGATGTACACTTTTAGGTGTTTTTGATAGCATTTAGCCTAAACCTATGCTATAATATGAGAATTAGAAGAAGGTAGCTAATTTAGGACTTATGCACAATAGGTAGAAAAAGGGTTGAAAACCGAAGGAAAAGAATGAAAAAATGAGCATTGCAAATGAATTGCGAAAACATTGCGGTGACCGCAATTATTCAAGTTAAAACCGTAAGTTGGCTGATCTTTTTCTGTTTAGATCCGACTTTTCAGGGATTCGTTCTTTCTCCTCCATCCATTCTGATATATGACGTTGAAGATTGATGGTTCTCCTTGGCCCAAACGCACCTGCAAACTACTATAAAAGGGGGTCAAAGTCGGAGGTTCAATCATCACTCGAAGCGCAGAAGTCTTCTCGCAGTCCACCATTTCCATCTGTTTTCCTTTGCCGTCTGTTGGAGTGAGAGTCTCAGCTGTTGGAATCGATAATCTGATAGGAAGGAGAGAAAATTCTTCTTCTCTCTCGATTGGATTCATCCAAGCAAGGCTGATCTTTCATCCCCTTCATTCGAGGCGACTGCCACGAAGCTTTCCAGCAACTCTTTACTGTTTTTCTGTCTTTCTCTTCTGTTTTACATTCTGCTTCGTGCTGTTCTTTTCCTAAGTAGCTAGATTAGTTTATTTCGTTGCTTTCTGTCTTGTTGCTATTTACTTTACAGCTTTTATCTGTTCAACAAACAATTTCAGTAATCAAAGTTCATTTCTGCATTTCTCATTTCCCATCTTCTGCTACGGGTTTGGCTTACTGTTTTAAGCACATTTCCCTTCTAAGCATGTCTACCTTATCTACCATTTCTGTTCTCCATATATCCATGAGTAGCTAAGTCACTTAGGAGCATGCTAATGACAGAACTATAGGCTAAAAAACGTGAATCAAGTAGGCAGATTAACACTCGAACATTGATTGTATGTAAGCTTCATCCTACGGGCAATTTCGATTGGCCATCCATTTTGTCCAAAGAACTCCTAACCTCTGGAAGGAGTAAGAGTTCAGAGTCATATAATCATGCTAGCCTTTCATGGTAATCAGGAAACGGCCTAGGAATAGGCGTTTCCCTAGTACAAACTAAACACTCCTGCTTAAATAAGATGCTTGAGACCTTACTTTGAAGTCGAGTAAACTTAAGACTCTAATGCATGGAATCGGACGATACTTGAGATAGAGTGAGTTTGATGTATAGAGAGTTGATCCAAAGCTTGATAATCGTAATAAACTGCCTATAGGATAGTCATTAGTAGCCCTTAATTCGCCCATTTACACACTTTTGCTGTTGAGTTAATTGCGGATTAATTGCGGTTCTCGCAATTCTGCTAAGTTGCATTCTGTTTAGCTGTTTTCTTCCTCGTTTATTAATTCCATCTCTTGTCCTTTGCATCTAATTTCAATTTGCATTTGTTTATGTTATATCCCTTTATACATTCAGCAAAAATTAGATAATTAAAAACCAATTTTACCCCATCAAATTCAT
This sequence comes from Herpetospermum pedunculosum, assembly GCA_028017165.1. Classification (NCBI taxonomy): domain Eukaryota; kingdom Viridiplantae; phylum Streptophyta; class Magnoliopsida; order Cucurbitales; family Cucurbitaceae; genus Herpetospermum; species Herpetospermum pedunculosum. Next base: position 38,140,013 of record CM051523.1, on the reverse strand, counting down.
CCCATCTTTCTTAACAATCACACTTCGCGAATAGCTAAAAATGAGTCTCTGTGGAAAAAACGAATGAAATATACTTACTACTTGCTGTGAGACCATGTATGCTTGCATGTTCTAAGTGCTCTCCCTACCCTTTTGCATATTTATCTTTACACATTGAGCACGCAACAAGTTTTTGGCGCCGCTGCCGGGGACTTATTTTAAGTGAAAACGAAGTTGTTAAGTCTGAAACATCAAAGTATTTTCCATTGAATTTGATCCATTTTCATTTCTTTTTCAGGTACCATTTAGGGTAGTTTATGAATGAAACTCCAAGTAGTGATCTAGAGTTCAACCCTGAGCCCGAGAGATTACTTAGAGCTAGGAATAGAGCCAAGAAACGTCTCTTTAAACAAACCCTTTTACCTCCAATCATTGCAGAGACTACAATTCCTCCGCAATTACCTCAAGAAGAAATGGCTGGAGTAAATCAAAACCTGGTGCCTGTCACTCGCAATCCCATTGAAATAGCGAATGACAAGGATAGCGCCATCCTTTCATATTTAGTACCTATGCCTGGGGAGCTGAACCCCAGCATAATCCGTCCTGAAATCACTGCCCACTCATTCGAGTTAAAGCCAGTGATGTTCCAAATGTTGTCCACTGTGGGGCAATTCTTTGGAATAGAAAATGAGGACCCCCATAACCACCTTAGGAACTTCTTAGGAGTTAGTGACACATTCCTAATCCCTGGAGTTTCCCAAGAAGCCCTGAGGCTATATCTTTTCCCTTACTCTTTGAGGGACAAAGCCAAAACATGGTTAAATTCTTTACCCTCAGGATCTGTCCGCAATTGGACAGATTTAGCAGAAAAATTCCTAGTCAAATACTTCCCACCTGATAGGAATTCGACCTTTCGTGATGATATCATAAAATTCAAACAAGCTCCAAGTGAGTCTCTTCACGAAGCTTGGACAAGATTCAAAGACCTTCTCATTAAATGTCCACACCATGGCATTCCATGGTGTATCCAAATAGAAGTCTTCTTTAAAGGATGCAACCCCAGCACCAGACAAGTTCTAAATTCATCTGCTGGAGGTTCCATGTTGTCCAAGAGTTACAACGAAGCTTATGAGATCTTGGAGAAGATCTCAACATCTCATTGTAGGTGGTCAGACGATCCAGTAGAGCCAACTAGGGCTCAAGACAAGGATGCTCTAAGCGCCATGAGCACCCAAATAAATGCCCTGACCAACTTAGTTAAGCAAATGGCTCAGGCCAATCTCCAAACCAGTGCCAATACCGCCACAGCCATGTCAATGGGCACCCAACCAAATCAAGGCGAGGCACCTATCTGTGGATTCTGTGGGGAAGGGCACCCTTATGAATACTGCCCTGGGAATCCATCCTCAGTCTGCTATGTAGGAAGCCAGCAGCAGCCTAGGAACAACCCCTACTCCAACACCTATAACCCTGGTTGGAGAAACCACCCTAACCTGTCATGGGGTGGCCAACAGAACACTAACCAAAATCCTAACCAACCTAGACCGAGTGGAACACCTGGTTTCACTCCCCAACATAACCAGTCAATGTACCAAAAACCTTACAATCAACCTGTAGGATCTTCTGTAGAAAACCTACTCAAGGAATATATAGCTAAGAATGATGCTACTCTTCAGAGCCAGCAAGCTACTCTTAGGAGCCTGGAAAACCAAATAGGCCAATTAGCCAATGAACTTAAAAGTAGGCCCCAAGGTAGACTCCCTGCTGACACCGAGGTACCAAGGAGAGATGGCAAAGAACAAGTTCAAGCAATTGAACTTAGGAGTGGAAGACCATTGGTGAGCAACACAAAGGACACACCAAAGAGAGTAGAGAACACTGAGTCTAGTGCTCCACTGGAGTCTCTGCCGAACCAAGGTCCACCACCAACTAGCACATCAGGAGCCAGGCTAGAGCCAATTGTTGAGGACGTAGAAGAAATTCCAAGGCCTCCACCTATCTTAAGGCGTCCTGACGTGCCTGCATATGTACCACCACCTCCATACCCTCGAAGGCTTAAGAAGAAGCAGGAACAGGAAGTTCATTTTAATAAATTTTTAGAAATACTTAAGCAAGTGCATGTTAACATTCCTTTTGTAGAGGTTTTACAGTCTATGCCTTCATATGTAAAGTTTTTGAAGGACATTATTACTAACAAAAAAATAATTGGTGAGTTTGAAACAGTAAACCTCACCGAGGAGTGCAGTGCCATCCTCCAGAACAAGCTGCCCAAGAAGGAGAAGGATCCTGGTTCCTTCACCTTACCTGTAGAACTTGGAGGCAAGCACGTGGGCAGAGCGCTTTGTGACCTGGGCGCCAGCATAAATCTCATGCCCCTGTCCCTATTCCGCCAGTTGGGAGTAGGAGAAGCACGTCCAACTACTGTCACTTTACAGCTAGCAGACAGATCCATCGCATATCCAGAAGGTAAGATTGAGGATATTCTAGTTAAAGTTGACAAATTCATTTTCCTTGCAGATTTCATTGTCCTGGACTATGAGGCAGACAAGGAGGTCCCCATCCTGCTAGGTAGACCATTTCTAGCCACAGGTAGGGCACTAATAGATGTTCAAAAAGGTGAGTTAACTATGAGGGTTCATGATGAAGAGGTAAAATTTAGTGTTTACAAAGCTTTAAGGTATCCCTCTGATTCTGAGTCTTGTGCTAGCATGGATGTTGTTGACTCACTAATGGAAAAACAATTAGAGCATGTACTGTTAACCAAGCATGCTAGTGAATATGTACAAGTAGATATAGCTGACCTGAATGTATCTGACATAATGAATATGCCTGTAAATAACCCTCAACATGTATGTATGAATATAGATTTAACTGATAGAACTATTAATCCTCTGAAGCCCTCCATTGAGCATCCACCTATTTTAGAACTGAAACCACTACCTACTCACCTCAAATATGCATATTTAGGAGATAATGACACGCTGCCTGTAATTATTTCTTCTAAGCTAAGTGAACAGCATGAGGTTGATTTAATTTTACTGCTTAAGCAACATAGGAAGGCTATAGCATGGACTATTGCTGATATTCGAGGCATTAGCCCTTCTTATTGCATGCACAAAATTATATTAGAGGAAGAGCACACACCTAAGGTAGATCACCAGCGTAGGTTAAACCCCTCTATGAAGGAGGTAGTGAAGAAGGAAATAATAAAGTGGTTAGATGCTGGAGTAATTTTCCCCATAGCTAGTAGTCAGTGGGTGAGCCCCATCCAATGTGTACCTAAGAAGGGGGGAATAACTGTGGTAGTCAATGAGAACAACGAACTGATTCCAACAAGGACTGTCACAGGGTGGAGGGTATGTATGGATTACAGAAAATTAAATAAAGAAACTAAAAAAGACCATTTCCCTATACCGTTTATTGACCAGATGCTAGACAGAATAGCTGGTAGAGCCTACTATTGTTTTTTAGATGGGTACTCTGGCTATAATCAAATAACTATAGACCCTAAGGATCAAGAGAAGACTACCTTCACTTGCCCTTTTGGAACGTTTGCCTTCCGCAGAATGCCTTTTGGCTTATGCAATGCACCGGCAACTTTCCAGAGGTGCATGATGGCAATCTTCTCTGAGTTGGATGAGTCCATGATAGAAATATTCATGGATGACTTCTCAGTCTTTGGGGACTCATTTAAAACCTGTCTAGAAAACTTAGGACAAGTCCTGACTAGGTGTGAGGAGACCAACCTAGTCCTAAATTGGGAAAAGTGCCATTTTATGGTAGATGAAGGAATTGTCTTAGGACATAGAGTGTCAAGGGCAGGTGTAGAAGTGGATAGGGCAAAGATAGAGATCATAGAGAAGTTGGTAGAGCCCCAGAATGTCAAGGCTATTAGGAGTTTCTTAGGGCATGCTGGCTTCTACAGAAGGTTCATCAAGGACTTTTCTAAGATAGCCAAGCCTCTATGTGAGCTACTGGAGCTAGGTAGGCCATTCATCTTCTCTAAAGAATGTGTAGTAGCTTGGAAAACCCTTAAGGAAGCATTGGTCACAGCACCAATCATAGTAGGACCAAATTGGGATCTCCCATTTGAGATGCTATGTGATGCCAGTGACTATGCTGTAGGAGTCATGTTAGGACAGAAGATTGACAAGCTGACACACCCTGTCTATTATGCTAGTAAGACCTTGAATGAGGCTCAATGTAATTATACAACTACTGAGAAAGAAATGCTTGCTGTAGTATTTGCTTGTGAAAAATTTAGAAATTACATTGTAGGCACTAGGACCATTGTATATACTGACCATTCTGCTTTAAAATATCTTATGAGAAAGGCTGATGCTAAGCCTAGACTGATTAGATGGGTGTTATTGCTGCAGGAATTTGATTTGGACATTCGGGACAAGAAAGGTTGTGAAAATGTGGTTGCAGATCACCTGTCTCGATTGCAGCACAATTGCGAAAAAATTGCGGAGACCGCAATTTCTGATGCTTTTATAGATGAACATGTATTTGCTTTGGCTCATCGTGATAACGATGAGGAACCTTGGTTTGCTGACATTGCTAACTTCCGTGCATCACAGGTATTGCCAGTGTTCAAAGGAGGACAAGAGAAGAAGAGGTTCCTTCATGAAGCAAGGAAATTCATCTGGGATGACCCCACACTTTACAGAACCTGCGCTGATGGGTTGTTGAGGAAGTGCGTTTCAGCTGCTGAAGCGAAGTCTGTGCTGCAGCACTGTCACTCATCTCCTTACGGTGGACACTTTGGTGGTCAAAGAACAGCTGCGAAGGTATTTCAGAGTGGCTACTATTGGCCAACAATCTTCAAGGACGCCCACAACTATGCCCACAGCTGTGACGAATGCCAAAGGACAGGTAACCTCAGTCGCAAGGATGAGATGCCCCTCACCTACATCTTAGAGTTGGAGCTCTTTGATGTATGGGGCATTGATTTCATGGGACCATTCCCTCCATCATCAGGTAACCTGTACATTTTAGTAGCAGTGGACTACGTGTCCAAGTGGGTAGAAGCAAAAGCATGTCCTAATAATGATGCTAAAACAGTCACTAACTTCTTGCATAGGCACATTTTCACTAGATTTGGGACTCCTCGTGCTATCATTAGTGATGAGGGGTCACATTTCATTAATAAGGCTATGGAAAAGATATTGGCTAAATATAACATTAGACATAGGGTAGCTACTCCCTATCACCCACACTCAAATGGACAAGCTGAAATTTCCAATAGGGAGATAAAAAACATCTTAGAGAAGGTAGTCAAACCTAATAGGAAAGACTGGTCATTTAAGCTTGAGGATGCACTTTGGGCTTATAGGACAGCATATAAGACACCTCTAGGCATGTCTCCCTATAGGTTGGTGTATGGCAAGGCCTGCCACTTGCCACTTGAGTTAGAAAACAAGGCATTTTGGGCCATGAAAGAATTGAATTTTTGTGTAAAGGATGCGGGGACATTGAGATCTTTGCAGCTACATGAACTTGATGAGCTTAGGCATATGGCCTATGAGAATGCCAAAATGTATAAAGAAAAGACCAAAATATGGCACGACAGTAGACTCAGGATCAAAGACTTTAGGAAAGGCCAACTTGTACTCTTATTTAACTCACGATTAAAGTTATTTCCAGGCAAACTAAAGTCTAGATGGTCGGGTCCATTTGTTGTTACTAATGTCTTTGTTCATGGTGCAATAGAGATAAAGAACTTGCAGCAAGGTCAGGCATTTATGGTCAATGGTGCTAGATTGAAGCACTACTATGAGGAAGGAGATGTGAAGACTCTCTCGGCCTTCCTCTTGACTGAAGCGTGACAAAAAGAACGAGAGAGAACGAGTGGTTACTGTGCTCGTTTAGTCAAGGCCAAATGCCTTAGTTGATTTTTTCTGTTTTTCCGCTTATCGTTTGTATGTTTTGTGGTGTGTTTTTAATTGCGTAATTAATGTTTGTTTTATTTGTTTTTGTAGGGAATCGAAAGAGGGAATCAAGGAGAGTAAATCAAGCTTTAAAAATCAAGAAACGGTTGAGCCAAATAAAAGATACGAACGGGCAAAGTTGGAGATTTCAATGAAATAATATCCCTGGAATTGCGCTAAAATTGCTGGATCCGCAAAAAGAGCCGTTGGGATTTTATCCGTTGCCTTTATATCCGTTGGAAGCCGCTCGATCGTCACGATTATCTCTCTCTTTGCTCTCCAAGAATTCAGCGATTCTCTCCATCTTTGATTCTTCTCTCAAGATCTTCAAGACTCAGCAATGGTGGCCACACGTGCTGAACGATCCGCAGCCAAGAAGAAGGCTGATGACGCAGCTGAAGCGGCTGCGAGGGAAGCGCTTCTCGCCCTTGCAGACGATGGTGCCGTTCGCACCAGTCCTCTCCCCAAGCTCCCTATTCGTAGGAAGAAGTGGAGGGTGGTCACTGAGATCCCTGCTGGACCATCTGAGCCAGTGGGCACGCCCAAGAAACGCCGGTGGAGCGTCAAGACGGCCGCCGACCCAAGCACAACCAAGACTCCCTCTGTGGAGAGTCAAGAACCTGATCGTGCATCCCACGAGTCAGCCAGAGAAGGATCGTCGCCGTCTGCACCACCTGCGCGTAGTCCTTCACCATCTGAACCAGTACCAAGCGCAGAGTCGTCACCACCTGCACAGAGCCCCGAGTTGTCTCCAGCACCTCAGAGTTCTGAGCCGACACCTGCAGCAGCGCAGAGTCCTGGACCATCATCTTCGCCACTGAGTTCTGCGCAGACACCATCAGCAGAGCACAATTTTCCACAGCCTGATCCTGAATTCCCATATGGGGATTATCAAGAGTCCACGCCAGGCAGTGGAGATGCTGGTGAAGCCGAAGTCTTCTCTCCTATGAGGGAAGATAGCCCTGTCGAGCCTGCACAGCAGGACGATTCTATGGAGGAGACGTTGGGGGCATGCTTCCCACAACTCAACATCAAGGCCAGGCTCAAGAAGCAGAAGAAGGCCAGAATTGACAAGGCCAAGAAGTTAAAGAAAAAGAAGGCCAAGAAGGTGCCATCGACGGACAAGGAGAGTGCTGAGCCTTCGCTCAAACGCCTCAAGGTGGAGGCTGCTGCATCATCCAAACCAGCAGATAAGGGGAAGGCTAAACTCTACCCTGAAGACGAACCTCCGTCAGTGAGGTATGTCTCATCTGATGCGGAATCCAGGGGTGTTGAGCTAAGGAAGAGGGACCTGTTGCACGAGAAGGGATTCCTCGACCGACTCGCTGACCTGCCGCAGTTCTTGCGCGCAGGAGTGCTCAACCATGGCTGGGAGGAATTCTGCAGACCGCCTAATCCAGCCTACACGAGCATGGTGTACGATTTCTACGCCAATGTGCTCAGCCCTGAGGATGGCCTATCTATGGTCAGAGGGGTGGAAGTGGATTTCTCAACCAAGGCCATCAATGACGCCTTTGGTCTTAAGGGCCAAACTCACACAGATTATGCGCGGATAGTTGATGAGCCGACTGAGGCAGTGCTGGAAGAGGCCATTCGCACAATTGGCCAGCCTGAAGCAGCGTGGACTGTCTCACGCAATGGTCGGCACACCTTAATGAGTGCCAATCTGACAGCAAAGGCAGCTGTTTGGTTTGCCTTTGTGAGGCGAAAGTTGTCCCCTGTGACTCACGAGACGACAATCAACCAGAGTAGATCACTGCTGGTTTATGCCATCATGCGCGGTCTCACGGTCAATGTGGGGGAGATCATGTCAGCTGCCATTGCTGAATGCGCCAGAAAAGGTAAGGGGCCATTATTTTTCCCCAACACTATAACCAAATTGTGTTTGCTTGCAGGAGTTCCCACCGAGCGCTTGGAGCAGCAGATGCCGTACACAGGCCATTTGGAGCTGCCTGCGAACCTGAGGCTGAGAAGAAAGGGGAATATGGAGTTTGAGTTGGATAGGCTGGCTGCTGAACAGTCCCTATCCATGGCCTGCTTAATGGACTTGCAGAGAAGATTGGCTCAATGGGCCAACTATGCGCAGGCGAGGGACAAAGAAGTTGCAGACCAGTTGGGATGCATCTTCCCGGACTTCCCCACCAACCTCCTAACTCCATGGGTGCCCCCACGACCAAGGCAACCAGATGAGGATGATGAGAATTGAGTGCTGGTTTGAAGTGCACTAAAGGGAGTATTGCTGTTCCCTTAGAACAAAAAACAATTTTTCTGTTTTCTGATAGGATCATGTATATTATGCTGTTTTGGGATCAACTTTTGATCTGTTTTTAATGTTTAGTTTTATGTTTTTTCTTTTGCTTAGTCTAGTCAGATGTTAGCTGAATAGGTAGGATAGTTTAGTTTTATTTTTAGGATGCATGAGTAACAGGAAAAAGCATGCTAGGGGCCTGAATCAATGTTAAATCTGCCCGAATTGAATTGCGAAATAATTGCGGTTCCCGCAATTTTTGTGACTGATTGCATGTTTTGGACTGTCTGTTTAGTTAGGCTGTGATCTGTTAAATTCTATCTTTTGCTGCTAGCATGACTACCTTATATAGCTGATCTTGAAGCATGCTGGATGAGTGTCATAGGACACCCTTTGATAGTTTAAATTTGCCTCTGAATAGTGCTCAGCATGCATAAACCATAAGTCCTTAAGACTTTCTGTTATGTTCAAATTTTCTGCTGCTGGGATAGTTGCTTTTAGAATGTTTTGCCTATGCCTAGGATTTTTAAATTCTCTTTGTTTTACTTTGGACTAGATGCTTCTAGGATAGTTTGGGGGTGTGCCACCTCAGACACTCATTGGGGACAATGAGTAGTTGAAGTTTGGGGGAGGCCACCCTAGGCCTAGGAGCATTCCTCTCTTCCTTAGGACATAAGCATTCTTCTTCTCCTAAAAAAAAAAAAAAAAAAAAATTTGTGATAAATAGAAAAATTGAAAAATAGAATAAAGAGGGGAGTCTTTCTCAAGTTGCTGAGTAATCAGTGCCAAGTGTGTAAACCACAAGTGGCATTGCATCAAAAGGCAAACCAAGGGGAGACTCCACCTAAGTAAAAAAGGAAAAAGGGAGAAATAGGGAAGAAGAATGTATGCTTGGGAGTTATAATCTTGTGGCTTAGATGTCCTATGTAAAAAGAACTCTGATCCTTAATGAGCTAAGCACAAGGTTGTAGCTTTTAGGTTTGTCTAGGGAGATGAATGTATATCCAATGTAGTGATGCCAGGGTTTAGGTTGTTCTCTAAAAGTACCACTGTCACTGTTTATACTAAGACTGGCATGACTCTAAGGAATCCTAGACACAGTAAAAATAAGCTAGAAGCATGTACTGAGTCTGGAGTAAAGCTTGGTAGAATTTGAAACCCGAGGGATAGTGGCATGACATCATAAAAGTAGCTAGATCAGTAGTAGGGGGTTAACAAAACCAGCAGGTATAGTAGGCAGGTGAAGTCAGAAGAAGCTTGATAAGAGGTTAATTCTAATCTTAGAAGTGTGTCACAGGACAGCACTGCTAGAGATAGGGATATAGGGGAGTCGGTAAGTAGTTAAAGAAGATAAAAAAGCAGCCTAAGTAAGTCCTTAGTATGCTTGAGGACAAGCAAAGCCTTAAGTTTGGGGGTGTGTTAAGTCTCTGAAAGTGACTTATTTAGGACCCATTTAGCTTAGGAAGATGTACACTTTTAGGTGTTTTTGATAGCATTTAGCCTAAACCTATGCTTTAATATGAGAATTAGAAGAAGGTAGCTAATTTAGGACTTATGCACAATAGGTAGAAAAAGGGTTGAAAACCGAAGGAAAAGAATGAAAAAATGAGCATTGCAAATGAATTGCGAAAACATTGCGGTGACCGCAATTATTCAAGTTAAAACCGTAAGTTGGCTGATCTTTTTCTGTTTAGATCCGACTTTTCAGGGATTCGTTCTTTCTCCTCCATCCATTCTGATATATGACGTTGAAGATTGATGGTTCTCCTTGGCCCAAACGCACCTGCAAACTACTATAAAAGGGGGTCAAAGTCGGAGGTTCAATCATCACTCGAAGCGCAGAAGTCTTCTCGCAGTCCACCATTTCCATCTGTTTTCCTTTGCCGTCTGTTGGAGTGAGAGTCTCAGCTGTTGGAATCGATAATCTGATAGGAAGGAGAGAAGATTCTTCTTCTCTCTCGATTGGATTCATCCAAGCAAGGCTGATCTTTCATCCCCTTCATTCGAGGCGACTGCCACGAAGCTTTCCAGCAACTCTTTACTGTTTTTCTGTCTTTCTCTTCTGTTTTACATTCTGCTTCGTGCTGTTCTTTTCCTAAGTAGCTAGATTAGTTTATTTCGTTGCTTTCTGTCTTGTTGCTATTTACTTTACAGCTTTTATCTGTTCAACAAACAATTTCAGTAATCAAAGTTCATTTCTGCATTTCTCATTTCCCATCTTCTGCTACGGGTTTGGCTTACTGTTTTAAGCACATTTCCCTTCTAAGCATGTCTACCTTATCTACCATTTCTGTTCTCCATATATCCATGAGTAGCTAAGTCACTTAGGGGCATGCTAATGACAGAACTATAGGCTAAAAAACGTGAATCAAGTAGGCAGATTAACACTCGAACATTGATTGTATGTAAGCTTCATCCTACGGGCAATTTCGATTGGCCATCCATTTTGTCCAAAGAACTCCTAACCTCTGGAAGGAGTAAGAGTTCAGAGTCATATAATCATGCTAGCCTTTCATGGTAATCAGGAAACGGCCTAGGAATAGGCGTTTCCCTAGTACAAACTAAACACTCCTGCTTAAATAAGATGCTTGAGACCTTACTTTGAAGTCGAGTAAACTTAAGACTCTAATGCATGGAATCGGACGATACTTGAGATAGAGTGAGTTTGATGTATAGAGAGTTGATCCAAAGCTTGATAATCGTAATAAACTGCCTATAGGATAGTCATTAGTAGCCCTTAATTCGCCCATTTACACACTTTTGCTGTTGAGTTAATTGCGGATTAATTGCGGTTCTCGCAATTCTGCTAAGTTGCATTCTGTTTAGCTGTTTTCTTCCTCGTTTATTAATTCCATCTCTTGTCCTTTGCATCTAATTTCAATTTGCATTTGTTTATGTTATATCCCTTTATACATTCAGCAAAAATTAGATAATTAAAAACCAATTTTACCCCATCAAATTCATCCCATCTTTCTTAACAATCACACTTCGCGAATAGCTAAAAATGAGTCTCTGTGGAAAAAATGAATGAAATATACTTACTACTTGCTGTGAGACCATGTATGCTTGCATGTTCTAAGTGCTCTCCCTACCCTTTTGCATATTTATCTTTACACATTGAGCACGCAACAAGCACACACCTAGAGTAGACCACCAACGTAGGCTGAACCCCTCTATGAAAGAGGTAGTCAAAAAAGAAATAATTAAATGGTTAGATGCTGGTGTGATCTTCCCCATAGCTAGTAGCCAGTGGGTGAGTCCTATCCAATGTGTACCTAAAAAGGGTGGGATGACTGTGGTAGTCAATGAGAACAACGAACTGATTCCAACTAGGACTGTCACAGGGTGGAGAGTATGTATGGATTACAGGAAATTAAATAAAGAAACTAAAAAAGACCACTTCCCTCTACCGTTCATTAACCAGATGTTAGACAGAATAGCTGGTAGAGCCTACTATTGTTTCTTAGATGGTTATTCTGGCTATAATCAGATTACTATAGACCCTAAGGACCAAGAAAAGACTACCTTCACTTGCCCTTTTGGAACTTTTGCCTTTCGCAGAATGCCTTTTGGCTTATGCAATGCACCGGCAACTTTCCAAAGGTGCATGATGGCAATCTTCTCTGAGTTGGATGAGTCCATGATAGAAATATTCATGGATGACTTCTCAGTCTTTGGGGATTCATTCACCAACTATCTAGAGAACCTAGGACAAGTCCTGGCTAGATGTGAAGAGACTAACCTAGTTCTAAATTGGGAAAAGTGCCACTTCATGGTGGATGAGGGGATTGTCTTAGGTCATAGAGTTTCGAGGGCAGGTGTAGAAGTTGACCGAGCCAAAATTGAGATCATAGAGAAGTTGGTAGAACCTCAGAATGTCAAGGCCATTAGAAGTTTCTTAGGGCATGCTGGTTTCTACAGAAGGTTCATTAAGGACTTTTCTAAGATAGCGAAGCCTCTGTGTGAGCTGCTAGAACTAAATAGGCCATTCATCTTCTCTAAGGAATGTGTAAGAGCTTGGACCACCCTTAAGAAAGCACTAGTTACAGCACCTGTTATTATAGGGCCAGATTGGGATCTCCCATTTGAGATGTTATGTGATGCTAGTGACTATGCTGTAGGGGTCATGTTAGGCCATAAGATTGACAAGCTAACACATCCTGTCTACTATGCTAGTAAAACCTTGAATGAGGCTCAATGTAATTATACAACTACTGAGAAAGAGATGCTTGCTGTAGTGTTTGCTTGTGAGAAATTCAGGAACTATATTGTAGGCACTAGGACAATTGTATACACTGACCATTCTGCCTTGAAATATCTTATGAGGAAGGCTGATGCCAAGCCTAGGTTGATTAGGTGGGTGTTATTGCTGCAGGAATTTGATTTGGACATTCGAGACAAGAAAGGATGTGAAAATGTGGTTGCGGATCACCTTTCTCGATTGCAGCACAATTGCGAAAAAATTGCGGAGCCCGCAATTTCTGATGCTTTTATTGATGAACATGTCTTTGCTTTGACTCATCGTGATAACGATGAGGAACCTTGGTTTGCTGACATTGCTAACTTCCGTGCATCACAGGTTTTACCAGTTTTCAAGGGAGGACAAGAGAAGAAGAGGTTCCTTCATGAAGCAAGGAAATTCATATGGGATGACCCCACACTTTACAGAACATGTGCTGACGGCTTGCTAAGGAAGTGTGTTTCAGCTGCTGAAGCGAAGTCTGTGCTGCAGCACTGCCACACAGCTCCTTATGGTGGACACTTTGGTGGCCAAAGAACAGCTGCAAAGGTATTTCAGAGTGGCTACTATTGGCCAACGATCTTCAAAGATGCCCACAACTATGCCCACAGCTGTGATGAATGCCAAAGAACAGGTAACCTCAGTCGAAAGGATGAGATGCCCCTCACCTACATCTTAGAGTTGGAGCTCTTTGATGTATGGGGCATTGACTTCATGGGGCCATTCCCTCCATCATCAGGTAACCTTTACATATTAGTAGCAGTGGACTATGTGTCCAAGTGGGTAGAAGCCAAAGCATGTCCTAATAATGATGCTAAAACAGTCACCAAATTCTTGCATAGGCACATTTTTACTAGGTTTGGGACACCTCGTGCCATCATTAGTGATGAGGGGTCACATTTCATTAACAAGGCTATGGAGAGAGTGTTGGCTAAGTATAACATTAGACATAGAGTAGCCACTCCCTATCACCCACACTCGAATGGACAAGCTGAAATTTCAAATAGGGAAATTAAGAACATCCTAGAAAAAGTGGTCAAACCTAATAGGAAAGACTGGTCCTTTAAGCTTGAGGATGCACTTTGGGCTTATAGGACAGCATATAAGACACCCCTAGGTATGTCTCCTTATAGGCTGGTATATGGCAAGACCTGTCACTTACCACTTGAGTTAGAAAACAAAGCATTTTGGGCCATGAAGGAATTGAATTTTTGTGTAAAGGATGCAGGAACACTGAGGTCTTTGCAATTACATGAGCTTGATGAGCTTAGACATATGGCCTATGAAAATGCTAAAATGTATAAGGAAAAGACCAAGATTTGGCACGATAGTAGACTTAGAGTTAAGGATTTTAAGAAGGGTAAACTTGTCTTGTTGTTTAACTCACGGTTGAAACTATTTCCAGGGAAACTTAAGTCTAGATGGTCAGGTCCATTTGTGATTACTAATGTGTTTGTTCATGGTGCCATAGAGATAAAGAACTTGCAGCAAGGCCAACCATTTATGGTTAATGGTGCAAGGTTGAAGCACTACTATGAGGAAGGAGATGTGAAGACTCTCTCGGCCTTCCTCTTGACTGAAGCATGAAAAGAGAACGAGAGAGGACGAGTGATTACTGTGCTCGTCAACATAAGGCTCATGCCTTAGTTTATTTTTTGCGATTTTCCGGTTATCATTTGTGTGTTTTGTTGTATGATTTTAATTACGAATTTGATGTTGCTTTTATTTCTTTTTTTAGGGAATCGAAAGAGGGAATCAAGGAGAGTAATTCCAGCTTTAAAAATCAAGAAACGATCGAGCCAAATAAAAGATACGGACGAGCAAAGTTTGCCATTTAGATGAAAAAAATCCCTAAAATTGCGCTGGAATTGCAGGATCCGCAAAATATAGCCGTTGGGATTTAGCCGTTTCCTTTATATCCGTTAGAAGGCGCTCGATCGATACGATTCTCTCACTCTCTGAATTCCAAGAAAGCTGCGATTCTCTTCATCTTTGATCCTTCTCTCCAAACCTCCAAGACTCAACAATGGTGTTCACACGGGCTGAAAGATCTGCAGCCAAGAAGAGGGTTGATGACGCTGCTGAAACAGCTGCGAGAGACGCACTACTTGCCTTGGCTACGGCTGACGCTGCACGCACCGAACGTCTTCCCAAGCTTCCGATCCGTAGGAAGAAGTGGAGGGTTGTCACAGAAATCCCTGCTGGACCCTCTGAACCAGCAGGCACACCCAAGAAGCGCCGGTGGAGTGTCGAGACGGCCGCCGAACCAAGCAAAGCAAAGACTCCCTCTGTGGAGAGTCAAGAAACGGATCGTGCGTCCCACGAGTCGACCAAGAAGGGTTCGTCGCCATCTGCATCGCCTGCGCACAGCCCTTCACCATCTGAACCAGTGCAGAGCCCAGAGTTGCCGTCATCACCGCCAGCGCAGAGCCCTGAACTGCCATCTTCGCCACTGAGTTCTGCGCAGACACCTACAGCAGAGCAAAACACCACGCCGTCACACACTTCCCCACGGCCTGACCCTGAATTCCCATATGGGGATTATCAAGAATCAACGCAGGGCAGTGGGGAAGGTGAGGACGAGGAGGTTTTCTCACCTATGAGGGAAGCAAGTGCCGAGAGCCATGCGCAGCAGGATGATTCCATGGAAGAGACGCTGGGGGCATGCCTCCAGCAGATCAACATCAAGGCAAAGCTCAAGAAGAAGAAGAAGGCCAAGATTGTCAAGGCCAAGCGATCCAAGAAGCTGAAAAAGAAGAAGGCCAAAAGGGCGCCTTCAGCAGACAAAGAGAGCACTGAGCCATCGCTCAAAAGACTCAAGGTTGAGGCTGCAGAATCATCCAAGCCAGCAGACAAAGGGAAAGCCAAGCTTTACCCTGAAGAAGAGCCTCAATCAGTGAGGTATGTGTCCTCTGACGCTGAGTCCAGAGGCATTGAGTTGAGGAAAAGGGAGCTGCTGCACGAGAAGGGCTTCCTCGACAGACCTGCTGACCTGCCGCAGTTCTTGCGCGCAGGAATTATAAACCACAGCTGGGAGGAGTTGTGTAGGCCACCCAATCCGGCTTACACAGCTATGGTATATGACTTCTACGCCAACCTGCATAACTCTGAAGAAGGGCTTTCTGTGGTGAGAGGAGTAGAGGTGGATTACTCAGCAACGACCATCAACGAAGCCTATGGCCTCAAGGGCCAAAGACACACTGATTATGCGAGGATCGTTGATGAGCCTACTGAGGCAGTGTTGGAGGAGGCTATTCGAACAATTGGCCAGCCTGAAGCAGCGTGGACTGTATCACGCAATGGGAGGCACACCCTCATGAGTGCCAACCTGACAGCAAAGGCAGCTGTATGGTTTGCCTTTGTGAGGAGGAAGCTGTCCCCGGTGACCCATGAGACAACAATCAACCAGAGCAGAGCGCTCCTGGTCTATGCCATTATGCGAGGTCTCACGGTCAACGTGGGTGAAATCATGTCAGCCGCCATTGCTGAGTGCGCCAAGAAAGGTAAGGGACCCCTGTTTTTCCCTAACACCATAACCAAACTATGTTTGCTTGCAGGAGTCCCCACTAAGCGACTGGAGCAGCAGATGGCTTACACAGGCCACTTGGAGCTGCCTGCTAGCCTGAGGCTGAAGAGGAAGGGGAATATGGAGTTTGAACTGGATAGGCTGGCTGCTGATCAGTCCCTATCCATGGCATGCCTGATGGATATGCAAAGGAGGATGGCTCAATGGGCCACTTATGCGCAGGCTCGGGACAAGGAAGTTGCAGACCAACTTGGATGCATCTTCCCTGACTTCCCCACAAATCTCCTGACTCCATGGGTGCCTCCACGACCACGACAACCAGATGAGGATGAAGATGTTTGAGTGCTGGTTTGAATTGCACTGAAGGGAGTATTGCTTTTCCCTTAGAAAAAAAAAACCAATTTTCTGCTTTCTGATAGACTATGTGAATTATGCTGTTTTTAGTACACTTTTGATCTGTTTTAGATGCTTAGTTTTGTGTTTTTAATTTTGCTTAGTATAGCTTGATGATAGGTGACTAGGTAGGGTAATTTTGTTTTATTTTTAGGAGAGCTTGAATGACTGGAAAGAGCATGCTTAGGGGCCTTAATCACTGTTATATCTGCCCTGACTTAATTGCGATATAATTGCGGTCCCCGCAATTTTTATTACTGAAAGCATGTTTTGGACTATCTGTTTAGCTAGGCTGTGATCTGTTTAAATTCCATCTTTTGCTGCTATCATGACTACCTTATATAGCTTATCTAAGAGCATGCTGGATGAGTGTCATAGGACATCCTTTGATAGTTTAAATTAACCTCTAAAAAGCTCAGCATGCACAGCTTTAAGACCTTATCTGTCTGTTTTTTTTTCAAATTCCTGCTGCTATGATATTTTCTTTTAGAATGTTCTGTCTATGCCTAGGTCTTTTAGATTCTCCTTGTTTTACCTTAGACTAGATGCTTCTAGGACAAGTTTGGGGGTGTGCCACCTCAGGCACTCATTGGGGACAATGAGTAGTTGAAGTTTGGGGGAGGCCACCCTAGGCCTAGGAACATTCCTCTCTCCCTTAGAAACATAAGCATTCTTCTTCTCCTTTACAAAAAATGATGAACTGAAAAAGAAAAAAAATGAAAAATAGAATAAAGAGGGGGGTCTCTCTTAGGTTGCTAAGTAATCAGTGCCAAGTGTGTGACCCACAAGTGGCATTGGATCAAAAGGCAACCAAAGGATAGGCCCCACCTAAGTAAGAAAAAGGGAAAAGAATAGGGAAGAAGAATGTAAACCTAGGAGTTATAACTTTGTGGCTTAGATGTCCTATTTAAAAAGAACTCTGATCCTCAATTAGCTAAGCACAAAGTTGTAACTTGTAGGTTTGTTTAGGGAGATGAGTGTTTATCCAATGTAGTGATGCCAGGGTTTAGGTTGTTCTTTAAAGTACTACTGTCACCGTTAATACTAAGACTGGCATGACTCTAAGGAATCCTAGAAAAGTTAAAAATAAAGCTAGAAGCATGTACTGAGTCTGAGGTAAAGCTAGGCAGAATTTGAAACCTTAGGGATAGTGGCATGATATGACAAAAGCAAATAGATCAGTTGTAGGAAGTTAATGAAAACAGAAGGAATGTTAGGCAGGCAAAGTCAGAAGAAGCTAGATAAGAGGGTAGTTTTAAGCTTAGAAGTGTGTCACAGGACAGCAGTGCTATAGATAGGGATATAGGGGAGTCAGTAGGTGGTTAAAGAAGATGAAACAGCAGCCTAGGTAAGTCCTTAGTGTGCTTGAGGACAAGCAAAACCTTAAGTTTGGGGGTGTGTTAAATCTCTGAAAGTGACTTATTTAGGACCCATTTAGCTTAAGAAGATGTACACTTTTAGGTGTTTTTGATAGCATTTAGCTTAAACCTATGCTTAAATATGAGAATGAGAAGAAGGTAGCTAAATTAGGACTTATGCACAATAGGAAAGAAAAGGGTTGAAAACCGAAGGAAAAGAATGAAAAAAACTGCATTACGACAGCATTGCGGAAACATTGCTGAAGCCGCAATTATTCAAGTGAAAACCGTAAGTTGACTGATCTTTTTCTGTTAATTTCCGTGATTTCAGGGATTCGTTCTTTCTCCTCCATCCATTCTGATATATGACGTTGAAGATTGATGGTTCTCCTTGGCCCAAACGCACCTGCAAACTACTATAAAAGGGGGTCAAAGTCGGAGGTTCAAGCATCATCCGAAAGCGTAGAAGTCTTCTCGCAGTCCATCTTTTCTCCTGTTTTTCCTTTGCCGTCTGTTGGAGTGAGAGTCTCAGCTGTTGGAATCGACAATCTGATAGGAAGGAGATAAGATCCACCTTCTCTCCCGATTGGATTCATCCAAGCAAAGCTATTCTTTCATGCCCTTCAGCCGAGGCGGTTGCGACGAGGCTCCCAAGCAACATTTACTGCTTTCTGTCTTTCCTTTTCTAGTTTACATTTCTGCTTTGTGTTGTTCTCTTTCTAATAGCTAGAACACTCCATTTCGTTGCTTTCTGCCTTGCTGTTATTTACTTTTAAGCTTTCTTTTGTCCAATCAAACAATCAAGTAATCGAATCTCCATTCTTCATTTCACAGTTTCTTGCCTCTGCATTCTACTGCTTTCCTTTACTGTTTTGTCTCTAAATTCCTTCTAAGCATGTCGGTTTCATCTCGTATTTCTACTTACTCCATATCCATGAGTAGCTAAGTCACTTAGGGGCATGCTAATGACAGAACTATAGGCTAAAAAACGTGAACCAAGTATGTAGGATAGCTCTCGAACCATTGATTGTATGTAAGCTTCATCCCACGGGCAATTTCGATTGGCCATCCATTTTGTCCAAAGAACTCCTAACCTCTGGAAGGAGTAAGAGTTCAGAGTCATATTATCATGCTAGCCTTTCAAGGTAACCAGGAAACGGCCTAGGAATAGGCGTTTCCCTAGTACAAACCATATCTTTCCGCCTTAACAAGATGCTTAAGACCTTACTTTGAGTCGAGTAAACTAAAGAATCTAATGCATGGAATCGGACGATACATGAGTTTGAGATAGTTTGATGCATAGAGAGTAGATCCAGTGTTTGAGAATCGTATAAAAATGCCTATAGGATAGTCATTAGTAGCCCTTAATTCACCCATTTACACACTTTCGCTGTTATTGTAATTGTGGTAGAATTGCGGTCTCCGCAATTCCGTCTAAGTTTCCATTCTGTTTAGCTGTCTTTGCCTTCATTTATTAATTTCGTTTCTTTTCATTTTAGTTTGGCTTTAACTTGTTCTTGTTTATGTTACTACCCTTTACACATTCAGCAAAAATTAGACAATTAAAAACCAATTTTACCCCATCAAATCCACCCCTTCTTTCTTAACAAAACACTTCGCGAATAGCTAAAAATAAGTCTCTGTGGGAAAACGAATGAAATATACTTACTACTTGCTATAAGATCATGTATGCTTGCATGTTCTGAGTGCTCTATCTCTTTTATTGCCTAATTATTTCAACACATTGAGCACGCAACAGCCGCCATTATCATCTTCTACCTCGAGCTCCGCGCCTGATTTGACGTCCAGCAGCTGTTTTCCACCATGGGAGGGGCTAGGAAGCTCGATTTGAAGCCGTCCCACTCCACACAAGTCATGAGTGAGTAGATTTACCGTTTTTGGCTCGGGATTGTAAGGATAAATGTAGTATGAACTCTTGGTGAGGTTGTAGGATTGAAATTCTGAATTGGTTGGATATTTTATTGAATTGAATTCTATTTCTTAGCTTAATCTATGAGCACGTTTGAATGATTTAGGACTAGGCTCCCTTGATTTTGAGCATGTTCATTTGTTAAAGGATTTGATGTCGTGCCTCTCGTTTCCGCCGAGTAACAAGGAATTATGGCACCTTGAGCGTATTGGCGTCCTTATGCTCTTGGTGTTCGTTCTTCCCGAATTAGAATTCTAAATCGACATACTAATTTCGCGTCCAAATTAGATAGTTGTCACAGTTAGCTTGTTGCTACCGTTCGGTCTTGGGAGAGCGTTGGCCGCCAATGTCCGAACGATACGCTTGATTAGCATGATTGTTTATGTCTAATTAAATCCATGGAGCATGTCTGGGTTATTTATTAATTTTAGACGAGTTGTGCATTCGTTAATTTATTTAACCATAATACTCGTCATCCTATGATCCAAGAGGTTTGCTAAATTTATCCCCGATCGTCCCGAGTCGGAAACTCCGTTAGCTAAATTTTCCCATTTGCTTTGTCCCATCTTAGTCACTTGAAAACCAACAATTACCCCTTATTTTACTTATATTAATAGTTTGCAAATTTAATTAAGATTAAGTCAAAATACCTTAATTCCCTGTGGATCGACCCCGCTGCTACTAATCTACAAATAGTTTAGTGAATTCGGGCACTTATAAATTCATTTTGGCGGGTCTCGACAACCCGATGATTGGCGATAGTTCAATAATATCGTTACCATAGTCCTCGAGCAAGGTATACCCTAAATTATCTCCAAAGAATTAAATGCATGCTGAAAACTCTAACCTCAATGCTTGTGAAACAAGGTACTTGGATAAATGCAAAACCATCAAATGCATGCAAACGTTGAAAACATTCCAAAATTTTAACTCCTATTCCCTTACGTGTGTGTGTGTTTAGCACCTCTCAACCTAGCTCATGCAAGCCCGAAATAACCTTATACTGCCCTATAACTCGTTTTCCCCCTACTTATGGCGATAAGAACAGTCTAACGGCTTTTAGCGATAGAAAGAGCAACAAAACAAAAGGCCTACATTTTATTCTTTTCTTTCAGTACTTTGTACCCATTTTTCTTTTTAAACCACTTTTTTTTTTATTTTTCTCCAAGAGAGCCTAACACGTCAAGCCAAATTTAGCTTCACGTTTTTAAGGACTATTGCTCACTTCTATTAGTTCCCCTTTCATGCAGTGACAACCGTGGGTTACACGATCGCCCCTGGTTACACGGGCAACACAAGAAGGAGGAGCAACTCTAGAGTTTTTATTTTTCATGCAACTTTTTTTTTTTTAGGCAATAGCTTCGCTATACAACAGATGAATTATTACTACTTCTAACACATCAAGCCTCCCTAATCGTACCTTTCGGGGTGACAACAAGGTTTCAGACCAAATAAAATCATTCTAAACCTACAGAACTGAGACTAAGAGGGCTACGTGCTCAGTGAATGTAGGGAAATAACAGAAAAAATTTAAAATAGGCTCAAAATGTGCATACATTGTCAAATTTTTCGAATTACACAAATACGGAGTGTTCACAAGCATATCACAGACCGTCCTCATTGGACAACATGCATTCAGATTCTAATCTAAAAATTAGAGTATACATAAGCCCGACAACTACTAAGAAGTCTTTCATTCAACAAACTCCATGATGGAGCGCATGTAGCGCAGCGGAAGCGAGACGGATCATTGGCACTCTAATTTCATCAATTTAGCTAAATAAGAAACATGCACAAAGCTTTGAAACAAAAGGAATTAGAACATATACCTCTTGTAGTTCTAACGACTTCTCTTCCAATGCTCGAATCTCCTCACGAACCCTTCGAAGCTTCCCTCGAACTCCTCGAGAACCACCTCCGGTAGTCCCGCTATCCTCGGGCCGAGCAACGGAGTGGTGGGACTCCTTTATGAAAGAAAAAGTTTGGAAGAAGAAGATAGGAAGATGAAAGTGATGAGGTTTATGTGAGAAGAAGTCTAACACTTAGCTTTCTAATTTCTCAAGTACCATGAACTCTTCATGCTCATCCAAACATTCAAACTCTTTGAAAATTCATCAACTTCAAACCATTTGAACTTCATCCAATTTATAGGCAATTCACATGCAACAAAGTCTTTGCTTAGCATGACACCTCAAATTGGATGGATTAGTCTTCAACCAAGTGTTCCAAAATTGATGAGTTTATATGCATGTTGTTGGTGATTCACAATCCACTTCACAACTTGGACAAACCCACTCAACTTGGATAAATCCACTCAACATGGATAATTCCACTTTGACTTGGATAATCTCACTTGTAATATTTTGTCATTTAAAATTAATTCATAATTAATTTTAATAAACAAAATAAATTATAATTAATTAAACTTTTTAATTAATTAATATTATTATTTAATTCAATATCAAATATTAATTAAATAATAAGACTAATCCCGGTTTCTTAAACCGAATCATCACACATGAATCCCTATTCATGTTTTACACCGATCCCATATTTAAATCATATTTAAATATGTCCATCATTCTTCCAAAACCGAATTTCAATAAATTCAAATTCTTTTTCTCTCATATTGTTACACGGCTTAATCCGAGCTAGCCAGGAGAACCTAAAGGACCTTTAGATCATGAGCTCCAACGATACGAGATTAACCGGTCAAACTCTTTAACCAAGCTAACCAACATTCGTTAACCCCTGGAGACTCCACTAAAGTCCAAGGGTTGCACTCTCCTCACCGTAGATATATTTCTGTCCTCTTGATATAACCATCATCAGTAAGTCGATCCTTCACAGGTCGTTCGTAATTACAGCTGGGTCAAAATAACCGTTTTACCCCCGTAATTACATTTTGTTCCTTAAGTCCCACTGATTCTCTAATGAACTATTGGTTTGTGGTCCAACCACCAAACCGATTGGTATGTGATCTCATCACTATACCAAGTCCCTCTCGGGCCAATGAGAGGGTGGGATCCCTAGTTCAAGACCCGGAGTCAGCACTTAAGGGAACAACCTCTCTACTAATCCCTCAGAGCGGGTAGGAGTGAATTCCATCTCGCAGGACTATGTTCCCAGCTACCTACCCGGTCTTATCCCCAAGATGGTAGGCTTATTGAGTCGGCGATCTCGGGCCACTCTCACCCATACAAGTCAAAGGATAAGCCCGAATAAACAGGAGTTCATAGCGTGCTCAGGATTCAGATCGAGTTACCTAGGTCATCATATGAAAAAGTCGGTCTTTACAGTAAACGGAGTTATAAAGAAAGAGCGACTTGTTTCGCGGTTCAGTCTTATGCAAACTCATTGCATAGGACGCCCCCACTCACATGTCTCCACATGAACGATTTCGGATCACATGGTTTGTACTATACAAAGTGGGCCGCGTCCAATAGTGTCCCCAGGATAAGGTACCCAACCTTATCCCTATACTATAGACCGTTCTGGCTATTACTTGAACTTGATCCACAATCATGTCATACATGAAGTTCAAGTATACAACCTATAGCCATGGGTTCTTTGTTTATTGGAGTTAGGTTAAAAGTAAAAACAATTCATTTTATTCAATAACAACTTTACTGAATAAATCTCAATAACATCTTTATTGCAAAATAGAATATATATTCAGTTTACAAACCACGAGTTTTAGGACATAAAACCCAACAAACTCCCACTTGGACTAAAACGTCAGTGGAGTATTACATGCTGGATGAGAAAAACTGGAATATTAAATATTTCCTAGGCTTTTCTCCCACTATCCTACTGTACAACTCGTAGTCCTAGACTCACTAGGTGCCCCTCGAACACTTTAGCCGTGAGGGACTTTGTAAACGGATCAGCAATATTGTGCTCTGAGGCGATCTGCATGACGATCACGTCTCCTCGATGCACTATCTCCCTGATGAGATGATATTTCCGCTCAATGTGCTTTCCACGCTTATGGCTTCGTGGTTCTCTCGAATTTGCCACAGCACCAGTATTATCACAATAAAGTGTGATAGGCAAATTCATATTTGGAACAACTTCCAAATCCGTCAAGAACTTTCTAAGCCATACAGCCTCTTTCGCAGCTTCGCAAGCCGCGACATACTCAGCTTCCATGGTGGAGTCAGCAATACAACCTTGCTTTATACTCCTCCATACTATTGCCCCTCCGTTAAGAGTGAACACTGATCCCGATGTGGATTTCCTCGAATCCTTATCGGTTTGAAAATCAGAGTCAGTGTATCCTGTAAGGATCAAATCCTTCGCGCCATACACGAGCACATAGTCTCTCGTTCTCCGAAGATACTTGAGGATGTGTTTAACGGCAGTCCAATGATCATATCCTGGATTGGACTGGTACCTACTGACAATTCCCACTGCATAGCATATGTCGGGTCGTGTACATAACATGGCGTACATCAAACTACCGACTGCTGATGCATAGGGAATTCGTCTCATATCCTCAACTTCTTGAGGTGTCTTAGGACACTCTTCCTTTGACAATTGAATTCCATGCCTGAAAGGTAAAGAACCCTTCTTGGAATTCTGCATCGAATATCGTATCAACACCTTGTCGATATAAGATGCTTGAGACAGCGCTAGCGTTTTGTTCTTACGATTCCTTACGATTTGAATCCCTAGAACAAACTGAGCCTCTCCCAAATCTTTCATTTGGAATTGGGTCGCTAGCCATTGCTTAACGTCAGTCAGGAACCCTACATCATTCCCAATGAGTAGGATATCATCTACATATAAGACTAAGAAAGCTACAACAGAATTGACTATTTTCTTGTAGACACAAGGTTCGTCAACATTCTGTTCAAAGCCATAAGATTTGATCGCAGTATCAAACCTTATATTCCAAGATCTAGACGCTTGCTTCAACCCATAAATGGATCGATTAAGCTTGCAAACTTTTTGCTCTTGACCCTGAATTATGAACCCCTCTGGTTGAGCCATATAGATACTCTCTTCAAGATTGCCATTCAGAAAGGCTGTCTTGACATCCATTTGCCAAATTTCATAATCATAAAACGTGGCAATGGACAAGAGTATTCTAATCGACTTTAACATGGCAACAGGGGAGAAGGTTTCTTCATAGTCCACCCCTTCCCTCTGGGAATAACCCTTTGCCACAAGTCGAGCCTTAAAGGTTTGCACCTTACCGGCTTGGTCTCGTTTCCTCTTGTAGATCCACTTACAACCGATAGGTCTTTCACCATCAGGTTGCTCTACAAGATCCCAGACCGAATTGAAGTACATCGACTCCATTTCGAGGTCCATGGCTTTAAGCCACTGGTCCTTGTCTATGTCATTCATTGCCTGTTTAAAGGTCAATGGATCCTCAACGCCGTCATCAGGTATGACGACCTGGGTTTCCGTTAAACCCATGTAGCGGTCGGGTTGTCTCACATCCCTCCCACTACGTCGAGGTATTCTCAACTCTTGAGAAGGACCAGCCTGATCAACAACTCTTGTTGACCCATCTGTAGCTTTCCTGGAAAGTTCGGTCAAAACAATTTTGCTCGAAGGTTGATGATCTCTCATGTGGTCTTCCTCTAAGAACGTGGTGTTTGTCGATACAAGCACCTTATCTTGTTGAGGATCGTAAAATAGACCACCTTTCGTTTCCTTGGGGTAGCCTACGAATAGGCATAATTTTGAACGATGTTCCAACTTCTTTGGATTGGGCACCAACACATGTGCCGGACACCCCCAAATTCTGAAGTGACGTAAACTACCTTTACGCCCTCTCCATAACTCATAAGGTGTTTCTGAAACACTCTTAGAGGGAACCATGTTCAAAATATATACAGCAGCCTCTACTGCATATCCCCAAAACGAACTAGGCAGTTGAGCATAGCTCATCATAGATCGAACCATGTCTAACAGGGTTCTATTTCTCCTTTCGGACACACCGTTCTGCTGCGGTGTTCCGGGCGCTGAGAGTTGGGATACTATTCCATGTTCTATCATATAGTCCTGGAATCTTAAATCCATATACTCTCCACCTCGATCTGATCGGAGTATTTTAATCGTTTTACCTAATGTGTTCTCAACCTCTGCCTTATAATCCTTGAACTTTTCAAGAGCTTCGGACTTATGATGCATTAGGTAAAGATAGCCGTACCTAGAATAATCATCAATGAAGCTGATGAAATATTCATACCCTCCCCGTGCTTTAACATTCATCGGACCACAAAGATCTGAATGTACAAGCTCTAGAGTTTCTTTGGACCTATGACCTTTTTCAGAAAAAGATCGTTTGGTCATCTTGCCCTCAAGACAAGACTCACATGGTGGTAAAGAGTTGTCCTCTAACTGATTTAGGAGACCACTCTTAACCAATCTCCCAATCCTATTGAGATTAATGTGGCCTAGTCTCAAGTGCCAAAGATAGGTACTTGGAGAAAGTTTCTGCCTTTTAGTTTGAGTTTGAGCTGTTTTAAACATCTCGGTGTTCAAAATAGCTTTTGCCTCTGTTGGTCTTAACACATACAAGTTGTTTTCAAGTTTCGCAGAACATATATGTACACCTCTTTTGCTAATGAACGCTTCATTAAAATCAAAAGATACTTTATACAAATGTTCAAGTAAACAAGAGATAGATACAAGGTTCCTTTTAAAGCTAGGAACCAACAGTACATTTTCAAGTAAAATGAAACTATCTCTATATAACAACTTGACAGTTCCCACTGCCTTGGCTGAGACAACCTCTCCTGTTCCAACCCTAAGAGTTATCTCACCTTCAGCAAGCAGCTGCCAGGAACTAGTTTCCTGGAAAGAAGAACAAACATGGTTAGTGGCTCCTGAATCCAGTATCCAGGCAGAACTATCATGTTCCACTAAACATGTTTCAACAACGAGTAAATCATATTTACTTAGTTGTTTCTTCTCAGCATTGCTCGCCATGAGGGTATCATGATAGACCGATGAGGACGGTTGTCCAAACATCATCTGTAATGAATCCATGATCTCCTTAGCGGAGACCATTACCTCATGCTTCTTAGCTAACACATCGGATGTGCTGGCCAAGATGTAGACTCGGGCTTTATCATTAGCCCTAGTCCACCTGTCAAATGCATCTCGAACAGTTCGAGTTGCAGATGAGCTAGGAGGGGGAGGACATTCCTCTGTTAAGACAAACCTAAGATCATCGATAACAAGAATCGTATTCAAGTTCGATTTCCAGGTCGTGTAGTTATCGCCGTTTAGTTTATCAGAAGCTAGTAATTGGATAAACGAGCTAGACATGCTGAAAAGAATGAATTCTATTAGTGAATTGAACTTAACCTATTTTTAACAACCAATCAAGAACTTTAGCAAAAGTAATAATGTACCCAAAAAATCATTATTAATTTGCAACGATACTTCAGTGAGTCAGAGCAACCGCTACCGAGGGGCAGTCAATCACTCCTTCACTGAACCAAGACATTCTTGACTAAATGCTAATACCAGAATAACTCATATTCCTATAGCACCTTAGTTATCGCCACTTCGGTCAAGAATCTACTAACAACTTAGTAATCCTTGTAAGTGTGACCCGCCATTTTCAGAACTCAGAGGTCGGCCCCAACAGTGCAACCGAATGGAAATGTCAGAGTTGGGAATGGACCTAAGAGACCCTATCCATTTCTGGAGATTGAGTTGTTCCGACTCCCATGAAACGGCCCTCCGAATGGACGGTGCTACTATGGGCAACCAGCAGGCGGAACATGGGAATCTCACGGTTCAACCTAATGGAGGAGACCGCAGGATGTATTGACATACTTCCTTCTCCCACTTACTATAAATACTTTCTCCATTCACCTTGCTCTTGATTTATGCAAACACCATCCGAATGGGGATGCCCTATTGACATCACGAGGCCGAGCATAAATCTCACGGTGTGAACTTTGCGGAGAACGTAGGAGGAGATTGATATATCATATATACCTTCTCAACACCACTACTAAGTATTTTAGAATGGTTTGGGTAAAGTTTTACTTAGGCATTATCCGGCTAAGACAATAAAACCTAAGTCTAGGTAGAACATACTTTTACCTAAGATGTCTAGGTGATAAACGTTTTATAACCTTACACCTCTCACGTGCATGCTCATAAAGCCGGGTTAACTTAACTCAAGTACCGGATCGATCCCCAGGTAGGAGGTGTTCCGTAAACCGTCATCTTAAATACCTCCAACCTTAGTGCAGGATCAAACCGGGTGAGTTCTCTCGTAACCTTAGCTTTACAAGATATCGACCTATTTTAACTATTAAAACGAATCGATACTAAATTCCTAATCGCATTGGAATTCTTTAACCCTTAGTGAGCATGCATTTATCTTTGTTATAGATTTTAAATGTCTATCTCATTTTACAACGCTTTATAAAACAAAGACATTCTATAACATGCTTCCTAAGCTAGAATATAACCATTACATTCAATTTATAACATGCTTCCCAAGCAAGAATATAACAATTATATTCAACTAAGGCAACTATGTTGTATGTTTAATTTCACAATTAATATAACACTTATATTAATTTTACTTTTAAACAAGCAACATCCAATTCATAAATTATTATAACACTTATATTAATTCTCATGAATTAAGCATGCATACTATACAACATAACACTTATATTATACTTTCAATGCATGCAACATGCTTCCTATGGTGGGATTTGAAATCTATATGGCATACTTTATGCACATACAAGATACCTTAATTAAAACATACATTCACAATGCATAATTAATTAAACACACTAAAGTGGACCGGTTTTGGCATCACGGACAAGCAAGCAACTAAATTATTACAATAATAATTCATCAACTAAGTTGAGACGCTTCCGAACCCTTCGAACCGCCACGAACCAGCTTGAATTTGCTTGAACCGGCCAAAACAAACAGCAACTTCAAAACTTCAAAAAAAAACTGAACCGGTCCATAACAGCTGTCCCGACTTCAATAGCCCGTAACTGGACCAATACCGACCCGAACTGGACCAAACGAACGCTGAACCGGACCTCCAGAGGGTGAAGAACAAGGAACCGGTCTGACTTTCAGTGAACCGGACCGCCCGAGGACCGAACCGGACCGTTTCTTCCACCTTGCGCTGAACCGGTGTTGTGCTGGAATTTTGCAGAAAAAAAAACAGCAAAAAAACAGCATGCTGTTTTTTTCGACACCCGAGCTTCTGTCTTTGAATTGAAAGCCTATATGGACTCTAATGACTCCAAATTTTTTACAGACTCTTCTTCACACATTAAAGCCCATACACGCCCGGGCAATTACAAAACAAAGTACAAATAAAAGCTCAAAAAAAATGCCAAAACCGGAATCACACTTTAGACGCCCAGAAAAATAATTTCTAAAACAAATACCCACCGAGCTTAAATTGATGCAAATTGAGTGACCAAAAAAACGCTCTGATACCAATTGATGGAGCGCATGTAGCGCAGCGGAAGCGAGACGGATCATTGGCACTCTAATTTCATCAATTTAGCTAAATAAGAAACATGCACAAAGCTTTGAAACAAAAGGAATTAGAACATATACCTCTTGTAGTTCTAACGACTTCTCTTCCAATGCTCGAATCTCCTCACGAACCCTTCGAAGCTTCCCTCGAACTCCTCGAGAACCACCTCCGGTAGTCCCGCTATCCTCGGGCCGAGCAACGGAGTGGTGGGACTCCTTTATGAAAGAAAAAGTTTGGAAGAAGAAGATAGGAAGATGAAAGTGATGAGGTTTATGTGAGAAGAAGTCTAACACTTAGCTTTCTAATTTCTCAAGTACCATGAACTCTTCATGCTCATCCAAACATTCAAACTCTTTGAAAATTCATCAACTTCAAACCATTTGAACTTCATCCAATTTATAGGCAATTCACATGCAACAAAGTCTTTGCTTAGCATGACACCTCAAATTGGATGGATTAGTCTTCAACCAAGTGTTCCAAAATTGATGAGTTTATATGCATGTTGTTGGTGATTCACAATCCACTTCACAACTTGGACAAACCCACTCAACTTGGATAAATCCACTCAACATGGATAATTCCACTTTGACTTGGATAATCTCACTTGTAATATTTTGTCATTTAAAATTAATTCATAATTAATTTTAATAAACAAAATAAATTATAATTAATTAAACTTTTTAATTAATTAATATTATTATTTAATTCAATATCAAATATTAATTAAATAATAAGACTAATCCCGGTTTCTTAAACCGAATCATCACACATGAATCCCTATTCATGTTTTACACCGATCCCATATTTAAATCATATTTAAATATGTCCATCATTCTTCCAAAACCGAATTTCAATAAATTCAAATTCTTTTTCTCTCATATTGTTACACGGCTTAATCCGAGCTAGCCAGGAGAACCTAAAGGACCTACAGATCATGAGCTCCAACGATACGAGATTAACCGGTCAAACTCTTTAACCAAGCTAACCAACATTCGTTAACCCCTGGAGACTCCACTAAAGTCCAAGGGTTGCACTCTCCTCACCGTAGATATATTTCTGTCCTCTTGATATAACCATCATCAGTAAGTCGATCCTTCACAGGTCGTTCGTAATTACAGCTGGGTCAAAATAACCGTTTTACCCCCGTAATTACATTTTGTTCCTTAAGTCCCACTGATTCTCTAATGAACTATTGGTTTGTGGTCCAACCACCAAACCGATTGGTATGTGATCTCATCACTATACCAAGTCCCTCTCGGGCCAATGAGAGGGTGGGATCCCTAGTTCAAGACCCGGAGTCAGCACTTAAGGGAACAACCTCTCTACTAATCCCTCAGAGCGGGTAGGAGTGAATTCCATCTCGCAGGACTATGTTCCCAGCTACCTACCCGGTCTTATCCCCAAGATGGTAGGCTTATTGAGTCGGCGATCTCGGGCCACTCTCACCCATACAAGTCAAAGGATAAGCCCGAATAAACAGGAGTTCATAGCGTGCTCAGGATTCAGATCGAGTTACCTAGGTCATCATATGAAAAAGTCGGTCTTTACAGTAAACGGAGTTATAAAGAAAGAGCGACTTGTTTCGCGGTTCAGTCTTATGCAAACTCATTGCATAGGACGCCCCCACTCACATGTCTCCACATGAACGATTTCGGATCACATCGTTTGTACTATACAAAGTGGGCCGCGTCCAATAGTGTCCCCAGGATAAGGTACCCAACCTTATCCCTATACTATAGACCGTTCTGGCTATTACTTGAACTTGATCCACAATCATGTCATACATGAAGTTCAAGTATACAACCTATAGCCATGGGTTCTTTGTTTATTCGAGTTAGGTTAAAAGTAAAAACAATTCATTTTATTCAATAACAACTTTACTGAATAAATCTCAATAACATCTTTATTGCAAAATAGAATATATATTCAGTTTACAAACTACGAGTTTTAGGACATAAAACCCAACACTCCACCCCCCACCTTAAGACATGCATTGTCCCCAATGCATTCAACAATTAAAACAACAAAATTCTAAGGGAACAGAAAACCTCCCCTGAATTTTGTTGAGCCGACGGGTAGAGATGTGCACCATCGTCTTCCAACATACTCTCGAATTGTCGGCCATTCCACCTTTTCTCCTAAGAAAACAAGCAAACAAACAACGAATTCAAAAGCTAAAATAAACAAAACCAAAGCGATAAATAACAGAATTACAGTCCAAGCTCGGGAGCCTCCGAGAAGCGCAAATTTTTAGAGTCGATTGCTCGACTGTATTCCCTCATCCACTCATCCATAATCGATCGGGGGCGGCGCTAGAAGTAATGTGGCATCATAGCACTCAGCGTCCCCCTCGTGGAAAGTCTTCAACCGGTGCCCATTCACTTTCTGCACCTCATCTAAGTCCAAGCTCTGGATCTCTACACTGCCATAAGGAAAAATTTTAGTTATGATATAGGGTCCTTTCCAACGGGAACGAAGCTTACCTGGCATGAACTTGAGACGGGAATCGAACAACAGACCTTTCTGACCGACTTTAAAGCTTTTCTTTAAGATCCTTCGAGCATGAAACTGTTTGAACTTCTCTTTATAGATCCTGGAGTTCTCGTAGGAGTCCAAACGCAGCTCCTCCAATTCCTGTAACTGAAGCAGTCGTGTCTCGCCGGCTTCGTCAGAGCTCATGTTACACTGCTTGATCGCCCAAAATGCTTTGTGCTCAATCTCCACTGGTAAGTGGGAAGCCTTCCCAAACACCAACCGGTATGGGGACATACCGATAGGAGTTTTGAAGGCGGTGCGGTAGGCCCACAAAGCATCCTGCAAACGAACGCTCCAATTCTTCCTACTCGGTCTCACAGTTTTCTCCAGAATTGACTTTACCTCTCTGTTGGAGACCCCGGCTTGCCCATTGGCTTGAGGATGGTAGGCGGTGGACACACGATGATGCACACCATACTTCCTCAGCAAAGCCTCCACAGATCGGTTGCAGAAATGAGTCCCCTGGTCACTGATTATGGCTCGTGGGATTCCAAACCTAGTAAAAATATTAGAGTGAACGAACCTAACAACAGAATTAGCATCGTTAGTCTTCGTGGCTTTCGCCTCAACCCACTTGGAAACATAATCAACAGCCAACAATATGTAAGAAAACCCACAAGAAGGCGGGAAGGGTCCCATAAAATCCATGCCTCAAACGTCAAAGATTTCACAAACTAAGACCGAGGTTTGAGGCATTTCATTTGTACCAGATATCAACCCTATTCTTTGACATCTATTGCAGGTTTTACAAAATTCATATGAATCTTTAAACAGAGAAGTCTAGTAAAACCCACTATCTAAAACTTTCCTAGCTGTCCTCCTAGGCCCAAAATGTCCCCCACATGCATAATCATGACAGAAAGTAAGAATAGACGCATGCTCATTCTCAGGGACACATCTCCTAATTATCTAATCAGAACAGAACTTCCATAAATGGGGGTCCTGCCAAACATAGGACTTAGCGTCGCTTTTCAGCTTAGCTTTCCTAGCAGAAGAGAAACCATATGGAAAATTACATGTGACCAAGTAATTCACCATATCAGCATACCAGGGAAGGACTGTATCAAGTCTGAAGAGTGTCTCATCGGGGAAATCTTCATTCAGAGGCAGGAGGTTTTCCTTTCTGACCAAGCGGCTCAGATGGTCGGCTATCGGGTTTTCTGCTCCTCTCCTATCCTTGATCTTCACATCGAAGTCCTGGAGGAGCAAAATTCACCGAAGTAGCCTCGGTTTCGAATCTTTCTTGGTCATCAGGTATCGAACAGCTGCATGATCAGAGAAAACAGTTACTTGGGAGCCAATAATATAAGGACGAAACTTATCAAGCGCAAATACAATAGAAAGAAGTTCTTTTTATGTTGTCGTATGATTGCACTGCGCTGGATTAAGCGTCCTAGAGGCGTAGTAAATGACACGGGTCTTGTTCTCGATCCTCTGACCAAGCACGGCTCCCAAGGCATAGTTTCTGGCGTCGCACATTATCTCGAAAGGCAAGTCCCACTGGGGTGGGTGTATGATGGGCGCGCTCGTCAAACTATCCTTAAGCAAATCAAAGTCTTTTCTGCACTCCTCCCCGAAATCGAACGTGACATCCTTCTGAAGGAGGTACGTCATAGGCATGGCAACCTTTGAGAAGTCCTGGATAACCCTGCGATAAAACCCTGCTTGGCCAAGAAAAGACCGAACCTCCCTAACTTTCGTTGGGTATGGCAGATTAGAGATAGCATCAATTTTAGCCTTATCTACCTCTATGCCCTTAGCAGAAACCACATGTCCTAAAACGATACCTTGACTAGCCATAAAATGATTTTTTTCGAAATTTAGAACAAGGTTCATTTCAATACATCTTTTCAGGACATGCGATAAATTAATTAAACAGTCATCGAAGGAATTGCCATAAACTGTAAAATCATCCATGAACACTTCAATGCATTTGTCTACAAACTCAGAAAAAATACTCATCATGCATCTCTGAAATGTACCGGGTGCGTTACAAAGCCCAAAAGGCATCCTTCTAAATGCAAATGTGCCAAAGGGGCACGTAAACGTTGTTTTCTCTTGGTCTTCTTTGGCTATGGGGATTTGGTAAAAGCCAGAGAAACCATCGAGAAAATAAAAGAATGGCTTCCCAGCTAAACGCTCCACCATCTGATCAATAAAAGGAATGGGAAAATGGTCATTCCTAGTGACCTCATTCAGCTTCCTAAAGTCTATGCACATTCTCCATCCATTTTGAACTCTTTTGGGCACTAATTCATTTTTCTCATTCCTAACCACAGTTATGCCAGTTTTCTTAGGAACGACGTGTATAGGACTGACCCACTTACTATCTGAGATAGGATAGATGATACCTGCTTCGTGGAGTTTGAGGATCTCAGAAACTACTACCTCCTTCATCGCGGGATTGGGCCTCCTTTGGGGCTCTCGTGAAGGTTTCGCTCCATCCTCGAGCAGGATTCTGTGCATGCACGTAGCTGGACTTAGCCCATGTAAATATGCTAATGTCCATCTGGTAGTGAACTTTTGTACGTTCACAAATTTCGGGTTGTCGAGACCCGCCAAAATGAAATTTATAAACCCGAATGCACCGAGCAATTTGGAGCTAAGTGGTAACGGGGTCGATCCACAGGGAGTGATCAATAATCCTAAATTAATTGAATTAAATTTGCAATGATAAAATGGGGGGATTTTGTTTTGGAAAATAAAGTAACAAAAACAGAATTTAAGCTAACGGAAAATTAAAACGGGAAGTATGAAATTGACGAATTCGATTGATTAGCAAGTGTCGGGATTGATCTAATATATTTTGGTTCATTGATTAATATGTAAATTAGCAAAGACGTTTCATGCACACAAAATGTTATGTCCCAAACGGGTCCAAAACATCCCAATGAATTAATTAAGGAAGTGCAATCCTAATTAAACATGCCCACTAATTAATCTAAGTTCATGACTCTTAAATTAATTAATAAACAGTAACGGATATCATTGAGACGAATTAATCCTAGAACTAATTCGATTTATCTCTTAGTCTTATGCCCGCCGTGAGAACGTTAATCAATTCCTACCCCCAACGTCACTTGGGCTCGAATTGCTTAGCCACGAGCTAGACTTTCGCTACTAAGTATTGAGGTTTGTCAAAAATCAATATTAGCCAACTAAGCATGCGTAACTAATTATGGACGTCACTCCCAATCAGAAAGGCAAGTCATTCGTTCTTAATTCAGACCAAGAGATGCAAGAAACTCATTCAATCATGCTAAACAGTTCAATTAAGCTCTAATCTCACCTAATACAAAAGATAATCAACCCCTAAACTTAACTAACCAATCACTAACCTCTAGCTATCCATGGAGATGAAGTTTGCCCAAGCATTCATGGAGGTTGTCTCCTTCATACAACCCAAAAATGGGTAAAAACCAGAAAAAGAGAGAGAAAAACGGCAATCCCGAGGGGGAAAAGAATACGATAATGACCTAAAATCGGAAAATGGGTATTTATACCCATTTTCGCGTCAGAATAGCGCCTAGGCGCCGCGGGCGCGCGCGCACAGAATCGGGACAGCGCCTAGGCGCTGAGCTCTCTGGAAAATTTACAAAATCTGGGATTTTTTATAACTTTTAATGTCGGGCTTCTTGGGACTTTTAATGACGGACAAATAGGGTCATGGATAGGGTCAGCGCGCGGACACGGGCGTGGGCAGGCGAGCGCGCGCGGGCGGACGAGGACACGCGGGCGGATCGGCCGAGCGGCGCGCGCGGGCGCGCGCGCGTGACTTTTGATGACGGGCGCTCGGTTTGTCCGTGGACTTCTGCGTAGTTATCGAGCATGGGTTTTCTCTGAATTTGAAGTGTCGTAGTCTGAATTTGCATGTTGTTCGATGAGGACAATCTAAGATGTGCTTTTAAAATCTTCGTAGTTGCATAATAGGAGAAGCATGAGATTATATGCGTTAATTGAGCATTTTTCAAAAAAATTTAAAATTTTTTGCCGTTGCTTCCTTGCATCTATTGAGCACGTAGCATCTTATTCTGGACTCTGTAGGCTTAGAATTGCTTTATTTAGCCCGAAATCATGTTGTCACCCCGAAAGGCACCCCTAGGGAAGGCTTGATGCATGATAGGTTGTAATAGGTTAATTGAATTGTAGCGAAGCTACTGCCTAGTATATAAAAAAAAGGCAAAGCATGAAAATAAAAGCTCCTGAGGTGCTCCTCCTTCTTAGAATCGCGACTAAGAAGTGAGCATTAGTCCTTAAAAATGTGAAGTTTGCCCGTAGTCAGATACATTGTGCAATGGAATTGCAGGTAAGCTGGAACGAAGGCAAGCTTGACATGTTAGGCTCTCTTGGAGGAGAAAAAGAAAGAAAAAAAGTGAAAATTTAGCAAGTTCAAAAGAAAAAGAATTAGGCCTTTTAATTTGTTACTCTCTTGATTGTTGAAAAGCCGTAGAGTGTTCTTTATTGCTAGAAGTAGGGGGAAAACGTGATGTAAGGTTGCATAAAGTTTTTCCGGGTTTATGTGAGCTAGAATATGTTTGCTGAACACACACACACGTAGGGGAGTAACAGTTGAATTTTTGAAAAGTTCTCAATTAGTGCATGCAATTGATTGTTCTCTTTTTGTTGCAAATGCCTTGTTTTTTTTAAAAGTATTAAGGTTAGAGTCGATGCATGCAATTTTAGGCTTTAGAGATAATTTAGAATAGCCTTGCTCGAGGACTAGCAAGATTTAGGTCGGGGGTATTTTGTTAGCTCTAAAATAGAGCTATAATTATAGCCTTAAATCTAGCTAAATGTCATGCTTAATATAGTTAAATTGCCTTATTATAGGTGTTTTCGTGGCGAAGAGCTCGGGAAGTCCATTTGTGAATTTTGGGGCTAAAACGGTCATTTAAGAAGTTTCGGGAAGTGTTCGGGTCAAAAAGATAGGCCAAACGGAGCTCGGGAGCCAAAACGACCCAAAATTGGGCTTAGACCCGAGAGGGCAGCGCCCAGGCGCCGGCGCCCAGCGCCCAACGGAACCAGACGCGCACGCCCGCGCCCAGACCGCCCACGTCCGCGCGCGCCCGTCATCGAAGGTCCGCGCGCGCGCCCGCCCACGCCCAGACGCCCGCGCACGCCCGTGTCCGCGCGCGCAGCCGAGTGCCCGTCATCGTAACTCCCGCGCGCGCCTCACGCCAATGCCCGCGCGCGCCACGAAAACACCTATAATAAGGCAATTTAACTACATTAAGCATGGCATTTAGCTAGATTTAAGGCTATAATTATAGCTCTATTTTAGAGCTATCACCATCCAATTGCCAACTTGTGCTCTTTAAGAACTTCCATTAATTTCCCTTCCTGAGTCGGTATAAGATCTTTCGCTATGATGACCGGCAACGTCTCATCCTCCCCCAAATACGCGTATTTGAGATGATCAGGTAAGTCTTTCAACTCCAATGTAGGTGCCTGCAAAGTAGAGGGGAGCATCTTAACATGATTTTGAACTATTTCCAAAGAAGAGACAGTTGAATCACAAGGTTCAGACATGGATGGTTCATGCATATCAGATTCATCAAAAAGATCAGTCAAAAACAATGGGTCATCCCCATCTCTATTAGACATGCATTCATCCTGAACTAACAATTCAATTGTATCTATTTGACAAAGAGAGTGGACGCTCTCATCATGCTCCAACTCATTAGACACGTTAACCTCAACAACTTGTCCACGATACTCATTAGATAAAGTGCCCTTATCTACATTTATCTTAGTCTTAGAAGTTTTCATAAAGGGCCTACCTAATAAGATCGACGCAGACGAAGAAGCAGAATTTCCATCCATTTTCAGAATATAAAAATCCACAGGAAAAATCAGCCCATTAACATTCACTAATACATCTTTCACTACTCCTAAAGGATGCACGAAAGACCTATCAGCAAGTTGTATAACAACACTAGTTTCGTGTATTTATTTTAAATTCAAATCTTGATAAACGGAGTGAGGCATGACACTAATGAAGGCTCCTAGATCTAGCATGGCTCTTCTAATTTTCTTACCTCCAATAGTGCAAGGGAGAGAAAACATACCTGGATCGTCGCACTTTTCTGGTAAGTTCTTTGTGATCAAAGCAGAAACGTTCTTACTTACCAGGACGCGTTCTTTCTCTTTTGTCTTCCTCTTGTTGGTGCACAAGTCTTTCAGGAACTTAGCGTACCTTGGAATTTGCTTGATGGCATCCAACAAAGGGATGTTGATCTCTACCTTCCTGAATGTGTCAAGGAACTCCTTCTCGTAGTTCTCCTTAGCCGGTCTCGCTAACCTGCTAGGAAAAGAAGCCTTAGGCACATAAACTCTAGTACATGTAGGATCGAAATTTACCCATTTCTACCGTGGTTCGGGATTTTCTGTCTGTGGCTCGATGTGGCCATGGTCGACTTCCACCGGCGGGGTACTCGTGGGAAGCTGCTTCCCACTTCTCAAAGTGATGGCACTAGCGTTTTCCGCGTTCTGATGCTCCATCACTGTCAACCTCTTACTGACTTGAATCACTGCTTCGCTCAGAGTTTGAAACTGCTCTCGAGTTTCCCTATGTTGTGATTCAAGTATTTCTTCCAACGATCTACCTGAAACAGAAGGACGGGGCTGTAAGTTATCTTTCAAAGCAAGAACAACACTACTTACCTAAAAAAGTTGGGCCTTAAGCTCATCCACATCCCTTCTCAAGCGATCTTTCTCCTTGTCTCCATCTCCACTCCGCTCTAAGCTCCTAGCCAAGTTGGAAATCAAAACTCTAGCTTCGGCGGGTGTCTTATCCATGAGACATCCTCCACTGGCGACATCAACTAACTGTTGGTTTGGCGGTAAGAGACCTTCGTAGAAGTTCTGAATGAGCTGTTGTTCAGCTACTTGGTGGTTGGGACAATTTTCACACAACTGACCAAATCTCTCCCAACACTCGAGAACGGTCTCTTTTTCTCCTTGCTCAATTCTGTTTATCATTCTTCTAAGAGCGGCAACCTTGGGAGGCGGAAAATACTTCGCATAAAACGCTCCCTGCAGCTCTTCCCAAGAAGTGATGGACCCAGTCGGTAGGTAATACATCCAATCTCTCGCCTTCTCCTTCAAGGTGAAAGGAAAGGCCCTGAGATGGAGTTGATCTTCGGTGATGCCGTCGGTCCTAAATGACGAACACACCATCTGAAATGCCTTGAGGTGTCTGACGGGATTCTTATATGTATTACCACAAAAAGAAGGTAATAAGTTAACCAGACCAGCTTTAAGTTCAAAATTACCTTAAGCTACCGAATACAATTTACTCGATGTGTTCCGGCTTAGCTCAGATGATGCAAGCTCCCTCAAGGTTCTTTATTGCTCATAATTACCCCCGACCTCCATTTCAGCGCTTCTTTTGAATTTTCAAAGAATGACTGCGCTCCAAAAACTCAAACAAAAACGGGTAAAATAATACAAAAGAATTAAGCTGTACAAACAAAGTAAAGAAAATTTTTTAAACAAACAAATTAAACTTAATCAATCTAAATTAAATCTAATTCCCCGGCAACGGCGCCAATTTTGGTAG
The DNA here is from genome assembly GCA_028017165.1 of Herpetospermum pedunculosum. Classification (NCBI taxonomy): domain Eukaryota; kingdom Viridiplantae; phylum Streptophyta; class Magnoliopsida; order Cucurbitales; family Cucurbitaceae; genus Herpetospermum; species Herpetospermum pedunculosum. The sequence continues at coordinate 38,100,808 of CM051523.1, read as the reverse complement.
ATGCACTTAATGGGGTGCTCCGAATTCAAGCTGTCGAGGCTTGCCAAAATACAATTTATAACCCGAATGCACCGAGCAATTTGCAGCTAAGTGGTAACGGGGTCGATCCACAGGGAATTAAGAAATTAAATTTAACTAAGTCTAATTTGCTAATTATAAAAATTATGTGCAAATTTGGTTTGGGGGAAGGGAGCTCCTAACGTGGAAGCTAACGGAAAATTAAATGATAAAGTGCAAAAATTGAAATGGTCGTGCTTAACTCCGAGTAATGGGATTGATCGTTATGGATGTTCGGTTCATCGATACAATTTATTAGCTAATCATGCTTCAGCACAAAATTCATTTGGCTAATTGCTAGCTCAAATGACCCAAAAATATAATTAGACATGTGCAATTCTAATTGTACATGGCAAATAATCTATTCAAGGTAGCGACCCCTAAATCGACTTTAAGCCAGTGACGGGAACATTGTGACGGCTTAATCCTAAGACGAACCCGGTTTCTCTCTCGCCCTAAGCCTAACACGAAAACGTTAATTAATTCAGATTACCAACTGTCACTTTGGGTTGAATTAATTAGCCATGCTTAAGCCCGTGCTACCTAGCAGTTTGGGCAATTATACGTCCCAATCTTTAGCCCTCTAACATGCATAGGAATTAGGGCGTCAACCTAACTAAGCTACACATGCTAGATTTGAATAAGAACAAGCAAGAAGATGCATAAACATACTAATTAGCTTCACATTTACAAAGGGGCAAACCTCCCCAAACATCCATAATTCACAAAACCAAACTTCGAAATTAGGCACTAACCTTAGTTTAGCCTTCCATGGAGGATTAATAAATCAAATCCCCCATGGAAGAGCTTAGTACCATACAAAGAGGAGAAGAAGAAGCTCAAAACTGGTGGAAAATGGTGTAGACCCGAGAGGAAGAATTGGAGAAGAAGATGGATTAAAAGTTGGGCAAAAATGAGGCATTTTCACGCCTTAAATCGTCGGAGCGTCGAGACGCTAGGCAAGCGTCTCGACGCTAGTGCCCTAAGTTGGCCGCGCTGGCGTCGAGACCCTCGGGCGGCGTGTCGACGCTGGCAGCGTTGAGCGGGCGTTGAGCGCGCGCGCTCGACGCTGGGGCGTGCTCGTCCTTGGTAGGCAATCGGGGCGGCGTCGAGACGCTCGGCCAGCGTCTCGACGCTGCTGCTCATGTTGGTTGCTCTCGGGTTTGTTGGCCAAAACTTGTCTCTTCAAGGCAATTTTTGCCATTTCTTTGAATCTTCAAGCCCTTCCACTCCCGATGCATCTATGAAGCTCTAAAACGTCGCTTTAAGCCCCGAAACGTGTCTTTGGACTTCTCAAGCTCTCTACCATGAAATCACCTACAAGAAGGCATTTTAATCAATATTTGTCATGGTTCTAGCCAATATTAGGGACATAATAATAGCTCTATTTTGGAGCTATCATCCGTCATTTTGATAATCCATGCTATAAATTCTGAATTGGCTTAGATTCTTGTGTGCATTTATTGTTCTTACTTAATCCCATGCATGTGTTAGATTTCGCCGACGGACAATCGAGTTTTCTAGCATGTGTTAGTGTTAAAGATTAGCGATGCCATGCCTCTCACTTTTCGCCTAGTAACACAGAACAATGAAACAAATCGAAGTATTGATTTATGCATGATAAATGTTGGGTACTTCAGCGTTGGCGGGTAGCCAGTTAGCATTAGGATTCCATGGTCGAATGTTCGTCGCGATTAGCTAGTAATTGTTTAGAGTAAATTTGGAGCTGATCACTCTAGGGATACTTTAAATAATGTTTAATTAGACTATTGGTCTAATTAATTATATGAAGCCGGTTACAAAAGGGAGTCCCAGTAACCGATCGCGTGCATAACAAATTGATAGCCTAGATTTGAATTAAATGATAAATGATGGAATGTCTAACAAAAGTCCCGAAACTCCCCGAATCAAGCACTTGTTAATCTCTTTCTCTTTAATTCTCTTCGTTAGCGCTTTAATTTTTCTCATTGCATGATAAAACCCCCAAGTTACCAAAACTCAATCAATCAACCATTTTTGAATCTCGGACTTTAATTTCAATCATATTAAGACCTTCTCTGTGGATCGACCCTGTTACCACTAGCTGCAAAGCTAAGGTTAATAGGTTTATAAATTTATTTTGGCGGGTCTCGACAACCCGAATTTAGAGAGGATATTCGAAATCCGTCTCACCAAAATTGGCGCCGTTGCCGGGGAAGTCATAAATTGATTGAAATTATGTTTGATTTTGATTTTTGTTGATTTGTTGTGTGCTGAAAAATTTTCGGTTTGCTTTTGCATGCTTAAATTTTTTTTGTTGTATGACCCGTTCTTCTGAGTTTAGTGGACTGCAGTATATCCCTGAAATTGATAGAGAAGAGCGGCGGTTGAGAAAAGAGGCCCGAGAGGGGCGAAGACTGTTTGAGGAAGAAGGCAATCCCTTCTTTGGCGAGGAGATGGCGCAAGGACAAGCGCCAAGGACTTTAAAGCAATTAGCCGCGCCAGACCTGAATTTGCAACCTCTGTGCATGGTAGATCTACTTTTGGGGTAGTTGTTGCGTGCTCAATGTGTTAATAAGAATAAGCAAGAAGGTAGAGAGAGCACTTAGGACATGCAAGCATACATGGTCTCACAGCAAGTAGTAAGTATATTTCATTCGTTTTTTCCACAGAGATTTATTTTTAGCTATTCATGAAGTGTATTTGTTAAGAAAGAAGGGGTGGATTTGATGGGGTAAAATTGGTTTTTCATTATCTAATTTTTGCTGAATGTGTAAAGGAATGCAACATAAACAAATGCAAGTTGAAATTAGACTCAAAAGACAAGAGATGGAATTAATAAACGAAGAAGAAAACAGCTAAACAGAATGGTACTTAGCAGAATTGCGGACACCGCAATTTTACCGCAATTGAATAACAGCGAAAGTGTGTAAATGGGTGAATTAAGGGCTACTAATGACTAACCTATAGGCATTTTAACACGATTCCCAAGCATTAGATCAACTCTCTATGCATCAAACTCACTCTATCTCATGTATCGTCCGATTCCATGCATTAGATTCTTTAGTTTACTCAACTCAAAGTAAGGTCTTAAGCATCTTGTTAAAGCAGAAGTGTTTAGTTTGTACTAGGGAAACGCCTATTCCTAGGCCGTTTCCTGGTTACCATGAAAGGCTAGCATGATAATATGACTCTGAACTCTTACTCCTTCCAGAGGTTAGGAGTTCTTTGGACAAAATGGATGGCCAATCGAAATTGCCCGTGGGATGAAGCTTACATACAATCAATGTTCGAGAGCTATCCTACATGCTTGGTTCACGTTTTTTAGCCTATAGTTCTGTCATTAGCATGCCCCTAAGTGACTTAGCTACTCATGGATATATAGAGAACAGAAATATGAGATAAAACAGACATGCTTAGAAGGGAAATGTACTCAAAACAGTAAGACAAAACCGTAGCAGCAGAAGATGAAAACTGTGAAATGAAATCTTGCAATTTGATTACTTTGAATGTTGAACGGACAAAAGGAAACTTAAATGAAATAATTCAAAGACAGACAGCAACGAAATGCAGTAGATTAAACACTAAACTAGAAACAACAACTGATCAAAGCTGGAAATTAGAAAAGGAAGACAGAAAGCAGGAAATGCAGCTTGAAGCTTCGTTGCAGTCGCCTCGAATGAAGGGGATGAAAGGTCAGCCTTGCTTGGATGAATCCAATCGAGAGAGAAGAAGAATCTCCTCTCCTTCCTATCAGATTATCGATTCCAACAGCTGAGACTCTCACTCCAACAGACGGCAAAGGAAAACAGGGAGAAGAGATGGACTGCGAGAAGACTCTACGCTTTCGGATGATGACTGAACCTCCGACTTTGACCCCCTTTTATAGTAGTTTGCAGGTGCGTTTAGGCCAAGGAGAACCATCAATCTTCAACGTCGTATATCAGAATGGATGGAGGAGAAAGAACGAATCCCTGAAATTACGGAAATCAACAGAAAAAGATCAGTCAACTTACGGTTTTCACTTGAATAATTGCGGCTTCAGCAATGTTTTCGCAATGCTGTCGCAATGCAGTTTTTTTCATTCTTTTCCTTCGGTTTTCAACCCTTTTCTTTCCTATTGTGCATAAGTCCTAATTTAGCTACCTTCTTCTCATTCTCATATTTAAGCATAGGTTTAGGCTAAATGCTATAAAAAACACCTAAAAGTGTACATCTTCTTAAGCTAAATGGGTCCTAAATAAGTCACTTTCAGAGACTTAACACACCCCCAAACTTAAGGTTTTGCTTGTCCTCAAGCACACTAAGGACTTCCCTAGGCTGCTGTTTCATCTTCTTTAACCACTTACTAACTCCCTTATATTCTTGTCTATAGCAATGCTGTCCTGTGACACACTCCTTAGTTTAAAACTACCCTCTTATCTAGCTTCTTCTGACTTTGCTTGCCTAACATTCCTTCTGTTTTCATTGACTCCCTACAACTGATCTATTTGCTTTTGTCATATCATGCCACTATCCCTAAGGTTTCAACTTCTGCCTAGCTTTACCTCAGACTCAGTACATGCTTCTAGCTTTATTTTTAATGTGTCTAGGATTCCTTAGAGTCATGCCAGTCTTAGTATTAACGGTGACAGTAGTACTTTTAGAGAACAACCTAAGCCCTGGCATCACTACATTGGATAAACACTCATCTCCCTACACAACCCTACAAGTTACAACTTTGTGCTTAGCTAATTGAGGATCAGAGTTCTTTTTAAATAGGACATCTAAGCCACAAAGTTGTAACTCCTAGGTATACATTCTTCTTCCCTATTCCTTTCCCTTTTTCTTACTTAGGTGGAGCCTCTCCTTTGGTTGCCTTTTGATGCAACGCCACTTGTGGGTTACACACTTGGCACTGATTACTCAGCAACCTAAGAGAAACTCTCCCCTCTATTCTTTTTTCATTTTTTTTTTTTTTTTTTAGCTCATCATTTTTTTTCAAAGGAGAAGAAGAATGCTTATGTTTCTAAGGGAGAGAGGAATGTTCCTAGACCTAGGGTGGCCTCCCCCAAACTTCAACTACTCATTGTCCCCAATGAGTGTCGGAGGTGGCACACCCCCAAACTTGTCCTAGAAGCATCTAGTCTAAGGTAAAACAAAGAGAAACTAAAGCCCTAGGCCTAGACAAAACATTCGAATAGCAAATATCACAGCAGCAGAAAACGAAAAAAAACAGGCAGATAAGGACTGACAGCTATGCATACTGAGCTATTTAGAGGTTAAATTAAACTATCAAAGGGTGTCCTATGACACTCATCCAGCATGCATCTAGATAAGCTATATACAGTAGTCATGATAGCAGCAAAAGAAAGAATTTAAACAGATCACAGCCTAGCTAAACAGACAGTCCAAAACATGCTTCCAGTAATAAAAATTGCGGGTACCGCAATTATTTCGCAATTAAGTCTGGGCAGATATATCATTCACTAAGGCCCCTAAGCATGCTTTTTCCAGTCAATCAAGCTCTCTAAAAATAAAACTAAACTATCCTACCTAGTCATCTAGCATCAGACTATCCTAAACAAAAGAAAAAAACATAAAACGAAGCATCTAAAACAGATCAAAATTGGACTAAAAACAGCAAAGTTCACATGATTAACAGAAAGCAGAAAATTGTTTTTTTTTTCTAAGGGAACAGCAATACTCCCTTCAGTGCAATTCAAACCAACACTCAAATATCCTCATCCTCATCAGGCTGTCGTGGGCGTGGAGGCACCCATGGAGTCAGGAGATTGGTGGGGAAGTCAGGGAAGATGCAGCCTAGCTGGTCTGCAACCTCTTTGTCCCGTGCCTGCGCATACGTGGCCCATTGAGCCATCCTCCTCTGCATATCCATTAGGCAGGCCATGGATAGGGACTGATCAGCAGCCAGCCTATCCAGTTCAAACTCCATATTCCCCTTTCTCCTCAGCCTCAGGTTAGCAGGCAGCTCCAAGTGGCCTGTGTAAGCCATCTGCTGCTCCATGCGCTCAGTGGGGACTCCTGCAAGCAAACATAGCTTGGTTATGGTGTTAGGGAAAAACAGTGGTCCCTTACCTTTCTTAGCGCACTCCGCAATGGCAGCAGTGATGACTTCTCCCACGTTGATCGTGAGACCTCTCATTATCGCATACACCAGCAGCGAACGGCTCTGGTTGATTGTAGTCTCATGAGTCACTGGGGACAATCTCCTTCTCACGAACGAAAACCAAACAGCCGCCTTAGCCATGAGGTTGGCACTCATGAGAGTGTGCCTCCCATTGCGTGACACGGTCCAGGAAGCTTCAGGCTGGCCAATGGTCCGAATGGCCTCTTCCAGAACATCCTCAGTAGGCTCATCAACAATCCGTGCATAATCTGTATGTGTTTGGCCCTTGAGACCATAGGCTTCGTTGATGGCCTTGGCTGAAAAATCCACCTCTACCCCTCTGACCACAGACAGGCCATCCTCAGGGCTGAGCACATTGGCGTAGAAATCATACACCATGCTCGTGTAAGCTGGATTGGGCGGTCTGCAAAATTCCTCCCAGCCGTGGTTGATCACTCCTGCGCGCAAGAACTGCGGCAGGTCAGCAAGTCGGTCGAGGAAGCCTTTCTCGTGCAGCAACTCCCTCTTCCTCAGCTCAGCACCCTTGGATTCAGCATCAGAGGAAACATACCTCACTGACTGAGGCTCGTCTTCAGGGTAGAGCTTTGCCTTCCCTTTATCTGATGGCTTGGCTGACTCGGCAGCCTCAACCTTGAGCCGTTTGAGCGAAGGCTCAGTGCTCTCTTTGTCTGCTGAAGGTGTCCTTTTAGCCTTCTTCCTCTTCAGCTTCTTGGATCGTTTGGCCTTGACAATCTTGGCCTTCTTCTTCTTCTTGAGCCGTGCCTTGATGTTGATCTGCTGCAGGCATGCCCCCAGCGTTTCTTCCATGGAATCATCCTGTTGTGCAGGACTCTCTAGGCTAGCTTCCCTCGTAGGCGAGAAGACCTCGTCTTCACCACCTTCCCCACTGCCCTTAGTGGATTCCTGGTACTCCCCATAGGGGAATTCAGGATCAGGCCGTGGAGGTGTGTGCGAAGGTGTGGCACTCTGCTCTGCTGTAGGCGTCTGCACAGAATTCAGTGGTGAAGATGGCGTTTCAGGGCTCTGTGCAGGCGGTGACGATGAAAGTTCTGGGCTGTGCACTGGTTCAGATGATGAAGGGTTGTGCGCAGGCGATGCAGATGGCGACGAACTCTTCTTGATCGACTCGTGGGACGCACGATCCGATTCTTGACTCTCCACAGAGGGAGTCTTTGCTTTGCTTGGTTCGGCGGCCATCTCGACACTCCACCGACGCTTCTTGGGTGTGCCTGCTGGTTCAGAAGGTCCAGCAGGGATTTCTGTGACAACCCTCCACTTCCTTCTACGGATCGGAAGCTTGGGAAGACGGCCAGTGCGTACAGCACCCTCATCTGCAAGGGTAAGAAGTGCTTCCCTCGCAGCCGCTTCAGCAGCGTCATCAGCCCTCTTCTTGGCTGCAGATCTTTCAGCACGTGTGGACACCATTGTCGAATCTTGGAGGTTTGGAGAGAAGGATCAAAGATGAAGAGAATCGCAGCTTTCTTGGAAATCAGAGAATGAAAGAATCGTATCGAACGAGCGCCTCCCAACGGATATAAAGGCAACGACTAAATCCCAACGGCTATTTTTTTGCGGATCCTGCAATTCCAGCGCAATTTTAGGGATCTTTTTTCATTAAAATGTCAAACTTTGCTCGCCCGTATCTTTTATTTGGCTCGATCGTTTCGTGATTTTTAAAGCTGGATTTACTCTCCTTGATTCCCTCTATTAATTCCCTGTAAAAAGAAATAAAATTAACATCAAATTCGCAATTAAATTCACACAACAAAACACACAAACGATAACCGGAAATTTGCAAAAAATAAACTAAGGCATGAGCCTTATGTTGACGAGCACAGTAATCACTCGTCCTCTCTCGTTCTCTTTTCATGCTTCAGTCAAGAGGAAGGCCGAGAGAGTCTTCACATCTTCTTCCTCATAGTAGTGCTTCAACCTCGCACCATTAACCATAAATGGTTGGCCTTGCTGCAAGTTCTTTATCTCTATGGCACCATGAACAAACACATTAGTAATCACAAATGGACCTGACCATCTAGACTTAAGTTTCCCTGGAAATAGTTTCAACCGTGAGTTAAACAACAATACAAGTTGACCCTTCTTAAAGTCCTTAACTCTAAGTCTACTATCATGCCAAATCTTGGTTTTTTCCTTATACATTTTAGCATTTTCATAGGCCATGTGTCTAAGCTCATCAAGCTCATGTAATTGTAAAGACCTTAGTGTTCCTGCATCTTTTACACAAAAATTCAATTCCTTCATGGCCCAAAATGCTTTGTTCTCTAACTCAAGTGGTAAATGACAAGTCTTGCCATAAACTAGCCTATAAGGAGACATTCCTAGAGGTGTCTTATATGCTGTCCTATAAGCCCAAAGTGCATCCTCAAGCTTGAAGGACCAGTCTTTCCTATTAGGTTTGACTACTTTCTCTAGGATGTTCTTAATTTCCCTATTTGAAATTTCAGCCTGTCCATTTGAGTGTGGGTGATAGGGAGTGGCTACTCTATGTCTAATGTTATACTTAGCCAATACTTTCTCCATAGCCTTGTTAATAAAATGTGACCCCTCATCACTAATGATGGCACGAGGTGTCCCAAACCTAGTAAAAATGTGCCTATGCAAGAAGTTGGTGACTGTTTTAGCATCATTATTAGGACATGCCTTGGCTTCTACCCATTTGGACACATAGTCCACTGCCACTAATATGTAGAGGTTACCTGATGATGGAGGGAATGGTCCCATGAAGTCAATGCCCCATACATCAAAGAGTTCCAACTCTAAGATGTAGGTGAGGGGCATCTCATCCTTTCGACTGAGGTTACCTGTTCGTTGGCATTCATCACAGCTGTGGGCATAATTGTGGGCATCCTTGAAGATCGTTGGCCAATAGTAGCCACTCTGAAATACCTTTGCAGCTGTTCTTTGGCCACCAAAGTGTCCACCATAAGGAGATGCGTGACAGTGCTGCAGCACAGACTTCGCTTCAGCAGCTGAAACACACTTCCTCAGCAAGCCATCAGCACAGGTTCTGTAAAGTGTGGGGTCATCCCAGATGAATTTCCTTGCTTCATGAAGGAACCTCTTCTTCTCTTGTCCTCCCTTGAAAGCTGGTAATACCTGTGATGCACGGAAGTTAGCAATGTCAGCAAACCAAGGTTCCTCATCGTTATCACGATGAGTCAAAACAAAGATATGTTCATCAATAAAAGCATCAGAAATTGCGGGATCCGCAATTTTTTCGCAATTGTGCTGCAATCGAGAAAGGTGATCTGCAACCACATTTTCACATCCCTTCTTGTCTCGAATGTCCAAATCAAACTCCTGCAGCAATAACACCCACCTAATCAACCTAGGCTTAGCATCAGCCTTCCTCATAAGATATTTCAAGGCAGAATGGTCAGTGTATACAATTGTCCTAGTGCCTACAATATAGTTCCTGAATTTCTCACAAGCAAACACTACAGCAAGCATCTCTTTCTCAGTAGTTGTATAATTACATTGAGCCTCATTCAAGGTCTTACTAGCATAATATACAGGATGTGTTAGCTTGTCAATTTTCTGTCCTAACATGACCCCTACAGCATAGTCACTAGCATCACATAACATCTCGAATGGGAGATCCCAATCTGGCCCTACTATAACAGGTGCTGTAACTAGTGCTTTCTTAAGGGTGGTCCAAGCTACTAAACAGTCCTTAGAGAAGACGAATGGCCTATTTAGCTCTAGCAGCTCACATAGAGGTTTGGCTATCTTAGAAAAGTCCTTAATGAACCTTCTGTAGAAGCCAGCATGCCCTAAGAAACTTCTAATGGCCTTGACATTCTGAGGCTCTACCAACTTCTCTATGATCTCAATTTTGGCTCGGTCAACTTCTACACCTGCCCTCGACACTCTATGACCTAAGACAATCCCCTCATCTACCATGAAGTGACACTTTTCCCAATTAAGGACTAAGTTAGTCTCTTCACATCTAGCCAAGACTTGCCTTAAATTATCTAGACAGTTGGTGAATGAATCCCCAAAGACTGAGAAGTCATCCATGAATATTTCTATCATGGACTCATCCAACTCAGAGAAGATTGCCATCATGCACCTTTAGAAAGTTGCCGGTGCATTGCATAAGCCAAAAGGCATTCTGCGAAAGGAAAAAGTTCCAAAAGGGCAAGTGAAGGTAGTCTTCTCTTGGTCCTTAGGATCTATAGTAATCTGATTATAGCCAGAATAACCATCTAAGAAACAATAGTAGGCTCTACCAGCTATTCTGTCTAACATCTGGTCAATGAATGGTAGAGGGAAGTGGTCTTTTTTAGTTTCTTTATTTAATTTCCTGTAATCCATGCACACTCTCCATCCTGTGACAGTCCTAGTTGGAATCAGTTCGTTGTTCTCATTGACTACCACAGTCATCCCACCCTTTTTAGGTACACACTGTATAGGGTTCACCCACTGGCTACTAGCTATGGGAAAGATCACACCAGCATCTAACCATTTTATTATTTCTTTCTTAACTACCTCCTTCATAGAGGGATTCAGCCTACGTTGATGATCTACTCTAGGTGTGTGTTCTTCCTCTAGTATAATCTTATGCATACAATAGGAAGGGCTAATGCCTCTAATATCAGCAATAGTCCATGCAATAGCCTTCCTATGTTGCTTAAGCAGTACAATCAGTTCAACCTCATGCTTTTCACTTAATTTAGAAGAAATGATAACAGGCAGAGTTTCATTACTCCCTAAATATGCATACTTGAGGTGAGTGGGTAGTGGTTTCAGTTCTAAAACAGGTGGATGCTCAATAGATGGCTTTAAAGGATTCACAGGTCTATCAGTTAGATCTATATTCATACATACATGCTGTGGTTTATCTACAGATATGTCCATTATGTCAGATACATTTAAGTCAGCTACATCTAATCCTACATATTCATTAGCATGCTTGGTTAATAATACATGCTCCAATTGTTCTTCCATTAAGGAGTCTACTACGTCCATGCTAGCACAGGATTCAAGGTCAGAGGGGTACCTTAAAGCTTTATACACACTAAATTTCACCTCTTCATCATGAACCCTCATAGTGAGCTCACCTTTTTGGACGTCTATAAGTGCCCTACCTGTGGCTAGAAATGGTCTGCCTAGCAGGATGGGGACCTCCTTGTCTGCTTCATAATCCAGGATAATGAAATCTGCAAGAAAAATAAATTTGTCAACCTTTACTAAAATATCCTCAATTTTACCTTCTGGATATGCAATGGATCTGTCTGCTAGTTGTAAGGTGACAGTGGTCGGACGTGCTTCTCCTATTCCCAACTGGCGGAATAGTGATATGGGCATGAGGTTTATGCTGGCGCCCAGGTCACAAAGCGCTCTGCCCACGTGCTTGCCTCCAAGTTCTACAGGTAAGGTGAAGGAACCAGGATCCTTCTCCTTCTTGGGCAGCTTGTTTTGGAGTATGGCACTGCACTCCTCAGTGAGGTTTACTGTTTCAAACTCACCAATTATTTTCTTGTTAGTAATAATGTCCTTCAAAAACTTTACATATGAAGGCATAGACTGTAAAACTTCTACAAAAGGAATGTTGACATGCACTTGTTTAAGAATTTCTAAGAATTTATTAAAATGCACTTCCTGTTCCTGCTTCTTCTTAAGCCTTCGAGGGTATGGAGGTGGTGGCACATATGCAGGCACGTCAGGGCGCCTTAGGATAGGTGGAGGCCTTGGAATTTCTTCTATCTCCTCAATAATTGGCTCCAGCCTGGCTCCTGATGTGCTAGTTGGTGGTGGACCTTGGTCTGGCAGAGACTCCAGTGGAGCACTAGACTCAGTGTTCTCTACTCTCTTTGGTGTGTCCTTTGTGTTGCTCACCAAGGGTCTACCACTTCTAAGTTCAATTGCTTGAACTTGCTCTTTACCATCTCTCCTTGGCACCTCGGTATCAGCAGGGAGTCTACCTTGGGGCCTACTCTTGAGTTCATTGGCTAATTGGCCTATTTGGTTCTCTAGGCTCCTAAGAGTAGCTTGTTGGCTTTGAAGAGTAGCATCATTCTTAGCTATGTATTCCTTGAGTAAGTTTTCTACAGAAGATCCTACAGGTTGGTTATAAGGTTTTTGATACATTGATTGGTTATGTTGGGGAGTGAAACCAGGTGTTCCACTCGGTCTAGGTTGGTTAGGATTTTGGTTAGCATTTTGTTGGCCACCCCATGACAGGTTTGGGTGGTTCCTCCAACCAGGGTTGTAAGTATTGGAATAGGGGTTGTTCCTAGGCTGCTGCTGACTTCCAATGTAGCAGACTGAGGCTGGATTCCCAGGACAGTATTCATACAGGTGCCCTTCCCCACAGAATCCACATATAAGTGCCTCCCCTTGACTTGGCTGGGTGCCCATTGACATGGCAGTAGCGGTGTTGGCACTTGTTTGGAGATTGGCTTGAGCCATTTGCTTAACTAGGTTGGTCAGGGCATTTATTTGGGTGCTCATTGCACTTAGAGCATCCTTGTCTTGAGCCCTAGTTGGCTCAACTGGATCATCTGACCACCTACAATGAGATGCTGAGATCTTCTCCAAGATCTCATAGGCCTCGTTGTAACTCTTGGACAACATGGAACCACCAGCAGATGAATTTAAGACTTGCCTAGTGCTGGGGTTGCATCCTTTGAAAAAGACCTCTATTTGGATACACCATGGGATGCCATGATGTGGACATTTAAGAAGAAGATCTTTGAATCTAGTCCAAGCTTCGTGAAGAGACTCATTATCAGCTTGTTTAAACTTGACTATGTCATCACGAAAGGTAGAATTCCTATCAGGTGGAAAGTATTTGACTAGGAATTTTTCTGCTAAATCTGTCCAATTGCGGACAGATCCAGAGGGTAATGAGTTCAACCATGTTTTGGCTTTGTCCCTCAAAGAGTAAGGGAACAAGTATAGCCTTAAAGCTTCTTGGGACACTCCAGGGATGATAAAGGTATCACTGACTCCTAAGAAGTTCCTAAGATGGTTGTGGGGGTCCTCATTTTCTATCCCAAAGAATTGTCCCACAGTGGACAACATTTGGAACATCACTGGCTTTAACTCGAATGAGTGGGCAGTGATTTCAGGACGGATTATGCTGGGGTTCAGCTCCCCAGGCATAGGTACTAGGTATGAAAGAATGGCACTATTCTTGTCATTCGCTATTTCGATGGGGTTGCGAATGACAGGTACCGGATTTGGAACTATATCGTCCATTTCTTCGATTTCAGGTATGATTTGAGGTATAGGAGGTTGTTTAAAGAGTCGTTTCTTTGCTTTGTTTCTAGCTCTAAGTAGTCTCTCAGGCTCAGGATTGAACTCTAGATCACTACTTGAACGCTCACTCATAAACTAACCCAATAGTACCTGCAAAAGAAATGAAAAGTAGATTAGTTTCAATAGATGATAAACTTGGTTTTTCAAACTTAACAAACTTCGTTTTCACTTAAAATAAATCCCCGGCAGCGGCGCCAAAAACTTGTTGCGTGCTCAATGTGTTAATAAGAATAAGCAAGAAGGTAGAGAGAGCACTTAGGACATGCAAGCATACATGGTCTCACAGCAAGTAGTAAGTATATTTCATTCGTTTTTTCCACAGAGATTTATTTTTAGCTATTCATGAAGTGTATTTGTTAAGAAAGAAGGGGTGGATTTGATGGGGTAAAATTGGTTTTTCATTATCTAATTTTTGCTGAATGTGTAAAGGAATGCAACATAAACAAATGCAAGTTGAAATTAGACTCAAAAGACAAGAGATGGAATTAATAAACGAAGAAGAAAACAGCTAAACAGAATGGTACTTAGCAGAATTGCGGACACCGCAATTTTACCGCAATTGAATAACAGCGAAAGTGTGTAAATGGGTGAATTAAGGGCTACTAATGACTAACCTATAGGCATTTTAACACGATTCCCAAGCATTAGATCAACTCTCTATGCATCAAACTCACTCTATCTCATGTATCGTCCGATTCCATGCATTAGATTCTTTAGTTTACTCAACTCAAAGTAAGGTCTTAAGCATCTTGTTAAAACAGAAGTGTTTAGTTTGTACTAGGGAAACGCCTATTCCTAGGCCGTTTCCTGGTTACCATGAAAGGCTAGCATGATAATATGACTCTGAACTCTTACTCCTTCCAGAGGTTAGGAGTTCTTTGGACAAAATGGATGGCCAATCGAAATTGCCCGTGGGATGAAGCTTACATACAATCAATGTTCGAGAGCTATCCTACATGCTTGGTTCACGTTTTTTAGCCTATAGTTCTGTCATTAGCATGCCCCTAAGTGACTTAGCTACTCATGGATATATAGAGAACAGAAATATGAGATAAAACAGACATGCTTAGAAGGGAAATGTACTCAAAACAGTAAGACAAAACCGTAGCAGCAGAAGATGAAAACTGTGAAATGAAATCTTGCAATTTGATTACTTTGAATGTTGAACGGACAAAAGGAAACTTAAATGAAATAATTCAAAGACAGACAGCAACGAAATGCAGTAGATTAAACACTAAACTAGAAACAACAACTGATCAAAGCTGGAAATTAGAAAAGGAAGACAGAAAGCAGGAAATGCAGCTTGAAGCTTCGTTGCAGTCGCCTCGAATGAAGGGGATGAAAGGTCAGCCTTGCTTGGATGAATCCAATCGAGAGAGAAGAAGAATCTCCTCTCCTTCCTATCAGATTATCGATTCCAACAGCTGAGACTCTCACTCCAACAGACGGCAAAGGAAAACAGGGAGAAGAGATGGACTGCGAGAAGACTCTACGCTTTCGGATGATGACTGAACCTCCGACTTTGACCCCCTTTTATAGTAGTTTGCAGGTGCGTTTGGGCCAAGGAGAACCATCAATCTTCAACGTCGTATATCAGAATGGATGGAGGAGAAAGAACGAATCCCTGAAATTACGGAAATCAACAGAAAAAGATCAGTCAACTTACGGTTTTCACTTGAATAATTGCGGCTTCAGCAATGTTTTCGCAATGCTGTCGCAATGCAGTTTTTTTCATTCTTTTCCTTCGGTTTTCAACACTTTTCTTTCCTATTGTGCATAAGTCCTAATTTAGCTACCTTCTTCTCATTCTCATATTTAAGCATAGGTTTAGGCTAAATGCTATAAAAAACACCTAAAAGTGTACATCTTCTTAAGCTAAATGGGTCCTAAATAAGTCACTTTCAGAGACTTAACAGTAGTCCAAATCCAAGCTGTCGAAGCTTGCCAAAATACAATTTATAAGCCTATTAACCAAAGCTTTGCAGCTAGTGGTAACAGGGTCGATCCACGGAGAAGGTTATGATTAAAATTAAATTGAACTCGAAATTAATTGATTAATTGGGTTTTTGTAACGGGGGGATTTGTAAGCATGCAAGAAAGACAAATAATCGCTAACGGGAGAATAAAAGAGAGAGAGACGAGTGCACGGTTTGGGGATTTTCGGGATTTATTTGTTAGACATTTTCAGCTTATCATTTAACACAAATCTATGGCGAGCAGTTTGTAATACACACGGTCGATTACCCGAGAAGCCCCAAGGTAACCGGCTCCATAAAAATTAATTAGACCACACAGTTCTAATTAAACATTATCTAAAATTGCATTAGGGTGATCAGCCCCAAATTGACTCTAGATAGTCACTAGCAAACCGCGACAGACATTCGATCACGTAATCTAATTGCTAACTGGTTGCCCGCAAACGTTGTATGCAACCAACAACCATCATGCATGACTCGATACTCCGATTTAGTTTTATCATTCTGTGTTACTAGTCGAATAGTGAGAGGCACGGCATCGCTACTCTTTAACGTTAACAAAATGCTAGAAAACACGAGTGTCAATCGGCGAAATCTAACACATGCATAGGGTGAAGCAAGAATGATAAATGCAAACAAATCAGCCACCAATTTGTAAACTAAGCATGGATTATCAAAGCTAAAAAGTCTAACAACAATCCCTCAAATTTATCCCAAACCGTTCACCTTACCTTAGTCGTCCATGGGACGGATTGTCATCACCGCTCCAAGGAAGGCCGTGGAAGTCATCCCTATCCTATTACAAATTACAAGCTCATAAACCAGCCACAAATGGCGGAGCTAAGGTGAAAAATGGGGGAAAAGCCGAGAGGAAGAAGATGAAAAACGAAGCAAGAATGAAAAGTTGGCTGCAAAATCGTCTTGCAGCCGATTTAAATCGTCGTAGCGTCGAGACGCTGGGACAGCGTCGCGACGCTGCGACCTAATTAATCCGCGCGCGCCTCGCGATGGCGTCGAGACGCTAGGGCACTGTCTCGACGTTGGCCCGATAATTCCTTGCGCGCGCCTCCTCCGGAGCGTCTCGACGCCGCAGCAGGGTCTCGACGCTTGCTCTCGGGTTTGGGGCTGGAAAATTGCCTCTCCTAGGCAATTTTGGTCTGTTTCTTCTTGGATCGACTTGCCCTTTTCCCGATGCACTCCCGGGGCGTTAAAACTCCGCTTTTAGCTCCAAAACTGGTACAATGGACGCATGAGCTCTTCGCCGCATTTCTCCTACAAACGAGATCAATTAAACAATTAAATGCGGACTTTAGCTATAATTAGGAAGTGAATAATAGCTCCAAAATGGAGTTATCAAACACCCCCAATTTGAATCTTGCTAGTCCTCGAGCAAGGCTATTAAAGAAATTGACTCTAAGGACACGCCTACATGCTACTAACTCAAACCTCCATGCATTTTTCAAATTCAAACACAACATAATCATGAAAGCAATCCGTGCATGCATTTACTACGAACATATCAAAAATTAACTATTGCCCCCTAACGTGTGTGTGTGCTAGACAACCTATCCTAAACTCACATAAGCCCGGAAAAACTACATGCAACACATTATCCCGTTTTCCCCCTACTTCTAGCGTTTAAGAACAGTCTAAACTTGACTTACACGAGAGAGAGAAGCAAACTAAGAGACCTAAATATTTTCTCTTCCTTTTTCTTTCTTTTCACGAGTACTTTGTACCCTTTTATTAAGGTTCTTTGAACCAAACAATTATTCTCTTTTTCTTTCCAACCTCGAGCTGCCTAACACGTCAAATTCATGCATAAACTTCACGTTTTTAAGGACTAACGCTCACTTCTTAAGTGCACTAATAAGAAGGAGGAGCGCCTCGAGAGGATTTTCCTAACCATCATGCTTTTCTATATTTTTTTTACTTTAGGCTTAGCATAAGCTAATTCGATTAATCTACCGCTAACTCTCATGCAACAAGCTACCTAAGAGTGCCTTTCGGGGTGACAACGAGAATTAACGCTACATGCAATTGACTAAGCCTACGGAATCTAAGATGAGGTTGCTAAGTGCTCGATAGATGCAAGGGAGCAACAGAAAAAAAAAATTTAAAATTTTTGACATGAACCTAATAAATGCAAAACTCATGCAAAAACTAGATATGTACGTGCTCAGATTTCCAACATGCATTTCCTAGATTATCATAGTTAGAAAACAGTAAACATAGTCCCAAGCACTTCAATATCAAAATAGCACTGCTCAACCAACTACACATGCTTATCCATAAACTCCACCCCCAACTTGAAAAGTTGGCATTGTCCTAAATGCCACTTAGTCAGATACACAAAGTAAAAGGGGAAGAGAAACTACACTTCCCTGACTCTTTGTGAAGCTGGCGAGGGAAAGGAAGCGGCGCGCTCATCATCGAAGCCCAAAATTTTCCTCAACTTCCTCGATTCCTAACAAAAAACAGCAA
Source organism: Herpetospermum pedunculosum (assembly GCA_028017165.1). Lineage (NCBI taxonomy): Eukaryota > Viridiplantae > Streptophyta > Magnoliopsida > Cucurbitales > Cucurbitaceae > Herpetospermum > Herpetospermum pedunculosum. Next base: position 38,082,898 of record CM051523.1, on the reverse strand, counting down.
ACTACATAAGTCTAAATTAAACTAAAAAACAACAAAAAAACAACAACTAAACTAAAGCAGAAATAACAGTTCATCACTCGGGTGCCTCCGAGAAGCGCAGAATTTTTAAAGTCGTTTGCTCGACTGAATTCTCTCCGAAGACTCATCCATATTCTGATAGTGCGGGGGACGTTCCAATCTTGTCCTCTTCCACACTACACCTGCACACATCATTCAAAACTTTTTGCACTCTTCGTGCCTCGAGCACGTGAATATCACATTTGTTAGTGCAAAAAACAACATTCATTTTCAACAGATTTAAATCAGATTTCTTAACAGAGACATGAGAATCGTCCCTCAAGCGCGAGGTAAGACTCTCATTCTCTTCATGCTCAACACAAGCAATACTCTCCACATTCACAAGCGATTTCGATGCATTTACAAAAAACTCATTCACCATTCCATCAAATTCTACCGACAAGGCACCCCTATCAACATCAATTTTGACCTTAGCGGTCTTCATAAATGGGCGTCCTAGTAAAATAGAAGAGGAAACATGCGAAGAATTTTCGTTCATGTTCAGCACATAGAAATCGCATGGAAACAATAAGTCCTTCACTTTGACTAAAATGTCCTCAATTTTCCCTAACGGATGCACATAAGATCGATCGGCTAGTTGGACAACTATATTAGACTCAATTAAATCACATAATTCAAGCTCTTTAAATACATCAAAAGACATGACATTAATTGAGGCACCGAGATCTAACATGGCATTTTCAATAAGGTTAGTACCGATAGTGCATGGGATAGTAAACATACCAGGATCGATGCACTTCGGCGGAAGGGTACCTTGGAAAATTGCGGAGACAGTTTCTTTCTTCTTCTCATCACTCTTTCTCGACATTCGCTTGCTTGTGCACCAATTCTTGAGGAACTTCGCATATTTCCAGGAACTTCGCATATTTCATCTAACTCATGTAATTGCAGAGACCGCAATATTCCCGCATCGGTCACGCAATAATTCAACTCTTTTAAGGCCCAAAAGGCTTTGATTTCTAGTTTAAGGGGTAAGTGACATGCTTTTCCATAAACTAGCCTATAGGGGGACATTCCTAAAGGTGTTTTATATGCAGTCTTATATGCCCACAGTGCATCATCAATTCATGCTAAACGACTATGATTGTTGGTACATAAAAATATTTCATTCCCAAAATAAACTACTCCTAAATAAGAAATCTAAGAAAAGCATGATAAGATCCTAGTTTAAGAGTTTAGGGATCAGAAATCTCCCTTGTCAATCTGCCTCATATGTATATTTTTAATGTTTCGAGGCATCACTTCTGCTCCTTTAAGATACTTAAGTCTTGATTTACGGGGTCGGACATTCTGCCACACCTTGAAATTGTTGATTCTTTCAAAGAGACTGCATGTTATAACTTCCCAAGGTTTGTACTTTATGTGCGTTGGTACAACATAGGTTTGATGCGATGAGAGTTCTTTTTCTGGCACATCTCTTTCTAACTCCTTCAGCTGGAGCATTTGTGGTGGTGGTGGTTCAGCTCTTTCATTGGTGGAGAAGCTTGCTGCAACCTCAAACATTTCAAATTCTTGTTCCTCAAGCAGCGCATTAGTCTCTTTGGCCTCATCCAGCACAATTTCATTTTTCTCAACTTTCACCAACTCCCCCAATTCATATGGAGATTCCATTGGATCACTCTTCTTAGATTCGAAGGTAACAAAGGAGTCATCATCATAAAAATCAAACATTTGAGGGTATGGTGGTGGTGACACATAGGTAGGCAAATCAGGTTGCCTAATGACAGGGGGAGGCCTAGGAATCTCTTCTGGTTCATCAATGATAGGTTCCAGCCTTACCCTTGTTGTGCTTGGTTGTATTGGATCAAAGTTAGGCAGAGAATCCAGTGGAGCACTAGACTCTTCGTTCTCTACTCTCTTTGGTGCTTCTCTGCTGTTGATCACCAATGGCCTTCCACTTCGAAGTTCAATAGCTTGAACTTGTTCCTTACCATCCATTCTTGGAGTTTCTGTGTCTGCAGGCAGTCTGCCTTGGGGCCTATTCTTCAGCTCGTTTGCCAACTGCCCAATCTGATTCTCTAAGCTTCTCAAGGTTGCTTGCTGACTCTACAAAGTTGCATCATTCTTTGCTATGTATTCCTTCAGCAAGTTCTCCACTGATGTTCCCATCGGTTGGTTGTTGACATATTGTTCCTGATATGGGGGTTGACTAGTTTGTTGGAGTTGAGTGAAACTAGGTGGTCCACTCGGTCTTGATTGATTTTACGTTTGGCTTGTGCTTTGTTGTCCACCCCAAGAGAGATTTGGGTGGTTTCTCCAACCAGGGTTATATGTATTTGAATAGGGGTTGTTCCTTGGTTGTTGTTGACTTTCAACATAGCACACAGAAGATGGATTAGCAGGGCAATAACCATACATATGCCCTTCCCCACAGAATCCACAAACTAGTGCCTGACCTTGGTTGGCTATTGCTGTGCTTGTTGAAACAGCTGCCTCTGTGTTGACACTTTGTTGAATATTGGGTTGAGTCATTTGCTTCACCAGGTTGGTCAGAGCATTGATCTGGCTGCTCATTGCGCTGAGTGCATCCATGTCTTGAGCCTTCCTTCTGTTTGGCTCCACAGGATCGTCTGACCATTGACAATGTGATGTTGAGATTTTCTCCAAAATCTCATAGGCTTCGTTATAGCTCTTTGATAGCATCGAACCTCCAGCTGAGGAATTCAGGACTTGCCTCGTGCTGGGGTTGCATCCTTTGAAGAATACTTCAATCTGGATACACCATGGAATGCCATGGCGTGGACATTTGAGTAGAAGATCTTTGAATCTGATCCAAGCTTCATGCAGTGATTCATTTTCCGCTTGCTTGAACTTGATGATGTCAACACGAAAGTCAGAGTTCCTATCTGGAGGGAAGTATTTTACTAGGAACTTTTCAGCAAGGTCTGTCCAATTGACAATTGATCTAGAGGGGAAAGAGTTCAGCCACGTCTTGGCCTTGTCTCTTAATGAATATGGAAAAAGGTAAAGTCTCAAGGCCTCTTGAGACACTCCTGGGATGACAAAGGTGTCACTTACTCCCAGGAAGTTTCTCAAGTGGTTGTGGGGATCTTCATTTTCCACTCCAAAGAATTGTCCAACTGTGGACAACATTTGAAACATGACAAGTTTTAACTCGAATGAGTGAGCTGTAATCTCGGGGCGTATGATGCTCGGATTAAGCTTCTCAGGTATTGATACAAGGTATGATAGAATAGCACTATCCTTATCATTCGCAATTTCAATGGGGTTGCGAATGATAGGTGCTTGGTTTGGTGCTTCTTCTGCTCTATCCATTTCAGCTTGTTGAGATTGCGCTGACTCTGCGTGGTCCGCAATGTGCTGAAGTACAGGTTGCTTTTGCTGTTTAAAAAGGCGTTTCTTAATTTTATTTCTGGTCCTTAGAGTTCTTTCAGGCTCAGGATCAAATTCTAGATTGTGATTTGGAAACTCATTCATAAACCAGCTTTGTTGGTACCTGTAAATGCAAAAGATTAGCTCCAATATATTAAGTTCTTCTAAAATAACACAAATCGTGTTTACTAAACAAAATCCCCGGCAGCGGCGCCAAAAACTTGTTGCGCGCTCAGTGTGTATATAAAATGTAAATGCGAAGAGCGCTAAGATCATGCAAGCATACATGGTCTGCAGGAAGTGATAAGTATAATTTAATTCGTTTTCCCACAGAGATTAAGTTTAGTGACTAACGATTTGGTGTGTTAGATTAGATAAGGTAACTTAAATTGGATAGATTTTGGGTTGAGGTACAGGAATATAAAAGATGCAAGAAGAATGTAAACATAAACGCAAAGCTAGCAAAGAGGTAAAGTCATAATGTGGAAAAGTAGAATTGCGGTTCTTGCAATAATCTAGCAATAAATTAGCAACGATTTTAATGTAAAGTAAGGCAGCAAGGTCGACTTAAGAATCCTCTATAGGCATTTAACTATGATCATTCAACAGTAGATTAACATCTCATGCATCGTCTTAGCTAGTTCTCATGCATCTTCCGATTACATGCATTAGTTTCTTAGATTACTTCTGTCCAAGTAAAGTTAACAACCTAATCATAAACACATGCTAATAAACGTGCTAGGAGATCGCCTATTCCTAGGTCATTTTCTGATTACCATAAAAGGCTAACATGAATGGATGACTCTGAATTCTTACTCCTTTCGGAGGTTAGGAATTCTTTAGACAAAATGGATGGTCGGTCGAAATTGCCCGTGGGATGAAGATCACATACATTCAATGCAATCATGCTACTCTACATGCTGAATTCTCATGCTTCTAGCCTACAGATTCCTCTTTAGCAGACCTCTCTTAGATTAGTTACTCATGGTTTTCGAAGAACTGAGGGAGATGGATTGATTGAACATGAATTGAAGAACTCAACAAACCTAGTTGATTGATATATAATTAAATGAAGAACTCAACAAAACAACAAATTGATTAAGTGATGACAAAATGAAGAACTCAATAAACCAATTGATTACTCTTTTAAGAAAGCAATTCATATAATAATTCGTAAACAAACATATGTCAATCCGGAAGCAACAATGAAAGGGAAAAGCAATAAATGATTCAGAACAACATTTAGAGGAAGCAGACATTAAATTGGAAAGCGATAAAGGAAAGCAGTAAAGGAAAGCTGTTAATTGCGTGAGGATCTTCCAAGTCGTGAATCGCCTCGGATGAAGGGGAAGATTAGCTGATCTTGGGGATAAATTCAATCATAAGAGAAGATGGATCCTCTCTTCTTCCTCTCGAATTATCACGCCAAGGGCTTTGTTTCTTCGATCCAACAACCGTGGGAGAAGGATTTCGTCTTCGAGTTCTTCACTATTGAGTTGTGTTTGAATTGAGAGGAATTCAATTTGATTTCAATTGCTTTGATCCTTCATTTCACTCTCTTTATATAGCCTCTAGGTGGTTGCAAAAGTTGCTCAATAATTGTGGATCACCATTCAATTTTGTGAGGTAGTCAAGCTTGACATGTGGCAGCACCAGGGAGAGTTGACTACTGGAAAAACTCAGTCAACAAAGACTATTGACTGGATAAAAATGCAGAAGCAAAGACTGTTTTATTGCGAGCTCCGCAATTTTTCAGCAATGTTCCTGCAATGTACATTTTAGCTCTTTTTACATCATTTTCCATCATTTTTCTTTCCATTTCCAAATAAGCCTTAATTTAGCATCATTTCTCAAATTCTCACATTTACGCACACATTAAGCTAACTCTTAACAAAAACACTCAAGAATTTCCATGATTTCTAGGTAAATATGACGTTAAATAATGTACTTTTGTAGAGGTAACAGGATCGCCTTCTTCTCCAAACAATCTCTGCCCCTCGCGAGCCTCTCTTCTCAACCTCCGCTCTTCTCTTTCGATTTCAGGTATAAACTGCAATCCACTAATCTCAGAAGAACGGGTCATACACAAACAAAAATTTTAACATACAAAGACAAACAGAAAAAAATTTCAGCAACCAATCAATCATCCAAAATCAAATTCGAACATAATTTTAATCAAATTTTGCCTTCCCCGGCAACGGCGCCAATTTTGGTAGATCTACTTTTGGGGTAGTCCAAATCCAAGCTGTCGAAGCTTGTCAAAATACAATTTATAAGCCTATTAACCAAAGCTTTGCAGCTAGTGGTAACAGGGTCGATCCACGGAGAAGGTTATGATTAAAATTAAATTGAACTCGAAATTAATTGATTAATTGGGTTTTTGTAACGGGGGGATTTGTAAGCATGCAAGAAAGACAAATAATCGCTAACGGGAGAATAAAAGAGAGAGAGACGAGTGCACGGTTTGGGGATTTTCGGGATTTATTTGTTAGACATTTTCAGCTTATCATTTAACACAAATCTAAGGCGAGCAGTTTGTTATACACACGGTCGATTACCTGAGAAGCCCCAAGGTAACCGGCTCCATAGAAATTAATTAGACCACACAGTTCTAATTAAACATTATCTAAAATTGCATTAGGGTGATCAGCCCCAAATTGACTCTGAATAGTCACTAGCAAACCGCGACAGACATTCGATCACGTAATCTAATTGCTAACTGGTTGCCCGCAAACGCTTTATGCAACCAACAACCATCATGCATGACTCGATACTCCGGTTTAGTTTTATCATTCTGTGTTACTAGTCGAATAGTGAGAGGCACGGCATCGCTACTCTTTAACGTTAACAAAATGCTAGAAAACACGAGTGTCAATCGGCGAAATCTAACACATGCATAGGGTAAAGCAAGAATGATAAATGCAAACAAATCAGCCACCAATTTGTAAACTAAGCATGGATTATCAAAGCTAAAAAGTCTAACAACAATCCCTCAAATTTATCCCAAACCGTTCACCTTACCTTAGTCGTCCATGGGACGGATTGTCATAACCGCTCCAAGGAAGGCCGTGGAAGTCATCCCTATCCTATTACAAATTACAAGCTCATAAATCAGCCACAAATGGCGGAGCTAAGGTGAAAAATGGGGGAAAAGCCGAGAGGAAGAAGATGAAAAACGAAGCAAGAATGAAAAGTTGGCTGCAAAATCGTCTTGCAACCGATTTAAATCGTCGTAGCGTCGAGACGCTGGGACAGCGTCGCGACGCTGCGACCTAATTAATCCGCGCGCGCCTCGGGATGGCGTCGAGACGCTAGGGCAGCGTCTCGACGCTGGCCCGATAATTCCTTGCGCACGCCTCCTCTGGAGCGTCTCGACGCAGCAGCAGGGTCTCGACGCTTTGGCAGCGTCGAGCAAGCGTCTCGACGCTGATTCTCGACGCTTGCTCTCAGGTTTGGGGCTGGAAAATTGCCTCTCCTAGGCAATTTTTGTCCGTTTCTTCTTGGATCGACTTGCCCTTTTCCCGATGTAGTCCCGGAGCGTTAAAACTCCGCTTTTAGCTCCGAAACTGGTCCAATGGACGCATGAGGTCTTCGCCGCATTTCTCCTACAAACGAGATTAATTAAACAATTAAATGCGAACTTTAGCTATAATTATGAAGTGAATAATAGCTCCAAAATGGAGTTATCAGTGCATTAACTACCCCGTGGTAGCAGGTAATTTTGAGCTGAAATCTGGATTAATTCACCAATTACCTTCCTTTCATGGCAATGCAGGTTAGGATGCAAATAAGCACCTGATGGAATTTCACTGTGTCTGTTCGGGGATGAAGCCCCCAGGTGTGACAGAAGAGCAGCTAAATTTAAGGGCATTCCCTTTCATACTGAAAGATAAAGCCAAGGACTGGCTTTATTATCTGCCTTCTGGATCGATAACAACGTGGCAGGACATGAAAAGGGTCTTCTTGGAGAAATATTTCCCTGCGTCCCTTGCCACGACATTGAGGAAAAAGATTTATGGGATCACCCAGGATGTAGGTAAGTCCCTGCATGAATAGCTTTGGGCGCCTGTGCGCAAGCTTTCCGCATCATCAAATTGTCGATCAGCTCCTGATTCAGTACTTTTATGAGGGTATGACGCCTCATGATCGGCAGATGATCGATGCCGCGAGTGGTGGGGCGTTGATTGACAAGACCCCGATTGAGGCCAAGCAGCTAATTGAAAATATGGCGGCCAACTCGCAGCAATTCGGTATTCGTGGTCAGGGGCATGTTCACAGTGTGACCCAGAATCATGAGATGACTGAAATGAGGGCCCAGGTGGCCGAGATTGGAAACTTGCTGAAAAAGTTTGTAGGAGGTAACAGAGAGGAGGAGGTCAACGCGATCGGGGGATATGCTTCCAACCCTAGGAAGTATGATCCTTACTCGAGCACATACAACCCTGGTTGGCGTGACCATGCCAACATGAGCTACGGGAATAGAGACGGGCAACAACGCTTTCAAGGTCAGTCCTTCGATAGACCTAACAATTCTACCCAAGCTCAAGCCTCGAGTTCCTCCAGCTCATTGGAAGAGATGGTTCGGACCATCGTTACATCGACAAGCCAATTTCAAAAAGAAGCTCGAGAAGAGCTATTTAAGCACATATTAAACTAAATTCTAACAAAAACGCTTAAGAGATTACACGATTTCATGGTAAATAAGTCCCTAATTGATGTACTTTTGGAGAGGTAACAGTGGTCCAACCAACAGATCAATTAACCCTGTCATCTCATGAGAGTGTGAGCGCTCATTGTTCAAGCCCCTGAGTCAGCTATTAAGGGAACAACCTATCTACTAACCCTGAAGAGCGGGTTAGGAGTGAACTACATCTTACTACACTATGTCCCCAGCTACCTATTGGACTTTATCCCTGAGATGATAAGTTATTGAGTCGGCGCTAAAGGGCCACTCTCACCCGTACAAGTCAAAGGATACTGTCTAATAAGCAGGAGTTCATAGTAAGCTCAGGATTAAGATCGAGTTACCTAGGCCATCAGGTGAAATAGTCGGTCTCTTCAGTAAACAGCGTTATAAAGAGAGAGCGACTTTTTCGTAGTTCAGTCTTATGCAAACTCATTGCACAAGACGCCCCCGCTCGCACATCTCCATGTGAAAAGATTCAGATCACATCGTTTTGTACAATACAAAGTGAGCCGCATCCAATAGTGTTACCAGGATAAGGTACAGCCTTATCCGTATACTATAGACCGTTTTGACTGACTACTTGAGCCTGATCCACAATCATGTCATACATGAGGCTCATGTACTCATATTCAGCCAAAGGTGTTGGTCATTGGTATAGGTTAACCTAAACACGTTTCACTTTATTCCAGTAAACTCTTTTACTGAATAAAACTAATAACTCTTTATTTTAAATAGAATATTTACAAACATAACAGTTTACAAACCACGAGTTTTAGAACATAACCCAACACATTTAACAACCTCTAAAGAAGTACCGATCAATTTCTTGTCAGAAACCCCTTTCAGTCATGCAATTAAGTTCTAGTCTAAATTACAACTTATAAGAGTAAATTCAAACCAATTAAACAAATAATCTATGATCAAGAGATTATAAGCATTAAGCACATAAAATCATGAATGAAAATAAAAGCAATCAATCAAAGACACTTAAATTAATCAAAACATCAGTCTAATGGCTATATCAATCTCTAAGATAAATGAGTTTAGTTATGTTCGACATTACAAAATATAAACTCAAAAATAAACCCATAACGAAACTACAAATTTAAAGGGAAGAAGAAATAAAACTAGTGTTGATTCCACGTTCCCGCTGCAATCGCCACGATTCTGAGCATTTACTTGTCTTCTTTGTGCTCCCAAAAATCTCCTCTAACTCTTAAAATTATGTATTTTAGAAATTGGGAATAACTCTCCAAATTGGCTCCCCAAACATTCTCCAAAAAGATGTATTTATAAGGTAAAATACGGCAAAAATCATGGATAAATCAATTTAGGGAAATCTGATAGGCTGAAATCCAGTGTAGCGCGCGTCTATGGGAGATAATGCAGCTGCGGTGTTGGCTGAATATCAAGCTACAGTAATGAATTAATTAAACTTTGCTGAGATTAGATAACATAATTGTGAGTTGGCTGAGTTGGTGGAACGCTAATGGAAATTCTGCAATACCACTCACACGCTTGACTTCGAGATTGACCAGTGGTTTTTGGCTTATTTTCATCATTTCTCTTCACTTGGGACCTCATATTTGCATCATATTAGCTTATTTTTTTATCATATAACTTCTAAAAGCTCCGGTTTGCTCCAAATGCTCGATATCTATAAAATAATCAAATATAAACTTGAAATTAACCGTGTAAGTCTCTAAACTAGCAAAAAATAGGTCCTAAAGATAGCTGATTTTGTGAGCTATCATTTTCGCGTTACTCTTATTCCTGTTTTAGTTCCGCAAGAAACTCCCTCATATTTGGTTACCAGTTACAATGTCTTAAGTCAACTCATTCTAGTATTAAAAACATCAAATCTTTGTGGAATTGACATAAGTATATTTATTACTTGTTGTACAAGAAAATAATTTTTTGCATGTTTTGAGTGCTTTACGATAATTTTGACCACGCGATAAACACCCAACAACGCACTGGTAGGTGATTGATATTGATTTCCAGCTACAACAAACGTGTTCTTTTAAGGCTACACGAACCTTTCAACAACACTAGTTAAGCTTCTATAGATATTGATATTGATTTTCAGCAATAGCTACTGCATTTCTAGGCAACTCTCGTGCATACTTTTTTTCTATTATTGAAAAGCGGAGAACTTCTCTCTTTTAACACCACCCGGGCAAGAAATGTAACTGACTGAAGAACATTCACAATGTAAGCGACTTATGCAAAGACAAAATACTCGCAAAGAACTATAACAAAGTTACTACAAAGAAAACACATAGGGTCAGGCTAGAAGTTCCACACAGCGTTACTGGTCAGTTTAGTTGTTTTTGCGTTACTCTTATTTCTTTTTTTATTTCCGCAAGAAACTCCCCCATATTTGGTTAACGGTTAATATCTTAAGTCAACTCATTCTACCATTAAAAATATCAAATCCTTGTGGAATCGACATAAGTATATTTATCACTTGCTGCACAAGATCATGTTCTTTTGCATGTTTTGAGTGCTTTACGATAAGCACGCAACAACGCACGGATAGGTGTTTGATATTGATTTCCAGCTACAACCAATGTGTCCTTTTAAGGCTACACGAACCTTTCAACAACACTAGCTATGCCTCTATAGATATTGATATTGATTTTCAGCAATAGCTAGCGCGTTTCTAGGTAACTCTCGTGCATATTGTTTTCTATTATTCATTTCCAGCTACAACCAATGTGTCCTTTTAAGGCTACACGAACCTTTCAACAACACTAGTTATGCCTCTATAGATATTGATATTGATTTTCAGCAATAGCTAGCGCGTTTCTAGGTAACTCTCGTGCATATTGTTTTTCTATTATTCAAATACCCCCTCCCCAAATCAGGAAGGGTCCTCACTGTTCCGTAAACTTAAATTACAAAGGCGATAGGTGTTTTTTTTAATACTCTAGAAGGAATTGTGTTGTCTCAAGAAAATTCCATTACAAAGTGCGATTTGTTTTTTTTTTAATACTCTAGAAGGAATTGTGTTGTCTCAAGAAATTTTCATCCCTGTTCTAGCATTGGTAGATTTATCAATTTAGGGTTCAGCTATGACTTCGAGCCCTTATTCTCATTATTGGACTCATTTGCTAAACACAAGAGAGACGACTTAAAAAAGAATCAAATCTAGCTGAATCATAAAATTCTTCAACAACTTAAATATTTGGCATGCATTTCAAATAATAAACAGACACACGATTAGCGGTTTTACCCCAAAACAATATCATCATGCTTAATATTTAAAAAAAATGATTGATAATAATTCCTCTCTTTATTTAATAGTATTGATTGATTTATTTAATTCATAATATTCCTAGATATCCATAAATTGAAATAGCAGATAATAATTAACTTATATATTTATTAAAGAAATTGTAACAATGTCAATATGAATATAGTATTTTTTTTAAAAAAATTGTGAATATGACAATTTTTATCACTGATAGTATAGTCTATTACTCATAGAAGTTTATCGTTGATAGTAATCTTTTTTATAGAATTTTGTGAGTGATAATAGTCTATCAGTAATAGTCATAAAGTCTATCAGTGATAGCTACTGATTTTTTTGCCATATTTGAAAAAAGTTTTAAACTTTGCTAAATTTGCAATTATTTTGGACTTAAGATTGTTGTTTGTGCAACCAGCCCTATTTATTAACTATAATCATAATAAAAAAAAAATTTGGTACAACAAATCTCAAAGTATGAAGATTAAAATTTTCAACCTCAAAATAAGAAGTTTACGATATCGGTGGAGTTAGGCTCATTTTAGCATTATAATAATAATAATATTAATTTACTTTCGTACTACATTTTATAATAATTAATCTCGATTATACTAAATTTACGATTACCTTTCAATTTGCTGTTCTGGTAATGTTTAATCTCAATTATGATAATTTTACCTTTATTCCATACATGTGATTAAGAGATATCTCTGTCTTTTTTAATATATTGATGATTGTTTTTTTCGTTTGTTTACATCTTGTAAAAACATATGTTATTGAAATTTCAACTAACCCCCAACTTATCAACATTAACAAATTGTTAGAAACTTTTTTCTTTTGAAATTTGGCTATGATTTGAAAAAAGAAATTACAAAAGCCCGAAAATGTTCATATATATAAGATGCTGAATTATAACATGCTGAATTTGACTAAGATGCTGAATTATAACATGCTGAATTTTCATATATATAAGATGCTGAATTTGACTACTTCTCATACACTTCTAAGCTATAAGAAATGAGTTCTCATACATTGCTACACTATAGAAAGTAAGCTTAATTATAACATAGTACATGAGATCATTATGCCCATTAACACTCAAACTGTTTCACTGTCTTTTCTAAGACTCTAAATATTTTAAAGTTGGTAGAAGATGTTGAGTCAATAATCATTTTTCACCTTCAGTGACGTCTGATCTTGACATTTTTCGAAGTTTAAGTGAGAACGAGTGAGGAGAAATTAAGTGCACGGGTTTGTCACTGGCACGTATGAACTTATATGACCATGCCCCCAATAGGGTTCCAGTAATCGGTCCAACAAAGTACACCCAAAGTCCTTTATAGTAATCACTTGCTAATGCTGGTCCTAATGTCCTCACAGGGTTCATCGACCCGCCTGATACAGGTCTGAATAGTGGCTAACACAAATTCTCATTAGATTTATTTATTTATAGGTAATATGTCTGTGTTAAAAATGCTTTTAATAATTTTGGGTAGTTGATAAACCGAGGATACTAAACAATTGTTTACAATATATATTTTAAAAGAATATTTATTTTAATAAAAATTTGTGGTTAAAAAATTTGAATCGGTATTCATAAGTTCATGGTTTCAAAACGAGAATTTCAACATTGAGAAATAGGTCTATCATCTATGTGAAAAACTAACTTAAAAAAAAAAGAAAAAAAAAATCATTTGAAGCAACAAAAAAAATTGATTTGTAAAAAGGCGTTAAATTTTTTATGTTTCCTTACCCAGCTAAGATGGATGTGATACACACAGCTGAGCCAACTGCCATACCTGCCAGCTCTCCTACCTGCCAAAAACAAGCACTATTTGTCAGATGAATAAAAACGTATGGAATAATAAATTGACAACACTTTGTAAGTTGGAGATATTATTATTCTATGAGGTGACCTGTTCTTTTTTCTTTTCTTAAAAAAAAATAATTTATGCTGTGGTTAATAAATATATGAAGTTTATCACTATTTTTTTTTTTTTTCTTTTTATACAAGTATTGAGATTGGAACTTGAAACCGTCCACTTTAAAGAGTTTATTAATAGTTTATTAATGTCATACCAGTTATGTTCGTTTTTAATTTGAACTTTTTTTTTTTTTTTTTTAATCTTATTTTAGTTTTTAAACAATCACATTTGTCCAACGACCAGTCTTATATTTTTCAAATTTTCATAAATAGTAACTTTAAAAAATATACAGCTTCTTTTCTTAAATGTTTCATTTTTTTATAAACCATATATATTAAAGATTTTTTAAAAACAAAGTTAAAACAAAAAAAAAATATACATATAATCAAAAACATTATCCAACAACTTAAAAAATATTTTTTTAAAAGTTTTCAAATATATAGATAGTTTGAGGAAATAGTATAGATTCTTACTGCTTTGGTGTCCGTTGCAACAGCGGAAGTGACAAACATCATTACAAATGTAACAACTATCTCCATGACCAGAGCCTGCAAGTTTGTTCCTGATGGTGATGTTGTACCCAAATGTTTAATCGGATGCAATAATATGCGTAGTGTAAAAGCTGCACATGTTGCCCCACTCAGTTGGGCTGCTCCATACAATGGAACCTACCAACCAAATCAAATTAAATCAACATCACTCTCCAATGATACATTCAATAATTTTAATAACTTTTTCTTTCTTCTCATTGAATTCACAAACCACCAAATTTGATATCTTATTCTCTCACCCACCCACATAAATTCTTGTGTTTTGCTCACAATCACTCGATTTGGATGGTTACCGAGTTGTAAAGTCGAATATGTATTTGGCTATAGGTTTGCTAATTTCATAAACTATGTAAATTCAAACTAGCTAAGGTTTATAATTTTGTCTCTTAGAATCTATGTCTTTTGACTAAACTTTTTAATAGTCTCAACACAAACTATACAAATCCAAACATCTTAATTTCAATAGTTACGACTTAAATTTAGCGACAGATTAACATTCAGGATAAACTTTTTTCTAAAAGTATAACTTTTGGAAGCTCGATTTTTCAAGCTATAAACTAACTTCAACAAAATAACAAACTTCAACCTAAACTTATTATACATCTCACCCAAACATAAACTCAACATACTTAATAAGATGTCTCAAATTCCAACTACAGGAACCAAACATCTGTTAATATAGTTGTTACGGGCTACCTCAGCCTGAAGTCAGCCGCTGACGTCACGACCCGTTTCCCCAGGAAGATGAGTCCACGACAGCAGCGTCGGACGAAGTCAACGATTTGGGACCGACCCTAGGACTCCGATGGTCCGAGCTTAGCAGCCCACCCGATGATTCGTTGTTGACAGGCTGCCTCTTGATCAGCGTGAGAAGTGATCGACAAAACTCCTTAACCCATCTGACGGGACGACGGTACAACAACGACCCCAATTCCCACGAAAATCGGGGGACGACGGTTACCCCTCATCATTACGAGGCACGAGGGTCGACTCTGGTCGTTCTGGATCTCTTCACCCCGCTTCGAGGACTCACATGATGGCGGACCAACAAAACCGCTTAGGGAACACTCACTCCTCATCAACTATAAATACCCATTATATTTAGGGATGGGGAGGTACGGAACAAAGCGTAACTCCACGAGTCCTGGCAAACAGACGGAGAACTACATGGCGTCAGACAAGCAGGTCACCGACTTGACGCTCGAACGCTGCTTTTGCCTTGTCTAAACACCACTCGTCGGTCGTGCACAAACCATTGGCACACCCGAGTTCTGGAAAACAGACGGAGAAGTACATGACGTCGGACAAGCAAGTCACCAACCTCACGCTCGGACGCAACTTCTACCTCGTTTACATGCCACTCGTCGGTCTTGCAAAAACCATTAAAACACCCGAGTCCTGGGAAACAAACGGAGAAGTACATGGCGTCGGACAAGCAGGTCACCAACCTCACGCTCGAACGCAGCTTCTGCCTCATCTATATGCCACTCGTCGGTCGCGCACAAACCATTAGCACACCCGAGTCCTGAAAAACAAACGGAGAAGTACATGGTGTCGGACAAGCAGGTCACCAACCTCACGCTCGGACGCAGCATCTACCTTGTCTACATGCCACTCGCCGGTCGTGCACAAACTATTATCACACCCGAGTCCTAGCAAACAGAAGGAGAAGTACAGGAGTCTGATAAGCAGGTCACCAACCTCACGCTCGAAGCAGCTCCTGCCTCATCTACACGACACTCGTCAGTCGTGCAAAAACCATTAGCACACTCGAGTCCTAGCAAACAGACGGAGAAGTGCATGGCGTATGACAAGCATGTCACCAACCTCACGCTCGGACGCAACTTCTGCCTCGTCTATACGCCACTCGTCGGACGCGCACAAACCATTAGAACACCCGAGTCCTGGCAAACAGACGGAGAAGTACATGGCGTCGGACAAGCAGGTCACATAATTCACGCTCGGACGCAGATTCTGCCTCGTCTACACGCTACTCGTCGATCGTGCACAAACAATTAGCTCACGGAGTCCTAGAAAATAGACGAAGAAGTACATGGCGTCGGACAAGCAGGTCACCGACCTCATACTCGGACGCAACTTCTGCCTCATCTATACGCCAAACGTCGGTCGTGCACAAACTATTAGTACATTCGATTCCTGGCAAACAGATGGAGAAGTACGTGGCGTCGGACAAGCAGGTCATCAACCTCACGCTCGGACGCAGCTTCTGCCACGTCTACACGACACTCGCCCGTCGTGCACATAGCAGTAGCACACCCGAGTCCTGGCAAATAGACGGAGAAGTATATGCCGTCGGACAAGCAGGTCACGGACTTCACGCTCAGACGCAACTTTTGCCTCGTCTAAACGCCACTCGTACGTCGTGCACAAAAAATTAGCATAGTCGAGTTCTGGAAAAATAGACGGAGAAGTACATGACGTCAGACAAGAAGGTCACCAACCTCACGCTCAGATGCAACTTCTACCTTGTCTACACGCCACTCGTTGGTCGTGAACAAGCATTAGCACACCCGAGTCTTGGCAAACCGACGGAGAAGTACATGGTGTCGGACAAGCAGGTCACCAACCTCACGCTCGAACGCAGCTTTTGCCTCGTCTATACGCGACTCACCGGTCGCGCACAAACAATTAGCACACCTGAGTCTTGACAAACAGACGGAGAAGTACATGGCGTCGGACAAGCAGATCACCAACCTCACGCTCGAACACAGCTTCTGCCTCATCGATACGCGACTCGCCGGTCGCGCACAAACCATTAGCACACCCGAGTCCTAGAAAATAGACGGAGAAGTACATGGCGTCGGACAAGCAGGTCACCAACCTCACGCTCGGACGTAGCTTTTGCCTCGTGTATTTGCCACTCGTCGGTCGCGCACAAACCATTAGCACACCCGAGTCCAGACAAATAGACGGAGAAGTATATGTCGTCGAACAAGCAGGTCACAGAATTCACGCTCGGACGCAGCTTCTGCCTCGTGTACACGCCACTCGTCGATCGTGCACAAACAATTAGCTCACTGGAGTCCTGGCAAACAGACGGAGAAGTACATGGCGTCGGACAAGCAGGTCACCGACCTCACGTCGGACGCAGCTTCTGCCTCATCTATACGCAACTCGTCGGTCGTGCACAAACTATTAGCACACCCGAGTCCTGGCAAACAGACGGAGAAGTACGTGGCGTCGGACAAGCAGGTCATCAACCTCACGCTCGGACGCAACTTCTGCCACGTCTACACACCACTCGCCCGTCGTGCACAAACCTTTAGCACACCCGAGTCCTGGAAGACAGACGAAGAATTACATGGCATCGGACAAGCAGGTCACCAACTTCACGCTCGGACGCAACTTGTGCCTCGTCTACATGCCACTCGTCGGTCGTGCAAAAACAATTAGCACACTCGAGTCCTAGCAAACAGACGGAGAAGTACATGGCATCGGACAAGCATGTCACCTACTCCATGCCCAGATGCAGCTCCTGCCTCGTCTACACGCCACTCGGCGGTTGTGCACAAACCATTAGCACACCCGAGTCCTGGCAAACAGATGGAGAAGTACATGGCGTCGAACAAGCAGGTCACCAACCTCACGCTCGGGCGCAGCTTCTTCCTCGTTTACCTGCCACTCGTCCGTCGTGAACAAACCATTAGCACACCCGAGTCCTGACAAACAGACGGAGAAGTGCATGGCTTCGGACGAGCAGGTCATTAACCTTAGGCTCAGATGGAGTTTCCTCTTCGTCTATACGCCACTCGTCGGTCGTGCACAAACCCCTAACACACCCGAGTCTTGGAAAGCAGACGAAGAAGGGTGACAATAAGAGGACTTAAATGAGAAGGCCACTTCCGAAGCTATTAGGAGGACCTATGGCAACTAATCCTCCAGACGCCGAGGAGTGATGGCTAATAGACCCAAATGAGAGAACCGCGCGTGACATACTCAGGCAACCGCAAGGCATGACCACCCCTTAACACGACATCGCCCCACAATACCCCCGAATCTTACATAACAAATGCCCGGCTCTCGTTGCCAACATAACATGTCGCCGCTCAGTCAAACATACTCAACGTCGGCTGACCCCCAAGGCAATCAACCTCGAGCAGGGCTGGAGGGACTTAGCCCGCAGCATAACCCCCATATGTCGGAGATGCAACAGACGACGCAACAAACAAAGAATCAAAATCTTGAGGAACTTCTTCACAATTACAAAAAAATGGGGCTAGACCCCAGGACCATTACAAGGGACAAAACCCCAAAAGAATGAAAGGAATAGCAGAGGAAGAAGGCGCAATGTCCCCTCAAGACGAAGACGCCGCGCTCCAGGAGCTATCCAGCACACCTTGGAGCGCCTCAACCTGGGCAGCAGTCAATAGCCCAGGCATGCAAGAGAAGAAGTACATGGTGTCGGACAAGCAGGTCACCAATCTCACGATCGGGCCTAGCTTCTGCCTCGTCTATATGCGACTCGCCGGTCGCGCACAGAAAATTAGCACACTCGAGTCCTGACAATCAGACGGAGAAGTACATGGCGTCGGACAAGCAGGTCACCAACCTCACGCTAGGACGCAACTTTTGCCTCGTCTACATGCCACTCGTCGGTCGTGCACAAACCATTAACACACCCGAGTTCTAGCAAACAGACGGAGAAGTACATGACGTCTGACAAGCAAGTCACCAACTTCACGCTCGGTTGCAGCTCCTGCCTCGTCTGCACGCCACTCGTTAGTCGTGCACAAAACATTAGCACACCCGAGTACTGGAAAACAGACGGAGAAGTACATTGCGTCGGACAAGTAGTTCACCGACTTCACACTCGGACGTAGCTTCTGCCTCTTCTAAATGCCACTCGTCGGTCGTGCACAATCCAATAGCACACCCGAGTCCTGGCAAACAGACGGAGAAGTACATGGCATCAGCCAAGCAGGTCACCGACCTCACGCTCGGACGCAACTTCTGCCTCGTCTACATGCCACTCGTCGGTCGTGCACAAACCATTAGCACACCCGAGTCTTGGCAAACAAACGGAGAAGTTCATGGCGTTGAACAAGTAGGTCACCAACCTCATGTTCGCACGCAACTTCTGCCTCGTCTATACGCCACTCGTCGGTCGCGCACAAACCAGTAGCACACCCGAGTCCTGGAAAACAGACGAAGAATTACATGGCATCGGACAAGCCGGTCACCAACCTCACTCTCGAATGCAAGTTGTGCCTCGTCTACATGCCACTCGCCGGTCGTGCAAAAACAATTAGCACACTCGAGTCCTAGCAAACAGACGAAGAAGTACATTGCGTCGGAGAAGCAGGTCACCAACCTCATGCTCGGATGCAGCTTTTGCCTCGTCTACACGCCACTCGCCGGTTGTGCACAAACAATTAGCACACCCGAGTTCTGGAAAACAGACAGAAAAGTACATGGCGTCGGACAAGCAGGTCACCAACTTCACGCTCGGACACAACTTCTTCCTCGTCTACACGCCACTCGTCGGTCGTGCACAAACCATTAGCACACCCGAGTCCTGGCAAACAGACAGAGAAGTGCATGGCTTCGAACGAGCAGGTCATCAACCTTAGGCTCGGATGGAGTTTCCTATCCGTCTATACGCCACTCGTTGGTCGTGCACAAACCCCTAGCACACCCGAGTCTTGGCAAGCAGACGAAGAAGGGTGACAGTAAGCGGACTTAAATAAGAAGGCCACGCCCGGAGCTCTCAAGAGAACCTATGGCAATCAACCCTCCAGACGCGGAGGAGTGATGGCCAATAGACCCAAATGAGAAAACCGCGCGTGACATACTCAGCCAACCGCAAGGCATGACCACCCATTAACACGACATCGCCTGACAATACCCCTGAACCTTATATAACAAAAGTTTGGCGCCCGCTGCCAACATAGCATGTCGCCGTTCAGTCAAACATACTCAACATCGGCTGACCCCCAAGGCAACCAACCTCGAGTAGGGGTCGGAGGGACTTAGCTCGCAACATAACCCCCATATGTCGGACATGGAACAGACGACGCAATAAACAAAGAAGAAAAATCTTGAGGAACTTCGTCACAATTACAAAAATAGGGCTAGACCTCGGGACCATTAGAAGAGACGAAACCCAAAAAGAATGAAAGGAATAATAGAGAAAGAAGGCACGATGTCCCCTAAAGACGAAGACGTCGCGCCCAGAAGCTATCCCACCCACCTTGGAGCGCCTCAACTTGGGCAGCAGTCAATAGCCAAGCTTGCAGGAGAAGAGCTTCAGGCACTTCTGTATCATCTCCTTGTCCATAGCCCTGTATACTACGGAGCTACGAAAGGCGCTCTCGAACTTCGAAAAGTCCAACCTCAGTCCCGCAATCTGCGCCTCGAGAAGAGATTGAACCATGCAACCATCCCTCGCAATAAGCCTTTCGGCCACAAGAGCACATTCTCGAAGGGACGCCTCCTCTCAAAGAACCTCCTTTTCGTTTCTCGGTTGGCTTGCCAATCGTTTGCAAACTGCCCTATCGCAAGGATCAGCGCCTCGGTAGCCTCTACTAGGGACGACTGAGCCTCCAGAAATTCGTCGTCCGCAGAAGAGAGCCGAACGAGTTGTGCCTTTAAGTCGCGCCCCAGAACAGACCGACTGCAAAAGACCCGGAACATGGCCTGAGGAAAACATACAAAAGTAAGCATTATGGGAAAGGGAAAGAAAGACACTGCAAAAGGCATAAGTAACTCACCTGCGCGAACTCACAAACTGACAACCGGAGGTCTTCCGCAGGCTACCCTAGCTCGATTAGGGGTTCGACCACTTCACCACGTGCGATCCGCCGAACGGTGGGCACTGCCTTCTCCCAAACCTCTTCCTCCCCGGAGGAGGAAGCCACATCTCCCCTCGGCGGCGGAACGACCAAAGTAGGAGACCCCGAACTCCCGGCCTCCTCGAGAGTCAAAGAAAGAAAACACACGCAGCCGAGCCCCGCTACCTGCGGCCCAGGGCTTTCCCCCTCCACACTAGGAGAGGCGACCACATCATTCGGCCTATTCATAGGGCCCAAGTCCAGCCATTTCTCCGCACTACGAGGGCCCATCACTTTGCCTGGCCCGTCCACCAGACCTAAGCTCAGTTCCTCTTCCATCCTGGGAGAGACCGCCACTACGCTCGGTCCGTCTACTGGCCCAGAACCAGGACCTTCCTCCATTCCGGAAGAAACCACCACCTCACTAGGCCCGTCCGCTGGGCCGTAATCAGGATCCTTCACCATCCCAAGGGAGGCTACCTCCTCGTCATCAGAAAGACGAACCGTACGATGCCTCTTAAGCGGAGGACAGGGCGACGAGGGGTCTGAATCATCTACCGCCCGATACCTCTTAGGCGATAGGGTAGGAGGAACCGACAGTCCCGCTTCGGCACTCGATGCCCCCGTTACCAGACAACCATACATCCTTTGCACCGACAAAGAGAAGTTCCCCCACGAAAGGTCGCTTAGAGGAGGATGCAGTTGAGAGCTCCTGCTCCAACTCCTCTGCCAGTCGGATGCTACTCTCCACCTCCCGACGCGTCCGACTCGACGAGGGCCCACGAAAAACAATCAAGGATGGACCTCCAACACCCATTTTAACCCTCGGAACACCTTCGATGTTCCCAGAACTAGAGGACTCAATACCCTCCCCCTTGGCTTGACGAATCGCCTCTGCATCTAAGCTAACCTCTGGTTCATCACCCTCTCGAGGCAAAACGAGACGACAATGAAGCTCGTTCTCCAGCAGAGTAAGGGAACACTGATATCTCAGCCCCGCGCGAACCAGTTTCTCCTCACGGTAAACCAGAGCGAACGTTCGCCAAAACGAGGGTATCTTCACAATGTGATGGCAGACCATGGCCAACAACTCAGCTTCGGGAACCAGAAGGGAGGACACAACTGTCAATCGATAAAATTGGTAAGAAGGCGACATCTATCAGTAAAAGGAAGAAGAACATAGAAGCGAGACTTACCTAAATCCTCGAATTCGGTCGGAACCTCGCACATGCGAATGTTCTCCAGATTCATGACCCCCATCCACAGGAAGCGTAAAACCGCTTAGTCTACCATCCTTTCACCGACGAAGGGGTCTCCACGATCTTTCCTCCCATCGCTCTCGCTGACAGAAAGTAGCGAGACGGATGCTGAGGGACAGAATGCAGGGAGTAGACGTGTAGCAGTTGCGCCACCGTCGCATCTGACTCGTCCCTGTATCTCTTCCACAAGACACAGAAGGCGAATAGACAGGCCAGGCGTTCGAAGCCAATTGCGTCGGCGCAAGACCAACCGCCTTCAGAAATAGCTGCACCATCGGAGCCAGAGGAAGACGAAGCTCGTGCAGAATCATGTTCTGATAAATACCGACGCAACCCAGAGGCGACAACTCAATCGCCTCCCCCGGTTCAGGCAGCCACAGCTCGACGCATGACGGAATCTGGTACCCATTCCTCAGCGTCCGCAAATCTTCTTCTGTCAAGCTCCGTGACGGCGTAGAAAGAGTGCCCGCAACACTACCACGAGCGCCAGACGGAGTAGATTCACCACGAGCCATCGATGAAGAGAGAAGGATAGAGACAAACAAGAAGAAGAGTCGAAATGAGAAGATAAGAAACCCTTCCCATCTTCTTCGACTTTAAAGCCTTTACACAGGTCAGATCTGGACAGGACGATCAGGATCAACGACCCAGATCCCTTCAGAGGCAGAAGAAACGTCGCGCCTCGAAGAAAGCGACACGTCATCAGAGTCGTTTCCTCTCCCCAACGAGGAAAATGACACGTTACCCCTCTAGAACGATGTACAACGCACATGTTTCCCAAGGAACTTCGGTATCTCGCAGAAAATCAGATCACCGGGAAGGCCCGCCCACAGCGAACCTACCCGCTGGTGGGGCCAATGTTACGGGCTACTTCAGCCTGAGGTCAGTTGCTGACGTCACGACCTGTTTCCCAAGAAAACGAGGCCACGACACCAACGACGGATAAAGTCAACTACCTGGGACCGACCCCAAGACTCTGAAGGTCTGGGCTTAGCAGCCTACCAAAGGATTCGTTGTTGATAGGATGCCTCTCGATCAGCGTGAGAAGTGATCGACAAGACACCCTGACCCACCTGACGGTACGACGGTACAACAACGCCCCCAATTCCCTCGAGAATCGGGGGACGACTATTACCCCCCATCATTACGAGGCACGAGGGTCGACTCTGGTCGTTCTGGATCTCCTCACCCCAGTTCGAGGAGTCACATGATGGCGGGCCAACAAAACTACTCTGGGAACACTCCGTCCTCATCACCTATAAATACCCATCATGTTCAAGGATGGGGAGGTACGTAACAACGTGTAACTCTACGCACACTCTCTCTCTCTTACTTATGCTCAGACCTCTCTAACTTAAGCATCGGAGGCTTGTGGGCCTAGCTCCACACCAGTGCAAGTTTATGCTTCCCTCTCTCTTGCTGATACCCTACCAGATCGCCGACGGTCGCCCGCGGCGAAAAATACGAGGCGCGGGGAAGCCCAGAATCTTGCACAAACAAAGACCTATGACTCATCGAGAAAGTACTAAGGACGTATGGGACACCAACTTAAATTTTGGCGAATATAATTGAGTTATTATAACTCAGTTTATGTTTGACCAACAAATTATTTAAGTCTCGGATAAATAAAATAACTACACTAGCTTCAATAATATTTACTATTCACAAATTATTATAACTATAAACTAGTTTAATTCACTCGCGTCTCATACAACCTTTAATTGTTTGATAATTTGAATTATTCTCAAGTTGAAAAACACTTTGACAACTTCAACATTCAATAATGAAATGTACTGTAGTATTAAAAATAACTTGATAATATTAAATTCTATTTTATTTATTAATTGATTGGGAGGGAGAAAAACTTGAATTCTTATTTTATGGGCAAAATAGATAAATAATTAAAATTTTCATAAATTGGCACAAAGGTAAAAACAAGAGGGCTCCTCGCTCATGTATCCTTAGCACCGCCCTAAATATTAATATTAATTTTGACCAAATGATCTATCAAATTATCATTATAATACATCAATTTGATGATTAAATAATATTAGCTTAACTAATAGTTGGTATAATATAATTAATAAATTAATATACTTGTTCACGATTTATAATTTAAATATTTTAATAGATTAGCTTACATAAGTATGGAAATATTATTGAATAATTTATTTAGTTAGAATCAATTACTTTGACTTCTAAACTTAACTAAATAATAAATACAGCATAATACTCTTCATAAATAAAATTGTTTAAATATTATTTTGATTTTTAAATTTCTATACCTTTATTTTGTACCATGAGTTTTCCAAAAGTGTTATTTCAATTTTCTCAAATTTTAGATGATTTAGATTTATCTTACAATTTTGTATCAAGACCTAAGCATCTTTATTGTTGATTTTGCATTAATCACTCAACAAATATTCCTATTTTAAATACTTGACATGTGAATAAAAGACATCATTAAAAAAAAAAAAAAAAAAAAAGTAGTAGTAAATTTAGGGTGTGTTTTGATTTGACTACTAAAAAAAATATTTTTCAAATAATGTATTTTTTTAAAACATTTTTTAATTAAAACACGTGTTTGGTTACGAGTGTTATTTTATCTACTAGTGTTTGGTTTGCTCTATCAAAAATATTTCTCTTAATTTCAAATTACTACAAAGGACAATTATTAATAAACCATATGAATTAATAACTTTAAATATATATTTGCCAATTGAAGTAACAAATTAAGCTTGGCTCAATTAAAATAAGATTATGCTTTTGACTAAGAGGTCAGGGGTGATGGTCGAATTATTAATAAACAATATGAATGAGTAAGTTTAAATTTATATTTGCCAATTATAATAACAAATTAAGCTTAGTTCAATTGGTACAAGATTATGCCTTAACTAAGAAGTTGGGGTTCAATCCCTACATTTTGCATTAATTTAAATATTTTTCCAAAAACAAAAAATAAGTTTAAATTTGTATTTTAAAAATTATGACCATTGTTGATGGTCGGGATCAAGTGGTAGGAGAGGGGCGGCGGTGGCAGTGGTCTCGCGTGGTAGGGGTCAGGTCCTAGGAGAGGGGCGGCGGTGGTCGGAGTTTTGACGCGGTGGTCGAAAGAGTAGTGTGAGGGTATTTTGTTAATTTTAATACAATAATTAAGTAGGTTTTTCAATTAAACACCCAAAAATATTTTTTTAAAAGTTAATATCAATTTCATCCAAAATGCATTATTTCAAAAACATCTCCAAATATTCAATTTGGATGGTTGCCAGAAAAAGAATAAAAGTTATAAAAGTTGAGAAGTTAGATATATAAAGAACATGAAATGAATTTGAAAAATTTAAGACCATGGGAGGTTAGTTATGGAAAATAAAAAAATTTCAATGCTTGGACATAATCAATCGACAAGATAACATGTGAGAGTAAATGATTAGGTTATTGATTAAGGAAGAAATAATGGCTGACAATTTTAAAGAAGCAATAAAATAGAATTAAAGACTCAGCTGAGACCTGTTTCCATGGAAAGTGTCGAGTTGCAGCAAAAGCTATGGTGACAGCCGGGTTCATGTGAGCGCCGGAAATGTGTCCGACTGCGTAGATCATCACCGTCACGATAAGGCCGCCCGCGACGGAGGCCCCGAGCTGTGACACTCTCCGTTCATCGCTGGCACTCAATGCCCCAACCCCACATGTCACAAACACTAGCAAATAAGTCGCTATCACCTCTGCCACCAGCTGTATAATCCAAAAACAAAAAAGTTTCGTCATCACTCATCAGGAGCAAAGACAGATATTTTCACAAAAAACGATAAAAAAATATATATATATATGTTAAGAATCTTATAACTTCTTAACATAATTTTTTCAATTTAATTAACATAAACACTGAACAACCCTTCCTAATCTTATAACGCTCCTTCAATACAGTTAGAAATAGAGCCATAAATTTATACTCGTAAGTACAAAGTTGCTATTTCTATTTTTTTTTTTTTTAGTTCAACAAAGGTTTGGAGATTTGAACTTCCCAGCTTAATAATAGGTTAACCAATTGAATTATGCTATTTTCATGTCAGCTTCACTCCGTCTTTAAAAACTGTAACGTTTCAAAAAAAAAAAGACAAAGTACAAGTTATTGATCATTTTAAGGTGTACCTTTCGAGAAAATCCAGGAGGATAATGGTTTTGGAACAAATATCCAAACTTGGAGCGTTTGGAATCTGGATTTTCAATTGAGACAAATTCATCAACATCAACAACGGCTTCTCTGTTGTTGGCGAACTCAACATCTTGAACCGAATTCATTTTTGTGTTTAAAAGCAACTTTGGAAATACACAAGGAAGAAACCTTGTTTTCACCTTCTGTTTCAATGTAAACGCTAATATTATTATTTAAAAACCTCGCTTGTACATCAAGTTGGAAGCAAACTACCCCTTTTTATAATGAAGGATGAGGTTGGGCGTAGGATTATCAGTGGTTAGACGTGGTATATTTCTTTCCATACGCTTTAAAGGTAATTGTATTATGTTCAGGATGACCTAGACGTTGATGTTTGAGGGGCCACTATCACAAAAAAAAGTTAGATCGACACTTCCAGCTGAGCCAACTGCTATACATGCGAGCTCTCCTACCTGCCAAAACAAAGCACTATTTATCAGATGAATAAACTTATGGAATAAAAATTGGCAACACTTTGTAAGTTGGAGATATTCTTATTCTATGTGCTGACCTATTTTTATTTTTAATTAATTCACACTGTAGTTAATAAATATATAAACTTTATCCACATTTTTATTTTACAAATATTGAGATACGAACTTCAAACCGTCCATTTAAAGAGT
Source organism: Herpetospermum pedunculosum (assembly GCA_028017165.1). NCBI lineage: Eukaryota > Viridiplantae > Streptophyta > Magnoliopsida > Cucurbitales > Cucurbitaceae > Herpetospermum > Herpetospermum pedunculosum. Next base: position 38,056,185 of record CM051523.1, on the reverse strand, counting down.
TTATTAATAGTTTATTAATGTCATAACCACATGTTAGTTTTTAGTTTGAATCTTATTCTAGTTTTTTTGTTTTTTTTTTCTTGGAAAGAATCTAATTTTAGTTTTTTCAATAATTACATTTGTCCAATGATCAATCCTCCTTTTATTTTTCAAATTTTCATAAATAATTGTTAACCAAACATAGCTAAATTGACATAAAATTGTAACCTTGACAAAAAGGTTAATTAGGACTTAATATGCATTAATTAAATATATATATATATATAGCTTATTTTCTTAGATGTTTAATTTTTTATAAACTATGTATATCAAAGATTTTCTTAAAAACAAAGTTGAAACAAAAATATTTTCTAAGGGTTTTCAAATATAGATAGTTCGAGGAAAGAGTATGGATTATTACTACTTTGGTTTCCGTTGCAACATAGGGAGTGACAAAAAATCATTACGAATGTTCTTAGATGTTTCATCTTTTTATAAACCATGTATATTTATGATTTTTTTAAAAACAAAGTTAAAACAAAAAAAAAATGTACATATAATCCAAAACATTATCCAACCACCTAAAAAATATTAGTGAGGATTTTCAAATATATATGGATAGTTGGAGGAAAGAGTATAGATTCTTACTGCTTTGGTGTCTGTTGCAACAGCGGGAGTGACAAACATCATTACAAATGTTGTAACACTCTCTATGACCAGGGCCTGCAAGTTTGGTCATGATAGTGATGTTGTACCCAAATGTTTAATTAGATTCAATAATATGCAGAGTGTAAAAGTTGCACATGTTGCCCCACTTAGCTGTGCTGCTCCATACAATGGAACCTATCAACCAAATCAAACCAAACCAACATCAGTCTCCAATGATACATTCAATAATTTTAATAAATTTTTCTTTCTTCTCAATGAATTCAGAAACCACGTAATTTGGCATCTCATTCTCTCACCCACCAACATAAATTCTTGCAGTTTGCTCATAATCGGTCGATTTTGATGGTTACCGAGTTGTAAAGTCGAATATGTATTTGAATATAGGTTTGCCAATTTCACAAACCAGGTAAATTCAAACTAGCTTAGCTTTAGAATTTTGTCTTTTAGAGTCTATGCCTTTTTTTGACTAAACTCTTCTATACAGTCTAAGCACAAACTATACAAACTCAAACATCCGAATTTCAATAGTTACGACTTAAAATTTAGAGGCATAATAACATTATGAATAAAGTTTTTCCTAAAATTATAAATTTTGAAAGCTACCTTTTAAGATATACACTAACTTCAACAAAATCACAAACTTCAACCTAAACTAATTACACACCTCATATTGGATTTTATGTCCTAAAACTCGTGGTTTGTAAACTGAATATTTATTCTATTTTGCAATAAAATTGTTATCGAAGTTTATTCAGTAAAGTTGTTATTGAATAAAGTGAAATGTGTTTTCTTATACCCAAACTCCAATAAACAAAGAACCCATCACTATAGGTTCTATACTTGAACTTCATGTGTGACATGATTATGGCTCAAGTTCAAGTACTAGCCAAAATGGTCTATAGTATTGGGATAAGGCTGTGTACCTTATCCTGGAGACACTATTAGACGCAGCCCACCTTGCATAGTACAAACGATGTGATCCGAAATCGTTCATGTGGAGACATGCGAGTGAGAGCGTCCTGTGCAATGAGTTTGCATAAGACTGAACCGCGAAACAAGTCGTTCTTTCTTTATAACTTCGTTTACTGTAAATACCGACTTTTTCATATGCTGACCTAGGTAACTCGATCTGAATCCTGAGCACGCTATGAACTCCTGTTTTTTCGGGCTTATCCTTTGACTTGTATGGGTTAGAGTGGCCTGAGATGGTCGACTCAATAAGCCTACCATCTTGGAGATAAGACCAGGTAGGTAGCTGGGAACATAGTTCTGCGAGATGGAATTCACTCCTACCCGCCTTGAGGGATTACTAGAGAGGTTGTTCCCTTAAGTGCTGACTCCAGGTCTTGAACTAGGGATCTTCACCCTCTCATTGGCCCGAGAGGGACTTGGTATAGTGATGAGATCACATACGAATCAGTTTGGTGGTTGGACCACAAACCAATAGTTGATTAGAGGATCAGTGAGACTTAAGGAACAAGATGTAATTACGGGGGTAAACGATTATTTTGACCCAACTGTAATTACGAACGACCTGTGAAGGATCGATTTACTGATGATGGTTATATCAAGAGGACAAAAATATATCTACGGTGAGGAGAGTGCAACCCTTGGACTTTAGTGGAGTCTCCGAGGGTTAACGAATGTTGGTTAGCTTGGCTAAAGAGTTTGGTCGGTTAATCTCGTATCGTTGGAGCTCATGATCTGTAGATCCTTTAGGTTCTCCTGGCTAGCTCGGATTAAGCCGTGTAACAATACGAGAGAAAAAGAATTTGAATTTATTCAAATTCACTTTTGGAAGAATGATTGACATATTTAAATATGATTTAAATATGGGATCGGTCTAAAACATGAATAGGAATTCATGTGTGATGATTTAGTTTAAGAAACCGGGATTAGTCTTATTATTTAATTAATATTTGATATTGAATTAAATAATAATATTAATTAATTAAAAAGTTTAATTAATTAAAATTTATTTTGTTTATTAAAATTAATTATGAATTAATTTTAAAATGACAGAATATTACAAGTGAGATTATCTAAGTTGAGTGGATTTATCCAAGTTGAGTGGGTTTATCCAAGTTGTGAAGTGGATTGTGAATCATCAACCACATGCATAAACTCATTGAACACTTGTGTGAAGACTAATTCATCTATTTTTGAAAGCAAAGAGTTTGTTGCATGTGAATAGCCTATAAATTGGATGAAGTTCAAATGGTTTGAGTTTTATGATTGTTGAGTTTTGTTGGAAGCTTTGATTGTGTGACAATTCTCCTTCAAAACTCTCATCACAAAGATCTCTTCTCTATCCATCTCTTCTTCTTTTTTTCTTTCATAAAGGAGTCCCACCACTCCGTTGCTCGGCCCGAGGATAGTGGGATTATCGGAGGTAATCCTCGAAGTGTTCGAGAGAAGGATCGACGTGTTCGTGAGAAGATTCGAGCATCGAGATTAAAAGATTTTAGAACTACAAGAGGTATGTGTTCTAATTTCTTTAATTTCCAAGTTTTGAGCATGTTTCTAGTTTAGCTAAATTGATGAAATTAGAGTGTCAATTGATCCGACTCTTTTCCGCTGCGCTACGTGCGCTCCATCAATTGGTATCAGAGTATTTTTTGGTCACTCAATTTGCATCAATTTGAGCTCGGTGGGTATTTGTTTTAGAAATTAATTTTCTGGCCGTGTAAAGTGTTTTTTCGGTTTTTGCATAATTTTTTTAGCTTTGATTTGTACTTCATTTTTGTAATTGCCCGAGTGTGTATGAGCTTTAATGTGTGCAGAAGAGTGTAAAAAATTCGGAGTCATTAGAGTTCATATAGGCTTTCAATTCGAAGACAGAAGCTCGGGTGTCCGGAAAAATAGCACAAAATCGGTTGAGCGCAAGGTGGAAGAAACGGTTTGGTTCGGTCCTCGTGCGGTCCGGTTCACTGAAAGTCAGACCGGTTACTTGTTCTTCACTCTCTGTTGGTCCGGTTCAGCGTTCATTTGGTCCAGTTCGGGTAGTTATAGGTCCATTTTCGGCCTGTTGAAGTCGGGATAACTGTTTTGGACGGTTCAGCTTATTTGAAGCTTTGTTGTTGCTGTTTTTTGGTCGGTTCAAGCAATTTTAAGCTGGTTCGGGGCGGTTTGAAGTGTTCGGAAGCGTCTCAACATAGTTTTTGAATTATTCTTGTAATAATTTAGTTGCTTGCTTGCCCGTGATGTCAAAATCGGTCCAGTTTAGTGTGTTTAATTAATTATGCATTGTGAATGTATGTTTTAATTAAAGTCTCTTGTATGTGCATAAAGTATGCCATATAGATTTCAAATCCCACCATAGGAAGCATGTTGCATGCATTGAAAGTATAATATAAATGTTATGTTGTATAGTATGCATTCTTAATTCATGAGAATTAATATATGTGTTATATTAATTTATGAATTGGATGTTGCTTGTTTAAAAGTATAATTGATATAAGTGTTATATTAATTGTGAATTTAAACATACAACATAGTTGCCTTAGTTGAATATAATTGTTATATTCTTGCTTGGGAAGCATGTTATAAAATGAAAGTAATGGTTATATTCTAGCTTAGGAATCATGTTATAGAATGTCTTTGTTTTATAAAGCGTGGTAAAATGAGATAGACATTTAGTATGGATTCGTTTTAATAGTTAAAATAGGTCGATATCTTGTAAAGCTAAGGTTACGAGACAACTCACCAGGTGAGATCCTATACTAAGGTTGGAGGTATTTAAGATGACGGTTTACGGAACACCTCCTACCTGGGGATCAACCCGGTACTTGAGTTAGGTTAACCCGACTTTATGAGCATGCACGTGAGAGGTGTAAGGTTTTAAAGCGTTTATAACCTAGACATCTTAAGTAAAAATCCAATTTTACCTAGACATAGGTTTTATTGTCTTAGCCGGGTAATACATAAGTAAAAGTATACCCAAACTGTATAAAATATTTATTAGGGTGTTGAGAAGGTATATATGATATATCGATCTCCTCCTATGCTCTCCACGAAGTTCACACCATGAGATATATGCTCGACCTCGTGATGTCAATAGGGCATCCCCATTCAGATGGTGTTTGCATAAATCAAGAGCAAGGTGAATGGAGAAAGTATTTATAGTTAGTGGGAGAAGGAAGTATGTCAATACATCATGCGATCTCCTCCATTAGGTTGAACCGTGAGATTCCCATGTTCCGCCTACTGGTCGCCCATAGTAGCACCGTCCATTCGGAGGGTCGTTTCATGGGAGTCGGAACAACTCAATCTCCATAAACGGATAGGATCTCTTAGGTCCATTCCCAACTCTGACATTTTCATTTGGTTGCACTGTTGGGGCCGACCTCTGAGTTCTGAAAATGGCGGGTCACACTTACAAAGGATTACTAAGTTGTTAGTAGATTCTTGACCGAAGTAGCGATAACTAAGGTGCTATAGGAATATGAGTTATTCTGGTATTAGCATTTAGTCAAGAATGTATTGGTTCAGTGAAAGAGTGATTGACTGCCCCTCGGTAGCGGTTCCTCTGACTCACTGAAGTATCGTTGCAAATTAATAATGATTTGTTGCGTACATTATTACTTTTGCTAAATCTTGATTGGATGTATGAAATGGGTTAAAATTAATTCACTAATAGAATTTATTCTTTTTCAACATGTCTAGCTCGTTTATCCAATTACTAGCTTCTGATAAACTAAACGACGATAACTACACGACCTGGAAATCGAACTTGAATACGATTCTTGTTAACGATTATCTTAGGTTTGTCTTAACAGAGGAATGTTCTCCCCATCCTAGCTCGTCTGCAACTGGAACTGTTCGAGATGCATTTGACAGATGGACTAGGGCTAATGATAAAGCCCGAGTCTACATCTTGGCCAGCACATCCGATGTGTTAAGCTAAGAAGCATGAGGTAATGGTCTCCGCTAAGGAGATCATGGATTCATTACAGACGATGTTTGGACAACCGTCCTCATCGGTCTATCATGATACCCTCATGGCAAGTAAAGCTGAGAAGAAACAAAAAAGTAAATATGATTTACTCGTTGTTGAAACATGTTTAGTGGAACATGATAGTTCTGCCTGGATACTGGATTCAGGAGCGACTAACCATGTTTGTTCTTTTTTCAAGGAAACTAGTTCCTGGCAGCTGCTTGCTCAAGGTGAGATAACTCTTAGGGTTGGAACAGGAGAGGTTGTCTCAGCCAAGGCAGTGGGAGCTGTCAAGTTGTTATATAGATATAGTTTCATTTTACTTGAAAATGTATTGTTGGTTCCTAGTTTTAAAAGGAACCTTGTATCTATCTCTTGTTTACTTGAACATTTGTATAAAATATCTTTTGATTTTAATGAAGCGTTCATTACCAAAAGAGGTGTACATATATGTTCTGCGAAACTTGAAAACAACTTGTATGTGTTAAGACCAATAGAGGCAAAAACTATTTTGAACACCGAGATGTTTAAAACAGCTAAGACTCAAACTAAAAGGCAAAATCTTTCTCCAAGTACCTATATTTGGCACTTGAGACTAGACCACATTAATCTCAATAGGATTGGGAGATTAGTTAAGAGTGGTCTCCTAAATCGGTTAGAGGACAACTCTTTACGACCATGTGAGTCTTGTCTTGAGGGCAAGATGACCAAACGATCTTTTTTCTGAACAAGGTCATAGGTCCAAAGAAACTCTAGATCTTGTACATTCGGATCTTTGTGGTCCGATGAATGTTAAAGCACGGGGATGATATTAATATTTCATCAGCTTCATTGATGATTATTCTAGGTACGACTATCTTTACCTAATGCACCATAAGTCCGAAACTCTTGAAAAGTTCAAGGAGTATAAGGCAAAGGTTGAGAACACATTAGGTAAAATGAATAAAACACGATCAGATCGATGTGGAGAGTATATGGATTTAAGATTCCAGGACTATATGATAGAACATGGAATAGTATCCCAACTCTTAGCGCTCGGAACACCGTAGCAGAACGGTGTGTCCGAAAGAAGAAATATAACCATGTTAGACATGGTTCGATCTATGATGAGCTATGCTACACTGCCTAGTTCGTTTTGGGGATATGCAGTAGAGGTTACTGTATATATTTTGAACATGGTTCCCTCTAAGAGTGTTTCAAAAACACCTTATGAGTTGTGGAGAGGGCGTAAAGGTAGTTTACGTCACTTCAGGATTTAGGGTGTCCGACACACGTGCTTGTGCCCAATCCAAAGAAATTGAAACTTCGTTCAAAATTATGCCTATTTGTGTTGGGTTTTATGTCCCAAAACTCGTGGTTTGTAAACTGAATGTATATTCTATTTTGCAATAAAGTTGTTATTGAAATTTATTCAGTAAAGTTGTTATTGAATAAAGTGAATTGTGTTTACTTTTAACCTAACTCCGATAAACAAAGAACCCATGGCTATAGGTTGTATACTTGAACTTCATGTATGACATGATTGTGGATCAAGTTCAAGTAATAGCCAGAACGGTCTATAGTATAGGGATAAGGCTGGGTACCTTATCCTGGGGACACTATTGGACGCGGCCCACTTTGTATAGTACAAACGATGTGATCTGAAATCGTTCATGTGGAGACATGTGAGTGGGGGCGTCCTATGCAATGAGTTTGCATAAGACTGAACCGCGAAACAAGTCGCTCTTTCTTTATAACTCCGTTTACTGTAAAGACCGACTTTTTCATATGATGACCTAGGTAACTCGATCTGAATCCTGAGCACGCTATGAACTCCTGTTTATTCGGGCTTATCCTTTGACTTGTATGGGTGAGAGTGGCCCGAGATCGCCGACACAATAAGCCTACCATCATGGGGATAAGACCGGGTAGGTAGCTGGGAACATAGTCCTGCGAGATGGAATTCACTCCTACCCGCTCTGAGGGATTAGTAGAGAGGTTGTTCCCTTAAGTGCTGACTCCGGGTCTTGAACTAGGGATCCCACCCTCTCATTGGCCCGAGAGGAACTTGGTATAGTGATGAGATCACATACCAATCGGTTTGGTGGTTGGACCACAAACCAATAGTTCATTAGAGGATCAGTGGGACTTAAGGAACAAGATGTAATTACGGGGGTAAAACGGTTATTTTGACCCAGCTGTAATTACGAACGACCTGTGAAGGATCGACTTACTAATGATGGTTATATCAAGAGGACAGAAATATATCTACGGTGAGGAGAGTGCAACCTTTGGACTTTAGTGGAGTCTCCGGGGGTTAACGAATGTTGGTTAGCTTGGTTAAAGAGTTTGACCGGTTAATCTCGTATCGTTGGAGCTCATGATCTGTAGGTCCTTTAGGTTCTCCTGGCTAGCTCGGATTAAGCCGTGTAACAATATGAGAGAAAAAGAATTTGAATTTATTGAAATTCGGTTTTGGAAGAATGATGGACATATTTAAATATGATTTAAATATGGGATCGGTGTAAAACATGAATAGGGATTCATGTGTGATGATTCGGTTTAAGAAACCGGGATTAGTCTTATTATTTAATTAATATTTGATATTGAATTAAATAATAATATTAATTAATTAAAAAGTTTAATTAATTATAATTTATTTTGCTTATTAAAATTAATTGTGAATTAATTTTAAAATGACAAAATATTACAAGTGTGATTATAAGTCAAAGTGGAATTATCCATGTTGAGTGGATTTATCCAAGTTGAGTGGGTTTATCCAAGTTGTGAAGTGGATTGTGAATCACCAACAACATGCATATAAACTCATCAATTTTGGAACACTTGGTTGAAGACTAATCCATCCAATTTGAGGTGTCATGCTAAGCAAAGACTCTGTTGCATGTGAATTGCCTATAAATTGGATGAAGTTCAAATGGTTTGAAGTTGATGTTTTTTCAAAGAGTTTGAATATTTGGATGAGCATGAAGAGTTCATGTTACTTGAGAAATTAGAAAGCTAAGTGTTAGACTTCTTCTCACAAAATCCTCATCACTTTCATCTTCCCATCTTCTTCTTCCAAACTTTTTCTTTCATAAAGGAGTCCCACCACTCCGTTGCTCGGCCCGAGGATAGCGGGACTACCGGAGGTGGTTCTCGAGGAGTTCGAGGGAAGCTTCGAAGGGTTCGTGAGGAGATTCGAGCGTTGGAAGAGAACTCTTTAGAACTACAAGAGGTATGTGTTCTAATTCCTTTTATTTCAAAGCTTTGTGCATGTTTCTTATTTAGCTAAATTGATCAAATTAGAGTGCCAATGATCCGTCTCGCTTCCGCTGCGCTACATGCGCTCCATCAATTGGTATCAGAGCGTTTTTTGGTCACTCAATTTGCATCAATTTGAGCTAGGTGGGTATTTGTTTTAGAAATTAAATTTCTGGGCGTCTAAAGTGTGATTCCGGTTTTGGCATATTTTTTTTGAGCTTTTATTTGTACTTCGTTTTATAATTGCCCGGGCGTGTATGGGCTTTAATGTGTGAAGAAGAGTCTGTAAAAAATTCGGAGTCATTAGAGTCCATATAGGCTTTCAATTCGAAGACAGAAGCTCGGGTGTCGAAAAAAAAAACAGCATGCTGTTTTTTGCTGTTTTTTTTTTTCTGCAAAATTCCAGCACAAAACCGGTTCAGCGCAAGGTGGAAGAAACGGTCCGGTTCGGTCCTCGGGTGGTCCGGTTCACTGAAAGTCAGACCGGTTCCTTGTTCTTCACCCTCTGGAGGTCCGGTTCAGCGTTCGTTTGGTCCGGTTCGGGTCGGTATTGGTCCAGTTACGGGCTGTTGAAGTCGGGACAGCTGTTATGGACCGGTTCAGTTTTTTTGAAGTTTTGTAGTTGCTGTTTTTTTTGGCCGGTTGAAGCAAATTCAAGCTGATTCGTGGCGGTTCAAAGGGTTCGGAAGCGTCTCAACTTAGTTGATGAATTATTATTGTAATAATTTAGTTGCTTGCTTGTCCGTGATGCCAAAACCGGTCCACTTTAGTGTGTTTAATTAATTATGCATTGTGAATGTATGTTTTAATTAAAGTATCTTGTATGTGCATAAAGTATGCCATATAGATTTCAAATCCCACCATAGGAAGCATGTTGCATGCATTGAAAGTATAATATAAGTGTTATGTTGTATAGTATGCATGCTTAATTCATGGTAATTAATATAAGTGTTATATTAATTTATGAATTGGATGTTGCTTGTTTAAAAGTAAAATTAATATAAGTGTTATATTAATTGTGAAATTAAACATACAACATAGTTGCCTTAGTTGAATATAATTGTTATATTCTTGCTTGGGAAGCATGTTATAAATTGAATGTAAGGGTTATATTTTAGCTTAGGAAGCATGTTATAGAATGTCTTTGTTTTATAAAGCGTTGTAAAATGAGATAGACATTTAAAATCTATAACAAAGATAAATGCATGCTCACTAAGGGTTAAAGAATTCCAATGCGATTAGGAATTTAGTATCGATTCGTTTTAATAGTTAAAATAGGTCGATATCTTGTAAAGCTAAGGTTACGAGAGAACTCACCCGGTTTGATCCTGCACTAAGGTTGGAGGTATTTAAGATGACGGTTTACGGAACACCTCCTACCTGGGGATCGATTCGGTACTTGAGTTAAGTTAACCCGGCTTTATGAGCATGCACGTGAGAGGTGTAAGGTTATAAAGCGTTTATCACCTAGACATCTTAGGTAAAAGTATGTTCTACCTAGACTTAGGTTTTATTGTCTTAGCCGGATAATGCCTAAGTAAAAGTATACCCAAACCATTCTAAAATACTTAGTAGTGGTGTTGAGAAGGTATATATGATATATCAATCTCCTCCTACGCTCTCCGCGAAGTTCACACCGTGAGATTTATGCTCGGCCTCGTGATGTCAATAGGGCATCCCCATTCGGATGGTGTTTGCATAAATCAAGAGCAAGGTGAATGGAGAAAGTATTTATAGTAAGTGGGAGAAGGAAGTATGTCAATACATCCTGCGGTCTCCTCCATTAGGTTGAACCGTGAGATTCCCATGTTCCGCCTGCTGGTTGCCCATAGTAGCACCGTCCATTCGGAGGGCCGTTTCATGGGAGTCGGAACAACTCAATCTCCAGAAATGGATAGGGTCTCTTAGGTCCATTCCCAACTCTGACATTTCCATTCGGTTGCACTGTTGGGGCCGACCTCTGAGTTCTGAAAATGGCGGGTCACACTTACAAAGGATTACTAAGTTGTTAGTAGATTCTTGACCGAAGTAGCGATAACTAAGGTGCTATAGGAATATGAGTTATTCTGGTATTAGCATTTAGTCAAGAATGTCTTGGTTCAGTGAAGGAGTGATTGACTGCCCCTCGGTAGCGGTTGCTCTGACTCACTGAAGTATCGTTGCAAATTAATAATGATTTTTTGGGTACATTATTATTTTTGCTAAAATTCTTGATTGGTTGTTAAAAATAGGTTAAGTTCAATTCACTAATAGAATTCATTCTTTTCAGCATGTCTAGCTCGTTTATCCAATTACTAGCTTCTGATAAACTAAACGGCGATAACTACACGACTTGGAAATCGAACTTGAATACGATTCTTGTTATCGATGATCTTAGGTTTGTCTGAACAGAGGAATGTCCTCCCCCTCCTAGGTCATCTGCAACTCGAACTGTTCGAGATGCATTTGACAGGTGGACTAGGGCTAATGATAAAGCCCGAGTCTACATCTTGGCCAGCACATCCGATGTGTTAGCTAAGAAGCATGAGGTAATGGTCTCCGCTAAGGAGATCATGGATTCATTACAGATGATGTTTGGACAACCGTCCTCATCGGTCTATCATGATACCCTCATGGCGAGCAAAGTTGAGAAGAAACAACTAAGTAAATATGATTTACTCGTTGTTGAAACATGTTTAGTGGAACATGATAGTTCTGCCTAGATACTGGATTCAGGAGCCACTAACCATGTTTGTTCTTCTTTCCAGGAAACTAGTTCCTGGCAGTTGCTTGCTGAAGGTGAGATAACTCTCAGGGTTGGAACAGGAGAGACTGTCTCAGCCAAGGCAGTGGGAGCTGTCAAGTTGTTATATAGAGATAGTTTCATTTTACTTGAAAATGTACTGTTGGTTCCTAGCTTTAAAAGGAACCTTGTATCTATCTCCTGTTTACTTGAACATTTGTATAAAGTATCTTTTGATTTTAATGAAGCGTTCATTAGCAAAAGAGGTGTACATATATGTTCTGCGAAACTTGAAAACAACTTGTATGTGTTAAGACCAACAGAGGCAAAAGCTATTTTGAACACCGAGATGTTTAAAACAGCTCAAACTCAAACTAAAAGGCAGAAACTTTCTCCAAGTACCTATCTTTGGCACTTGAGACTAGGCCACATTAATCTCAATAGGATTGGGAGATTGGTTAAGAGTGGTCTCCTAAATCAGTTAGAGGACAACTCTTTACCACCATGTGAGTCTTGTCTTGAGGGCAAGATGACCAAACGATTTTTTTCTGAAAAAGGTCATAGGTCTAAAGAAACTCTAGAGCTTGTACATTCAGATCTTTGTGGTCCGATGAATGTTAAAGCACGGGGAGGGTATGAATATTTCATCAGCTTCATTGATGATTATTCTAGGTACGACTATCTTTACCTAATGCATCATAAGTCTGAAGCTCTTGAAAAGTTCAAGGAGTATAAGGCAGAAGTTGAGAACACATTAGGTAAAACGATTAAAATACTCCGATAAGATCGAGGTGGAGAGTATATGGATTTAAGATTCCAGGACTATATGATAGAACATGGAATAGTATCCCAACTCTCAGCGCCCGGAACACCGCAGCAGAACGGTGTGTCCGAAAGGAGAAATAGAACCCTGTTTGACATGGTTCGATCTATGATGAGCTATGCTCAACTGATTAGTTCGTTTTGGGGATATGCAGTAGAGGCTGCTGTATATATTTTGAACATGGTTCCCTCTAAGAGTGTTTCAGAAACACCTTATGAGTTATGGAGAGGGCGTAAAGGTAGTTTACGTCACTTCAGAATTTGGGGGTGTCCGACACATGTGTTGGTGCCCAATCCAAAGAAGTTGGAACATCGTTCAAAATTATGCCTATTCGTAGGCTACCCCAAGGAAACGAAAGGTGGTCTATTTTACGATCCTCAACAGGACAAGGTGCTTGTATCGACAAACACCACGTTCTTAGAGGAAGACCACATGAGAGATCATCAACCTTCGAGCAAAATTGTTTTGACCGAACTTTCCAGGAAAGCTACAGATGGGTCAACAAGAGTTGTTGATCAGGCTGGTCCTTCTCAAGAGTTGAGAATACCTCGACGTAGTGGGAGGGATGTGAGACAACCCGATCGCTACATAGGTTTAACGGAAACCCAGGTCGTCATACCTGATGATGGCGTTGAGGATCCATTGACCTTTAAACAGGCAATGAATGACATAGACAAGGACCAGTGGCTTAAAGCCATGGACCTCGAAATGGAGTCGATGTACTTCAATTCGGTCTGGGATCTTGTAGAGCAACCTGATGGTGAAAGACCTATTGGTTGCAAGTGGATCTACAAGAGGAAACGAGACCAAGCCGGTAAGGTGCAAACCTTTAAGGCTCGACTTGTGGCAAAGGGTTATTCCCAGAGGGAAGGGGTGGACTATGAAGAAACCTTCTCCCCTGTTGCCATGTTAAAGTCGATTAGAATACTCTTGTCCATTGCCACGTTTTATGATTATGAAATTTGGCAAATAGATGTCAAGACAGCCTTTCTGAATGGCAATCTTGAAGAGAGTATCTATATGGCTCAACCAGAGGGGTTCATAATTCAGGGTCAAGAGCAAAAGGTTTGCAAGCTTAATCGATCCATTTATGGGTTGAAGCAAGCGTCTAGATCCTGGAATATAAGGTTTGATACTGCGATCAAATCTTATGGCTTTGAACAGAATGTTGACGAACCTTGTGTCTACAAGAAAATAGTCAATTATGTTGTAGCTTTCTTAGTCTTATATGTAGATGATATCCTACTCATTGGGAATGATGTAGGGTTCCTGACTGACGTTAAGCAATGGCTAGCGACCCAATTCCAAATGAAAGATTTGGGAGAGGCTCAGTTTGTTCTAGGGATTCAAATCGTAAGGAATCGTAAGAACAAAACGCTAGCGCTGTCTCAAGCATCTTATATCGACAAGGTGTTGATACGATATTCGATGTAGAATTCCAAGAAGGGTTCTTTATCTTTCAGGCATGGAATTCAATTGTCAAAGGAAGAGTGTCCTAAGACACCTCAAGAAGTTGAGGATATGAGACGAATTCCCTATGCATCAGCAGTCGGTAGTCTGATGTACGCCATGTTATGTACACGACCAGACATATGCTATGCAGTGGGAATTGTCAGTAGGTATCAGTCCAATCCAGGATATGATCATTGGACTGCCGTTAAACACATCCTCAAGTATCTTCGGAGAACGAGGGACTATGTGCTCGTGTATGGCGCGAAGGATTTGATCCTTACAGGATACACTGACTCTGATTTTCAAACCGATAAGGATTCGAGGAAATCCACATCGGGATCAGTGTTCACTCTTAACGGAGGGGCAATAGTATGGAGGAGTATAAAGCAAGGTTGTATTGCTGACTCCACCATGAAAGCTGAGTATGTCGCGGCTTGCGAAGCTGCGAAAGAGGCTGTATGACTTAGAAAGTTCTTGACGGATTTGGAAGTTGTTCCAAATATGAATTTGCCTATCACACTTTACTGTGATAATACTGGTGCTGTGGCAAATTCGAGAGAACCAAGAAGCCATAAGCGTGGAAAGCACATTGAGCGGAAATATCATCTCATCAGGGAGATAGTGCATCGAGGAGACGTGATCGTCATGCAGATCGCCTCAGAGCACAATATTGCTGATCCGTTTACAAAGTCCCTCACGGCTAAAGTGTTCGAGGGGCACCTAGTGAGTCTAGGACTACGAGTTGTACAGTAGGATAGTGGGAGAAAAGCCATGGAAATATTTGATATTCCAGTTTTTCTCATCCAGCATGTAATACTCCACTGACGTTTTAGTCCAAGTGGGAGTTTGTTGGGTTTTATGTCCTAAAACTCGTGGTTTGTAAACTGAATGTATATTCTATTTTGCAATAAAGTTGTTATTGAAATTTATTCAGTAAAGTTGTTATTGAATAAAGTGAATTGTGTTTACTTTTAACCTAACTCCGATAAACAAAGAACCCATGGCTATAGGTTGTATACTTGAACTTCATGTATGACATGATTGTGGATCAAGTTCAAGTAATAGCCAGAACGGTCTATAGTATAGGGATAAGGCTGGGTACCTTATCCTGGGGACACTATTGGACGCGGCCCACTTTGTATAGTACAAACGATGTGATCTGAAATCGTTCATGTGGAGACATGTGAGTGGGGGCGTCCTATGCAATGAGTTTGCATAAGACTGAACCGCGAAACAAGTCGCTCTTTCTTTATAACTCCGTTTACTGTAAAGACCGACTTTTTCATATAATGACCTAGGTAACTCGATCTGAATCCTGAGCACGCTATGAACTCCTGTTTATTCGGGCTTATCTTTTGACTTGTATGGGTGAGAGTGGCCCGAGATCGCCGACTCAATAAGCCTACCATCATGGGGATAAGACCGGGTAGGTAGCTGGGAACATAGTCCTGCGAGATCGAATTCACTCCTACCCGCTCTGAGGGATTAGTAGAGAGGTTGTTCCCTTAAGTGCTGACTCCAGGTCTTGAACTAGGGATCCCACCCTCTCATTGGCCCGAGAGGAACTTGGTATAGTGATGAGATCACATACCAATCGGTTTGGTGGTTGGACCACAAACCAATAGTTCATTAGAGGATCAGTGGGACTTAAGGAACAAGATGTAATTACGGGGGTAAAACGGTTATTTTGACCCAGCTGTAATTACGAACGACCTGTGAAGGATCGACTTACTAATGATGGTTATATCAAGAGGACAGAAATATATCTACGGTGAGGAGAGTGCAACCCTTGGACTTTAGTGGAGTCTCCGGGGGTTAACGAATGTTGGTTAGCTTGGTTAAAGAGTTTGACCGGTTAATCTCGTATCGTTGGAGCTCATGATCTGTAGGTCCTTTAGGTTCTCCTGGCTAGCTCGGATTAAGCCGTGTAACAATATGAGAGAAAAAGAATTTGAATTTATTGAAATTCGGTTTTGAAAGAATGATGGACATATTTAAATATGATTTAAATATGGGATCGGTGTAAAACATGAATAGGGATTCATGTGTGATGATTCGGTTTAAGAAACCGGGATTAGTCTTATTATTTAATTAATATTTGATATTGAATTAAATAATAATATTAATTAATTAAAAAGTTTAATTAATTATAATTTATTTTGCTTATTAAAATTAATTGTGAATTAATTTTAAAATGACAAAATATTACAAGTGTGATTATAAGTCAAAGTGGAATTATCCATGTTGAGTGGATTTATCCAAGTTGAGTGGGTTTATCCAAGTTGTGAAGTGGATTGTGAATCACCAACAACATGCATATAAACTTATCAATTTTGGAACACTTGGTTGAAGACTAATCCATCCAATTTGAGGTGTCATGCTAAGCAAAGACTTTGTTGCATGTGAATTGCCTATAAATTGGATGAAGTTCAAATGGTTTGAAGTTGATGTTTTTTCAAAGAGTTTGAATATTTGGATGAGCATGAAGAGTTCATGTTACTTGAGAAATTAGAAAGCTAAGTGTTAGACTTCTTCTCACAAAATCCTCATCACTTTCATCTTCCCATCTTCTTCTTCCAAACTTTTTCTTTCATAAAGGAGTCCCACCACTCCGTTGCTCGGCCCGAGGATAGCGGGACTACCGGAGGTGGTTCTCGAGGAGTTCGAGGGAAGCTTCGAAGGGTTCGTGAGGAGATTCGAGCGTTGGAAGAGAAGTCTTTAGAACTACAAGAGGTATGTGTTCTAATTCCTTTTATTTCAAAGCTTTGTGCATGTTTCTTATTTAGCTAAATTGATGAAATTAGAGTGCCAATGATCCGTCTCGCTTCCGCTGCGCTACATGCGCTCCATCAATTTGTAGGGTAACCCAAAGAAATGAAAGGTGGTCTATTTTACGATCCTCAACAGGACAAGGTGTTTGTATCGACAAACACCACATTCTTAGAGGAAGACCACATGAGAGATCATCAACCTTCGAGCAAAATTTTTTTGACCGAACTTTCCAGGAAAGCTACAGATGGGTTAACAAGAGTTGTTGATCAGGCTGGTCCTTCTCAATAGTTGAGAATACCTCGACGTAGTGGGAGGGATGTGAGACAACCCGACCGCTACATGGGTTTAACGGAAACCCAGGTCGTCATACCTGATGACGGCGTTGAGGATCCATTGACCTTTAAACAGGCAATGAATGACACAGATAAGGACTAGTGGCTTAAATTCATGGACCTCGAAATGGAGTCGATGTACTTCAATTCGGTATGGGATCTTGTAGAGCAACCTGATGGTAAAAGACCTATCGGTTGCAAGTGGATCTACAAGAGGAAGCGAGACCAAGCCGGTAAGGTGCAAACCTTTAAGGCTCAACTTGTGGCAAATGGTTATTCCCAGAGGGAAGGGGTGGACTATGAGAAACATTGTCCCCTCTTGCCATGTTAAAGTCAATTAGAATACTCTTATCCATTGCCACGTTTTATGATTATGAAATTTGGCAAATCGATGTCAAGACAGTCTTTCTGAATGACAATCTTGAAGAGAGTATTTATATGGCTCAACCAGAGGGGTTCATAGTTACAGGTCAAGAGGAAAAGGTTTGCAAACTTAATCGATCCATTCATGGGTTGAAGCAAGCGTCTAGATCCTGGAATATAAGGTTTGATAATGCGATCAAATCTTATGGCTTTGAACAGAATGTTGACGAACCTTGTGTTTACAAGAAAATAGTCAATTCTGTTGTAGCTTTCTTAGTCTTATACGTAGATGATATCCTACTCATTGGGAATGATGTAGGGTTCCTGACTGACGTTAAGCAAAGGGTAGCGACCCAATTCCAAATGAAAGATTTTGGAGAGCCTCAGTTTGTTCTAGGGATTTAAATCGTAAGGAATCGTAAGAAAAAAATGCTAGCGTGTTGGGTTTTATGTCCTAAAACTCGTAGTTTGTAAACTGTTTGAATGTAAATATATATTATATTTCAATAAAGTTGTTATTGAATTTTAGTGAATTGTGTTTGTATTAACCTATACCAATAACTAACACCCATGGCTGTAGTATGAGTACTTGAACTTCATGTGTGACATGAATGTGAATCAAGTTCAAGTAGACAGCCAAAATGGTCTATAGTATAGGGATAAGGCTGGGTACCTTATCCTGGGGACACTATTGGACGCGGCTCACTTTGTATAGTACAAAACGATGTGATTCGAATCGTTTCATGTAGAGACATGTGAGTGAGGGCGTCCTGTGCAATGAGTTTGCACAAGACCGAACCAGAAATAAAATCGCTCTTTCTTTATAACACCGTTTACTGTAAAGACCGATTTTTTTTTTTCATTTGATGACTTAGGTAACTCGATCTCAATCCTGAGCTTACTATGAACTCCTGTTTATTCAACCTTATCCTTTGATTTGTACGGGTGAGAGTGGCCAGATTGCCGACTCAATATGCCTACCATCTTGGGGATAAGATTGAATAAGTGGCTGGGGACATAGTTGTAGCAAGATTGGAGTTCACTCCTACCCGTTTTAAGGGTTAGTAGAGAGGTTGTTCCCTTAAGTGCTGACTCCAGGTCTTGAACATGGGCCCATCCTCTCCTGATCAGGGAGGAATCTGATTTGATGGTTGGACCACAAATCAATTGTTCATTAGAGGTGTCAGTGGTACTTAAGGAACAAGATATAATACAAGGGTTAAACGGTTTAAATGACCCGTTGTGATTATGAACAACCTGTGAAGGATCGACTTACTGATGATAGTTATATCAACAGGACACAATATATCTACAGTGAGGAGAGTGCAGCCCTTGGACTTTAGTGGAGTCTCCGGGGGTTAACGAATGTTGGTTAGTTCGGTTGAAAGAGTTTTGACCGGATAATCTCGTATCGTTGGAGCTCATGATCTGTAGGTCCTTACGGTTCTCCTGGCTAGCTCGGATAAAGCCGTGAAACAGTATAAAAGAAAAGAAAAGAATTTGAATCGTTCAAATTCGGATTTGTGGAAGAAGGATAAACATATTTAAATATGATTTAAATATGGACATATTTAAATATGATTTAAATATGGCATTGGCCTGAAACATGAATGAGATTCATGTGAAAAAAGTCGGGTTTTTATGAAAAACCGAGTTTAGTTATATTATTTAATCAATATTTGATATTGAATTAAATAATATTTATTAATTAAAAAGTTTAATTAATAAATATATATATTTTTTATTTATTAAAATGTTTAATAAATAAAATTATTATTATTATTTTTAATAATAATAATAATTATATATTTATATATATATATACATGTGTCTTGCATGCAGCAAGACACATGTTAGTATATATAAATATATATATGTATGTTACGTATGTTATGGGCCAACAGAGGAGAGAACAAAAGTGATTTGAGTTGAAAAATTGAATTTTGATTCAATTGAGAAAAATTCATCTGGGGTATACGATTTTGAGAATTTGAGAATTTGATTCTCTCTCTCTATCACTATCTCTTCTTCTCCTTCAGCTTCTGTTCTGTGAAGAAAAATTGTTTTTCTTTCAGTGAAGCTTCTTCCCTCTTTTCTTGTATTAAAGGAGTCCCACCACTCCGTTTCTCGGCCTGAGGATAGCGGGACTACCGTGGGTGGTCCACGAAGATTTCGTGAGAAGGCTCGGTGAGCTCGTGAGGAGCTTCTGGCGGTGAATTTGGAGAAATTCGAACGACAAGGGTATGTGTTCTAATTCCTCTTTTTCATCGCTTTTGCATGTTTCCGTTTTGTTTAAATTGATGAAATTAGAGTGTCCATGATCCAAATCCGCTTCCGCTGCGTGCCATGGGCGCTCCATCAATTGGTATCAGAGCGTTTTTGGCCACTCAATTTCAATCAATTTAAATTATGGTGGGTTTTATTTAGAAATTGTTTCTGAATGGAATTCTAAAGTGAATATCGATTTTGGCATAGTTTCTTTTGAATTTCATTATTTGTAATTGCCCGAGATTGTATGGGCTTTAATGTTTGCTAAAGAGTCTGTATTTTTTAGAGTCATTAGAGTCCATATAGGGTTCTTTGTGAAAGAAGTTTGAGTTTGAAACTCGCCGAAATGTTCGGTGTAAGTTCAAACTCATTCTGGGCAATACGAGGAGAAATTCGAAGAAAATTTGGCCGAAGCGTTCGGAGGAAGCAAGTTGGTCAAAGGCGGTGCGAAGAGTTCGAAGTCCGCTCAAGACGTGGCTTGTTGATCAAGCTTGTAATAAATTAGTTATTGCTTGCTAAATGCCAAAATCGATCCACTTTAGTATGTTTAATTAATTATGCATTGCGAATGTATGTTTTAATTAAATTCCATGTTTGTATGTGCATAACGTATGCCATATAGATTTAAAATCCCACCGTAGGAAGCATGCTTCATGCATTGAAAATATGTTATAAGTGTTATAATATATCGTATGCATATTTGGCAATTCATGATTTTTGATATAAAAGTTATATTAATTCATGAATTCGTTGTTGTTAGTTTAATAGAATAATTGATATAATTGTTATATTAATTATGAAATTGAATCAACAACATAGGTTGCCATAGTTTTATGCATATGGTATATTGTAAGTGTTATAATGTATTGGATGCATGTTAATTCATGAGTATTAATATAAGAGTTATATTAATTCATGAATTAGATGTTGTTTGCTTAATAGAATAATTGATATAAGTGTTATATTAATTATGAAATTAAACATCCAACATTAGATGCATTTTGTTTGTTATAAGTGTTATAATGTATAGGATGCATGCTTAATTCATGAGAATTGATATAAGTGTTATATTAATTTATGAATTAAGAGTTGAATGTTTAAAATCATAATCGATATAATTGTTATATTAATTATGAAATTAAATATTCAACTTGTCGTGCCTTAGTGTTGCATGTTTGAGAAGCATGTAGAAGTTTGTTGTAGTAAGTCTTAGTTTTGCAAAGCGTTGTAAAATTGGCATAGACTTTTAAAATCTATAACAAAGAAACGCATGTTCATTTAGGGTTAATTGAGACGTCTGGTTCATTAGATGAATAGGTCGTTATCTCGTAAATACTAAGGTTATGAGAAACTCACCCGGTGAAATTCTGTTCGAGGTTGGAGGTATTTAAGCTGACGGTTTACGGAACACCTCCTACCTGGGGACGATCCGGTACTTGAGTAAAGTTAACCTGGTTTTATGAGCGTGCGCGAGAGGTATCAGGTTAATTAAACTTGTTAATAGCCTAGATATCTCAGGTAAAAGTTTGTTTTACCTAGACTTAGGCCTTATTGTCTTAGCCGGATAATGCCTGAGTAATTTACCCATTCCGTCTTAAAATACTTAGTAGAGGTGTTGAGAAGGTATATATGATATGTCCCTCTCCTCCTACGTTCTCTGTTAAGTTCACATCGTGAGAATTATGCTCGGCCTCGTGATGTCAATAGGGCATCCCCATTCGGATGGTATTTGCATAATTCAAGAGCAAGGTGGATGGAGAAAGTATTTATAGTAAGTGGGAGAAGGAAGTATGTCAATACATCCTGCGGTCTCCTCCATTGGATTGAACCGTGAGATTTCTATGTTCTGCCTGCTAGGTGCCCACATGTGGTACCGATCCATTCGGAGGGCCGTTTCATAGGAATCGGAACATCTCAATCACCATTTATGGATAAAGAAACATAGAGCCATTCCCAACTTTGACATTTCCATTCGGTTGCATCGTTGGGGCCGCCCTATGAATTCTAAAAATGGAGGGTCACACTTACGAGATTTGCTAAGGAGTTAGTAAATCTTGACCAAACAGCGATAACTAAGATGCTATAGGAATATGAGATATTCTGGTATTAGCATTTAGTCAAGAATGTCTTGATTCAGTGAAGGAATGCTTGACTGCCCCTCGGTAGCAACCATTCTGACCCACTGAAGTATCGTTGCAGTTTAATAATGAGTTATGGGTACATTATTATTCTTTGCTAAATTCTTGATTGGTGTGTAAATTAGGTTAAAACCTTTTCACTAATATTTATTCATTCTCTTTTCAGCATGTCTAGCTCTTTCATTCACTTACTAGCTTCCGATAAGTTAACCGGCGATAACTACGCGACCTGGAAATCGAACTTGAATACGATTCTCGTTCTAGATGATCTAAGGTTCGTCTTATCAGAGGATTGTCCTCCCCCTCCTAGCTCGGATGCGACTCGAACTGTTCGAGAAGCATATGATAGATGGACAAGGGCTAATGATAAAGCCCGAGTCTATATCTTAGCCAGCATATCTGATGTGTTAGCTAAGAAGCACGAGGATATGGTTTCTGCTAAAGAAATCATGTCTTCATTACAGGAGATGTTTGGACTTCCGTCCTCATCGGTCTGTCATGAAGCCCTCAAATTCGTTTACAACTCTCGCATGAAGGAGGGAACCTCTGTTAGGGAGCATGTCCTTAACATGATGGTCCACTTCAATGTGGCGGAAGTAAACGGAGCTATTATAAATGAGTCAAGTCAAGTAAGCTTTATCTTGGAATCTCTTCCGAAGAGTTTCCTTCAGTTCAGAACCAATTTGGTAATGAACAAGATAAAGTATAATTTGACTTCTCTCCTCAGCGAGCTACAGACTTATCAGTCCCTACAGACTTCTAAAGGAAAAGAGAAGGAGGCAAATGTTGTCACTTCTAGGAAATTCCAAAAGGGGTCGTCTTCTGGGAGTAAGTCTGAACTTTCTTCTATTAAGAATAAGAGTATTCAAAAGAAGAAGAAAGATAATAGGAAGGGAAAAGCACCTGCTACTGCTAAGAGCAAGAATAGATCTGCAGACAAAGGAAAATGTTTCCATTGTGGTGTAGATGGGCACTGGAAACGGAATTGCCCAAAGTATCTTGCAGAGAAAAAGGCTGAGAAAGAAAGACAAGGTAAATATGATTTACTTGTTGTTGAAACATGTTTAGTAGAACATGATTGTCATACCTGGATACTTGATTCAGGAGCTACTAACCATGTTTGTTCTTCTTTTCAGGAAACTAGTTCTTGGCAGCCACTTTCTCGCGGTGAGATAACTCTCAGAGTTGGAACTGGAGAGGTTGTCTCAGCTGAAGCAGTGGGAGCTGTAAAGTTGTTGTATAGAGATAGTTTCATTTTACTAGAAAATGTACTCCTGGTTCCTACCTTCTAGAGGAATCTTGTATCTATATCTTGTTTGTTAGAACAGTTGTATAAAGTATCTTTTGTTTATAATGAAGCGTTCATTAGCAAAAGAGGTGTACGTATTTGTTCTGCGAAACTTGAAAACAACTTGTATGTGTTAAGACCAACCGAAGCCAAAGCTATTTTGAACACTGAAATGTTTAAAACAGCTGAGACTCAAACTAAAAGGCAGAAACTTTCTCCAAGTACTTATCTTTGGCACTTAAGACTAGGCCACATTAATCTCAATAGGATTGGGAGATTGGTTAAGAGTGGTCTGCTAAATCGTTTAGAGGACAACTCTTTACCGCCATGTGAGTCTTGTCTTGAGGGCAAGATGACCAAACGATCTTTTTCTGAAAAAGGTCACAGGTCCAAAGAACCTCTAGAAATCGTGCATTCGGATCTCTGCGGTCCTTTGAATGTCAAAGCACGAGGAGGGTATGAATATTTCATCAGTTTCATTGATGATTATTCGAGGTACGGTTATCTTTATCTAATGCATCATAAGTCCGAAGCTCTTGAAAAGTTCAAAGAGTATAAGGCAGAGGTTGAGAACACATTAGGTAAATCGATAAAAACACTCCGATCAGATCGAGGTGGAGAGTATATGGATTTAAGATTCCAGGACTATATGATAGAACATGGAATAGTATCTCAACTCTCAGCGCCAGGAACACCACAGCAGAATGGTGTGTCCGAGAGGAGAAATAGAACCCTGTTAGACATGGTTCGATCTATGATGAGTTATGCTCATTTGCCTAGTTCGTTTTGGGGATATGCAATAGAGACTGCAGTATATATTTTGAACATGGTTCCCTCTAAGAGTGTTTCTGAAACACCTTACGAGTTATGGAGAGGGCGTAAAGGTAGTTTACGTCACTTCAGGATTTGGGGGTGTCCGGCACATGTGCTAGTACCCAATCCAAAGAAGTTGGAACATCGTTCAAAATTGTGCCTATTTGTAGGTTACCCCAAGGAAACGAAAGGTGGTCTATTTTATGATCCTCATGAGAACAAGGTATTAGTATCGACTAATGCCACGTTCTTAGAGGAAGACCACATGAGAGATCATCAACCGTCGAGCAAAATTGTTTTGTCCGATTTTTCCAGGAAAGCTACAGACGGATCAACAAAGGTTGTTGATCAGGCTGGTCCTTCTCAAGAGTTGAGAAAGCCTCGACGCAGTGGGAGGGATGTAAGACAGCCCGACCGCTACATCGGCTTGTCTGAAACTCAAGTCGTCATACCTGATGATGGCGTTGAGGATCCATTGACCTTTAAACAGGCAATGAATGACATAGACAAAGACCAGTGGCTTAAAGCCATGGATCTCGAAATGGAGTCTATGTACTTCAATTCGGTCTGGGATCTTGTAGACCAACCAGATAGTGAAAGACCTATCGGTTGCAAGTGGATCTACAAGAGAAAACGAGACCAAGCCGGTAAGGTGCAAACCTTTAAGGCTCGACTTGTGGCAAAAGGTTATTCCCAAAGAGAAGGGGTGGACTATGAAGAAACCTTTTCTCCTGTTGCCATGTTAAAGTCGATTAGAATACTCTTATCCATTGCTACATTTTATGATTATGAAATCTGGCAAATGGATGTCAAGACTGCCTTTCTGAATGGTAATCTTGAGGAGAGTATCTATATGGCTCAACCAGAGGGATTCATACTTCAGGGTCAAGAGCAAAAGGTTTGCAAGCTTAATCGATCCATTTATGGGTTGAAGCAAGCATCTAGATCCTGGAATATAAGGTTTGATACGGCGATCAAATCTTATGGCTTTGAACAAAATATTGACGAACCTTGTGTTTACAAGAAAGTAGTCAATACTGTTGTAGCTTTCTTAGTCTTGTACGTAGACGATATACTACTCATTGGGAATGATGTAGGGTTCCTAACTGACGTTAAGAATTGGCTAGCGACCCAATTCCAAATGAAAGATTTGGGAGAGGCTCAGTTTGTTCTAGGGATTCAGATCTTAAGGGATCGTAAGAACAAAGTGCTAGCGCTGTCTCAAGCATCTTATATTGACAAGGTGTTGTCAAGATATTCGATGCAGAATTCCAAGAAAGGTTCGCTGCCTTTTAGGCATGGAATTCACTTGTCTAAGGAACAGTCTCCTAAGACACCTCAAGAGGTTGAGGATATGAGACGAATTCCCTATGCATCTGCAGTTGGTAGTCTCATGTACGCTATGTTGTGTACACGACCCGACATCTGCTATGCAGTAGGAATTGTCAGTAGGTTCCAATCCAATCCAGGATAGGATCACTGGACAGCCGTTAAACACGTCCTCAAGTATCTTAGGAGAACGAGAGACTATGTGCTTGTGTATGGCGCGAAGGATTTGATCCTTGCAGGATACACTGACTCTGATTTTCAGACTGATATAGATTCTAGGAAATCTACATCAGGATCAGTGTTCACTCTTAACGGAGGAGCAATAGTATGGAGGAGTATAAAGCAAGGTTGTATTGCTGACTCCACCATGGAAGCTGAGTATGTCGCAGCTTGCGAAGCAGCGAAGGAAGCTGTATGGCTTAGGAAGTTCTTGACAGATTTGGAAGTTGTTCCAAATATGAACTTGCCAATCACCCTTTATTGTGATAACAGCGGTGCAGTGGCAAATTCTAAAGAACCTAGAAGCCATAAGCGTGGAAAGCATATTGAGCGGAAATATCATCTCATCAGGGAGATAGTGCAACGAGGAGATGTGATCGTCACACAGGTAGCCTCGGAGCACAACATTGCTGATCCGTTTACTAAGTCTCTCACGGCTAAAGTGTTTGAGAGACACCTATATAGTATAGGGCTGCGAGCTGCTCAGTAGGACAGTGGGAGAAACTTTAGATATTTGATATTCTAGTTCTCTCGACCAGCATGTACTCCACTGACGTTTTAGTCCAAGTGGGAGTTTGTTGGGTTTTATGTCCTAAAACTCGTAGTTTGTAAACTGTTTGAATGTAAATATATATTATATTTCAATAAAGTTGTTATTGAATTTTAGTGAATTGTGTTTGTATTAACCTATACCAATAACTAACACCCATGGCTGTAGTATGAGTACTTGAACTTCATGTGTGACATGAATGTGAATCAAGTTCAAGTAGACAGCCAAAATGGTCTATAGTATAGGGATAAGGCTGGGTACCTTATCCTGGGGACACTATTGGACGCGGCTCACTTTGTATAGTACAAAACGATGTGATTCGAATCGTTTCATGTAGAGACATGTGAGTGAGGGCGTCCTGTGCAATGAGTTTGCACAAGACCGAACCAGAAATAAAATCGCTCTTTCTTTATAACACCGTTTACTGTAAAGACCGATTTTTTTTTTTCATTTGATGACTTAGGTAACTCGATCTCAATCCTGAGCTTACTATGAACTCCTGTTTATTCAACCTTATCCTTTGATTTGTACGGGTGAGAGTGGCCAGATTGCCGACTCAATATGCCTACCATCTTGGGGATAAGATTGAATAAGTGGCTGGGGACATAGTTGTAGCAAGATTGGAGTTCACTCCTACCCGTTTTAAGGGTTAGTAGAGAGGTTGTTCCCTTAAGTGCTGACTCCAGGTCTTGAACATGGGCCCATCCTCTCCTGATCAGGGAGGAATCTGATTTGATGGTTGGACCACAAATCAATTGTTCATTAGAGGTGTCAGTGGTACTTAAGGAACAAGATATAATACAAGGGTTAAACGGTTTAAATGACCCGTTGTGATTATGAACAACCTGTGAAGGATCGACTTACTGATGATAGTTATATCAACAGGACACAATATATCTACAGTGAGGAGAGTGCAGCCCTTGGACTTTAGTGGAGTCTCCGGGGGTTAACGAATGTTGGTTAGTTCGGTTGAAAGAGTTTTGACCGGATAATCTCGTATCGTTGGAGCTCATGATCTGTAGGTCCTTACGGTTCTCCTGGCTAGCTCGGATAAAGCCGTGAAACAGTA
Organism: Herpetospermum pedunculosum; assembly: GCA_028017165.1. NCBI lineage: Eukaryota > Viridiplantae > Streptophyta > Magnoliopsida > Cucurbitales > Cucurbitaceae > Herpetospermum > Herpetospermum pedunculosum. The sequence continues at coordinate 38,029,223 of CM051523.1, read as the reverse complement.
TAAAAGAAAAGAAAAGAATTTGAATCGTTCAAATTCGGATTTGTGGAAGAAGGATAAACATATTTAAATATGATTTAAATATGGACATATTTAAATATGATTTAAATATGGCATTGGCCTGAAACATGAATGAGATTCATGTGAAAAAAGTCGGGTTTTTATGAAAAACCGAGTTTAGTTATATTATTTAATCAATATTTGATATTGAATTAAATAATATTTATTAATTAAAAAGTTTAATTAATAAATATATATATTTTTTATTTATTAAAATGTTTAATAAATAAAATTATTATTATTATTTTTAATAATAATAATAATTATATATTTATATATATATATACATGTGTCTTGCATGCAGCAAGACACATGTTAGTATATATAAATATATATATGTATGTTACGTATGTTATGGGCCAACAGAGGAGAGAACAAAAGTGATTTGAGTTGAAAAATTGAATTTTGATTCAATTGAGAAAAATTCATCTGGGGTATACGATTTTGAGAATTTGAGAATTTGATTCTCTCTCTCTCTATCACTATCTCTTCTTCTCCTTCAGCTTCTGTTCTGTGAAGAAAAATTGTTTTTCTTTCAGTGAAGCTTCTTCCCTCTTTTCTTGTATTAAAGGAGTCCCACCACTCCGTTTCTCGGCCTGAGGATAGCGGGACTACCGTGGGTGGTCCACGAAGATTTCGTGAGAAGGCTCGGTGAGCTCGTGAGGAGCTTCTGGCGGTGAATTTGGAGAAATTCGAACGACAAGGGTATGTGTTCTAATTCCTCTTTTTCATCGCTTTTGCATGTTTCCGTTTTGTTTAAATTGATGAAATTAGAGTGTCCATGATCCAAATCCGCTTCCGCTGCGTGCCATGGGCGCTCCATCATAGCGCTGTCTCAAGAATCTTATATCGACAAGGTGTTGATACGATATTCGATGCAGAATTCCAAGAGGGGTTCCTTACCTTTCAGGCACGAAATTCAATTGTCAAAGGAAGAGTGTCCTAAGACACTTGAAGAAGTTGAGGATATACGATGAATTCCCTATGCATCAGCAGTCGGTAGTCAGATGTACGCCATGTTATGTACAAGACCCGACATATGATATGCAGTAGGAATTGTCAGTAGGTATCAGTCCAATCCGGGATATGACAATTGGACTGTAGTTAAACACATCCTCAAGTATCTTCGGAGAACGAGGGACTATGTGCTTGTGTATGGCGCGGAGGATTTGATCCTTACAGGATACACTGACTCTGATTTTCAAACTGATAAGGATTCGAGAAAATCCACACCGGAATCAGTGTTCACTCTTAACAGAGAGGCAATAGTATGGAGGAGTATAAAGCAAAGTTGTATTGCTGACTCCACAATGGAAGTTGAGTATGTCGTGGCTTGCGAAGCTGCGAAAGAGGCTGTATGGCTTAGGAAGTTCTTGACGGATTTGGAAGTTGTTCCAAATATGAATTTGCCTATCACACTTTATTGTGATAATACTTGTGCAGTGGCAAATTTCAGAGAACCAAGAAGCCATACGTGGAAAGCACATTGAGCAGAAATATCATCTCATCTCGGAGATAGTGCATCGAGGAGACGTCTTCGTTATGCAGATTGCCTCAGAGCACAATATTGTTGATCCATTTACAAAGTCCCTCACGGCTAATGTGTTTGAGGGGCACTTAGTGAGTGTAGGACTGCGAGCTGTACAGTAGGACAGTGGGAGAAAAGCCATGGATGTATTTGATATTCCAGTTTTTCTCATCCAGCATGTAATACTCCACTGACGTTTTAGTCCAAGTGGGAGTTTGTTGGGTTTTATGTCATAAAACTCGTGGTTTGTAAACTGAATGTTTATTCTATTTTGCAATAAAATTATTATTGAAGTTTATTCAGTAAAGTTGTTATTGAGTAAAGTGAAATATGTTTTCTTATACCCAAACTCCAATAAACACAGAACCCATGGCTATAGGTTGTATACTTGAACTTCATGTGTGACATGATTATGGATCAAATTCAAGTAATAGCCAGAACGGTCTGTAGTATATGGATAAGGTTAGGTACCATATCTTGGGGACACTATTGGATATGGTACGCTTTGCATAGTACAAACGATGTGATCCAAAATAGTTCATGTGGAGACATGCGAGTGGGGGCGTCCTGTGCAATGAGTTTGCATAAGACTGAACCGCGAAACAAGTCGTTCTTTCTTTATAACTCCATTTACTGTAAAGACCGACTTTTTCATATGATGACCTAGGTAACTCGATCTGAATCCTGAGCATGCTATGAACTCCTGTTTATTTGGGCTTATCCTTTGACTTGTATGGGTGAGAGTGGCCCGAGATGGCCGACTCAATAAGCCTACCATCTTGTGGATAAGACCGGGTATGTAGCTTTGAACATAGTCCTGCGAGATGGAATTCACTCCTACCCGCCTTGAGGGATTAGTAGAGAGGTTGTTCCCTTAAGTGCTGACTCCAGGTCTTGAACTAGGGATCTCACCCTCTCATTGGCCCGAGAGGGACTTGGTATAGTGATGAGATCACTTACCAATCGGTTTGGTGGTTGGACCACAAACCAATAGTTCATTAGAGGATCAGTGATACTTAAGGAACAAGATGTAATTACGGGCTTAAAATGGTTCTTTTGACCCAGCTGTAATTACGAACGACCTGTGAAGGATCGACTTACTGATGATGATTATATCAAGAGGACAGAAATATATCTACGATGAGGAGAGTGCAACCCTTGGACTTTAGTGGAGTCTTCGAGGGTAAACGAATGTTGGTTAGCTTGGCTAAAGAGTTTGGACGGTTAATCTCGTATCGTTGGAGGTCATGATCTGTAGATCGTTTAGGTTTTCCTGGCTAGCTCAGATTAAGCCGTGTAACAATATGAGAGAAAAAGAATTTGAATTTATTCAAATTCATTTTTGGAAGAATAATGGACATATTTAAATATGATTTAAATATGGGATCGATCTAAAACATGAATAGGGATTCATGTGTGATGATTCAGTTTAAGAAACCGGGATCAGTCTAATTATTTAATTAATATTTGATATTGAATTAAATAATAATATTAATTAATTAAAATTTATTTTAAAATGACAAAATATTACAAGTGGGCTTATCCAAGTTGAGTGGATTTATCCAAGTTAAGTGGGTTTATCCAAGTTGTGAAGTGGATTGTGAATCACCAACCACATGCATAAACTCATCAATTGTTGAACACTTGTGTGAAGACTAATTCATCCATTTTTGAGGTGTCATGCTAAGCAAAGAGTTTGTTGCATGTGAATGACCTATAAATTGGATGAAGTTCAAATGGTTTGAGTTTGATGATGTTTGAGTTTTGTTGGAAGCTTTGATTGTGTGACAATTCTCCTTCAAAATTCTCATCACAAAGATATCTTTTATATCCATTCTTTTCTTCTTTTTTTTTTTCTTTCATAAAGGAGTCCCACCACTCCGTTGCTTGGCCTGAAGATAGCAGGACTATCGGAGGTGGTCCTCGAAGTGTTTGAGAGAAGGTTCGAGGTGTTCGTGAGAAGATTCGAGCATCGGGATTAGAAGGTTTTAGAACTACAAGAGGTATGTGTAATAATTTTTTTTAATTTCCAAGTTTTGAGCATGTTTCTAGTTTAGCTAAATTGATGAAATTAGAGTGTCAATTGATCTGACTCCCTCCCGCTGCGTTACATGCGCTCCATCAATCCAAACATAAACTAAACATACTTAATAAAATGTCTAAAATTCAAATTACAAGAACCAAACATCTCTTAATATTGTATAACCAAGTTGTATTATTTTGTTAGTTCAACGAGCTACATAAACCTAAACTATTTTATAAAATCTACTTCTCAAGCGGAACTTAAGACCTCCAAGTACAAGTTACATAAAACTCAAATACTATATCTCTAACATAATCTACCCATTCAAATCAAGAATTATTAATTACTTGATTCCTTTGATTGAAAATTTTAAAAGTGGATCAATATTCATGGAGTAAAGATATCCATCTTGACTATAAAAGAGACATGAAGATTATAAGTTGTCATTTGCTATACTTTCCACTCCCATTGATGGGCCAAGAACTTTTTGGTGGACATCCCTATCTCTATGGCATATTTCTCAAGTGTTGGAATTATGCATTTCTCGAGTGTTGGAATTATGCTGCCTTAATGTCCCATCCCATTCTTTGGCCGGCAAAATGAAGCCAAGGATTGTGGCCATATATAAAAGGCTTTGTCATTGTGGCTTTGGCTGTAGAATAATATTTGGGTTGGACCCTACATCACGTGGGCACTAAACATGGCCTAGATTTCCCTCTATTATGTCATGATGTCCTTTCTATTTCTTTTCCATTATGTATATAATGATACTTCTAGACTTCAAAATTAAAAATTAGACGGCTCAATTTTGAAATTCACTAAATTTTTGGGTCTTAATTACTATAAGAAATAGTCTAGACCACTTTCTAGCTCTTCATCTCTATTTTTTTTCATAATTATACAAATAAAAGAAAAAAGATTAAGACCTATGACTCATCGAAAAAGTACTAGGGGTGTTTGAGATACCAACTTAGATGTTAGTGAAATGAGTTATTATAACTCAATCTACATTTGACCTACAAATTATTTAAGCCCGAGCTAAATAAAACAAGACTTCAATACTATTTACTATTTACAAACTCTCTATTGTTGGGTATTTTTCACATTAGCGGTGGAAAGCCCAAAAGTAAAAGTCCAATAAGGCATTTAGGTTTACCTTATTTAAAGGTAAAGAAGCCAGCCGGATTTGTTGTTGCAACCAAAACCGAGGAGAGAGAAAAACGGGATTAGAGAGAAAGAAAAAGAGCAGAATTCTACATCCGTACAATTTTCATATTTCAGTCCTCTGTGGATCAATCCGTGGTCCGATTGAGCTGAAATTTTGACAGCATGTTCCTGACACGAGGATCTTCAATTTGAACGGTGGAGATTTCGTTTGAAGCTATCTACAGGCAGATTCCAGTGGGTAGTTCGTGGCCACTTTAAGTGAGATCTTTCTTCTTTGCTCTCTTGAATTATTGTCGTTTGTTGCCGAGATTGAACATCTTGAGATATCAATAGTTGTATGCCTCTATTTGTGACTAGGGAGACCTCGTTGTAGCCCATTATTGATTATAGTGGAGTTTTTGACTTCGGTCCGTGGTTTTTTACTCTTTGCATTGAATAGGTTTTTCCACGTTAAAATTGCTTGTGTTCTGTGCTTGAATTATATTGTGTTCTACTTGTTTAATTTCCTATTAGGTTCACACAAGAGAGAGATAATTGAATTATAGAATTTGGTAATTATCCCAACAAGTGGTATCAGAGACCATGCCCCTAACTTAACGATGTTGGTGAAATCCTCGAGTGCCGAACAAAGATATGGTAAGCCTCAAAGGTGTAGTCATTGGTGAAGATCCGTGGTGAGCTCCGGTGAAGGAGAGCCTAGATAAGAGTATCTAGACGGATAGAGATGACTACTCAAGGGGAGGTCATTGGTGGAGATTCGTGGTGAACTCCGGTGAAGGAGGGCCTAGATAAGAGTATCTCAAACGAATAAAAATGATTATTCAAGGGGAGGCTCGGTGGTACTTCGTTCAAGGGGAGGATTGTTGGGAGTGCCAGGAGTGCGACCAAAGTCCCACATCGGTTAGAAGAGGGGAAGATCATGGGTATATAAGGAGGGACAACATTCTCCATTGGTATGAGGCCTTTTGGGGTGACCAAAAGCAAAGTCATGCGGGTTTAGGCCTGCAATATTCATCCTTATCATTTACAACTATAGACTATATTAACTCACTCAAACGCCCTGAATAGTCTTTAAATATTTGACAAATTGAATTATTTTTAGGGCGAAAAACACTTAACAACTTTTAACATCAATAGTTCCTCGAATGTATTGTATCAAAAATCACTTGATTATATTCAATTCTATTTTTTTTTTATTAATGATTGGGAGGGTGAAAAACTTGAATTCTTATATTTATGGGCAAAATAGATAAATAATTAAAAAATTCAGAAATTGGCACAAAGGTAAACAAGAGGGCTCATCGCTTCTATATCCTTAGCACCGGCTTAAATATTAATATTAATTTTGACACAAATGACCTATCAAAGTATTACTATAATACATCAATTTGCTGATTAAATAATATTATCTTAACTAATAGTTGGTATAACATAATTAATAAATTAATATACTTGTTCACTATTTATAATTAATATTTTGTAATAGATTAGCTTACATAATTATGGACATATTATTGAATAGTTTATTTAGTTAGAATCAATTATTTGACTTCTAAATTTAACTAAATAATAAAGTCAAATCGAGCCTAGGTGAATTCCAATAAAGTTGTGCCCTTGACTAAGAGGTCAGAGTTCAATCACCACATAAATTAAATACTGTTCACACGAATATCTCGACGAAGGAAATTTAACACAATGAAGTTGTGCCCTTGACTAAGAGGTTAGAGTTCAATCACCACATAAATTAAATACTGTTCACACGAATATCTCGACCAAGGAAATTTAACACGTGTAATATGAACTTTGATTTGTGTTTATTTTGTATGTGTCAGTATGTAGTGGATTACAATTTTTAATGTATGATCATCGCATTCTCTCTCTTAAATGTAAATGTACTCGAGGACTTCAAAACTTGTTCTCGAAGTTGAATCTTCAGCTATACGTAGCGATGAAGTGTTCAGGTGTTTGATCTTCAAGAAATGTTCAGTCTTCCAAGGATTCAAGGAGTCTTCTTTGCTTGTGAATTCTCTCGGAGTTCTTAGCAGTAGAAATTTTCTAAACCCTTCAAATGAAGGATGTACTCTATATTTATAGAGCTCCCATGAGAACATAATGGGCTTGGGCCCAACCATATGAATTAGGGCTTTGGGCCAATTTGTCATTTAAATAGTTTTTTGAGTCCATTTGTTCTTGAGCTCAATTGCATTATGACTCAACTTCAAAAAGTAAAATTTTGAAATCAAAATGTAGGTTAGTTGCTCCTAATTTCGACTCCGCCTTTACATGTCAATTTCATCGAAATATGAAATTTGGTTCATAAATCTATTCCACCTTTCTATGCCAATTGATCAAAATATGAATTTGAGTCAAAAATTTGATTTTTATTATTTGGCAACAAAGTTTGACTTGAACTTCGGTAGACTTTTTTTCTATCTTAATTCCATTTTGAATGTTGAGTAGAATTTTGTGTCTACTCAATCTTTCGATGTGAATTGTGAATAGGGCTTGACCTTAAATTTTATTCCAATTTCAACGTGGGATAAAATGTGGCGTACACCCAAACTACCAATTCCGATTTGAGACTTGAATTTAGATAAATTTTGAATCTAAATCTTGCTCGGGAATTGTTTTTTTGAATATGCCCAAATTTGGTCTGAACTCGGAGTAGGAGATGAAAATTTGATTTGAGATAATTTTGAGATATCGACCAATTTCGACTTGAGGCTTGAATTTGAGATGAAGTTTGAACTCAACTCATGATTTTGGGTGAAATTTAGATTACGCTCAAATTTCAATTTAAAATATCGATTAGAATTTCACACCCGAAGTTTACGAATCATTTTGATTTAATGACAAATGGTATGAACATTAACATGTTTGGCAAAGTGGAACTTATGTGGACTTGCTCTTCATGGTCTTGTGTTCAAATCCCAATTCATGCTTGTTTTTTAGATAAATTTTCTTAACCCTTTAAGTGGAGGGTATTTACGTGTAAACTCACATGGAATGGCAAACTTGTATTGCCGCACTTCGTTGTTTTTCGGCTGTTGTTCTTCGTGGTCTCAGCGACCTTGCGGAGTGCGGGTGTCGATCAAGAAATAATTGGTAGTCATTTTCTTATTTTTTTATTTATTTGATGAAATTCCATCCTTTTGTGGCAAGTAAATAGTGAAACCCGCAAATTCTTTATTGGATGCATTGTTGAATTGCAGAGAATTTGAGAAAATGGCAGAAGTTTTTTTTTTTACATTGATAATTATGGCTAACTTTTAATATCTTGATTTCATGCTGCTTGTTTGTGTGGGAATTTTGTGTGGTTGTAATGACCTAATGAGGATCTGGTAAGCAACAATAAACATATGAGGCAACATTATCATCGGTTTGCTTTATCAATGCAGAAGGAAGTATGATTTAAAGAGTTTGCTTGCTTCCGGAAAAACGCGTACTTTGTTCATATCATATTTGAGTTGTGAAATGTAAAATGAGGAATCACCGTCATAAGACATAAGACAGAAGACAACCTTTTTTTTTTTTAATTCTTTTTTTTTTATGATTTTGATTTCCTTCTTGTTCTTCTAACACTGGGATTTTGACTATGTGAGCACCATCGAAATCTTTACTTTCCACCATGGGATTTAGTTTTCACTATTTTTGTATGTGTACTGTAACCAAATACTAATTTAGTTCAAATTTAAACTTAAATTTGGTTTGTTTGGCACATAATTTACATGTAAACAAAATGATTTTTTTTTTTTTTTTTTTTTTTTTTTTTGAATGTGATTTTTTTACAGCTTTAATCCCCTATTCTCATCGGTGAAGATCGTTGCCGATTTGGGTCTCAGGATTTCTCGTCGTCGTTGATCTTGGTGAAGAAAGAATCGGTAAGAGTAAGTCTCACTTTTCGCGGCAGTGGGTCATCGGTTGATTTTATTATATGTATTTTTAAATTATTTTGATTGGGACTGTTTTCTTTAAATGCAAATTGAGACCGTCGTTCATTTTATTGCAAATTTGTACTTGCTTTTATTTTATCACAAATTCAAAATGCCCAATTTCAAGTTCGAAACCATGTACTGCTTCTCTCTTTCTTTGCCAGTATAAGCGTAATTGGATTTTCAAGTGAATAAAAACTTGGATCTCATGTTTCGCCCCAGTTCGAATTTTTACCTAACACAACACTTGGGACATAAACTTGGACGTCCAAGCGAATAAAAAATTGGATTTTCGTGTTTTGCCTCACTTCGAATTTTTACCCAGCAACAACACCTTAAATATAAACTTGGACTTCCAAACGAATAAAAACTTGGATTTTCGTGTTTTGCTCCACTTCGAATTTTTTTACTCAGCATCAAAACCAGGAATATGAACTTGGATTTCCGTGTGTTGCTCCACTTCGAATTTTTACCCAGCAACAAAACTTGGAATATGAACTTGTATTTACGTGTTTTGCTCCACTTCGAACTTTTACCCAGCAACAACCCCTGAAATATAAACTTGAATTTCCAAGCGAATAAAAACTTGGATATCCGTGTTTTCCCCCTTCAAACTTTTTTTTATTTTTTTTTATGCGACACTGGGATTGAGACGTGCTTGTACTACACCATAAATTTGAAATGGTGTGTCTCTCATGAAGGAGCGTATAACGCTACAGAAGCGATTTTGGATCGTTGATACTCTAATTTCATCAATTTAACAAAATAGAAACTGTAGGGTTTCTTTATTCCTAGTTCATGATTCTAACTTGTTAGATTTCTTTTAGGCTTTAATCTATAATCCTATAGATTGATAATATCTAACATGCATGAATCACAAACCTAATACATGAATCTCTATGTTCATGAGTTGATTAAATAAGCGGAAGCGTACCTGGATTCATGATGAAGAAGATCTTTGAATTGGGTTTGCTCTTCCAATTCTACAAGCGGTTTTCTCCCTTATTCTCTCTAACGATGGAGGTTAATGAGATATGAAAACTTATCACTTATGAATCGGGGAACCACAACCCTTTATATATTTGTTATTTATTTATTATTTAACCATCATAAATAATAAATAAATTTGACGGTTTCTACACATAACTTTCATACCATTAATTATATTAATTATGTAACTTACTCAATAAAAATAATAAATGCTTAATGATCACCTTATTTTTATTGAGTTCCAAATAAAAAATAGCCCAAACACATTTTATATATATATTTGTCCAATAAATCTAACAATCTCCCACTTGGACAATATATATAATTACATGTGTTCATCTTTATGCGCAAATAATGTGGCTATCATAATTTAAAGTTACTCCAAATCAATCTCGTCCATTAATCATATCAACATTGAACCAAAGCGGTTTAATTACATTAGTTCGTAATTCAACCCATCAATGATCACGAATATCAATATAATTAAATGACATAGATCATAGTAGGGATGTGTAGCATAGAAATGACATCCAATGTGATCCATCATGTCAACTTCTAACTGGTCCCTAATGAGATCAAAATTTTCCATAAACAGAGTGTAACAAAATTCTTTATTATCCATAAACTGCAGTAATCAATAAGTCTGTATAACATACATATATATAGAAACAAACTCCCACTAAATCTGAATATCTTCAAATAACATAACACCCATTTGAGCAGTATGCTCCAAAAAGACCTTGGGTGGTAGTCCCTTAGTTAACGGATCCGCAATCATAGAGTTTGTACCAATATGTTCTATATATAAATGACCACTCTGAACTCTTTCTTTAACAACTAGGAACTTGATGTCAATGTGCTTTGACTTAGTTGAACTCCTATTGTTGTTCGAATACATGACTGCTGATTTATTGTCACAGAATAACTTTAGTGGTCTTTCAATTCCTTTCACAATCTTTAGCCCAGTGACAAAATTCCGCAGCCACATTCCATGATTGGATGCCTCATGACATGCTATAAATTCAGCGGCCATAGTGGAAGAAGCAATGAGTGTTTGTTTAACACTTTTCCATGAGATTGCTCCTCCAGAAAGCATAAAGATATAACCTGAAGTGGATCTCCGACTGTCTTGGCATCCAGCAAAATCTGAATCCGAATATCCAACGATCTTCAGTTGGTCCGATTTCTTATATGTGAGCATGTAGTCTTTAGTTCTTTTCAAATAACGCATAACCCGCTTGACAGCTACCCAATGATCCATACCAGGGTTACTCAGATATCTGCCCAACATTCCGACAATGTATGCTGTTACGTCTCCAAAAGTGACTATTTTAGGACTTATTTGTGATAGAAAGTTGTGCATTTGTAAGTGTTTTTGGTAGGATTTAGCTTGAACTTGTGCTTGTATATGAGAATTAGAAGAATGAAGCTAAATTAGGACTTATATGCAAAAGGAAAGAAAAAGAACCAAAAACGAAGTTAAAGGATTGAAAATTGCACATTGCTGAAGCATTGCGGAAACATTGCTAAAACCGCAATGTTTTAAGTGAAATCCGTAAGTTGTCTAACCATTTTCTGTTTTGTTCCGATCTTTCAGGGATCCATTCTTTCTCCTGCAGCCACGTAGAAGTACGACGTTGAGAATGGATGGTTTTCCTTGGCCCAATCGTACCTGCAGAACACTATAAAAGGAGGTCAAGATGGAAGGTTGAAACACACTCGAACGACGTAGACTTCCAGTTCAACGCAGTTTTTTCCACTCTCTTTCTCTCTTCCGTCTGTTGGTTTGAAAGGATCAGCTGTTGGAGTCGATAATCTGATAGGAAGGAGAGAAGATTCATCTTCTCTTCTGATTAGATTCATCCAAGCAAGGCTTTCTTTCATCCTTCAGCCGAGGCGTTCGCAACAAGAAGATCACGCACGGATTTATTGTTTTCTGCTTTAGCTTTCTGTTTCCTTTGCTGTTTGTTGTTATTTCCCTTTCGTTAGCTACTCTACTTCATTTCGTTGCTTTCTGTTTTACTTTAGTTATTCAAGGCTGTCATTTGTTTAGTTCAAACTTTAGTTAATCGAAGCGTTATTTCGTCAATTCACAAGCTCTTCATCTCGTCTGCCTACTGTTTTCCTCTTCTGTTTTGTCTTTATTATTCTACTAAGCATGTTGTCTCCATCTATTCTCCCCAATCCATCTGCATCCATGAGTAACTAAATCACATAAGGGTATGCTAATGATAAATCTATAGGTAGAAACACGTGAATCAAGCATGTAGGATAGCTCTCGAATGCATTGAATGTATGTAAGCTTCATCCCACGGGCAATTTCGATTGGCCATCCATTTTGTCCATAGAACTCCTAACCTCTGGAAGGAGTAAGAGTTCAGAGTCATACATCCATGCTAGCCTCTCAAGGTAGCCAGAAAACGACCTAGGAATAGGCGTTTTCCTTGTACAAACCAATACTTGCTGTTATAAAAAGATGCTTAAGACCTTACTTGGACATGAGTAAACTAAAGGATCTAATGCATGAAATCGGAAGATACATGAGAATGAGTTAGTTTGATGCATGGGGAGTTGATCTATTGCTTGAGAATCGTGTGAAAAAGCCTATAGAGGAGTCGTTAGTAGCCCTTGTTTCCACACTTTACACACATTTCGCTGTTAGTAATATTGCTAAATAATTGCTATTTCCGCAATTCCCTTAGTTAAAATTCTGCCTTGGCCATTTCTCTTTTCGTTTGTTATTCTCTTCTCTTTGCATTCAAGTTTATCATCTACTTGCACTTGTTTATGCTTCCATCATTTACACATTCCTTAGTAATTAGGCACCTTAAAATCAAATACACCCCATTTAATCCACCCATTCTCACTTAACAAAACACTTCGCGAGTAACTAAGAATAAATCTCTGTGGGAAATCGAATGAAAAAATACTTATTACTTGCTACAAGATCATGTATGCTTGCATTTTCTGAGTGCTCTATCATTGCATCTTTATTTTAAACATTGAGCACGCAACATATGCCAAATCTGGTCGAGTACATACTTGTGCATACATCAAACTTCCTACTGCAGATGCTTCCTACTGCAGATGCATAAGGAATTTTCTGCATTTCTTTAACTTCAAGATCATTCTTAGGACATTGTTGAAGACAAAATTTGTCTCCTTTAACAACGGGGGTATTTCCTGATTTACAATCTTGCATGCCATATCTTTTTAGAACATTTTCAATGTAACTCTTTTGTGATAATCCAAGTATACCTCGAGAACGATCTCGATGTATCTGAATTCCTAATACAAAAGAGGCCTCACCAAGATCTTTCATTTCAAACTTAGTTGAAAGAAATCTTTTAGTTTCATGCAGTAAGCATGTATAATTGTTAGCGAGCAATATATCATCAACATATAAAATCAGAAAAATATGTCTGCTCCCACTGAATTTGTGGTATACACAATCATCAATTAAATTACTCTCAAAACCAAATGAGATAATAATTTCATGAAATTTGTGATACCATTGACGAGAAGTTTGCTTGAGACCATATATGGATTTCTTTAGTTTACAAACCATTTTGTTTGGATCTCCCACCACAAAATTTTCTGGTTGATTCATAAAAATTGTTTCATCAATGTTGCCATTTAGAAACGCAGTCTTAACATCCATTTGGTGTAGCTCAAGATCAAAATGCGCCACTAATGCCATGATCGTCCTAAAAGAGTCCTTTGTCGAAACAGGGAAAAAGGTTTCTGTAAAATCAATACCTTCCCTCTGAGTGAAACCCTTTGCAACAAGACGTGCCTTATATCTTTCTACATCACCTTTTGAATCCCTTTTGGTTTTAAATATCCATTTACAACCAATAGGTTTCGCACCTTCAGGTAATGAGACTAGATCCCAAATGTCATTGTCTTCCATAGACTTAATTTCTTCATTCATGGCAATAATCCATTTATGAGAATTAGAACTATGCATTGCTTGATGTAAGTTGATAGGATCATCTTCCATCATTTCAACGCTATCCTCATGTTCTTGGAGAAATACAATATAGTCATCCGCAATAGCATTTCTCCTTTCTCTCGTGGATCTCCGTAATGGCATTTGTTTTTGAGGTTGTTGAGTTTGTTCTTCAGGAATGTTTACCTCATTTTCAATGGGAAGATTTGTATTATTGTCTTGAAGTTCTGGAATTACTTCTTGATTAATATCATAAATAAACTCATGATTATCATCAGTAGCAATTGTAGGAATTTGAACAAATTCCTCTTCAAATACAATTTTCTTAGTATTTCTCCCCTCAAACTCAATATCCTCAAAGAACACCGCATTTTCCGTCTCAAAAATAGTTCTGTTCATGGGAAAAAAAAACTTATAACCCCTTGATTTCTCAGAATATCCAATAAAGTAACAACTAACTGTTTTGGAGTCCAATTTCTTTTCATTAGGCTTATAAGGTCTTGCCTCTGCTGGACATCCCCAAATATGAAAATGCTTTAGGACTGGCTTTTTACCGGTCCAAAGCTCATAAGGAGTTTTAGTTGTTTCTTTAGTTGGAACTCTATTAAGAATATATGCTGCAGTCTTTATTGCTTCTCCCCAGAGAGATTCCGGTAAAGTAGAATGAGAAATCATGCTTCTTACCATATCTTTAAGAGTTATGTTTCGTCTCTCAGATACACCATTCATGCAAGGAGAACCTGGCATAGTGTATTGAGGTACAATTCCACATTCCTCTAGGAATTTAGCAAATGGTCCTGGACGTTGTTCTCCTGATCCATCATATCGACCATAGTATTCACCACCATGGTCAGATCTGACAGCTTCAATTCTTTTACCAAGCTGATTTTCTACTTCAGCTTTGTATGCCTTAAACACGTCCAGTGCTTGGGACTTCTCACTAATGAGATAAAGGTAGCCATATCTTGAATAATCGTCTATGAACAAAATAAAATATCGTTGACCATTCCAAGAAGCCGTAGGGAATGGCCCACAAATATCAGTATGAATGAGTTCTAAGACGTCTGTAGTTCTGTTGGCACCCAATTTCTTTACATTTGTTTGCTTTCCCTTAATACATCCAATACAAACCTCAAAATTGGAAAAATCAAGAGAATCAAGAATTCCATCACTTACAAGCCTTTCAATTCTGTGTTTAGATATATGACCTAAACGCTTGTGCCAAATTGATGCAGAATTTTCATTTGTTAATTTTCTTTTAGTACCGCGAGTACTTGTATGCAAGGTTTCATTATATGAGGCAATTGTATAAAGTAAATATAGATTATCATAAACCGACAAAGAACCAGTTGCAATAATACTTGAATTTAAATACGTCTTGTTCCTTAAGTACCACTGACACCTCTAATGAACAATAGATCTGTGGTCCAACCAACAGATCAATTAACCCTCTCATCACATGAGAGTGTGAGCGCTCATTGTTCAAGCCTCGGAGTCAGCTATTAAGGGAACAACCTATCTACTAACCCTGAAGAGCGGGTTAGGAGTGAACTCCAATCTTGCTGTACTATGTCCCCAGCTACCTATTCGATTTTATCCCCAAGATGGTAGGCATATTGAGTCGGCGCTTATGGGCCACTCTCACCCGTGCAAGTCAAAGGATACTATCGAATAAGCAGGAGTTCATAGCGAGCTCAAGATTGAGATCGAGTTACCTAGGCCATCAATATGTATAAGTCGGTCTCATCAGTAAACGGAGTTATAAAGAGAGAGCGACTTAATACGCGGTTCGATCTTGTGTAAACTCTTTACACAGGACGCCCTCACCTCTCACATCTCCATGTTGAACGATTCGGATCACATCGTTCTGTACAATACAAAGTGAGCCGCATCCAATAGTGTTACCAGGATAAGGTATCCAGCCTTATCCGTATACTATAGACCGTTTTGACTGACTACTTGAGCCTGATCCACAATCATGTCATACATGAAGCTCAAGTACTCATATTCAGCCAAGGGTGTTGGTCATTGGTATAGGTTAAACGAAACACGTTTCACTTTATTCCAGTAAACTCTTTTACTGAATAAAACTAATAACTCTTTATTCTAAATAGAATATTTACAAACATAACAGTTTACAAACCACGAGTTTTAGGACATAAAACCCAACAGTTCCTAGGCTGCTGCTGGCTTCCAATATAGCAGACTGAGGCTGGATTCCCAGGGCAGTATTCATACGGGTGCCCTTCCCCACAGAATCCACAGATAAGTGTCTCACCTTGACTTGGTTGGGTGCCCATTGACATGGCTGTGGCGGTGTTGACACTTGTTTGGAGATTGGCTTGAGCCATTTGCTTAACTGGTTGGTCAGGGCATTTATTTGGCTGCTCATTGCACTTAGAGCATCCTTGTCTTGAGCTCTAGTTGGCTCAACTGGATCATCTGACCACCTACAATGAGATGCTGAGATCTTCTCCAAGATCTCATAGGCTTCGTTGTAACTCTTGGACAACATGGAACCTCCAGCTGATGAATTTAGAACTTGTCTAGTGTTGGGGTTGCATCCTTTGAAAAAGACCTCTATTTGGATACACCATGGGATGCCATGGTGTGGACATTTAAGAAGGAGATCTTTGAACCTTGTCCAAGCTTCGTGAAGAGACTCAGTGTCAGCTTGTTTGAACTTGATTATGTCATCACGAAAGGTAGAATTCCTATCAGGTGGGAAGTATTTGACTAGGAATTTCTCTGCTAAGTCTGTCCAATTACAGACTGATCCTGAGGGTAATGAGTTTAACCACGTTTTGGCTTTGTCCCTCAAAGAATAAGGGAACAAGTATAGCCTCAAGGCTTCTTGGGAAACTCCAGGGATGATAAAGGTATCACTGACTCCTAAGAAGTTTCTAAGATGGTTGTGCGGGTCCTCATTTTCCACTCCAAAGAATTGTCCCACAGTGGACAACATTTGGAACATCACTGGCTTTAACTCGAATGAGTGGGCAGTGATTTCAGGACGGATTATGCTGGGGTTCACCTCCCCAGGCATAGGTACTAGGTAAGAGAGTATGGCGCTATCCTTATCATTCGCTATCTCGATGGGATTGCGAGTGATAGGCACCGGATTTGGAACTATTCCATCCATTTCTTCTTGAGACAATTGCGGTGGAATTGCGGTTCCCGCAATTGTTGGAGGTATAGAGGGTTGGTCAAAGAGACGTTTCTTGGCTCTATTTCTGGCCCTAAGTAATCTCTCAGGCTCAGGATTGAACTCTAGATCACTACTTGAAGGCTCACTCATAAACTAACCCAATGGTACCTGCAAAAGAAATGAAACAGATCAGCTTCAATAGGTAATAAACTTGGTGTTTCAAACTTAACAAACTTCGTTTTCACTAAAATAAATCCCCGGCAGCGGCGCCAAAAACTTGTTACGTGCTCAATGTGTTACAATAAATAAGCAATAAGATAGAGAGAGCACTTAGAACATGCAAGCATACATGATCTTATAGCAAGTAGTAAGTATTTTTTCATTCGTTTTCCCACAGAGATTTATTATAAGCTACTCGTGAAGTGTAAAGTTAAGAAAGAAAGGGTGGATTTGATGGGGTAGAATTGGTTTTAAATTGTCTATTTCCTACTGAATACGAAGAGGGTAGCAACATAAACAAGTGCAAGTCAAAGTTAAACTCAAATGAAAGGAGACGAGATTAATAAATGAAGACAAAAACAGCTAGACAGAATTGTAACTTTAGCAGAATTGCGGAAACAGTAATTCTACCGCAATTTTAATAACAGCGAAAGTGTGTAAAATGGAGAAACAAGGGCTACTAACGACTCCTCTATAGGCTTTTTCATACGATTCTCAAGCATTGGATCAACTCACTATGCATCAAACTCACTCAATCTCATGTATCTTCCGATTTCATGCATTAGATTCTTTAGTTTACTCATATCCAAGTAAGGTCTTAAGCATCTTGTTAAAGCAGAAAGTTACGGTTTGTACTAGGAAAACGCCTATTCCTAGGTCGTTTTCTGGCTACCTTGAAAGGCTAGCATGAGTGTATGACTCTGAACTCTTACTCCTTCCAGAGGTTAGGAGTTCTTTGGACAAAATGGATGGCCAATCGAAATTGCCCGTGGGATGAAGCTTACATACAATCAATGCTTCGAGAGCTATCCTACATGCTTGGTTCACGTTTTTTAGCCTATAGACTTGTCATTAGCATGCCCCTATGTGACTTAGCTACTCATGGATGTGGAGAGAACAGAAATAAGGGTTGAAACAGACATGCTCAGAAGGAATTTAAAGACAAAACAGTAAGGAAAAACAGTAGATCGCAAAGAGAAGAAACTGTGAAGCAAAGAATTGTGCTTTGATTACTTGATTGTTTGAATGAACGAAAGGGAAGCTTAAAGTAAATAAAGTAAAGACAGAAAGCAACGAAATGAAATGGTCTAGCTATTAGAAGAGAAACAACAACTAAACAAAGCTGGAAATTAGAATTGAGAGACAGAAAGCAGTAAATGATGCTTGAACGCCTCGTTGCGAATGCCTCGACTGAATGGAGAGAAAGAGTAGCCTTGCTTGGATGAATCCAATCGGGAGAGAAGATGAATCTTCTCTCCTTCCTATCAGATTGTCGATTCCAACAGCTGAAACTCTCACACCAACAGACGAAGAAGAAAAACAGGAGAAAAGATGGAGCTGCGAGAAGACTTCTACGCTTTCGGATGATGATTGAACCCTCGACTTTGACCCCCTTTTATAGTAATCTCCAGGTGCGTTTGGGCCAAGGAGAACCATCAATCTTCAACGTCGTACTTCAAAATGGATGGAGGAGAAAGAACGAATCCCTGAAATAACGGAATTTAACAGAAAAAGATCAGTCAACTTACGGTTTTCACTTGAAACATTGCGGTTTCAGCAATGTTTCCGCAATGCTATCGCAATGTAGTTTTTTTCATTCCTTTACTTCGGTTTTCAATCCTTTTCTTTCCTTTTTCACACAAGTCCTAATTTAGCTACCTTCTTTTAATTCTTACAAATAAGCATAGGTTTAAGCTAAATCCTATCAAAAACACCTAAGAGTGTGCATCTTTCTAAGCTAAATAAGTCCTGAATAAGTCACTTTTGGAGACATAACACCTAGACTGCTCAGATGGGTATTACTACTCCAGGAGTTCGACGTTTCGGTCCAGGACAGAAAAGGATCAGAAAACACAGTTGCTGACCACTTGAGCCGCATTGTGCGTAATGAGGATGACTTGCCTCTGAATGATGTGTTCCCTGATGATGTCCTCTTCCAGGTAAGTGTGGAGACACCATGGTACGCCGACATTGTCAACTATTTGGTCACAGGTACGTTCCCATTCGACTTTTCATATAACCAAAGAGCTAAGCTGAGAAGCGAGGCCAAGACTTATGTTTGGGAAGAGCCCGTCTTATGGAAATTTTGCGCTGACCAAGTAATTAGGAAGTGTGTCCCGAAGTCTGAACATAGGTCCATACTTACATTTTGCCATGAATTTGCATGTGGGGGACACTTTGGGCAAAATAGGACAGCGAGAAAAATATTAGATTGTGGGTTTTTCTGGCCATCACTGTTTAAGGACTGTTATGAATTTTGCAAATCTTGTGATCAGTGTCAGAGAAAAGGGTCCATCACTAGTAGGAATGAAATGCTCCAAAACTCCATTTTAACTTGTGAAATTTTTTAGGTTTGGGGTATGGACTTTATGGGACCCTTTCCCCCTTCATTTGGTTTTGTCTATATCTTGTTGGCTGTGGACTACGTGTCTAAGTGGGTGGAGGCTAAGGCCACCAAAGTTGATACTGCTAATGTTGTTTCCAGTTTTGTCAAATCTAATATTTTTAGCAGGTATGGAGTTCCACGAGCCATCATAAGCGACCAGGGGAGCCACTTCTGCAACAAGACGATCCAGGCCTTGATGAGGAAGTATGGGGTAAATCACAAAATCTCAACCCTGTACCATCCTCAAACCAATGGCCAAGCAGAAGTCTCCAATCGAGAGGTGAAGAGCATCCTCGAGAAAACAGTAAGTCCAGGAAGGAAGGATTGGAGTCTCAGGCTGGACGTTGCTTTGTGGGCCTATCGTACGGCTTACAAAACCCCCATAGGGATGTCTCCCTACCGGATGGTTTTTGAGAAAGCCTGTCATCTCCCTGTGGAGATCGAGCACAAAGCTTACTGGGTCGTGAAGAAGTGTAATATGGACTTTGACAAGGCTGGCGAAGAAAGACTCCTCAAATTGCAAGAGCTAGAGGAGCTTCGCCTGGATGCATATGAGAACTCGAAGACCTACAAGGAAAAGACCAAGATGTTCCACGACAGACGAGTCGTCAGAAAGCACTTCAAAGTTGGTCAGAAGGTCCTCTTGTTCAACTCCCGCCTGAAGTTCATGCCAGGCAAACTTCGTTCCCGGTGGCTTGGTCCGTTCATTATAACTGATGTCCACCACTATGGTGCAGTCAAGATTCAGAGCCTAGATACAGAGAAGGAATACACGGTGAATGGCCAGCGACTGAAGATCTTTCATGAGGGAATGTCAGAGGACTTCGACGACCATGCCTACTTGAAAGAGCCCGATTATGAGAAAGGATGAAATGAGTTTTGGTAAAGTCGAGCAATCGACTCTAAAAATTTGCGCTACTCGGAGGCACCCGAGCTTGAACTGTACATGTTTTTTGTTTACTTTACTGTCTTTAGGATTAGCTTAGGTTCTTACTCTGATGTTGTGAATTTTCAGGTGAAACAATGGCTCGTCCTTGAGGTTTATTTCCTAAGGATTAAGCGCGCTCTCCAACCCTCTAAGTCACAATTCAGGGAAGGTTTTCTTTCCTCATAATTTTGACTGAGCTTTTATAGTCCAATGAGGACATTGTCCATTTTTAAGTTGGGGGTGGTGGGTTGTGCCTTATAGTGATTGTCGAGCTTAGTTGTGGAATCCTGATAAACTTGTTGAGTTATGGTGAATGCATGCTAGTCTGACTATGAAATTCTGTGATGTACTGCTGAGGTCTTCGTATTTGTATTTGTTGTGAAATTCAGCATGATTGCATTTGTTAAGGCCATCTTGAAAAAAATTTCAAGTTATTTCCCTGTTTAAGCTTCGCATGTTAGCACTCTATCTTAGATCTGTGGGTTTAGGGTAGCTCTGTTTCTTTTGAAATTCGTTGTCACCTCGAAAGGCAACCTTAGGATGGGCTAAGATTCGCTCTTGTTTGTAATCCATGCGCTTAAAATTTTAACATGATTTTTAGGCTAAAAAGAAAAATGAATGCATATTTTATAAAAAGAAAAGTAATCTCCTGAGGTGTTCCTCCTTCTTGAGTTGCCTTAGTAGCCAGGGGCGGTCGTGTAACCCACGGTCGCCACTGCATGAAAAGGAAGCACAAAGAAGTGAACGCTAGTCCTTAAAAATGTGAAATTTGCCCGTAGTCAGATGCACTGTGCAATGAAATTGCAGGCAAGCTGAAACGAAAGCAAAATTGACATGTCAGGCGCTCATAGAGATAAAAAAAAAAACGAGAGAAAAGATGCCTTGCGATCTATTACTTGCTTAGACGATGAGTAGCCCTTAGACTGTTCTGTTTAGCCATAAGTAGGGGGAAGGCGAAGTTTTGGGACGGGTAGAGCTGTTCTAAGCCTGTTAAAATCTAAGATCGAGGAGCTATGTCGGAAGCGTAAATAGGGAAGCATCTTTAAATTTCTCGAATTGTTCTTAATCATTGCATGCATGCAGCTGTTTCTTACGAATACAAATGCCTTGTCGTTTCCAGTACTGAGAATTGAGTCCCTAGCATGCGTATTCGTTTTATTTTGATTAATCAGAATTCCACCTTGCTCGAGGACTAGCAAGATTTAAGTTGGGGGTGTTTGATAGCTCCGTTTTGGAGCTATAATTATATCCCTAATTCACGTTTATTACATGCTTAATCTTGCTTTTATGTGTTAATTGCAGGTGTTATCGGTAATTCGCCCTCGGAAGCGTTTCGGCGCTTTTCGAGGCTTAATATCGCGTTTTAAAGACCTAAGAGCACTTCCGGGGAAAGTCCATGCAAAAACATGAAGATTGGGCGCTTTGGGGAAATTGAAGGCAAAATTCCATGCAAAAACCCGAGAGCTAGCGTCGAGTGACAGCGTCGAGACGCTAGCTCGACGCTGCCCAAGCGTTGAGACGCTGCCAGAGCGTCTCGACGCTCCGAAGTCTGAGGCGTGAAATTGAAAATCCACCCGAGAGCAAGCGTCGAGTGACAGCGTCTCGACGCTCGCTCGACGCCGCGCAAGCGTCTCGACGCCACCCCGACTGCGCGCGCGCTATTTAGGGCGCAGCGTCGAGACGCTGCCCTAGCGTCTCGAACGCTCCGACGGATAACTTAAGTTTTTGTCCGATTTTTAGCCGCCATCTTCATCTCCTACCTCGGGCTCCGCACCTGATTGGACGTTCCAGCAGCCATTTTCACCATGGGAGAGGCTAGGAAGCTTGGATTTGAGCCATCCCACATCATACACATCATGAGTGAGTAGTTATAGAATTTTTGGCTCGGGATTGTATTGGAATAATGTAGTTTACACTCTTGGTGAGGTTGTTGAATTAAATTCTGAATTGGTTGAATGATTTATTGAATTGATTTCTATTTCTTTGCTTATTTCATGAACATGTTTGAATGATTTAGGACTAGGCACCCTTGATTTTAAGCATGCTTCATTCGTTAAAGGTTTTGATGTCGTGCCTCTCTAAACCGCCAAGTAACAAAGATTTACGAAGCCTTTGAGCGCATTGGCGTCCTTGCGTTCTTGGTGTTCGTTCTTCTCGAATTAGATTCTGAAATCGACACACTAATTTCGCGTCCAAATTAGATAGTCGTCGTAGTTAGCTCGTTGCTATCGATTGGTCTTGGGAGAGCGTTGGCCGCCAATGTCCAATCGATATGCTTGATTAGCATAAGTTATTGTGTCTAATTAATTTTCATGGAGCATGTCTGAGTTAATTTATTAATTTGAGACGAGCTGCGTATTCGTTAAATTGTTTAGCCATTATACTCGTCAACCTATGATCCAAGAGGCATGCTAAATTTATTCCCGATCGTCCCGAGTCGAATGCTCTGTTAGTTAAATTTTCCCATTTGCATTGTTCCCTCTTAGTTAATCAAAAATCAACAAATCCCCCATATTTCATTTATTATCATAAGTTTGCAAATTTAATTAAGATTAAGTCAAGTTAGCTTAATTCCCTGTGGATCGACCCCGTTGCCGCTATTCTACTAATAGTTTAGTGAATTCGGGTAAATATAAATTCATTTTGGCGGGTCTCGACAACCCGATGATTGGCGATAGTTCGAAAATATCACTACCAAAGTCACCGGTAAAACAACTGGTAAAAGTCAACCCTAGGTTGACCGGTAAAGATCTCAAGATCGGACCGGTAAAAGGCACACCGGTAAGCCTGATGGAGCGTTTTACCGCAGCGGAACGCGATTTCGGACCGATGATACTCTAATTTCATCAATTTAACAAATAGAAAACATGCTCAAAGCGACGGAAATAAGTAATTAGAAATACATACCCTTGTAGCTCCAATTTCTTCAAGTCCGCCGGCCGTTTCTCGTCACGAACTCTTCCGACCTCTTCTCACGAACGCCCCAAGGACCACCCGAGGTAGTCCCGCTATCCTCGGCGCCGCGCAACGGAGTTGTGGGACTCCGTTAGAAGAGAAAACAAAAGAAAATAAGAAGAAGAGGAAGAAGATGATGGAAACAGAGGGGCTTCTTCAGAGGGATTGGATTTAAGCTTAAAACAGAACCATTTTTTATCAAAAACCAAAAGAACTTCCAAAGATCATCCCCCGAAGATAAGAAGAAGAAGAGATAAATATAAAGAAAAACAATTTTCATTTTGCTTTCAACAACCCCACTGTCATTTCATTTGGCCATGCCAAATGGCTGCCATGCAAAAGTAGCACATATATATATATATATTAAATAAAATTAATTCAAAATTAATTTCAAATAATAATAAATATTTTATTTATTAAACTTTTTAATAAATAAGATATATATATATATTTAATTAATTAAACTTTTTAATTAATTAATATTATTTAATTAAATATCAAATATTAATTAAATAATATGGCTAAACCCGGTTTTCCGAAAACCGATTTTTTGCACATGAATCCTATTCATGTTTTAGGCAATTCCCATATTTAAATCATATTTAAATATGTCCATCCTTCTTCCATAAACCGAATTTGAACAATTCAAATTCTTTTTCTTTTTCCCGAATTTGAACAATTCAAATTCTTTTTCTTTTCTTTTATACTGTTGCACGACGTTATCCGAGCTAGCCAGGAGAACCTAAAGGACCTACAGATCATGAGCTCCAACGATACGAGATTATTCGGTCAAAACTCTTTCAACCGAACTAACCAACATTCGTTAACCCCCGGAGACTCCACTATAGTCCGTGGGTTGCACTCTCCTCACTGTGGATATATTGTGTCCTCTTGATATAACCGTCAACGGTAAGTCGATCCTTCACAGGTTGTTCGTAATCACAGCTGGGTCATTTAAACCGTTTAACCCCTGCATTACATCTTGTTCCTTAAGTACCACTGACACCTCTAATGAACAATAGATCTGTGGTCCAACCAACAGATCAATTAACCCTCTCATCACATGAGAGTGTGAGCGCTCATTGTTCAAGCCCCGGAGTCAGCTATTAAGGGAACAACCTATCTACTAACCCTGAAGAGCGGGTTAGGAGTGAACTCCAATCTTGCTGTACTATGTCCCCACCTACCTATTCGACTTTATCCCCAAGATGGTAGGCTTATTGAGTCGGCGCTAATGGGCCACTCTCACCCGTGCAAGTCAAAGGATACTATCGAATAAGCAGGAGTTCATAGTGAGCTCAGGATTGAGATCGAGTTACCTAGGCCATCAATATGTATAAGTCGGTCTCATCAGTAAACGGAGTTATAAAAAGAGAGCGACTTAATACGCGGTTCAGTCTTATGTAAACTCTTTACACAGGACGCCCTCACTTCTCACATCTCCATGTGGAACGATTCAGATCACATCGTCCTGTACAATACAAAGTGAGCCGCATCCAATAGTGTTACCAGGATAAGGTACCCAGCCTTATCCATATACTATAGATCGTTTTGACTGACTACTTGAGCCTGATCCACAATCATGTCATACATGAAGCTCAAGTACTCATATTCAGCCAAGGGTGTTGGTCATTGGTATAGGTTAAACCAAACACGTTTCACTTTATTCCAGTAAACTCTTTTACTGAATAAAACTAATAACTCTTTATTCTAAATAGAATATTTACAAACATAACAGTTTACAAACCACGAGTTTTAGGACATAAAACCCAACAAACTCCCACTTGGACTTAAACGTCCGTGGTGTACATGTTAGGTGGAGAAAACTAATATATCATATATCAGAAGCTTTCTCCCACTGTCCTCTTCAGCAACTCGGAGCCCTAGACTCTTCTAGGTGTCTCTCAAACACTTTAGCCATGAGAGACTTAGTAAACTAATCAGCATGAAGTACTACGAGGCTTTCCATGTGACCATCACATTTCCTCATAGCACTATCTGCGAGCTCAACTTATAAACCTATTGCTGCTTCACAAGCTGCAAATAGACTTAACTACCAACGAGGAATCAGCAATACAACTCTTGTATTCTACTCCTCTAAGTACAATGACAAAACTTTAACCGGAATCCAATCCAATTGGACTAATATTACTGACAACTCCCACTGCATAGCACATATCGGGTCATGTATCTCAAAAGATACATCTGACCTCCAATATGTAAATGCACTTGGGTGCATCTCGTATCCTCAACATTTGAGGTGTCTCAGGAAACCATATCCATAGACCATCAAATATTGACAACAACTTGTCAATAAAAGATTTTAGAGACAACACTAGCGATTTGTTCTTACGACTCAGATCAAGCTGAATCCTTAGAACAAACAAAGCCTACCTCCAGATCAACTATTTGGGAGTGGGTCGCTAGTTTATGCTAAAAGTCAGTAATAAATCCTACATCATTCTCAATGATTAGGAAAAAATTACGGGAATATATTATGAAAGCTTTAACATTGATTAAACACTTGTCCAACAAGTTTTATCAATGTAATGTTCAAAACGTTAAGATTTGAAAAACAAACCTTATAAATCAGAATATAGATGCTTATTTCAATTCATAAATGGATTGAAGAAGCTCGCAAACGATTTGCTCTTAATCCCGAATAATGTATCTCCCTGGTTGAGACTAATAGATACTCTATCAAGATAGCTAGTCTTGATATCCATTTACCTTATCCTATCAGATAGAACAGGGCAACGAATACGAGTATTCTATATAACTTACATCTGACAACAAGAGATGAAGTTAATACACAATTAACCCCTTCTCTTTGGGACAGTCCCTTTGTCAGAAAGTCAAGCCTTAGAGGTTTTCACCTCATAGACTAGGTCTGTAAACCTCTTGAAGATCCATGGCTTTGAGCCACTGGTTCTTGTTTATAAACTCACTGTCATCATCAATATGATAACTAGAGTCATAAAACAAACTAATACAGCAGGCCGAATTATCTCATAATTCTCCCACTGCATCAAAGCTTTCTCAACACTTGAGAAGAACCAGCAAAACTAACAACCATTGTTAATTTATAGCTTCCAATAAAAAACAAGATAAGTCTTAACACTTTAGTTGTTACCAAGTTTAATAGAACACTACTTGTATACATCTTTTGCAAAATGAACTATTCATTAAAAAACAAAAGATACTATATACATCTAAAGCGTTCAACAAAAACTTGAGTTTATAGACAATAATTACAACACTTGAAATTATTTCTATACAAACAACTATAAACAAGCAAGCTCCCACTGTATAAACTGCGAAGACGTCTTCATAAGGCATCTTCGTCAAGAAACAGGCAAACAGGAACTAGTTTCCTGAAAAGAATAACAAACATTATTAGTGATTCCTGGATCAACATCCAGGTATGACAATCATAATCCACAAAACATGTTTAGACAGAAGATAAATCATATTTACCTTGTCGTTCATTCTGTGCCTTTTTCTCCGCTAGGTATTTAGGGCAGTTTCGCTTCCAGTGCCCTTCTTCACCACAATGAAAACACTTTCCACTGTGTGAAGCTTTTACCTTTCCTACAGCTGGGGTTTTGCCCTTCCTGGCACTTCTCTTCTTCTTGTGAATAATCTTATTACTCACAGTAAGAGGTTCAGATTTAGTCCCAGACCCAGACCCTTTCTGGAACTTCACAGAAGTGGTAACATTTACCTCCTTCTCCTTTCCTTTCGAGGTATGCAGGGACTGATAAATCTGAAGCTCGTTCAGAAGAGACGTCAGATTGTATTCTATCTTGTTCATGACCATATTGGTCCTGAAGTGCAGGAAACTCTTCGGAAGAGATTCCAAGATAAATCCAACCTGACCTTGTTCGTCGACGGTTGCCCCATTTACTTCTGCTGTATTGAAGTACACCATCATGTTAAGGACATGTTCCCTAACAGAGGTTCCTTCAGCCATATGGCAGTTGTAAATGTGCTTGAGGGCTTCATACCTAAGAGATGAGGAAGGCTTTCCAAACATCTCTTGTAGTGAAGCCATGATTTCCTTAGCGGAAACCATCCCCTCATGCTTCCTTGACAAAACATCAGATATGCTTGCCAGGATATAAACTCGAGCTTTATCGTTAGCCCGAATCCAACCGTCATATGCTTCACGAACAGTTCGTGAGGCATTTGAACTAGGAACCGGAGGACACTCCTCCGTTAAGACAAATCTTAGGTTGTCGAGAACAAAAACAGCATTAAGGTTCGACTTCCACGTCCCAAAATTTTCACCGGTTAATTTGTCGTGAGCTAACAACTGTATAAAAGAGCTCGACATGCTGAAAAAAGAATGTAAAACTATTAGTGAAACGGTTTTAACCTATTTAAACCAATTAAGAGGTTTAGCAGTAAATAAAGTACCCAAACTCTTTATTTACTAACAACGATACTTTAGTAAGTTAGAATGGTCCCTACCGTAGGGTAGGTGAGCACTCCTTTACTAAATCAAGACATTCTTGACTAAATGCTATCACCAGAATAACTCATCTTCCTATAGCATCTTAGTTATCGTTTTTGGTCTGGATTTACTAACTCCTTAGCAAATCCCGTAAGTGTGACCCTCCATTTTTAGAACGCACAGAACGGCCCCAACATAGCAACCGTATGGAATGTCAGTGTTGGGAATGGCCCTATGTTTCTTTATCCATAAATGGTGACTGAGGTGTTCGATCTCCCATGCCCAGCCCTCCGTTTGGATGGTGCCCCAAGGGCAGCCTGCAGGCGGAACATGGGAATCTCACGGTTCAATCCAACGGAGGAGACCACAGGAAGCACCGACGCACTTCCTTCTCTCACTTACTATAGACACTTACTCCATTCACCTTGCTATTGAAAGTTGCAAACACCACCCGTCTGGAGATGCCCCATATGGCATCATGAGGCCAAGCAAAATTCTCACGTTGTGAACTTTTAGGGAGTGCGTAGCAGGAGAGGGATATATCATATATTCCTTCTCAACACATCTACTAAGCATCGTGGATGGTTTTAGGGTAAACTACTCAGGTTTTATCTGGCTAAGAAAATAAAACCTTAAGTCTAGGCAAACTATTTACCTAAGATGTCTAGGTTATAAACTCTTTACTAACCTCACACCTCTCACGCATGCTCATAAAGCCTGGTTAACTTTACTAAGTACCGGATCGTCCCCAGGTAGGAGGTGTTCCGTAAACCGTCAGCTTAAATACCTCCAACCTCGAACAGGATTTCACCGGGTGAGTTTCTCATAACCTTAGCATTTACGAGATATCGACCTATTCATCTAATGAACCTGATCGACTCATTTAACCCTAAATGAACATGCTTTTCTTTGTTATAGATTTTAAAAGTCTAAGTCATTTTTACAACACTTGCAAAACTAGACTTTCTACAACAACTTCTATATGCTTCTCAAACATACATTCGCTAAGGCATGACAAATTGAATATTTAACTTTATAATCAATATAACACTTATATCGATTATGCTCTTAAATATACAACTCCTAATTCATAAATTAATATAACACTTATATCAAAAGTTTATGAATTAAGCATGCATCCTATACATTATAACAATTATAACATACAATAATGCATCTTGGTTGGATGTTTAATTTCATAATTAATATAACACTTATATTAATTATTCTATTAAGCAAACAACAACTAATTCATGAATTAATATAACACTTATATTAATACTCATGAATTAAACATGCATCTAATACATTATAACACTTATAACCTACAATATGCATACAACCATGGCAACCTATGTTGTATATTTAATTTCATAATTAATATAACACTTATATCAATTATTCTATTAAATTAACAACATCTAATTCATGAATTAATATAACACTTATATTAATACTCATGAAGTCCCAAATATGCATACTATAAATTATAACACTTATAACATATTATTAATGCATGGAGCATGCTTCCTACGGTGGGATTTTAAATCTATATGGCATACGTTATGCACATACAAAATGGATTTTAATTAAAACATACATTCGCAATGCATAATTAATTAAACACACTAAAGTGGATCGATTTTGGCATTTAGCAAGCAATAACTAATTTATTACAAGCTTGAACAACAAGCTAAGTCTTGAGCCGACTTCGAACTCTTCGCACCGCTTTTGACTAGCTTGCTTCCTCCGAACGCTTCGGTCAATTTCTCTTCGAATTTCTCCTCGAATTGCTTAGAACGAGTTTGAACTTATACCGAACATTTCGGCGAGCTCAAAACTCGAGCTTCTTTCACAAAGAAACCTATATGGACTCTAATGACTCTAAAAATACAGACTCTTCTGCACACATTAAAGCCCATACATTCTCGGGCAATTACAAATAACGAAATTCAAATAGAAACTATGCCAAAATCGATATTCACTTTAGACATCCATTCAGAAATAATTTCTAAATTAAAATACCCACCACTTAAATTGATGCAAATTGAGTTAATCACAAAATCGCTCTGATACCAATTGATGGAGCGTTTTACCGCAGCGGAACGCGATTTCGGACCGATGATACTCTAATTTCATCAATTTAACAAATAGAAAACATGCTCAAAGCGACGGAAATAAGTAATTAGAAATACATACCCTTGTAGCTCCAATTTCTTCAAGTCCGCCGGCCGTTCCTCGTCACGAACTCTTCCGACCTCTTCTCACGAACGCCCCAAGGACCACCCGAGGTAGTCCCGCTATCCTCGGCGCCGCGCAACGGAGTTGTGGGACTCCGTTAGAAGAGAAAACAAAAGAAAATAAGAAGAAGAGGAAGAAGATGATGGAAACAGAGGGGCTTCTTCAGAGGGATTGGATTTAAGCTTAAAACAGAACCATTTTTATCAAAAACCAAAAGAACTTCCAAAGATCATCCCCCGAAGATAAGAAGAAGAAGAGATAAATATAAAGAAAAATAATTTTCATTTTGCTTTCAACAACCCCACTGTCATTTCATTTGGCCATGCCAAATGGCTGCCATGCAAAAGTAGCACATATATATATATATATATTAAATAAAATTAATTCAAAATTAATTTCAAATAATAATAAATATTTTATTTATTAAACTTTTTAATAAATAAGATATATATATATTTAATTAATTAAACTTTTTAATTAATTAATATTATTTAATTAAATATCAAATATTAATTAAATAATATGGCTAAACCCGGTTTTCCGAAAACCGATTTTTTGCACATGAATCCTATTCATGTTTTAGGCCATTCCCATATTTAAATCATATTTAAATATGTCCATCCTTCTTCCATAAACCGAATTTGAACAATTCAAATTCTTTTTCTTTTTCCCGAATTTGAACAATTCAAATTCTTTTTCTTTTCTTTTATACTGTTGCACGACGTTATCCGAGCTAGCCAGGAGAACCTAAAGGACCTACAGATCATGAGCTCCAACGATACGAGATTATTCGGTCAAAACTCTTTCAACCGAACTAACCAACATTCGTTAACCCCCGGAGACTCCACTATAGTCCGAGGGTTGCACTCTCCTCACTGTAGATATATTGTGTCCTCTTGATATAACCGTCAACGGTAAGTCGATCCTTCACAGGTTGTTCGTAATCACAGCTGGGTCATTTAAACCGTTTAACCCCTGCATTACATCTTGTTCCTTAAGTACCACTGACACCTCTAATGAACAATAGATCTGTGGTCCAACCAACAGATCAATTAACCCTCTCATCACATGAGAGTGTGAGCGCTCATTGTTCAAGCCCCGGAGTCAGCTATTAAGGGAACAACCTATCTACTAACCCTGAAGAGCGGGTTAGGAGTGAACTCCAATCTTGCTGTACTATGTCCCCAGCTACCTATTCGACTTTATCCCCAAGATGGTAGGCTTATTGAGTCGGCGCTAATGGGCCACTCTCACCCGTGCAAGTCAAAGGATACTATCGAATAAGCAGGAGTTCATAGCGAGCTCAGGATTGAGATCGAGTTACCTAGGCCATCAATATGTATAAGTCGGTCTCATCAGTAAACGGAGTTATAAAAAGAGAGCGACTTAATACGCGGTTCAGTCTTATGTAAACTCTTTACACAGGACGCCCTCACTTCTCACATCTCCATGTGGAACGATTCAGATCACATCGTCCTGTACAATACAAAGTGAGCCGCATCCAATAGTGTTACCAGGATAAGGTACCCAGCCTTATCCATATACTATAGACCGTTTTGACTGACTACTTGAGCCTGATCCACAATCATGTCATACATGAAGCTCAAGTACTCATATTCAGCCAAGGGTGTTGGTCATTGGTATAGGTTAAACCAAACACGTTTCACTTTATTCCAGTAAACTCTTTTACTGAATAAAACTAATAACTCTTTATTCTAAATAGAATATTTACAAACATAACAGTTTACAAACCACGAGTTTTAGGACATAAAACCCAACAAAGCCTCGATTGGTAAATCTTTACAAGATTTACAACTGGTAAAGCCACGACTGGTAAATGTTTCACAAGCATTTCAACAGGTAATACCGTGTGAATAAATCAACACCGGTAAATTCACACCGGTATAAACCGGACCGGTAAGTTTACCACCGATAAACCGGTTCGGTAAGTATCACATACTCACACCGGTAAACATCGACTGGTAAATCCTTATTGGTAAGCCTTGAATCGGTAAATCATTATCGGTAAACTTCGAAAGCTTACACCGGTAAAGATGAACCGGTAAAGCTCGACCGGTAACACTTATTGGTCTGATCCTTCGGTTAAATCCACCGGTATGCACGACCGATAAATAATGACCTAAGAATCAAACGCTAAACGCTTAAGAAACAACGTTTAGCTCACGACCGGTAAATTACCTATCAGTATTTCTTGACCGGTAATACCGACCGGTAATTTTAACAGAACGCCAGATGACAGGGAAAAACATACCTAGTTTTTGGATGCGTCTTCTCGTCTCCTCAGCTCC
The DNA here is from genome assembly GCA_028017165.1 of Herpetospermum pedunculosum. Lineage (NCBI taxonomy): Eukaryota > Viridiplantae > Streptophyta > Magnoliopsida > Cucurbitales > Cucurbitaceae > Herpetospermum > Herpetospermum pedunculosum. Next base: position 37,996,932 of record CM051523.1, on the reverse strand, counting down.
TCTATAGCCCCCTCGTCCTCTACCTCTCCTCCGGTCACGAACTTAGCAGGACGAGGACCACCCTTAGAAGAATCCCAGCTATCCTCAGGCTTCGTAACGGAGTAGTGGGACTCCTTGAACTAAGGGGGTTTGTTGAGAGGGAGAAAGGAAGAAGAAGATGATGGTCGTGGTGAAAAAGAAGATGTATCTAGTTCTTGAATTTGTTGAACACTTCAACAATATCAAAAACACATCTAACTTCACAAATACTCCAACTATTGAAGTACAAATTGAGAGTATAGGGATGAACGTTTCAAACCTCAAGTTTCTTCTCAAGAAATACTCAATTTGCTTCACCAAGTCTTCAAGCTTCACACCCTTCAAGAAATTCTATGGAGTAAGCTTCAACACTTGAAGAAAAACCAGAGAGAAAGAGATTGAAGAGAGAGAAAACGAAATTGTCCAACAATTTCCTTCGGTAGAGAGAGAGGAAAAATTGAGATTAACTTAGTTAAGGAAGAAACTCAATTTTTTTTCTTCTCACAAATGAAAAAAGGGTTTGGATTTAAAGAAGTGGTGTCTCACATGCTTGCAAAGCAGGAGAGATGCCACAAAATATTATAAATTATTATAATTAAGAATTATAATAATAAATAATTTATTAATTAAAACAATTTTAATTAATAATTTTATTATATAATATAATATCAAATATTAATTAAATAATAAAACTAACCCCGATTTTCCAAAAACCGACTTTTCCCAATATGAATCAATATTCATATTTTTCTCCAGTCTCGTATTTAAATCATTTCCAATCACATATTTAAATACGTCCTACCTCGATCAACAGACCCGAATTTGGATTTCTCCAAATTCTTCCCATTAACACTGCTACACAGCTTTATCTAAGCTAACTAGGAGAACCTAAAGGACCTACAGATCATGAGCTCCAACGATACGAGATTATCCGGTCAAAACTCTTTTAACTGAATTAATCAACATTCGTCAAACCCCCGGGAGACTCCACTAAAGTCTGAGGGTTGCACTCTCCTCACTGTAGATATATTATGTCTTCTTGATATAACCGTCATCAGTAAGTCGATCTTTCACAGGTCGTTCGTAATAGCAGTTGGGTCATTTATATCGTCTAACTCCTGCATTACATCTTGTTCCTTAAGTACCACTGACACCACTAATGAACAATTGATTTGTGGTCCAACCAACAGATTAGAACCATCTCTGATCATGAGAGGATGTGCGCACATTGTTCAAGCCCTGGAGTCAGCTATTAAGAGAACAACCTATCTATTAACCCTAAAAGCGGGTTAGGAGTGAACTCCGTCTTGTTGTACTATGTCCCCAGCTACCTATTCGAGTTTATCCCCAAGATGGTAGGTTTATTGAGTCGGCGCTTCTTAGCCACTCTCACCCATGCAAGTCAAATGATACTCTCGAATAAATAGGAGTTCATAGCAAGCTCGCGATTAAGCTCGAGTTACCTAGGCCATCATATGAAAAAATCGGTCTCTTCTGTAAACGGTGTTATAAACAGAGAGCGACTTGATTCGCAGTTCAGTCTTATGCAAACTCATTGCACAGGACGTCTTAGCTCGCACATCACCATGTGAAACGATTCGGATCACATCTTTTTATACAATAAAAAGCGAGCGGCATCCAATAGTGTTACCAAGATAAGGTACCCAACCTTATCCATATACTATAGACCGTTTTGACTATCCACTTGAGCCTGGTCTAAAATCATGTCATACATGAAGCTCAAGTATTTATGAATTGTCATGTGTGTTGGTCATTGGTATAGGTTAGACTAAACACGTTTCACTTTATTCCAGTAAACTCTTTTATTGAATAAAACTTAATAACTCTTTATTACTAAATAGAGTGATTACAAACATAATTGTTTACAAAACATGAGTTTTAGGACAAAAAATCAAATAGCATGTTGTTGTATAGTCTGACCCGAGTAGTGGGGTTAAGTATTTTAAATACTCATTCTTTTCTTAAAATATTTTTTCAGGTAATGACAAAAACGTACAGAACGTTTGACGAGGTGGTTTGTTGGATGATGTCATGGGACTAGAGGAGGCATAGCTTCTGCATTCTTTCATGTCGTTTTTTTTATGAATCAATCCATTGATTTTACTAAGGTTTTCAAACCTAGTAGTTTGATTTTAAGTTTTGTCTTAAATGACCTTGATTAATTCTTTTCATTCTTTTACTGGGATCCCGAAATAAATGTATTTACGTGGACTTTGAGATATTTTTAAACGTTTATTTATTTTCTTTATTCTAAAATAAAGATTAAAGTCTTTTTGAGATTTATGACGTCATGCACGTAGTAATGCCCCTAGAGTTATGTCATAGGAAGTTGAGTTGTTACACGTCGTCAGGGTCGTTTCTTTTCCCCCGACGATGAAACGACATGTAACCCCTCCAACGCGGTATGCAGCGTACCGGCTTCCTAAGGCGCTTCGGTATCTCGCACCGAATCAGACCACCGGGAAGGCCCGCGAACGACGAACCTACCCGCTAGTGGGGCCAATGTTACGGGCTACCTGTTACGTCTCCAAAAGTGACTAATTTAGGACTTGTTTTCTATAGAAAGATGTGCACTCTTAGGTGTTTTTGATAGGATTTAGCTTAAACTTGTGCTTATATATGAGAATTAGAAGAATGAAACTAAATTAGGACTTGTATGCAAAAGAAAAGAAAAGGTATGAAAAACGAAGTTAAAAGAATGAAAAATGTGCATTGCGGAGGCATTGCGGAAACATTGCTAAAACCGCAATGTTTTAAGTGAAATCCGTAAGTTGGCTAACCTTTTTCTGTTGTGATCCGATATTTCAGGGATTCGTTCTTTCTCCTCCAGCCACGTAGAAGTACGACGTTGAGAATGGATGGTTCTCCTTGACCCAATCGCACCTGCAGACTACTATAAAAGGAGGTCAAAGTGGAAGGTTGAAACACATCCGGAAGGCGTAGAACTCTCTTCGCAGCACAGTTTTTTCTCCCGTTTTTCTCTTCCGTCTGTTGGGTTGAAAGGTTTAGCTGTTGGAGTCGACAATCTGATAGGAAGGAGAGAAGATTCATCTTCTCTTCTGATTGGATTCATCCAAGCAAAGCTGGCTTTTTCCCCCCTTCAGCCGAGGCGTCTGCGTCGAGGCGATCACGCTCAACTTTATTGCTTTCTACTTTAGTTTCTCATTTCCCTTACTGTCTGTTGTTATTTCCTTCCCAATAGCTACTCTAATTCATTTCGTTGATTTCTGTTTTACTCTAGTTCTTTAAGGTTGTCATTTGTTTAGTTCAAATTCGAATAAATCGAAGTACTATTTTCATCAAGTTACAAGTTCTTCATCGTCTCAGTTACTGCCTTTAGTTTCTGTTTTGTCTCCAATATACTTCTAAGCATGTCGTTTCAATCTAGTCTTTCTATTCTATGTGCATCCATGAGTAACTAAGTCGCCTAAGGGCATGCTAATGACAAATCTGTAGGAAGAAACACGTGACTAAAGCATGTAGGATAGCTCTCGAATGCATTGATTGTATGTAAGCTTCATCCCACGGGCAATTTCGATTGGCCATCCATTTTGTCCAAAGAACTCCTAACCTCTGGAAGGAGTAACAGTTCAGAGTCATACACTCATGCTAGCCTCTCAAGGTAGCCAGAAAACGACCTAGGAATAGGCGTTTTCCTAGTACAAATCACAACTTACTGTTTTAACAAGATGCTTAAGACCTTACTTGGACATGAGTAAACTAAAGAATCTAATGCATGAAATCGGAAGATACATGAGTATGAGTTAGTTTGATGCATAGTGAGTTGATCTACTGCTTAAGAATCGTGTGAAAAAGCCTATAGAGGAGTCGTTAGTAGCCCTTGTTTCCACATTTTACACACATTCGCTGTTAAGAACATTGCGGTATAATTGTTGTTTCCGCAATTCCCTTAGTTAAAAATTCTGCCTTAGTCATTTTCCTCTTCGTTTATTAATCTCTTCTCTTTTCATTTGAGTTTATCATTTACTTGCACTTCTTTATGCATCTATCCTTTACATATTCCTTAGTAATTAGGCAACTTAAAAAAAAATCTACCCCATTAAATCCACCCATTCTTGCTTAACAATACACTTCACGAGTAACTAAGAATAAATCTCTGTGGGAAATCGAATGAAAAAATACTTATTACTTGCTACAAGATCATGTATGCTTGCATGTTTTGAGTGCTCTATTATTGCATATTTCCTTTAAACATTGAGCACTCAACAAGTTTTTGGCGCCGCTGCCGGGGATTTAGTTTAGTGAAAACGAAGTTTGTTAAGTTAGAAACACAAAGTTTAGCATCTATTGGAGCTGATCTATTTTCATTTCTTTTGCAGGTACCATCGGGTTAGTTTATGAATGAGCATTCAAGTAGCGATCTAGAGTTCAATCCTGAGCCTGAGAGATTACTTAGGGCCAGAAACAAAGCTAAGAAACGTCTCTTTAACCAACCCTCTATACCTCAAATAATTGCTGAAACCGCGGAGTCTCCACAATTCTATCAAGAAGAAATGGACAGACCAGTCCCAAATCCGGTACCTACCACTCGCAATCCCATCGAAATAGCGAATGATAAGGATAGTGCCATCCTCTCCTACCTAGTACCTATGCCTGGGGAGCTAAACCCAAGCATAATCCGCCCTAAAATTACTGCCAACTCATTCGAGTTAAAGCCAGTAATGTTCCAAATGTTGTCCACTGTGGGACAATTCTTTGGAGTGGAAAATGAGGACCCCCACAACCATCTTAGAAACTTCCTAGGAGTTAGTGATACCTTTCTCATCCCTGGAGTTTCCCAAGAAGCTTTGAGGCTTTACCTCTTCCCCTACTCATTAAGGGACAAAGCCAAAACGTGGTTAAACTCATTACCTTCCGGATAAGTTCTCAATTGGACAGACTTGGCGGAGAAATTCCTAGTAAAATATTTCTCACCTGATAGGAATTCTACTTTTCGTGACGACATTATTAAATTCAAACAAGCTGAAAATGAGTCGCTTCACGAAGCTTGGACAAGGTTCAAGGACCTTCTGCTTAAATGTCCACACCATGGCATTCCATGGTGTATCCAAATAGAGGTCTTTTTCAAAGGATGCAACCCCAGCACCAGGCAAGTGCTAAATTCATCTGCTGGTGGTTCCATGCTTTCCAAAAGTTATAATGAAGTGATAGCTCCAAAATAGAGCTATCTTAATGTCCCTAATTCTAGCTAAAACCATGACATATATTGATTAAAATGCTTTCTTATAGGTGATTTCATGGTGAAGAGCTCGGGAAGTCCATTGATGATTTTCGGGGCTAAAGAGGTCATTTATGAGGTTTCGAGAAGTGTTCGGGTCAAAACGATAGGCCAAACGGAGCTCGGGAGCCAAAGCGACCCAAAAGTGGGCTAAGAGCCGAGAGGGCAGCGCCCAAGCGCCGGCGCCCAGGCGCCCAACGCGCGCGCACCCGCGCGCGCCGCACGCACCGCACGCCCGCGCCCAGACGGTCAGACGCGCGCGCGCCCGCGCGCGCCGCCTCGCCTCGCGCCCGCGCGCCTGCCCGCTCCGCCTCGCCCATGTCCGCGCGCGCCCGCGCGCCCACGCCCGCGCGCCCACGCCCGCTCCGCCTCGCCCATGCCCGCGCGCCCTCGCCCGTGTCCGCCTCGCCATGTCCGCGCGCGACAGCGTCGAGACGCTGGCCGAGCGTCTCGACGCTCCGAACTCTGAAGCGTACATTTGAAGATCCACCCGAGAGCAAGCGTCGAGCGCAAGCGTCTCAACGCTCGCTCGACGCCGCGCGCGCGTCTCGACGCCGCGCGCAGCGTCTCGACGCTACCCCGCGCGCGCGCCTGCCAACTTAGGGCACAGCGTCGAGACGCTGCCCCTAGCGTCTCGACGCTCCGACGGCTTTAAAAGCCTTCTTCTCCGTTTTTTGCAGCACTTCTTCTTGGATTTTGGTTTTTCCACCATTGTTAGGCTCGGGTGGGAGCTTGAAACTTGTTTATCTTCCATTATACCTTCAATAAAGCTTCAACATTAGCGTTTTTGCTTGATTTGCACAACGGGGAGCTAAGGTAAGTGCTCTAATTTGAGGTTAGGGGTGAATTTTGATGCGTTTCATGAGGGTTCATTCTTAATTCCGTGACTTAGCATGACTGATTGGGCGATTTTATTTCTTCTAAGCATATCACATTAATGTGTAAGAATGATTTAGGCCTAGACACCCTTGATTTCAAGCATGTTTGATTGTTAAAGATTATGATGCCGTGCCTCTCTTAATCGCCAAGTAACACGGATAAGTTGAGTCATAGGTAATGTGGGTTTCCAGTTGATCTTTGGCGGCAATTTATCTTGAACGAAATAGGCAAATCAGAATATTAGCTCAGGCGTCCTAGTTAAAAATCCGTCGTAATGCTCCCGTTACTGTCAATTAGTCAATATGGGCGGCGTTTGCTCCCTATTAATTCATTGCCACGTTTAATTAGAATCGTACATTCGTCTCTGTTCTTTACTTAATTTAGGATTGATCCCCTTAGATTAATAAAAGAACAGTCCGCCTTGCACTCCACGTTTCTAATTAATTATTTGGGTTACTTGTATTAGTAGTTTCGTGCAAGTAAATTACGTGTTCAATTATGCTCTTGCTAAGTATGTTTGAATCCCAATGAATTGAGTCGCATCAAAGTGAACCCCGACCCTTAAAATTAGGAGCACGTGTTCCGTTTAATTTTCCGCGCTTTACTTTTCGCATATATTTTCCCGTTAGTTTATATTTCGTCAAACCCCCCATTTTAATTGCTTTCGAGTCTTAGTTTTAAAAACAAATAGAAATTAATTAAGAGGAAGTAATTTTGGTTCCCTGTGGTTCGACACCCGACTACCACTAGCTGCAAAGCTCTGTTGTAGCGGAGTTATAAATGTATTTTGTCTAGCCTCGACAGCTTGAATTTAGAGTACCCCAAAAGTACCTCTACCAAAATTGGCGCCGTTGCCGGGGAACCATTTAGTTTCTCTTAGTTAAATTTTATTTGTTAGAAAACCACAAAAATATTTTTCTTTTCTTGTGTCTTCTTGTTTGAGTATGGCAGGTATTCACTTAGAAAGCTGGGTGAAAGTTTCAAGGCGTGAAGCTTCAGAAATTGCTTTGAATGACGACATGGCATATGATGACATGGAGATTCTGCTAGCTTCAAATATTTTTGATTCCAACAGACGTGAGAGGATGAGAAGGAATTCGCAGGCTGCGAAAGAATATGTGAGACAAATGCGCAAGCTGCACTTCGAGGTTTGGTGGACGTTTGTTAGAGAGACGCATGCGAGAGCAAAGTGTTGTGCTTGCTCGGTAGGGGTTCATACTTCCTGCGCATGCCCTGAGTCGCCACCAACCGGTCTTCTTGATGTCTACCCCGCGCAGGAGCATCCCGAGTTAGAAAATCAATCCTCCATGTATCTTGGTTTCTCGATTGATGATATGAAGGAGCAGATTGATTTTATTCTCGAGGAACTTCACCCCAGCCCAAAAATAGAAGTCATGATTGCTCCGCCATATGACAATGAGATCTTCCGGAAAAAGAAGAGAGTCGAGCCTACTATCTTGAAGGAATTCCAGGTGATAGAGTTCGAGGCTGACGAGTCTCTTTCTATTTTATTTCCTGAGCTCCCTTCTATCGAATCATGCTTTCTTCCTTTTTCCCCTGTCGAGTCTTTATTTTCAGTTGAGTCTTGTTTTGTTTTATTTCATTCTGTTGAGTCTTTATTTTTCCCATATATCAAAAACACCAAAAAAATAACAACTCTGTCCGGCTGCCTACAAAAGTCGAAGAGCTTGCTTCTCTTAGCAGGTTTCGTTGATTCAAGGAAGAAGGGGCCGAAGAAGTACGAGAATTTCTATGTACCCTGACAGAGAGGAGGACACGTCGAGCATAACGACGTTAAAAATTTGCGCTTCTTGGGAGGCAACCCATGAGTATTTTAATTTCATGTCTTTACTTTTAGTTTTTATTTTTCCTAGCTTAGCTTTTTCTTGCTTTCTTTTGTAGGAGTTTTGTGGCTTAAGGATCGGATCAGTAGGCGAACAGTGCACTACTCCAACCGTCAACCTCACAAAATTCAGGGGAGGTTTTCTGTTCCCTTTTATTTTGTGCGTTTTATTTGCTTAGTCTGAAGTGTGATACATAGAGGACTATGTATAATTTTAGGTTGGGGGTGGAGTTGTAAGTTGGATGGATTCCATGTGCAGTTTGTTGAGCAGTGCTAATTTAAAATTTGAAGTGCTTGGGACTCTGTTTATATGCTTTCTAATCATGATGATCTAGGAAGTGTCTTTTTGGAATCTGAGCGTTTGCATAATCTAGTTTTTGCATGATGTAGCTTTGCATTTATTAGGTTCATGTCAAAAATTTTAAAAATTTTCCCTGTTGCTCCCATGCATCTATCGAGCACTTAGCGATCTCATCTTAGACTCCGTAGGCTTAGTTGATTGCATGTAGCATTAATTCTTGTTGTCACCCCGAAAGGCACCCGTAGGTAGCTTGTTGCATGAGAGTTAGTGGTCGATTAATCGAGTAGCTCGCGCTAAGCCTAAATAAAAAAAATTTAAAAGCATGTTAGCAAGAAAATTCTCTCGAGGCGTTCCTCCTTTTTAAAGTGCGCACTTAAAAAGTGAACGTTAGTCCTTAAAAATGTGAAGCTGAAGCTTAAGTTTGACATGTTAGGCAACTCGGGATGGGAAAGAAAAAGAAAATAAAAAGTTGGGTTCAAAGAACCTTAACAAAGAGTACAAAGTACTCAAAGAAAAGAGAAAGGAATTAGAAAATTTTAGGTCTCTTAATTTATTACTCTCTCTCGTGTAAGTCAAGTTTAGACTGTTCTTAATCGCTAGAAGTAGGGGGAAAACGGGATGATATGTTGCACGTGGTTTTTCCAGGCTTACGATGGTTTAGGATAGGTTGGCTAGCACACACACACGTTAGGGAGCAATAGTTAATTTTTTATGTGATCTTGATTAAATGCATGCACCGATTGCTTTCATGATTATGTTCTGTTTAGATTTGTAAAAAGCATCGAGGTTTGAATTAGAAGCATGTATGCATGGTCCCTTAGAGTCAAATTCTTTATTAGCCTTGCTCGAGGACTAGCAAGATTTAGGTTGGGGGTATTTTGATAGCTCCAAAATAGAGCTATCTTAATGTCCCTAATTCTAGCTAAAACCATGACATATATTGATTAAAATGCTTTCTTATAGGTGATTTCATGGTGAAGAGCTCGGGAAGTCCATTGATGATTTTCGGGGCTAAAGAGGTCATTTAAGAGGTTTCGGGAAGTGTTCGGGTCAAAACGATAGGCCAAACGGAGCTCGGGAGCCAAAGCGACCCAAAAGTGGGCTAAGAGCCGAGAGGGCAGCGCCCAAGCGCCGGCGCCCAGCGCCCAGGCGCCCAACGCGCGCGCACCCGCGCGCGCCGCACGCACCGCACGCCCGCGCCCAGACGGCCAGACGCGCGCCTGCCCGCTCCGCCTCGCCCATGTCCGCGCGCGCCCGCACGCCCACGCCCGCTCCGCCTCGCCCATGCCCGCGCGCCCTCGCCCGTGTCCGCCTCGCCATGTCCGCGCGCGACAGCGTCGAGACGCTGGCCGAGCGTCTCGACGCTCCGAACTCTGAAGCGTACATTTGAAGATCCACCCGAGAGCAAGCGTCGAGCGCAAGCGTCTCAACGCTCGCTCGACGCCGCGCGCGCGTCTCGACGCTACCCCGCGCGCGTGCCTGCCAACTTAGGGCACAGCGTCGAGACGCTGCCCCTAGCGTCTCGACGCTCCGACGGCTTTAAAAGCCTTCTTCTCCGTTTTTTGCCGCACTTCTTCTTGGATTTTGGTTTTTCCACCATTGTTAGGCTCGGGTGGGAGCTTGAAACTTGTTTATCTTCCATTATACCTTCAATAAAGCTTCAACATTAGCGTTTTTGCTTGATTTGCACAACGGGGAGCTAAGGTAAGTGCTCTAATTTGAGGTTAGGGGTGAATTTTGATGCGTTTCATGAGGGTTCATTCTTAATTCCGTGACTTAGCATGACTGATTGGGCGATTTTATTTCTTCTAAGCATATCACATTAATGTGTAAGAATGATTTAGGCCTAGACACCCTTGATTTCAAGCATGTTTGATTGTTAAAGATTATGATGTCGTGCCTCTCTTAATCGCCAAGTAACACGGATAAGTTGAGTCATAGGTAATGTGGGTTTCCAGTTGATCTTTGGCGGCAATTTATCTTGAACGAAATAGGCAAATCGGAATATTAGCTCAGGCGTCCTAGTTAAACATCCGTCGTAATGCTCCCGTTACTGTCAATTAGTCAATATGGGCGGCGTTTGCTCCCTATTAATTCATTGCCACGTTTAATTAGAATCGTACATTCGTCTCTGTTCTTTACTTAATTTAGGATTGATCCCCTTAGATTAATAAAAGAACAGTCCGCCTTGCACTCCACGTTTCTAATTAATTATTTGGGTTACTTGTATTAGTAGTTTCGTGCAAGTAAATTACGTGTTCAATTATGCTCTTGCTAAGTATGTTTGAATCCCAATGAATTGAGTCGCATCAAAGTGAACCCCGACCCTTAAAATTAGGAGCACGTGTTCCGTTTAATTTTCCGCGCTTTACTTTTCGCATATATTTTCCCGTTAGTTTATATTTCGTCAAACCCCCCATTTTAATTGCTTTCGAGTCTTAGTTTTAAAAACAAATAGAAATTAATTAAGAGGAAGTAATTTTGGTTCCCTGTGGTTCGACACCCGACTACCACTAGCTGCAAAGCTCTGTTGTAGCGGAGTTATAAATGTATTTTGGCAAGCCTCGACAGCTTGAATTTAGAGTACCCCAAAAGTACCTCTACCATGAAGCCTATGAGATCCTGGAGAAGATCTCAGCATCTCACTGTAGGTGGTCAGATGATCCAATAGAGCCAAGTAGAGCTCAAAATAAGGACGCACTCAATGCCATGAGTAGCCAAATAAGCGCTCTGACCAACCTAGTTAAACAAATGGCTCAAGCCAATCTCCAAACTAGTGTCAACACCGCCACAGCCATGTCAATGGGCACACAACCAAGTCAAGGTGAGACACTAATCTGTGGATTCTGTGGGGAGGGGCACCTGTATGAATACTGCCCTGGGAATCCAGCCTCAGTTTGCTATGTTGGAAGCCAACAGCAGCCTAGGAACAACCCCTATTCTAACACTTACAATCCTGGTTGGAGGAACCACCCAAATCTTTCATGGGGTGGCCAACAAAATACTAACCAAGCTCCTAACCAGCCAAGACCGAGTGGAACACCTGGTTTCACTCCCCAAAATAACCAATCCATGTATCAAAAACCATACAACCAACCAATAGGGTCTTCTGTAGAGAATTTACTTAAGGAGTACATTGCCAAGAATGATGCCACTCTACAAAGTCAGCAAGCTACCCTTAGGAGCCTAGAGAACCAAATAGGGCAACTAGCCAATGAACTCAAAAGTAGGCCCCAAGGTAGACTACCTGCTGACACTGAGGTGCCAAGGAGAGATGGAAAAGAACAAGTTCAAGCAATTGAACTTAGAAGTGGGAGACCATTGGTGAGCAACACTAAAGAAACCCCAAAGAGAGTAGAGAACGAAGAGTCTAGTGCTCCACTGGAATCTCTGCCAAACCATGGTCAACCATCACCAAGCACATCAGGGGCAAGGCTGGAACCAATCATAGAAGAGATAGAAGAAATTCCAAGGCCTCCACCTATCCTGAGGCGACCTGAAGTACCTGCATATGTGCCACCACCTCCATTCCCTCGAAGGCTAAAGAAAAAACAAGAACAGGAAGTGCACTTTAATAAATTTTTAAAAATTTTAAAGCAAGTGCATGTTAATATTCCTTTTGTAGAGGTTTTGCAATCCATGCCTTCTTATGTTAAGTTTTTGAAGGATATAATCACTAACAAAAAAATTATTGGTGAATTTGAAACAGTGAATCTCACTGAGGAGTGCAGTGCTATACTCCAGAACAAGCTACCAAAGAAGGAGAAGGATCCTGGTTCCTTCACCCTACCAGTAGAGTTGGGAGGCAAGCACGTAGGCAGAGCTCTTTGTGACCTGGGAGCCAGCATAAATCTCATGCCTCTATCACTATTCCGCCAGCTGGGAATAGGAGAAGCACGTCCTACCACTGTCACCTTACAGCTTGCAGACAGATCCATAGCATACCCTGAGGGTAAGATTGAGGATATTCTTGTAAAGGTTGACAAGTTTATTTTCCTTGCAGATTTCATCATCCTGGATTATGAAGCAGACAAGGAGGTCCCCATCCTATTAGGCAGACCATTTCTAGCCACAGGTAGGGCTCTGATTGATGTCCAGAAAGGTGAGCTCACCATGAGGGTTCATGATGAGGAGGTTAAGTTTAGTGTTTTTAAAGCACTAAGGTACCCTTCTGACTCTGAATCTTGTGCAAGCATGGACATAGTAGATTCACTGATGGAAGAACAGCTTGAGCATGAATTGTCAACTAAGCATGCCAATGATTATGTACAATTAGATTTAACTGACTTAAACATAGCTGAAATAATGGACATACCTGTGAATAATCCTCAGCATGTTTGTATGACTACTGATTTGACTGAAAGATCCCTGAATCCATTAAAACCATCCATTGAGCATCCACCTATCTTAGAATTAAAACCACTGCCTGAACATCTTAAGTATGCATATTTAGGAAGTAATGATACTCTGCCTGTTATTATTTCATCTAAATTGAGTGAAAAGCATGAAATCGAGTTGATCTTATTACTTAAGCAACATAAAAAGGCTATTGCATGGACAATTGCGGACATTAGAGGCATTAGCCCTTCTTACTGCATGCATAAGATAATATTGGAAGAAGAGCATACACCCCGAGTAGATCACCAACGTAGGTTGAACCCCTCTATGAAAGAGGTAGTTAAGAAAGAGATCATAAAATGGTTAGACGCAGGTGTAATCTTCCCTATAGCTAGTAGTCAGTGGGTGAGTCCAATACAATGTGTACCTAAGAAGGGGGGGATGACTGTAGTAGTGAATGAGAGCAATGAACTGATTCCAACTAGAACTATTACAGGATGGAGAGTTTGCATGGATTATAGGAAATTGAATAAGGAAACAAAAAAGGATCACTTCCCTCTACCATTCATAGATCAGATGTTAGATAGGATAGTTGGTAGAGCTTATTACTGCTTTTTAGATGGTTATTCTGGATATAACCAAATCACCATAGACCCTGTGGACAAGGAGAAGACAACCTTCACCTGTCCCTTTGGAACATTTGCTTTTCGCAGAATGCCTTTTGGCTTATGCAATGCACCAGCAACGTTCCAAAGGTGCATGTTGGCAATCTTCTCTGACTTAGATGAATCCATGATAGAGATATTTATGGATGACTTCTCAGTCTTTGGTGATTCATTTACAAACTGTTTAGAGAACTTAGGACAAGTCCTGGCTAGGTGTGAGGAGACCAACTTAGTCCTTAATTGGGAGAAATGCCACTTCATGATGGAAGAAGGGATAGTCCTAGGTCATAGAGTGTCTAGAGCAGGAGTGGAGGTCGATAGGGCCAAGATTGAAATAATAGAGAAGTTAGTGGAACCTCAGAATGTGAAAGCCATTAGAAGTTTCTTAGGACACGCAGGTTTCTATAGAAGGTTCATTAAGAACTTTTCAAAGATTTCCAAACCTTTGTGTGAGCTTCTAGAGCTAAATAAACCATTCATCTTCTCAAAAGAATGTTTACTAGCCTGGACAACCCTTAAGGAAGCATTAGTCAAAGCACCTATTATAGTAGGACCAAATTGGGACCTTCCATTTGAGATGTTATGTGATGCGAGTGACTATGCAGTAGGGGTTATGCTAGGGCAAAAGATTGACAAACTAACACACCCTGTATATTATGCTAGTAAGACACTTAATGAGGCACAATGTAATTACACAACCACGGAAAAGGAAATGCTAGCTGTAGTGTTTGCCTGCGAGAAGTTTAGGAATTACATTGTAGGCACTAGGACAATCGTGTACACTGATCATTCTCCACTAAAATACCTTATGAGGAAGGCTGATGCTAAGCCTAGGTTAATTAGATGGGTATTGTTGCTGCAAGAGTTTGATCTAGACATTAGAGATAAGAAAGGATGCGAAAATGTGGTTGCGGATCATCTTTCTAGATTGCAACATAATTGCGATAAAATTGCGGAAACCGCAATTTCTGATGCCTTTATCGATGAGCATGTCTTTGTATTAGCACATCGTGATAACGATGAGGAACCTTGGTTTGCTGATATTGCTAACTTCATTGCCTCGCAGGTACTACCAACTTTCAAGGGAGGACAAGAAAAGAAGAGGTTCCTGCATGAAGCTAGGAAGTTCATATGGGACGATCCTACACTCTACAAGACATGTGCAGATGGTTTGCTGAGGAAGTGTGTGTCAGCTGCTGAGGCGAAGTCTGTGCTGCAGCACTGCCATACAACCCCTTATGGTGGACACTTTGGTGGCCAAAGAACAGCTGCGAAGGTGTTCCAGAGTGGCTACTATTGGCCCACGATCTTCAAAGATGCCCACGAATACGCACACAGCTGTGATGAATGTCAGAGAACAGGTAACCTTAGTCGAAAGGATGAGATGCCTCTTACGTACATCTTAGAGTTGGAGCTCTTTGATGTGTGGGGCATTGACTTCATGGGACCATTTCCCCCATCAGCAGGTAACCTTTATATACTTGTAGCTGTAGACTATGTGTCTAAATGGGTAGAGGCCATAGCATGTCCAAACAATGATGCCAAAACAGTCATTAAGTTCCTTAATAGACATATCTTTACTAGGTTTGGTACACCTCGTGCTATAATTAGTGATGAAGGGACACACTTTATTAATAAAGCTATGGAAAAAGTGTTGGCTAAATACAATGTTAGATGGTGGACGATATTTTGAACTATCGCTTAATCTCAAGCTGTCGAGGCTTGCCAAAATACGATTTATAAAGCCTATGACCAAGGCTTTGCAGCCAGTGGTAACAGGGTCGATCCAAGGAATAGGAACGATCAAAAGCACAATTAAAATTGGGATTTAATTGATTGATAGATTTTTGGTAACGGGGGGTTTTTATCATGCAAGAGAAATAGTAAGAAAGCTAACGGAAGAAAGAATAACTAGTAGAAAACGTGTGCACGGTTTGGGAGTCTCGGGATCAATTGTTAGACAAATTCGGTTCATCATTTAATGCTAATAACATGGTATTCAGTTTATTGAGCACGCGGACGACTACCAGAGAAGTCCCAAAGTAGCCGACTCCATGGATTTTAATTAGACCACACAGTTCTAATTACACGTTATCTAAGCTTACATCAAGGTGATCAGCCCTAAGGTAAATTTGGACAGTCACTAGCTAACCGCGACGAACATTCGAGCGTGAATTCTAATTGCTAGTAGATTGCCCGCAAACGCCGTATGCAATCAACAATTATCCTACCCGACCCGATACTTCGATTTAGTTCTATCTACCTGTCTTACTTAGTCGAGCAGTGAGAGGCACGGCATCGCTACTCTTTAACTTACACAACATGCGAAACTACTCGAGTGTCAATCGGCGTATTTTAACATGCGCGTTGGATTAAGCAAAGTAGATAAATGCTAATAAACAGAACCAATATGCATCATTCAAAATCAGATTATCAAAACCAAAAACGTCTAACAAAATCACCCTAAACTAATCCCAAACCATTCACCCTTACCTTAGCCGCTCATGGCGCGGTTTGTCAATTCCGCTCCAACGACGCCCTTGGAATGAATCATTGTTACGTCTCCAAAAGTGACCTTTTTAGGACTTATTTAGCTTAGAAAGATGTACACTCTTAGGTGTTTTTGATAGGATTTAGCTTAAACCTATGCTTATATATGAGAATTAGAAGAAGGTAGCTAAATTAGGACTTGTATGCAAAAGGAAAGAAAAGGATTAAAAACCGAAGTTAAAAGAAGGAAAAATGTGCATTGCGGCAGCATTGCGGAAACATTGCTAAAACCGCAATGTTTCAAGTGAAAACCGTAAGTTGACCGATCTGTTTCTGTTAATTTCCGTTATTTCAGGGATTCGTTCTTTCTCCTCCATCCATTTTGAAGTACGACGTTGAGGATGGATGGTTCTCCTTGGCCCAAACGCACCTGCAGATTACTATAAAAGGGGGTCAAAGTAGAGGGTTCAAGCATCATCCGAAAGCGTAGAAGTCTTCTCGCAGCTCCATCTTTTCTCCTGTTTTTCTTTGCCGTCTGTTAGTTTGCGAGGTTTAGCTGTTGGAGTCGACAATCTGATAGGAAGGAGAGAAGATTCATCTTCTCTCCCGATTGGATTCATCCAAGCAAAGCTGATCTTTCTCATCCTTCAGCCGAGGCGGTTGCGTCGAGGCGTTCAAGCTCATTTACTGCTTTCTGCCTTTCATTTCTAATTTCCACTTCTGCTTTGTTGTTGTTTCCCTTCTAGTAGCTAGTTTATTGCATTTCGTGGCTTTCTGTCTTTATGATATTTACTTTAAGCTTCCCTTTGTTCATTCAAACAATCAAGTAATCAAAGCACAATTCTTCATTTCACAGTTTCTTCTCTTTGCTGCTACTGTTTTTCCCTTGCTGTTTGTCTTTAAATTTCTTCTAAGCATGTCTACTTTATCTCTTATTTCTGTTCTCCCTATATCCATGAGTAGCTAAGTGACATAGGGGCATGCTAATGACAATACTATAGGCTAAAAAACGTGAACCAAGCATGTAGGATAGCTCTCGAAGCATTGATTGTATGTAAGCTTCATCCCACGGGCAATTTCGATTGGCCATCCATTTTGTCCAAAGAACTCCTAACCTCTGGAAGGAGTAAGAGTTCAGAGTCATACACTCATGCTAGCCTTTCAAGGTAGCCAGAAAACGACCTAGGAATAGGCGTTTTCCTAGTACAAACCATAACTTTCTGCTTTAACAAGATGCTTAAGACCTTACTTGGACATGAGTAAACTAAAGAATCTAATGCATGAAATCGGAAGATACATGAGATTGAGTGAGTTTGATGCATAGAGAGTTGATCCAATGCTTGAGAATCGTGAGAAAATGCCTATAGAGGAGTCGTTAGTAGCCCTTGTTTCTCCATTTTACACACTTTCGCGGTTAGTAACATTGCGGTAGAATTGCTGTTTCCGCAATTCTGCTAAGTTTATAATTCTGTTTAGCTATTTTCCTCTTCGTTTATTAATCTTTCCTCTCTTCATTTAAGTTTATCTTTGACTTGCACTTGTTTATGTTGCTACCTTTTACATGTTCCTTAGAAATTAGACAATTTAAAACCAATTCCACCTCCTCAAATCCACCCATTCTTTCTTAACAAAACACTTCACTAGTAGCTCATAATAAATCTCTGTGGGAAAACGAATGAAAAAATACTTACTACTTGCTATAAGATCATGTATGCTTGCATGTTCTGAGTGCTCTCTCTCTCTTATTGCTTAATTATTTTAACACATTGAGCACGCAACAAGTTTTTGGCGCCGCTGCCGGGGATTTATTTTAGTAAAAACGAAGTTTGTTAAGTTTGAAACACCAAGTTTAATGTCTATTGAAGCTGATCTATTTTCATTTCTTTTGCAGGTACCATTGGGGTAGTTTATGAATGAGCCTTCAAGTAGTGATCTAGAGTTCAACCCTGAGCCTGAGAGATTATTTAAGGCTAGAAATAGAGCCAAGAAACGTCTCTTTAAACAACCCCCTTTACCTCAAAAAATTGCGGAAACAGCAATTCCTCCGCAATTCGATCAAAAAGAAATGGACAGACCAGTTCCAAATCCGGTACCTACCACTCGCAATCCCATCGAAATAGCGAATGATAAGGATAGTGCCATTCTTTCCTACCTAGTACCTATGCCTGGGGAGCTGAACCCCAGCATAATCCGCCCTGAAATCACTGCCAACTCATTCGAGTTAAAGCCAGTGATGTTCCAAATGCTGTCCACTGTGGGACAATTCTTTGGAGTGGAAAATGAGGATCCCCACAACCATCTTAGAAACTTCCTAGGAGTCAGTGATACCTTTATCATCCCTGGAGTTTCCCAAGAAGCCTTGAGGCTATATCTCTTCCCTTACTCTTTGAGGGACAAAGCAAAGACGTGGTTAAACTCATTACCCTCTGGATCAGTCCTCAATTGGACAGACTTGGCAGAAAAATTCCTAGTCAAATACTTCCCACCTGATAGGAATTCTACCTTTCGTGATGACATAATCAAGTTCAAACAAGCTGAAACTGAGTCTCTTCACGAAGCTTGGACAAGGTTCAAGGACCTTCTTCTCAAATGTCCACATCATGGCATCCCATGGTGTATCCAAATAGAGGTCTTTTTCAAAGGATGCAACCCCAGCACTAGACAAGTCTTAAATTCATCTGCTGGAGGCTCCATGTTGTCCAAGAGTTACAACGAAGCCTATGAGATCTTGGAGAAGATCTCAGCATCTCACTGTAGGTGGTCAGATGATCCAGTTGAGCCAACTAGAGCTCAAGACAAGGACGCACTCAATGCCATGAGTAGCCAAATAAGCGCCCTGACCAACCTAGTCAAGCAAATGGCTCAAGCCAATCTCCAAACAAGTGTCAACACCGCCACAGCCATGTCAATGGGCACCCAGTCAAGTCAAGGTGAGACACTTATCTGTGGATTCTGTGGGGAAGGGCACCTGTATGAATACTGCCCTGGGAATCCAGCCTCAGTCTGCTATGTTGGAAGCCAGCAGCAGCCTAGGAACAACCCCTATTCTAATACTTACAACCCTGGTTGGAGGAACCACCCAAACCTGTCATGGGGTGGCCAACAAAATGCTAACCAAGCTCCTAACCAACCAAGACCGAGTGGAACACCTGGTTTCACTCCCCAACATAACCAATCCATGTATCAAAAACCATACAACCAACCTGTAGGGTCTTCTGTAGAAAACTTACTCAAGGAATACATAGCCAAGAATGACGCCACTCTACAGAGTCAGCAAGCTACTCTTAGGAGCCTAGAGAACCAAATAGGGCGACTAGCCAATGAACTCAAAAGTAGGCCTCAAGGTAGACTACCAGCTGACACTGAGGTACCAAGGAGAGATGGTAAAGAGCAAGTTCAAGCAATTGAACTAAGAAGTGGTAGACCATTGGTGAGCAACACAAAAGAAACACCAAAGAGAGTAGAGAACACTGAGTCTAGTGCTCCACTGGAGTCTCTGCCAAACCAAGGTCAACCATCACCAAGCACATCAGGAGCAAGGCTGGAGCCAATCATAGAAGAGATAGAAGAAATTCCAAGCACTCCACCTATCCTAAGGCGACCTGAAGTGCCTGCATATGTGCCACCACCTCCATTTCCTAGAAGGCTAAAGACAAAACAAGAACAGGAAGTGCACTTTAATAAATTTCTAGAAATTCTTAAGCAAGTGCATGTTAATATTCCTTTTGTAGAAGTTTTACAGTCTATGCCCTCTTATGTAAAGTTTTTAAAGGATATTATTACTAACAAGAGAATAATTGGTGAGTTTGAAACAGTAAATCTCACTGAGGAGTGCAGTGCCATACTCCAGAACAAACTACCCAAGAAGGAGAAGGATCCTGGTTCCTTCACCTTACCAGTAGAGCTAGGAGGCAAGCACGTGGGCAGAGCTCTTTGTGACCTGGGAGCTGTTAAGTCTCTGAAAGTGACTTATTTAGGACCCATTTAGCTTAAGAAGATGTACACATTTAGGTGTTTTTGTTAGCAATTAGCTTAAACCTATGCTTTAATATGAGAATTAGAAGAAGGTAGCTAATATAGGACTTGTGTACAATAGGTAGAAAAAGGGTTGAAAACCGAAGAAAAGAATGAAAAAATAACCATTGCAAATGAATTGCGGAATAATTGCGGTGACCGCAATTATTCAAGTTAAAACCGTAAGTTGGCTGATCATTTTCTGTTTAGATCCGACTTTTCAGGGATTCGTTCTTTCTCTTCCATCCATTCTGATATATGACGTTGAAGGTTGATGGTTCTCCTTGGCCCAAACGCACCTGCAAACTACTATAAAAGGGGGTCAAAGTCGGAGGTTCAGTAATCAATTCGAAGTGCAGAAGTCTTCTCGCAGTCCACCATTTCTCTCTAAATTCCTTTGCCGTCTGTTGGAGTGAGGTTCTCAGCTTTTGGAGTCGATAATCTGATAGGAAGGAGAGAAGATTCTTCTTCTCTCTCGATTGGATTCATCCAAGCAAGGGCTGACTTCTCATCACCATCATTCGAGGCGACTGCCACGGAGTTTTCAGCAATCCTTTACTGTTTTCTGTTCTTTCCTTCTCATTTCCATTACTGATCATTGTTGTTCTTAGTTTAGTAATTTACTTATTGCATTTCGTTGTTGTCTGCCTTGGATTCATTCCTTTTAAAGCTTTCCTTTGTCATTCAAACATTCAAGTTAATCAAAGTAAGTTTCTGCACTTCACAGTTTATACTTTCTTCTGCTACGGGTTTTGCTTCCTGTTTTAAGCACATTTCTCTTCTAAGTATGTCTGTTTTATCTACCCTTTCTGTTCTTCATATATCCATGAGTAACTAAATTCACTTAGGGGCATGCTAATGACAGAATTATAGGCTAAAAAACGTGAGTCAAGTAGTCAGTTCAACACTCGAACATTGATTGTATGTAAGCTTCATCCCACGGGCAATTTCGATTGGCCATCCATTTTGTCCAAAGAACTCCTAACCTCTGGAAGGAGTAAGAGTTCAGAGTCATATAATCATGCTAGCCTTTCATGGTAATCAGGAAACGGCCTAGGAATAGGCGTTTCCCTAGTACAAACTGAACACTCCTGTTTTAACAAGATGCTTAAGACCTTACTTTGAAGTCGAGTAAACTTGAGTCTCTCATGCATGGAATCGGACGATACTTGAGATAGAGTGAGTTTGATGTATAGAGAGTTGATCCAAAGCTTGATAATCGTAATAAACTGCCTATAGGATAGTCATTAGTAGCCCTTAATTCACCCTTTTAATCAGGTTCGCTGCTGTTTAATTGCGGAAACATTGCGGTCCACGCAATTCTGCCAATTTTCATGCTGTTTAGCTGTTTTCTTTCTCGTTTATTAATTCCATCTCTTATCCTTTGCATCTAATTTCAACTTGCATCTGTTTATGTTATATCCCTTTATACGTTCAGCAAAAAGTAGATAATTAAAAACCAATTTTACCCCATCAAATTCATCCCATCTTTCTTAACAATCACACTTCGCGAATAGCTAAAAATGAGTCTCTGTGGAAAAAACGAATTAAATATACTTACTACTTGCTGTGAGACCATGTATGCTTGCATGTTCTAAGTGCTCTCTCTTCTCTTTTGCATATTTATCTTTACACATTGAGCACGCAACAAGTTTTTGGCGCCGCTGCCGGGGACTTATTTTAAGTGAAAACGAAGTTGTTAAGTTTGAAAAATCAAGTTTATCATTGAGTGAAACTAATCTGTTTCATTTCTTTTGCAGGTGCCATTAAGGTAGTTTATGAGTGAGCGTTCACATAGTAATTTAGAGTTCGTCCTGAACCTGAAAGATCACTTCGAGCTAGGAATAAGGTAAAGAAACGTCTCTTTAAACAACCTCCTATACCTCAAACCACACCTGAAACTAAAGAAATGGGCGATCTAGTTCCAAATCCGGCACAAGCCATTCGCAACCCCATCGAAATAGCGAATGACAAGAATAGTGCCATTCTGTCATATCTAGTACCTATGCCTGGGGAGCTGAACCCCAACATAATCCGTCCTGAAATCACTGCCCACTCATTCGAGTTAAAACCAGTGATGTTCCAAATGTTGTCCACTGTGGGACAATTCTTTGGAATAGAAAATGAGGACCCCCATAACCACCTTAGGAACTTCCTAGGAGTTAGTGACACATTCCTAATCCCTGGAGTTTCCCAAGAAGCCCTGAGGCTATATCTTTTCCCTTACTCTTTGAGGGACAAAGCCAAAACATGGCTAAATTCTTTACCCTCAGGATCTGTCCGCAATTGGACAGATTTAGCAGAAAAATTCCTAGTCAAATACTTCCCACCTGATAGGAATTCAACCTTTCGTGATGATATCATAAAGTTTAAACAAGCTGATAATGAGTCTCTTCACGAAGCTTGGACTAGATTCAAGGACCTTCTCATTAAATGTCCACACCATGGCATTCCATGGTGTATCCAAATAGAAGTTTTCTTTAAAGGATGCAACTCCAGCACCAGACAAGTCTTAAATTCATCTGCTGGAGGTTCCATGTTGTCCAAGAGTTACAACGAAGCTTATGAGATCTTGGAGAAGATCTCAGCATCTCACTGTAGATGGTCAGACGATCCAGTAGAGCCAACTAGGGCTCAAGACAAGGATGCTCTAAGCGCCATGAGCACCCAAATAAATGCCCTGACCAACTTAGTCAAGCAAATGGCTCAGGCCAATCTCCAAACCAGTGCCAATACCGCCACAGCCATGTCAATGGGCACCCAACCAAGTCAAGGCGAGGCACCAATCTGTGGATTCTGTGGGGAAGGGCACCCTTATGAATACTGCCCTGGGAATCCATCCTCAGTCTGCTATGTAGGTAGTCAGCAGCAGCCTAGGAATAACCCCTACTCCAACACCTATAATCCTGGTTGGAGAAACCACCCTAACCTGTCATGGGGTGGCCAACAAAACACTAACCAAAATCCCAACCAACCAAGGCCGAGTGGAACACCTGGTTTCACTCCCCAACATAACCAGTCAATGTACCAAAAACCTTACAATCAACCTGTAGGATCTTCTGTAGAAAACCTACTCAAGGAATATATAGCTAAGAATGATGCTACTCTTCAGAGCCAGCAAGCTACTCTTAGGAGCCTGGAAAACCAAATAGGCCAATTAGCCAATGAACTTAAAAGTAGGCCCCAAGGTAGACTCCCTGCTGATACCGAGGTACCAAGGAGAGATGGCAAAGAACAAGTTCAAGCCATTGAACTTAGGAGTGGAAGACCATTGGTGAGCATTACAAAGGACACACCAAAGAGAGTAGAGAACACTGAGTCTAGTGCTCCACTGGAGTCTCTGCCAAGCCAAGGCCCACCACCAACTAGCACATCAGGAGCCAGGCTAGAGCCAATTGTAGAGGACGTAGAAGAAATTCCAAGGCCTCCACCTATCTTAAGGCGTCCTGACGTGCCTGCATATGTGCCACCACCTCCATACCCTCGAAGGCTTAAGAAGAAACAGGAACAGGAAGTTCATTTTAATAAATTTCTAGAAATACTTAAGCAAGTGCATGTGAATATTCCTTTTGTAGAAGTTTTACAGTCTATGCCTTCATATGTAAAGTTTTTGAAGGACATTATTACTAACAAAAGAATAATTGGTGAGTTTGAAACAGTAAACCTCACCGAGGAGTGCAGTGCCATCCTCCAAAACAAGCTGCCCAAGAAGGAGAAGGATCCTGGTTCCTTCACCCTACCTGTAGAACTTGGAGGCAAGCATGTGGGCAGAGCGCTTTGTGACCTGGGCGCCAGCATAAATCTCATGCCCCTGTCCCTATTCCGCCAGTTGGGAATGGGAGAAGCACGTCCAACCACAGTCACTTTACAACTAGCAGACAGATCCATCGCATATCCAGAAGGTAAGATTGAGGATATTCTAGTTAAAGTTGACAAATTTATTTTCCTTGCAGATTTCATTGTCCTGGACTATGAGGCAGACAAGGAGGTTCCCATCCTGCTAGGTAGACCATTTCTAGCCACAGGTAGGGCACTAATAGACGTGCAAAAAGGTGAGTTAACTATGAGGGTTCATGATGAAGAGGTAAAATTTAGTGTTTACAAAGCTTTAAGGTATCCCTCTGATTCTGAGTCTTGTGCTAGCATTGATGTTGTTGACTCACTAATGGAAGAACAATTAGAGCATGTATTATTAACCAAGCATGCTAACGAATATGTAGGATTAGATGTAGATGATCTAAATGTATCTGACATAATGGATATGCCTGTAGATAGACCTCAGCATGTATGTATGACTATGGACTTAACTGATAGAACTGTAAATCCGTTGAAGCCCTCCATTGAGCATCCACCTGTTTTAGAACTAAAACCACTACCAACTCACCTCAAATACGCATATCTAGGAGATAATGATACGCTGCCTGTAATTATTTCTTCTAAGCTTAGTGAACAGCATGAGGTTGATTTAATTTTACTGCTTAAGCAACATAGGAAGGCTATAGCATGGACTATTGCTGATATTCGAGGCATTAGCCCTTCTTATTGCATGCATAAAATCATATTAGAGGAAGAACACACACCTAAGGTAGATCACCAGCGTAGGTTAAACCCCTCTATGAAAGAGGTAGTGAAGAAGGAAATAATAAAGTGGTTAGATGCTGGAGTAATTTTCCCCATAGCTAGTAGCCAGTGGGTGAGCCCCATCCAATGTGTACCTAAAAAGGGGGGAATAACTGTGGTAGTCAATGAGAACAACGAACTGATTCCAACTAGGACTGTCACAGGGTGGAGAGTATGTATGGATTACAGAAAACTGAATAAAGAAACTAAAAAAGACCATTTCCCCCTACCATTCATTGACCAGATGCTAGATAGAATAGCTGGTAGAGCCTACTATTGTTTTTTAGATGGGTACTCGGGCTATAATCAAATTACTATAGACCCTAAGGATCAAGAGAAGACTACCTTCACTTGCCCTTTTGGAACGTTTGCCTTCCGCAGAATGCCTTTTGGCCTATGCAATGCACCGGCAACTTTCCAAAGGTGCATGATGGCAATCTTCTCTGAGTTGGATGAGTCCATAATAGAAATATTCATGGATGACTTCTCAGTCTTTGGGGACTCATTTAAAACCTGTCTAGAGAACCTAGGACAAGTCCTGGCTAGGTGTGAAGAGACCAACCTAGTCCTAAATTGGGAAAAGTGCCATTTTATGGTAGATGAAGGGATTGTCTTAGGACATAGAGTATCAAGGGCAGGTGTAGAAGTGGATAGGGCAAAAATCGAGGTCATAGAGAAGTTGGTAGAGCCCCAGAATGTCAAGGCTATTAGGAGTTTCTTAGGGCATGCTGGCTTCTATAGAAGGTTCATCAAGGACTTTTCTAAGATAGCCAAGCCTCTATGTGAGCTACTGGAGCTAGGTAGGCCATTCATCTTCTCTAAAGAATGTGTAGTAGCTTGGAAAACCCTTAAGGAAGCACTGGTCACAGCACCAATCATAGTAGGACCAAATTGGGATCTCCCATTTGAGATGCTATGTGATGCTAGTGACTATGCTGTAGGAGTCATGTTAGGACAGAAGATTGACAAGCTCACACATCCTGTCTATTATGCTAGCAAGACCTTGAATGAGGCCCAATGTAACTATACAACTACAGAGAAAGAGATGCTTGCTGTAGTATTTGCTTGTGAAAAATTTAGAAACTATATTGTAGGAACTAGGACCATTGTATATACTGACCATTCTGCTTTAAAATATCTTATGAGGAAGGCTGATGCTAAGCCTAGATTGATTAGATGGGTGTTATTGCTGCAGGAATTCGATTTGGACATTCGGGACAAGAAGGGATGTGAAAACGTGGTTGCAGATCACCTGTCTCGATTGCAGCACAATTGCGAAAAAATTGCGGACCCCGCAATTTCTGATGCTTTTATAGATGAACATATCTTTGCTTTAACTCATCGTGATAACGATGAGGAACCTTGGTTCGCTGACATTGCTAACTTCCGTGCAGCACAGGTATTACCAGTGTTCAAGGGAGGACAAGAGAAGAAGAGGTTCCTCCATGAAGCAAGGAAATTCATCTGGGATGACCCCATACTTTACAGGACCTGTGCTGATGGGTTGTTGAGGAAGTGTGTTACAGCTGCTGAAGCGAAGTCTGTGCTGCAGCACTGTCACTCATCTCCTTACGGTGGGCACTTTGGTGGTCAAAGAACAGCTGCTAAGGTATTTCAGAGTGGCTACTACTGGCCAACAATCTTCAAGGATGCCCACAACTATGCCCACAACTGTGACGAATGCCAAAGGACAGGTAACCTCAGTCGTAAGGATGAGATGCCCCTCACCTACATCTTAGAGTTGGAACTCTTTGATGTGTGGGGCATTGATTTCATGGGACCCTTCCCTCCATCATCAGGTAACCTGTACATTTTAGTAGCAGTAGACTACGTGTCAAAGTGGGTAGAAGCTAAGGCATGTCCTAATAATGATGCTAAAACAGTCACTAACTTCTTGCATAGACACATTTTCACTAGATTTGGGACTCCTCGTGCTATCATTAGTGATGAGGGGTCACATTTCATTAATAAGGCTATGGAGAAATTATTGGCTAAATATAACATTAGACATAGGGTAGCTACTCCCTACCACCCACACTCAAATGGCCAAGCTGAGATTTCCAATAGGGAGATAAAGAACATCCTAGAAAAGGTAGTCAAACCTAATAGGAAAGACTGGTCTTTCAAGCTTGAGGATGCACTTTGGGCTTACAGAACAGCATATAAGACACCTCTAGGAATGTCTCCCTATAGGTTGGTGTATGGCAAGGCTTGCCACTTGCCACTTGAGTTGGAAAACAAGGCATTTTGGGCCATGAAAGAATTAAATTTTTGTGTGAAGGATGCAGGGACATTAAGATCTTTACAGCTACATGAACTTGATGAGCTTAGGCACATGGCCTATGAGAATGCCAAGATGTACAAAGAAAAGACAAAAATATGGCACGACAGTAGACTCAGGATCAAAGACTTTAAAAAGGGCCAACTTGTATTATTATTTAACTCACGATTAAAGCTATTTCCAGGCAAATTAAAGTCTAGATGGTCAGGTCCATTTATTATTACTAATGTCTTTGTTCATGGTGCCATAGAGATTAAAAACTTGCAGCAAGGACAGCCATTTATGGTCAATGGTGCTAGGTTGAAGCACTACTATGAGGAGGGGGATGTGAAGACTCTCTCGGCCTTCCTCCTACGTGAAGCATGAAGTTAGAAACGAGAGAGAACGAGTGGTTACTGTGCTCGTTTAGTCAAGGCCAATGCCTTAGTTTATTTTTTCTGTTTTTTCGATGATCGTTTGTATGTTTTGTGAGGTATTTTTAATTGCGTAGTTAATGTTTGTTTTATTTGTTTTTGTAGGGAATCGAAAGAGGGGATCAAGGGGAGTAAATCCCACTTTAAAAATCAAGAAACGGTTGAGCCAAATGAAAGATACGGGCGATCAAAGTTTGGATTTGTTATGAAATATTGTCCCTAGAATTGCGCAAAAATTGCTGGATCCGCAAAAAGAGCCGTTGGGATTTTTCCGTTGCTTTTATAGCCGTTAGAAGGCGCCCGATTGATACGATCCTCTCATTCTTTGCTCTCCAAGATTTCTGCGATTCTCTCCACCTTTGATCTCTCTCTCCAAACCTCCAAGATTCGACAATGGTTTCCACTAGGGCTGAGAGATCCGCCGCCAAGAAGAAGGCCGACGACGCAGCTGAAGCGGCTGCAAGGGAAGCGCTTCTCGCCCTTGCTGATGAGGGTGCTGTACGCACTGGCCGTCTCTCCAAGCTTCCTATTCGTAGGAAGAAGTGGAGGGTGGTCACTGAGATCCCTGCTGGGCCATCTGAGCCAGTGGGCGCGCCAAAGAAGCGCCGGTGGACTGTCAAGACTGCCGCCGAACGAACCATCGCCAAGACTCCCTCTGTGGAGAGTCAAGAACCTGATCGTGCATCTCACGAGTCAGCAAAGGAAGGTTCGTCGCCGTCTGTGTCACCTGTGCGCAGCCCTCTCCCATCTGAACCGGTGCAAAGCACAGAATCATCACCGCCTGCGCAGCGCGCCGAGTCATCTCCAGCGCTTCAGAGTTCTGATCTACCACCTGCGGCTGTGCAGAGTCCTGAACTGCCGTCTTCGCCATGGAGTTCTGCACATACACCATCAGCAGAGCACAACTCTCCACGGCCTGATCCTGAATTCCCTTATGGGGATTATCAGGAGTCCACGCAAGGCAGTGGAGATGCTGGGGAAGAAGAAGTCTTCTCTCCTATGAGGGAAGACAACCCTGATGTTCCTGCACAGCAGGACGATTCTATGGAAGAAATGTTGGGGGCTTGCCTCCAACAGATCAACATGGAGAACGAGAAGAAGAAGGCCAAGAAGGAGGCCAAGAAAGCCAAGAAACTGAAGAAGAAGAAGGCCAAGCGAGTGCCTTCAGCAGACAAAGACAGTACTGAGCCTTCGCTCAAACGCCTCAAGGTGGAGGCTGCTGAATCTTCCAAGCCAGCCGATAAGGGGAAGGATAAACTCTACCCTGAAGATGAACCTCCGTCAGTGAGGTATGTCTCGTCTGATGCTGAATCCAGGGGCGTGGAGCTGAGGAAAAGGGACCTGTTGCACGAGAAGGGGTTCCTTGATCGACTTGCTGACCTGCCGCAGTTCTTGCGCGCAGGGGTGATCAACCATGGCTGGGAGGAATTCTGCCGACCTCCCAATCCAGCATACACGAGCATGGTGTATGACTTTTATGCTAACATGCTCAGCCCTGAGGATGGCCTATCTGTGGTCAGAGGGGTGGAGGTTGATTTCTCAGCCAAAGCCATTAATGAAGCATTTGGTCTAAGGGGTCAGCCTCACACAGATTATGCACGGATAGTTGATGAGCCGACCGAGGCTGTGCTGGAAGAAGCCATCCGCACCATTGGCCAGCCTGAGGCCTCCTGGACAGTCTCACGCAATGGGCGGCACACGCTCATGAGTGCCAACCTCACGGCTAAGGCAGCTGTGTGGTTTTCATTCGTAAGAAAAAGACTCTCCCCAGTGACTCATGAGACTACAATTAACCAGAGCCGTTCGCTGCTGGTTTATGCTATAATGAGAGGTCTCACGATCAACGTGGGAGAAGTCATCACTGCTGCCATAGCTGAGTGTGCAAAAAAGGGTAAGGGGCCGTTATTTTTCCCCAACATCATAACAAAGTTATGCTTGCTTGCAGGAGTTCCCACCGAGCGCTTGGAGCAGCAGCTGCCCTACACAGGCCATCTGGAGTTGCCTGCACACCTAAGGCTGAGAAGAAAGGGCAACATGGAATTTGAGTTGGATAGGCTGGCGGCTGAACAGTCCCTATCCATGGCCTGCTTGATGGACATGCAGAGGAGAATGGCTCAATGGGCCAACTATGCGCAGGCGAGGGACAGAGAAGTTGCAGACCAGTTGGGGTGCATCTTCCCAGACTTCCCCACCAACCTCCTAACTCCATGGGTGCCCCCAAGACCAAGGCGACCAGATGAGGATGATGAGAATTGAGTGCTGGTTTGAAGAGCACTAGAGGGAGTATTACTGATCCCTTCAGAAACAAAAGACAATTTTCCTGCTTTTTGATAGAATAATGTATAATATGCTGTTTTGGATTCAGTTTTTGATCTGTTTTTAATGTTTAGTTTTATGCTTTTTCTTTTGCTTAGTCTAGTTTGATGTTAGCTGAATAGGTAGGATAGTTTAGTTTTATTTTTAGGATGCATGAGTAACGGGAAAAAGCATGCTAGGGGCCTGAGTTAATGTTATATCTGCCCGGATTGGATTGCGAAATAATTGCGGTTCCCGCAATTTTTGTGACTGATAGCATGTTTTGGACTGTCTGTTTAGTTAGGCTGTGATCTGTTAAATTCTATCTTTTGCTGCTAGCATGACTACCTTATATAGCTGATCTTGAAGCATGCTGGATGAGTGTCATAGGACACCTTTTGATAGTTTAAATTTGCCTCTGAATAGTGCTCAGCATGCATAAACCATAAGTCCTGAAACCTGTCTGTTATGTTCAAATTTTCTGCTGCTGGGATAGTTGCTTCTAGAATGTTTTGCCTATGCCTAGGATGTTTAGATTCTCTTTGTTTTACTTTAGACTAGATGCTTATAGGATAAGTTTGGGGGTGTGCCACCTCAAACACTCATTGGGGACAATGAGTAGTTGAAGTTTGGGGGAGGCCACCCTAGGCCTAGGAACATTCCTCTCTTCCTTAGGACATAAGCATTCTTCTTCTCCTAAAAATTTTTTTGTGATAAATAGAAAAAGTGAAAAATAGAATAAAGAGGGGAGTCTTTCTCAAGTTGCTGAGTAATCAGTGCCAAGTGTGTAAACCATAAGTGGCATTGCATCAAAAGGCAAACCAAGGGGAGACTCCACCTAAGAAAAAGAAAAAGGAGAAATAGGGGAAGAAGAATGTATGCTTGGGAGTTATAATCTTGTGGCTTAGATGTCCTATGAAAAAAGAACTCTGATCCTTAATGAGCTAAGCACAAGGTTGTAGCTTTTAGGTTTGTCTAGGGAGATGAATGTATATCCAATGTAGTGATGCCAGGGTTTAGGTTGTTCTCTAAAAGTACCACTGTCACCGTTAAAACTAAGACTGGCATGACTCTAAGGAATCCTAGACACATTAAAAATAAGCTAGAAGCATGTACTGAGTCTAGAGTAAAGCTTGGTAGAATTTGAAACCTTAGGGATAATAGCATGATATCATACAAGTAGTTAGATCAGTAGTAGGGGGTTAACAAAAGCAGTGGGTATAGTAGGCAGGTGAAGTCAGAAGAAGCTAGACAAGAGGTTAGTTCTAAACTTGGAAGTGTGTCACAGGACAGCATTGCTATAGACAAGAATATAAGGGAGTTAGTGAGTAGTTAAAGAAGAAGAAACAGCAGCCTAGGTAAGTCCTTAGTATGCTTGAGGACAAGCAAAGCCTTAAGTTTGGGGGTGTGTTAAGTCTCTGAAAGTGACTTATTTAGGACCCATTTAGCTTAAGAAGATGTACACATTTAGGTGTTTTTGTTAGCAATTAGCTTAAACCTATGCTTTAATATGAGAATTAGAAGAAGGTAGCTAATATAGGACTTGTGTACAATAGGTAGAAAAAGGGTTGAAAACCGAAGAAAAGAATGAAAAAATAACCATTGCAAATGAATTGCGGAATAATTGCGGTGACCGCAATTATTCAAGTTAAAACCGTAAGTTGGCTGATCATTTTCTGTTTAGATCCGACTTTTCAGGGATTCGTTCTTTCTCCTCCATCCATTCTGATATATGACGTTGAAGGTTGATGGTTCTCCTTGGCCCAAACGCACCTGCAAACTACTATAAAAGGGGGTCAAAGTCGGAGGTTCAGTAATCAATTCGAAGTGCAGAAGTCTTCTCGCAGTCCACCATTTCTCTCTAAATTCCTTTGCCGTCTGTTGGAGTGAGGTTCTCAGCTTTTGGAGTCGATAATCTGATAGGAAGGAGAGAAGATTCTTCTTCTCTCTCGATTGGATTCATCCAAGCAAGGGCTGACTTCTCATCACCATCATTCGAGGCGACTGCCACGGAGTTTTCAGCAATCCTTTACTGTTTTCTGTTCTTTCCTTCTCATTTCCATTACTGATCATTGTTGTTCTTAGTTTAGTAATTTACTTATTGCATTTCGTTGTTGTCTGCCTTGGATTCATTCCTTTTAAAGCTTTCCTTTGTCATTCAAACATTCAAGTTAATCAAAGTAAGTTTCTGCACTTCACAGTTTATACTTTCTTCTGCTACGGGTTTTGCTTCCTGTTTTAAGCACATTTCTCTTCTAAGTATGTCTGTTTTATCTACCCTTTCTGTTCTTCATATATCCATGAGTAACTAAATTCACTTAGGGGCATGCTAATGACAGAATTATAGGCTAAAAAACGTGAGTCAAGTAGTCAGTTCAACACTCGAACATTGATTGTATGTAAGCTTCATCCCACGGGCAATTTCGATTGGCCATCCATTTTGTCCAAAGAACTCCTAACCTCTGGAAGGAGTAAGAGTTCAGAGTCATATAATCATGCTAGCCTTTCATGGTAATCAGGAAACGGCCTAGGAATAGGCGTTTCCCTAGTACAAACTGAACACTCCTGTTTTAACAAGATGCTTAAGACCTTACTTTGAAGTCGAGTAAACTTGAGTCTCTCATGCATGGAATCGGACGATACTTGAGATAGAGTGAGTTTGATGTATAGAGAGTTGATCCAAAGCTTGATAATCGTAATAAACTGCCTATAGGATAGTCATTAGTAGCCCTTAATTCACCCTTTTAATCAGGTTCGCTGCTGTTTAATTGCGGAAACATTGCGGTCCACGCAATTCTGCCAATTTTCATGCTGTTTAGCTGTTTTCTTTCTCGTTTATTAATTCCATCTCTTATCCTTTGCATCTAATTTCAACTTGCATCTGTTTATGTTATATCCCTTTATACGTTCAGCAAAAAGTAGATAATTAAAAACCAATTTTACCCCATCAAATTCATCCCATCTTTCTTAACAATCACACTTCGCGAATAGCTAAAAATGAGTCTCTGTGGAAAAAACGAATTAAATATACTTACTACTTGCTGTGAGACCATGTATGCTTGCATGTTCTAAGTGCTCTCTCTTCTCTTTTGCATATTTATCTTTACACATTGAGCACGCAACAGGAGCCAGCATAAACCTCATGCCCTTATCACTATTCCGCCAGCTAGGAATAGGAGAAGCACGTCCAACCACTGTCACTTTACAACCAGCAGACAGATCCATAGCCTACCCTGAGGGTAAGATTGAGGATATTCTTGTAAAGGTTGACAAGTTTATTTTCCTTGCAAATTTCATTATCCTGGATTATGAAGCAGACAAGGAGGTCCCCATCCTATTAGGAAGACCGTTTCTCGCCACAGGTAGGGCCCTAATAGATGTCCAAAAAGGTGAGCTCACGATGAGAGTTCATGATGAAGAGGTGAAATTTAGTGTGTATAAAGCCTTAAGGTACCCCTCTGACTCTGAATCTTGTGCTAGCATGGACATTGTAGACTCACTAATGGAAGAACAGCTGCAGCATGTATTATTGACTAAGCATGCTAACGAATATGTACAATTAGATGTAGCTGATTTGAATGTATCTGAAATAATGGATATACCTATAGATAAAACACAGCATGTATGTATAAATAAAGACCTGACTAACAGATCCATGAATCCTTTAAAACCATCCATTGAGCATCCACCTGTCTTAGAATTGAAACCTCTCCCCACTCACCTCAAGTATGCATATCTAGGAAGTAATGATACTTTGCCTGTGATTATTTCTTCTAAATTAAGTGAAAAGCATGAGGTTGAACTAATTTTATTACTTAAGCAACATAGGAAGGCTATTGCATGGACCATTGCTGACATTAGAGGCATTAGCCCTTTGTTACGTCTCCAAAAGTGACCTTTTTAGGACTTAATTAGCTTAGAAAGATGTTCACTCTTAGGTGTTTTTGATAGCATTTAGCCTAAACCTATGCTTAAATATGAGAATTAGAAGAAAGTAGCTAAATTAGGACTTATGTATAATAGGAAAGAAAAGGGTTGAAAACCGAAGGAAAAGAATGAAAAACAAGCGTTGCGATAGCATTGCGGAAACATTGCGGTTCCCGCAATGTTTCAAGTGAAAACCGTAAGTTGACTGATCTTTTTCTGTTAATTTCCGTTATTTCAGGGATTCGTTCTTTCTCCTCCATCCATTCTGAAGTACGACGTTGAAGATTGATGGTTCTCCTTGGCCCAAATGCACCTGCAGATTACTATAAATAGGGGTCAAAGTCGAGGGTTCAAGCATCATCCGAAAGCGTAGAAGTCTTCTCGCAGTCCATCTTTTCTCCTGTTTTCCTTTGCCGTCTGCTGGTTTGCGAAGCTCAGCTGTTGGAATCGATAATCTGATAGGAAGGAGAGGAGATTCTTCTTCTCTCCCGATTGGATTCATCCAAGCAAGGCTGACCTTTCTCATCCTTCATTCGAGGCGGCTGCAACGAGACTTTCGAGCTTGTTTTACTGCTTTCTGTTCTTCATTTCCATTTTCCAACTCTGTCTTGTTGTTGTTTCTGTTCTTGGGGCTAATTTAGTTCATTTCGTTGTGTTCTGTCTTTCTGTTCTTTACTTCAAGTATCTCTTATGTTCATTCAAACAATCAATTAATCAAACATAAAGTTCAGTATTTCACAGTCTCTCGCCTTTGCATTCTACTGCTTTCCCTTGCTGTTTTAAGCACATTTCCCTTCTAAGCATGTCTATTTTATCCTTTAGTTCTGTTCTCTTTATATCCATGAGTAACTAAGTCACTTAGGGGCATGCTAATGACAACACTATAGGCTAAAAAACGTGAACCAAGCATATAGGATAGCTCTCGAAGCATTGATTGTATGTAAGCTTCATCCCACGGGCAATTTCGATTGGCCATCCATTTTGTCCAAAGAACTCCTAACCTCTGGAAGGAGTAAGACTTCAGAGTCATACTATCATGCTAGCCTTTCAAGGTAACCAGGAAACGGCCTAGGAATAGGCGTTTCCCTAGTACAAACCATATCTTTCTGCCTTAACAAGATGCTTAAGACCTTACTTTGAGTTGAGTAAACTAAAGAATCTAATGCATGGAATCGGACGATACATGAGATTGAGATAGTTTGATGCATAGTGAGTAGATTCAGTGCTTGAGAATCGTATAAAAATGCCTATAGGATAGTCATTAGTAGCCCTTAATTCACCCATTTACACACTTTCGCTGTTATTATAATTGCGGTAAAATTGCGGTCTCCGCAATTCTGCTTAAGTTTAAATTCTGTTTAGCTGTCTTTGCCTTCATTTATTAATCTCGTCTCTTTGCATTTGAGCTTAGCTTTAACTTGTTCTCGTTTATGTTGCTACCCTTTACACATTCAGCAAGAATTAGACAATTAAAAACCAATTTTACCCCATCAAATCCACCCCTTCTTTCTTAACAAAACACTTCGCGAATAGCTAAAAAAATAAATCTCTGTGGGAAAACGAATGAAATATACTTACTACTTGCTATAAGATCATGTATGCTTGCATGTTCTGAGTGCTCTATCCCTTTTATCGCCTAATTATTTCAACACATTGAGCACGCAACAAGTTTTTGGCCAGGCCACCCTATGACAGGTTTGGGTGGTTCCTCCAACCAGGGTTGTAAGTATTGGAATAGGGGTTGTTCCTAGGCTGCTGCTGGCTTCCTCATATTTAGTACCTATGCCTGGGGAGCTGAAACCCAGCATAATCCGCCCTGAGATCACTGCCAACTCATTCGAGTTAAAGCCAGTGATGTTCCAAATGTTGTCCACTGTGGGACAATTCTTTGGAGTAGAAAATGAGGACCCCCACAACCATCTTAGGAACTTCTTAGGAGTCAGTGATACCTTTATCATCCCTGGAGTTTCCCAAGAAGCCTTGAGGCTATATCTTTTCCCTTACTCTTTGAGGGACAAAGCCAAAACATGGTTGAACTCATTACCCTCTGGATCTGTCCTTAATTGGACAGATTTAGCTGAGAAATTCCTAGTCAAATACTTCCCACCTGATAGGAATTCTACCTTTCGTGATGATATAGTTAAGTTCAAACAAGCTGATAATGAATCCCTTCACGAAGCTTGGACAAGGTTCAAAGATCTTCTTCTTAAATGTCCACATCATGGCATCCCATGGTGTATCCAAATTGAGGTCTTTTTCAAAGGATGCAATCCCAGCACTAGGCAAGTCTTAAACTCATCCGCTGGAGGCTCCATGTTGTCCAAGAGTTACAACGAGGCCTATGAGATCTTGGAGAAGATCTCAGCATCTCACTGTAGGTGGTCAGATGATCCTGTTGAGCCGACTAGAGCTCAAGACAAGGATGCTCTAAGTGCAATGAGCAGCCAAATAAATGCCCTGACCAACCTAGTTAAGCAAATGGCTCAAGCCAATCTCCAAACAAGTGTCAACACCGCCACCGCCATGTCAATGGGCACCCAACCAAGTCAAGGTGAGGCACTTATATGTGGATTTTGTGGAGAAGGGCACCTGTATGAATACTGCCCTGGGAATCCAGCCTCAGTCTGCTACATTGGAAGCCAGCAGCAGCCTAGGAACAACCCCTATTCCAATACTTACAACCCTGGTTGGAGGAACCACCCAAACCTGTCATAGGGTGGCCTGGCCAAAAACTTGTTGCGTGCTCAATGTGTTGAAATAATTAGGCGATAAAAGGGATAGAGCACTCAGAACATGCAAGCATACATGATCTTATAGCAAGTAGTAAGTATATTTCATTCGTTTTCCCACAGAGATTTATTTTTTTAGCTATTCGCGAAGTGTTTTGTTAAGAAAGAAGGGGTGGATTTGATGGGGTAAAATTGGTTTTTAATTGTCTAATTCTTGCTGAATGTGTAAAGGGTAGCAACATAAACGAGAACAAGTTAAAGCTAAGCTCAAATGCAAAGAGACGAGATTAATAAATGAAGGCAAAGACAGCTAAACAGAATTTAAACTTAAGCAGAATTGCGGAGACCGCAATTTTACCGCAATTATAATAACAGCGAAAGTGTGTAAATGGGTGAATTAAGGGCTACTAATGACTATCCTATAGGCATTTTTATACGATTCTCAAGCACTGAATCTACTCACTATGCATCAAACTATCTCAATCTCATGTATCGTTCGATTCCATGCATTAGATTCTTTAGTTTACTCAACTCAAAGTAAGGTCTTAAGCATCTTGTTAAGGCAGAAAGATATGGTTTGTACTAGGGAAATGCCTATTCCTAGGCCGTTTCCTGGTTACCTTGAAAGGCTAGCATGATAGTATGACTCTGAACTCTTACTCCTTCCAGAGGTTAGGAGTTCTTTGGACAAAATGGATGGCCAATCGAAATTGCCCGTGGGATGAAGCTTACATACAATCAATGCTTCGAGAGCTATCCTATATGCTTGGTTCACGTTTTTTAGCCTATAGTGTTGTCATTAGCATGCCCCTAAGTGACTTAGTTACTCATGGATATAAAGAGAACAGAACTAAAGGATAAAATAGACATGCTTAGAAGGGAAATGTGCTTAAAACAGCAAGGGAAAGCAGTAGAATGCAAAGGCGAGAGACTGTGAAATACTGAACTTTATGTTTGATTAATTGATTGTTTGAATGAACATAAGAGATACTTGAAGTAAAGAACAGAAAGACAGAACACAACGAAATGAACTAAATTAGCCCCAAGAACAGAAACAACAACAAGACAGAGTTGGAAAATGGAAATGAAGAACAGAAAGCAGTAAAACAAGCTCGAAAGTCTCGTTGCAGCCGCCTCGAATGAAGGATGAG
This sequence comes from Herpetospermum pedunculosum, assembly GCA_028017165.1. NCBI lineage: Eukaryota > Viridiplantae > Streptophyta > Magnoliopsida > Cucurbitales > Cucurbitaceae > Herpetospermum > Herpetospermum pedunculosum. The sequence goes on along the minus strand of CM051523.1, from coordinate 37,959,708 downwards.
AAAGGTCAGCCTTGCTTGGATGAATCCAATCGGGAGAGAAGAAGAATCTCCTCTCCTTCCTATCAGATTATCGATTCCAACAGCTGAGCTTCGCAAACCAGCAGACGGCAAAGGAAAACAGGAGAAAAGATGGACTGCGAGAAGACTTCTACGCTTTCGGATGATGCTTGAACCCTCGACTTTGACCCCTATTTATAGTAATCTGCAGGTGCATTTGGGCCAAGGAGAACCATCAATCTTCAACGTCGTACTTCAGAATGGATGGAGGAGAAAGAACGAATCCCTGAAATAACGGAAATTAACAGAAAAAGATCAGTCAACTTACGGTTTTCACTTGAAACATTGCGGGAACCGCAATGTTTCCGCAATGCTATCGCAACGCTTCTTTTTCATTCTTTTCCTTCGGTTTTCAACCCTTTTCTTTCCTATTATACATAAGTCCTAATTTAGCTACTTTCTTCTAATTCTCATATTTAAGCATAGGTTTAGGCTAAATGCTATCAAAAACACCTAAGAGTGAACATCTTTCTAAGCTAATTAAGTCCTAAAAAGGTCACTTTTGGAGACGTAACACACCCCCAAACTTAAGGTTTTGCTTCCTCAAGCAATATAAGGACTTTCCTAGGCTGCTGTTTCTTCTTCTTTAACCACTTACTAACTCCCCTATATCCCTATCTATAGCACTGCTGTCCTGTGACACACTTCTAAGCTTAAAACTACCCTCTTATCTAGCTTCTTCTGACTTCGCTTGCCTAATACTCCTTCTGTTTTCATTAACTCCCTACAACTGATCTATTTGCTTTTGTCATATCATGCCACTATCCCTAAGGTTTCAAATTCTGCCTAGCTTTACCTCAGACTCAGTACATGCTTCTAGCTTTATTTTTAAATTGTCTAGGATTCCTTAGAGTCATGCCAGTCTTAGTATTAACGGTGACAGTGGTACTTTAAGAGAACAACCTAAACCCTGGCATCACTACATTGGATATACATTCATCTCCCTAAACAACCCTACAAGTTACAACTTTGTGCCTAGCTACTTTGAGGATCAGAGTTCTTTTTAAATAGGACATCTAAGCCACAAAGTAGCTAGGCACAAAGTTGTAACTTGTAGGGTTGTTTAGGGAGATGAATGTATATCCAATGTAGTGATGCTACTCTTCAAAGAGTAGCTTACTAACCAAAATCGTAACCAACCTAGACCGAGTGGAACACCTGGTTTCACTCCCCAACATAACCAGTCCATGTATCAAAAACCATACAACCAACCTGTAGGATCTTATGTAGAAAACTTACTCAAGGAATACATAGCTAAGAATGATGCTACTCTTCAAAGCCAGCAAGCTACTCTTAGGAGCCTAGAGAACCAAATAGGCCAATTAGCCAATGAACTCAAGAGTAGGCCCCAAGGTAGACTCCCTGCTGACACTGAAGTGCCAAGGAGAGATGGTAAAGAGCAAGTTCAAGCAATTGAACTTAGAAGTGGTAGACCATTGGTGAGCAACACAAAGGACACACCAAAGAGAGTAGAGAACACTGAGTCTAGTGCTCCACTGGAGTCTCTGCCAAGCCAAGGTCCACCATCAACTAGCACATCAGGAGTCAGGCTAGAGCCAATTGTTGAGGAGATAGAAGAAATTCCAAGGCCTCCACCTATCCTAAGGCGACCTGACGTGCCTGCATATGTGCCACCACCTCCATATCCTCGAAGGCTTAAGAAGAAGCAGGAACAGGAAGTGCATTTTAATAAATTCTTAGAAATTCTTAAACAAGTGCATGTCAACATTCCTTTTGTAGAAGTTTTACAGTCCATGCCGTCCTATGTAAAGTTTTTGAAAGATATTATTACTAACAAAAAAACAATTGGTGAGTTTGAAACAGTAAACCTCACTGAGGAGTGCAGTGCCATACTCCAAAACAAGCTGCCCAAGAAGGAGAAGGATCCTGGTTCCTTCACCTTACCTGTAGAACTTGGAGGGAAGCACGTGGGCAGAGCGCTTTGTGACCTGGGCGCCAGCATAAACCTCATGCCCCTATCACTATTCCGCCAGTTGGGAATAGGAGAAGCACGTCCAACCACTGTCACTTTACAATTAGCAGACAGATCCATTGCATACCCAGAAGGTAAAATTGAGGATATTTTAGTAAAGGTTGACAAGTTTATTTTCCTTGCAGATTTCATTATCCTGGATTATGAAGCAGACAAGGAGGTCCCCATCCTGTTAGGCAGACCATTTCTAGCCACAGGTAGGGCACTGATAGACGTCCAAAAAGGTGAGCTTACTATGAGGGTTCATGATGAAGAGGTAAAGTTTAGTGTGTATAAAGCTTTAAGGTACCCCTCTGACCTTGAATCCTGTGCTAGCATGGACGTTGTAGACTCTTTAATGGAAGAACAATTGGAGCATGTATTATTAACCAAGCATGCTAATGAATATGTAGGATTAGAATTAACTGACTTAAACATAGCTGAGATAATGGACATATCTGTAAATAACCCTCAGCATGTTTGTATGAATATTGACTTAACTGATAGAGCCTTAAATCCTTTAAAGCCATCCATCGAGCATCCACCCACTTTAGAATTAAAACCCCTGCCCACACACCTCAAGTATGCATATTTAGGAAATAATGATACCCTGCCTGTAATTATTTCTTCTAAGCTAAGTGAACAGCATGAGGTTGATTTAATTTTACTACTTAAGCAACATAGGAAGGCTATTGCATGGACTATTGCTGATATTAGAGGCATTAGCCCTTCTTATTGTATGCATAAGATCACATTAGAGGAAGAACATACACCCCGAGTAGATCACCAGCGTAGGTTGAATCCCTCTATGAAAGAGGTAGTTAAAAAGGAAATAATAAAATGGTTAGATGCTGGGGTTATTTTTCCTATAGATAGTAGTCAGTGGGTGAGCCCTATACAGTGTGTACCTAAAAAGGGTGGGATGACTGTGGTAGTCAATGAGAACAATGAACTGATTCCAACTAGGACTGTCACAGGGTGGAGAGTATGTATGGATTATAGGAAACTAAATAAAGAAACTAAAAAAGACCACTTCCCTCTACCATTCATTGACCAAATGTTAGACAGAATAGCTGGTAGAGCCTATTACTGTTTCCTAGACGGTTATTCAGGGTATAACCAGATCACTATAGACCCCAAAGACCAAGAAAAGACTACCTTTACTTGCCCTTTTGGAACTTTTGCCTTTCGCAGAATGCCTTTTGGCTTATGCAATGCACCGGCAACTTTCCAAAGGTGCATGTTGGCAATCTTCTCTGATTTGGATGAATCCATGATAGAGATATTCATGGATGACTTTTCAGTCTTTGGGGATTCATTCACCAACTGTCTAGAGAACCTAGGACAAGTCTTGGCTAGGTGTGAGGAGACCAACCTAGTCCTAAATTGGGAAAAGTGCCACTTCATGGTGGATGAAGGGATTGTCTTAGGTCATAGAGTGTCAAGGGCAGGTGTAGAAGTTGATAGGGCAAAGATAGAGATCATAGAGAAGTTGGTAGAGCCTCAGAATGTCAAGGCCATTAGAAGTTTCTTAGGGCATGCTGGCTTCTATAGAAGGTTCATTAAGGACTTTTCTAAGATAGCCAAGCCTCTGTGTGAGCTTCTAGAGCTAAATAGGCCATTCATCTTCTCTAAGGAATGTGTAGTAGCTTGGAAAACCCTTAAGAAAGCACTAGTCACAGCACCTATTATAGTAGGGCCAGATTGGGATCTCCCATTTGAGATGTTATGTGATGCTAGTGACTATGCTGTAGGGGTTATGTTAGGACAGAAGATTGACAAGCTAACACACCCTGTCTATTATGCTAGTAAAACCTTGAATGAGGCTCAATGTAATTATACAACTACTGAGAAAGAGATGCTTGCTGTAGTGTTCGCTTGTGAGAAATTTAGAAATTATATTGTAGGCACTAGGACAATTGTGTACACTGACCATTCTGCCTTAAAGTATCTCATGAGGAAGGCTGATGCTAAGCCTAGGTTGATTAGGTGGGTGTTATTGCTGCAGGAATTTGATTTGGACATTCGAGACAAGAAAGGATGTGAAAATGTGGTTGCGGATCACCTTTCTCGATTGCAGCACAATTGCGAAAAAATTGCGGAACCCGCAATTTCTGATGCTTTTATTGATGAACATGTCTTTGTTTTGACTCATCGTGATAACGATGAGAAACCTTGGTTTGCTGACATTGCTAACTTCCTTGCATCACAGGTATTACCAGTTTTCAAGGGAGGACAAGAGAAGAAGAGGTTCCTTCATGAAGCAAGGAAATTCATCTGGGATGACCCCACACTTTACAGAACATGTGCTGACGGCTTGCTAAGGAAGTGTGTTTCAGCTGCTGAAGCGAAGTCTGTGTTGCAGCATTGTCACACAGCTCCTTATGGTGGACACTTTGGTGGCCAAAGAACAGCTGCGAAGGTATTTCAGAGTGGCTACTATTGGCCAACGATCTTCAAGGATGCCCACAACTATGCCCACAGCTGTGATGAATGCCAAAGAACAGGTAACCTCAGTCGAAAGGATGAGATGCCCCTCACCTACATCTTAGAGTTGGAGCTCTTTGATGTGTGGGGCATTGACTTCATGGGCCATTCCCTCCATCATCAGGTAACCTTTACATTTTGGTAGCAGTAGACTACGTATCCAAGTGGGTAGAGGCCATAGCATGTCCCAATAATGATGCCAAAACAGTAATAAAATTCTTACATAGGCACATTTTTACTAGGTTTGGAACACCTCGTGCTGTCATTAGTGATGAGGGGACACATTTCATTAATAAGGCTATGGAGAGAGTGTTGGCTAAGTATAACATTAGACATAGAGTAGCCACTCCCTATCACCCACACTCGAATGGACAGGCTGAAATTTCGAATAGGGAGATTAAGAACATCCTAGGAAAAGTGGTCAAACCTAATAGGAAAGACTGGTCCTTTAAGATTGAGGATGCACTTTGGGCGTATAGGACAGCATATAAGACACCTCTAGGTATGTCTCCTTACAGGCTTGTATATGGTAAAGCTTGTCATCTTCCATTTGAGTTAGAAATTAAGGCATTTTGGGCACTAAAGGAGTTGAATTATTGCGTGACTGATGCGGGAACGTTGCGGTCTTTGCAATTACATGAGCTTGATGAGCTTAGGCAAATGTCTTATGAAAATGCCAAAATGTATAAGGAAAAGACCAAGATTTGGCACGATAGTATACTTAGAGTTAAGGACTTTAAGAAGGGTCAGCTTGTATTGTTGTTTAACTCACGGTTGAAACTATTTCCAGGGAAACTTAAGTCTAGGTGGTCAGGTCCATTTGTGATTACTAATGTGTTTGCTCATGGTGCCATAGAGATAAAGAACTTGCAGCAAGGCCAACCATTCATGGTTAATGGTGCAAGATTGAAGCACTACTATGAGGAAGGAGATGTGAAGACTCTCTCGGCCTTCCTCTTGACTGAAGCGTGACAACGAGAACGAGAGAGGACGAGTGATTGCTGTGCTCGTCAACATAAGGCTCATGCCTTAGTTTATTTTTTGCGATTTTCCGGTTATCGTTTGTATGTTTTGTTGTATGATTTTAATTACGAATTTGATGTTGATTTTATTTCTTTTCGCAGGGAATCAATAGAGGGAATCAAGGAGAGTAATTCCAGCTTTAAAAATCGAGAAAAGATTGAGCCAAATAAAAGATACGGACGAGCAAAGATTGACATTTAGATGAAAAACAATCCCTAAAATTGCGCTGGATTTGCAGGATCCGCAAAATATAGCCGTTGGGATTTATCCGTTTCCTTTATATCCGTTAGAAGGCGCTCGATCTGTACGATTCTCCCACTCTCTGAATTCCAAGAAAACTGCGATTCTCTTCATCTTTGATTCTTCTCTCCAAATCTCCAAGACTCAACAATGGTGTTCACAAGGGCTGAAAGATCTGCAGCCAAGAAGAGGGCTGACGACGCTGAAACGGCTGCGAGAGACGCACTGCTTGCCTTGGCTGAGGCTGACGCTGCGCGAACTGAACGCTTACCCAAGCTTCCGATTCGCAAGAAGAAGTGGAAGGTTGTCACTGAGATACCTGCTGGACCCTCTGAACCAGCAGGCACACCCAAGAAGCGTAGGTGGAGTTTAGCGGTGGCCGCTGAACCGAGCAAAGAAAAGACTCCCTCTGTGGAGAGTCAAGAAACTGATCGTGTGTCCCACGATTCAGCCAAGAGGAGTGCCTCGCCACCTGCACCACCAGCGCACAGCTCTTCTCCATCACCGCCAGCGCAGAGCCCTGAGCAGCCGTCTTCACCACAGAGTTCTGCACAGACGCCTACAGCAGAGCGAAGCACCACGCCGTCACACACTTCCCCACGGCCTGACCCTGAATTCCCATATGGGGAGTACCAAGAATCAACGCAGGGCAGTGGGGAAGGTGAGGAAGAGGAGGTTTTCTCTCCTGTGAGGGAAGCTAGCCCAGTGAGTCTGTCGCAGCAGGATGATTCCATGGAAGAGACGCTGGGGGCGTGCCTCCAGCAGATCACCATCGAGGCAAAGCTCAAGAAGAAGAAGAAGACCAAGATTCTCAAGGCCAAGCGATCCAAGAAGCTGAAAAAGAAGAAGGCCAAGCGAGCGCCTTCATCAGAAAAGGAGAGCATTGAGCCATCGCTCAAAAGACTCAAGGTTGAGGCTGCGGAGTCAGCCAAACCAGCAGATAAAGGGAAGGCCAAGCTGTATCCTGAAGATGAGCCTCAGTCAGTGAGGTATGTGTCCTCTAACGCTGAGTCCAGGGGCATTGAGCTGAGGAAGAGGGAGTTGCTGCACGAGAAGGGCTTCCTCGACAGACCTGCTGATCTGCCGCAATTCTTGCGCGCAGGCATTATAAATCACAGCTGGGAAGAGTTGTGTAGGCCACCCAATCCAGCTTACACGAGTATGGTATACGACTTCTACGCCAACCTGCGAAACTCTGAGGAGGGGCTTTCTGTGGTTAGGGGAGTAGAAGTGGACTACTCAGCAAAAGCCATCAACGAAGCCTATGGCCTCAAGGGCCAAAAACATACCGACTATGCGAGGATCGTTGATGAGCCTACTGAGGCAGTGCTGGAGGAGGCCATTCGAACCATTGGCCGGCCTGAAGCAGCGTGGACTGTATCACGCAATGGGAGGCACACTCTCATGAGTGCCAACCTCACAGCAAAGGCGGCTGTATGGTTTGCCTTTGTAAGGAGGAAGCTGTCCCCCGTGACTCATGAGACCACCATCAACCAGAGCAGATCGCTGCTGGTCTATGCCATTATGCGAGGTCTCACGGTTAACGTGGGTGAAATCATGTCAGCCGCCATTGCTGAGTGCGCCAAGAAAGGTAAGGGACCACTGTTTTTCCCTAACACCATAACTAAACTATGTTTGCTTGCAGGAGTTCCTATTGAGCGGATGGAGCAGCAGATGGCTTACACGGGCCACTTGGAGCTGCCTGCTGGCTTAAGGCTGAAGAGGAAGGGGAATATGGAGTTCGAACTGGATAGGTTGGCTGCGGATCAGTCACTATCCATGGCGTGCCTGATGGATATGCAGAAGAGGATGGCTCAATGGGCCACTTACGCGCAGGCACGGGACAAGGAGGTTGCAGACCAACTTGGGTGCATCTTCCCTGACTTCCCCACAAATCTCCTGACTCCATGGGTGCCTCCACGACCACGACAACCTGATGAAGATGAAGACATTTGAGTGCTGGTTTGAATTGCACTGAAGGGAGTATTGCTGTTCCCTTAGAATAAAAAAAAAAAAAAAATTCTGCTTTCTGATAGACCATGTGATTTATGCTGTTTTTTTAGTAAGATTTTGATCTGTTTTAGTTGCTTAGTTTTACGTTTTTAAATTGTTTAGTGTAGTCTGATGGTAGCTGACTAGGTAGGTTAGTTTAGTTTTATTTTTAGCAAGCTTGAATGACTGGAAAAAGTATGCTTAGGGGCCTTAATCACTGTTATATCTGCCCTGACTTAATTGCGAAATAATTGCGGTACCCACAATTTTTATTACTGAAAGCATGTTTTGGACTGTCTGTTTAGCTAGGCTGTGATCTGTTTAAATTCTTTCTTTTGCTGCTATCATGACTACCTTTTATAGCTTATCTAAAAGCATGCTGGATGAGTGTCATAGGACACGCTTTGATAGTTTAAATTAACCTCTAAAAAGCTCAGCATGCACAGCTTTAAGCCCTTATCTGTCTGTTTTTTTTAAATTACTGCTGCTGTGATATTTGCCGTTCGAATGTTTTGTCTATGCCTAGGGCTTTAGATTCTCTTTGTTTTACCTTAGACTAGATGCTTCTAGGATAGTTTGAGGGTGTGCCACCTCAGACACTCATTGGGGACAATGAGTAGTTGAAGTTTGGGGGAGGCCACCCTAGGCCTAGGAACATTCCTCTCTCCCTTAAAGCATAAGCATTCTTCTTCTCCTTTTAAAAAAAAAAAAAAAAAAAAAATGAATGAAAAAAGAATAAAAGGGGAGTCTCTCTTAGGTTGCTGAGTAATCAGTGCCAAGTGTGTAACCCACAAGTGGCGTTGCATCAAAAGGCAACCAAAGGAGAGGCTCCACCAAAGTAAGAAAGAAAGAAAAAAGAAGAAGTAGGGAAGAAGAATGTAAACCTAGGAGTTACAACTTTGTGGCTTAGATGTCCTATTTAAAAAGAACTCTGATCCTCAAAGTAGCTAGGCACAAAGTTGTAACTTGTAGGGTTGTTTAGGAAGATGAATGTATATCCAATGTAGTGATGCCAGGGTTTAGGTTGTTCTCTTAAAGTACCACTGTCACCGTTAATACTAAGACTGGCATGACTCTAAGGAATCCTAGACAATTTAAAAATAAAGCTAGAAGCATGTACTGAGTCTGAGGTAAAGCTAGGCAGAATTTGAAACCTTAGGGATAGTGGCATGATATGACAAAAGCAAATAGATCAGTTGTAGGGAGTTAATGAAAACAGAAGGAGTATTAGGCAAGCGAAGTCAGAAGAAGCTAGATAAGAGGGTAGTTTTAAGCTTAGAAGTGTGTCACAGGACAGCAGTGCTATAGATAGGGATATAGGGGAGTTAGTAAGTGGTTAAAGAAGAAGAAACAGCAGCCTAGGAAAGTCCTTAGATTGCTTGAGGACAAGCAAAACCTTAAGTTTGGGGGTGTGTTACGTCTCCAAAAGTGACCTTTTTAGGACTTAATTAGCTTAGAAAGATGTTCACTCTTAGGTGTTTTTGATAGCATTTAGCCTAAACCTATGCTTAAATATGAGAATTAGAAGAAAGTAGCTAAATTAGGACTTATGTATAATAGGAAAGAAAATGGTTGAAAACCGAAGGAAAAGAATGAAAAACAAGCGTTGCGATAGCATTGCGGAAACATTGCGGTTCCCGCAATGTTTCAAGTGAAAACCGTAAGTTGACTGATCTTTTTCTGTTAATTTCCGTTATTTCAGGGATTCGTTCTTTCTCCTCCATCCATTCTGAAGTACGACGTTGAAGATTGATGGTTCTCCTTGGCCCAAATGCACCTGCAGATTACTATAAATAGGGGTCAAAGTCGAGGGTTCAAGCATCATCCGAAAGCGTAGAAGTCTTCTCGCAGTCCATCTTTTCTCCTGTTTTCCTTTGCCGTCTGCTGGTTTGCGAAGCTCAGCTGTTGGAATCGATAATCTGATAGGAAGGAGAGGAGATTCTTCTTCTCTCCCGATTGGATTCATCCAAGCAAGGCTGACCTTTCTCATCCTTCATTCGAGGCGGCTGCAACGAGACTTTCGAGCTTGTTTTACTGCTTTCTGTTCTTCATTTCCATTTTCCAACTCTGTCTTGTTGTTGTTTCTGTTCTTGGGGCTAATTTAGTTCATTTCGTTGTGTTCTGTCTTTCTGTTCTTTACTTCAAGTATCTCTTATGTTCATTCAAACAATCAATTAATCAAACATAAAGTTCAGTATTTCACAGTCTCTCGCCTTTGCATTCTACTGCTTTCCCTTGCTGTTTTAAGCACATTTCCCTTCTAAGCATGTCTATTTTATCCTTAAGTTCTGTTCTCTTTATATCCATGAGTAACTAAGTCACTTAGGGGCATGCTAATGACAACACTATAGGCTAAAAAACGTGAACCAAGCATATAGGATAGCTCTCGAAGCATTGATTGTATGTAAGCTTCATCCCACGGGCAATTTCGATTGGCCATCCATTTTGTCCAAAGAACTCCTAACCTCTGGAAGGAGTAAGAGTTCAGAGTCATACTATCATGCTAGCCTTTCAAGGTAACCAGGAAACGGCCTAGGAATAGGCGTTTCCCTAGTACAAACCATATCTTTCTGCCTTAACAAGATGCTTAAGACCTTACTTTGAGTTGAGTAAACTAAAGAATCTAATGCATGGAATCGGACGATACATGAGATTGAGATAGTTTGATGCATAGTGAGTAGATTCAGTGCTTGAGAATCGTATAAAAATGCCTATAGGATAGTCATTAGTAGCCCTTAATTCACCCATTTACACACTTTCGCTGTTATTATAATTGCGGTAAAATTGCGGTCTCCGCAATTCTGCTTAAGTTTAAATTCTGTTTAGGTGTCTTTGCCTTCATTTATTAATCTCGTCTCTTTGCATTTGAGCTTAGCTTTAACTTGTTCTCGTTTATGTTGCTACCCTTTACACATTCAGCAAGAATTAGACAATTAAAAACCAATTTTACCCCATCAAATCCACCCCTTCTTTCTTAACAAAACACTTCGCGAATAGCTAAAAAAATAAATCTCTGTGGGAAAACGAATGAAATATACTTACTACTTGCTATAAGATCATGTATGCTTGCATGTTCTGAGTGCTCTATCCCTTTTATCGCCTAATTATTTCAACACATTGAGCACGCAACACCCTTCCTATTGCATGCATAAGATTATACTAGAGGAAGAACATACACCCAGAGTAGATCACCAACGTAGGCTGAATCTCTCTATGAAAGAGGTAGTTAAAAAGGAAATAATAAAATGGTTAGATGCTGGTGTGATCTTCCCTATAGATAGTAGTCAGTGGGTGAGCCTTATACAATGTGTACCTAAGAAGGGGGGGATGACTGTGGTAGTCAATGAGAACAATGAACTGATTCCAACTAGGACTATCACAGGATGGAGAGTTTGCATGGATTATAGGAAACTCAACAAGGAAACCAAAAAAGACCACTTCCCTCTACCATTCATTGACCAGATGTTAGATAGGATAGCTGGTAGAGCCTACTACTGCTTCTTAGACGGTTATTCAGGATATAACCAGATCACTATAGACCCCAAGGACCAAGAGAAGACTACCTTCACCTGCCCTTTTGGAACTTTTGCCTTTCGCAGAATGCCTTTTGGCTTATGCAATGCACCGGCAACATTCCAGAGGTGCATGTTGGCAATCTTCTCTGATTTGGATGAGTCCATGATAGAGATATTCATGGATGATTTCTCAGTCTTTGGGGATTCATTTACAAACTGTCTAGAGAACTTAGGACAAGTCCTGGCTAGGTGTGAGGAGACCAACCTAATCCTAAATTGGGAAAAGTGCCATTTCATGGTGGATGAAGGGATTGTCTTAGGTCATAGAGTGTCAAGGGCAGGTGTAGAGGTTGACAGGGCAAAAATTGAAATAATAGAGAAATTGGTAGAACCTTAAAATGTAAAAGCCATTAGAAGTTTCTTAGGGCATGTTGGCTTCTATAGAAGGTTCATTAAGGACTTTTCTAAGATCTCCAAGCCTTTATGTGAGCTTCTAGAGCTAAACAAACCATTCATTTTCTCTAAAGAATGTTTCCTGGCTTGGAAAACCCTTAAGGAAGCACTAGTCACAGCACCTATCATAGTAGGGCCTAATTGGGATCTTCCCTTTGAGATGTTATGTGATGCCAGTGACTATGCTGTAGGGGTTATGTTAGGACAGAAGATTGACAAGTTAACACACCCTGTATACTATGCTAGTAAAACACTTAATGAGGCACAATGTAATTACACAACTACTGAGAAGGAGATGCTAGCTGTAGTGTTTGCTTGTGAGAAGTTTAGGAATTACATTGTAGGCACTAGGACAATTGTGTACACTGACCATTCTGCTTTAAAGTACCTTATGAGGAAGGCTGATGCCAAGCCTAGGTTGATTAGATGGGTTTTGCTGCTGCAAGAGTTTGATCTAGACATTAGAGATAAGAAAGGATTTGAAAATGTGGTTGCGGATCATCTTTCTAGATTGCAGCATAATTGCGAAAAAATTGCGGAAACCGCAATTTCTGATGCTTTTATTGATGAACATGTCTTTGTATTGACTCATCGTGATAACGATGAGGAACCTTGGTTTGCTGACATTGCTAACTTCCTTGCATCACAGGTACTACCAACTTTCAAGGGAGGCCAAGAGAAGAAGAGGTTCCTTCATGAAGCAAGGAAATTCATATGGGATGATCCCACACTTTACAAGACATGTGCTGATGGTCTGCTCAGGAAGTGTGTTTCAGCTGCTGAGGCGAAGTCTGTGCTGCAGCACTGCCATACAGCACCCTATGGTGGACATTTTGGTGGCCAAAGGACAGCTGCAAAGGTGTTCCAGAGTGGCTACTATTGGCCAACGATGTTCAAGGATGCCCACAACTATCCCCACAGCTGTGATGAATGCCAGAGAACAAGTAACCTTAGCCGAAAGGATGAGATGCCTCTCACTTACATCTTAGAGTTGGAGCTCTTTGATGTGTGGGGCATCGATTTCATGGGACCATTTCCCCCATCATCAGGTAACCTTTACATATTGGTAGCAGTAGACTATGTATCTAAGTGGGTAGAGGCCATAGCATGTCCAAATAATGATGCCAAAACAGTCATTAAGTTCCTTCATAGACATATCTTTACTAGGTTTGGAACACCTCGTGCTATAATTAGTGATGAAGGGACACATTTCATTAACAAAGCTATGGAGAGAGTGTTGGCTAAGTATAACATTAGACATAGAGTAGCCACCCCTTATCACCCACATTCGAATGGCCAAGCTGAAATTTCAAATAGGGAGATTAAAAACATCCTAGAAAAAGTGGTCAAACCTAATAGAAAAGACTGGTCGTTTAAACTCGAGGATGCACTTTGGGCATATAGAACTGCATATAAGACACCCCTAGGTATGTCTCCTTATAGACTTGTGTATGGCAAAGCATGTCACTTGCCATTCGAGTTAGAAATTAAAGCATTTTGGGCCCTAAAAGAGTTTAATTACTGCGTGACTGATGCGGGAACATTGCGGTCTTTGCAATTACATGAGCTTGATGAGCTTAGGCATATGTCTTATGAAAACGCTAAAATGTATAAGGAAAAGACCAAGATTTGGCACGACAGTAGACTTAGGATTAAGGACTTTAAGAAAGGCCAGCTTGTCTTATTATTCAACTCACGATTGAAATTATTTCCAGGCAAACTTAAGTCCAGATGGTCAGGTCCATTTATAATAACTAATGTGTTTGTTCATGGTGCAATCGAGATAAAGAACCTGCAGCAAGGACAACCATTCATGGTTAATGGTGCAAGATTGAAGCACTACTATGAGGAAGGAGATGTGAAGACTCTCTCGGCCTTCCTCTTGACTGAGACATGAAAACAAGAACGAGAGAGGACGAGTGATTACTGTGCTCGTCCATGCGAGGCTCATGCCTTAGTTTATTTTTTGCGATTTTCCGGTTACTGTTTGTGTATATTTTTGTGTGATTTTAATTATGTATTTGATGTTTATTTTATTTCTTTTAATAGGGAATCGATAGAGGGAATCAAGGAGATTAAATCCAGCTAAAAAAATCAAGGAGATATTGGGCCAAATCAAAGATTCGGTTGAGCAAAGATTGGCATTTAAACGCAGAAAATCTCCAACGGTCACTAGAATTGCGCTGGATTTGCAGAATCCGCAACAAATATAGCCGTTGGGATTTCATCATTACTTATATCCGTTAAGACGCGCGCTGATCTGTACGATTTCCCAATCATCTGAACTCCAAGAAATCTCTCCCTCTTCATCTGCAATTCTTCTTTCCAGATTCCCACGATTCAACAATGGTGCTAACAAGAGCTGAACGATCTGCGTCCAAGAAGAGGGCTGACGACGCTGAAACTGCTGCGAGGGAAGCACTTCTTGCCCTTGCAGACGCTGAGGCTGCGCGCACTGAACGACTCCCCAAACTGCCGATTCGCAAGAAAAAGTGGAAGGTAGTTACGGAGATACCTGCTGGACCTTCTGAACCAGCAGGAACACCTAAGAAGCGCAGGTGGAGCATGGCGGTGGCTGAAGAAACGAGCAAGAAAAAGACTCCATCTGTGGAGAGTCAAGAAAGTGATCCTCGGTCGCACGAGTCACCAAAGCAGAGCTCTTCGCCATCTCCACCAGCGCAAAGCCCTGAGCTTCCCCCATCGCCGCAGAGTTCTGAACACACCCCACCAGAAGAGAGCCCTGCAGCATCACCCACTTCCCCACAACCTGACCCTGAATTCCCATATGGAGAGTATCAAGAATCCACGCAGGGCAGTGGGGAAGCTGAGGAAGAAGAGGTCTTCTCTCCTTTGAGGGAAGCCAGCCCTGAGAGCCCTGTGCAGAAGAATGACTCGATGGATGAAACACTGGGGGATTGCCTCCAGCAGTTGACAACCAAGGCGAGGTTGAAAAAGAAGAAGGCCGCCAAGGTTGTCAAGGCCAAACGGTCCAAGAAGTCAAAGAAAAAGAAAACCAAGAGGGCGCCTTCATCAGAGAAGGAGAGTGCTGAGCCGTCACTGAAGAAGCTCAAGATTGAGGCTGCTGAGTCAGCCAAACCAAAAGACAAAGGGAAAGCCAAGCTTTACCCTGAAGATGAGCCTCAATCAGTGAGGTACGTGTCTTCTGACGCTGAGTCTAGAGGCATTGAGCTGAGGAAGAGGGAGCTGCTGCATGAGAAGGGATTCCTCGACGCACCTGCTGACCTGCCGCAATTCTTGCGCGCAGGGATCACGAATCACAGCCGGGAGGAGCTGTGCAGACCACCCAATCCAGCCTACTCCAGCATGGTGTATGACTTCTACGCCAATCTGATGAATCCTGAGGATGGCCTATCTGTGGTCAGAGGGGTTGAGGTAGACTTCTCAGCGAAGGCAATCAACGAAGCCTATGGCCTCAAGGGCCAAAAACACACTGACTATGCGAGGATTGTTGATGAGCCAACAGAAGCTGTCTTGGAGGAGGCCATTCGGATCATTGGCCAGCCAGAGGCATCATGGACAGTATCGCGCAATGGGAGGCACACCCTGATGAGTGCCACCCTCACAGCCAAGGCGGCTGTCTGGTTTTCCTTCGTGAGGAGGAAGCTGTCCCCAGTGACCCATGAAACCACCATCAACCAGAGCAGATCGCTGCTGGTTTACGCGATCATGCGAGGTCTCACGATCAACGTGGGCGAGGTCATTGCAGCTTCAATTGCCGACTGCGCCAAAAAGGGTAAGGGACCACTGTTCTTTCCTAACACAATTACTAAGTTGTGCTTACGTGCAGGGGTCCCAGTAGAGCGAATGGAAAGGCAGCTGGCCTACTCGGGCTACCTGGAATTGCCTACGGCCTTGAGGTTGCGCAGAAAGGGGAACATGGAGTTCGAGCTCGATGGCCTGGCTGCTGCTTAGTCTTTGACCATGGCCTGCCTGACGGATCTGCAGAAGAGGATGGCTCAATGGGCCACATATGCGTAGGCAAGGGACAAGGAAGTTGCTGACCAATTGGGATGCGTTTTTCCTAAATTCCCCACGAACCTAATGACTCCATGGGCGCCTCCACGACCACGAAGGACTGATGATGAGGAAGACATTTGAGTGCTAGTCTGAGAAGCACTAAAGGGAGTATTGCTGTTCCCTTCAATTAAAAAAAAAAAAACAATCACCCTTCTTTTTGTTGAACCATGTGAATTATGCTGTTTTGAGTTCATATTCTGATCTGTTTTAGTTCTTTAGTTTTAGTATTTAAATTTGGTTAGTGTAGTCTGATGATAGCTGAGTAGGTAATTTAGTTTAGTTTCATTTTTGTATAGCTTGGATGACTGGAAAAAGCATGCACAGGGGCCCTGATCACTAATATATCTGCCCTGTATCTATTGCGAAATAATTGCGGAAACCGCAATTTTTATTAGTAAATGCATGCTTTTGACTGACTGTTTAGCTAGGCTGGTTCTGTTTAAATTTTGTATTTTGCTGCTATCATGACTACCCTATATAGCTTATCTCAAAGCATGCTGGATGAGTGTCATTGGACACTGATAACTCCATTTTGGAGCTATTAAATACGTCCTAATCATAGCTAAAGTCCGCTTCCAATTGATTAAATGTATCTCTTTTGTAGGAGAAAAGCGGCAAAGAGCTCGTGCGTCCATTGGGCATGTTCGAGAGCTTAAAGCAGAGTTTTAGCGCCCCGGGAATGCATCGGGAAGAGGGGAATTTGTTCCGTGAAGAAACGGGCCAAAACAGCCTTGGAGAGGCATTGCTTCAGCCCCAAACCCGAGAGCCAGCGTCGAGCTACAGCGTCGAGACGCTGGCTCGACGCTGGAAAAACCCGAGAGCAAGCGTCGAGTGATAGCGTCGAGACGCTAGCTCGACGCTGCCCTGGCGTCGAGACCCTGCTTAGCGTCGAGACGCTCCGGAGGAGGCACGCGCAGGAAATTCATCGGGGCAGCGTCGCGACGCTGGCCTTGCGTCGCGACGCCAGCGCGCGCGCGCGCGGATCACTTAGGGCACAGCGTCGAGACGCTAGGCCCAGCGTCTCGACGCTACGACGAAAGCAGTAGCTAAAAGACGATTTTTCTGCACTTTTTTGGGAGAGCTTCATCTTCTTCATCTCTCAACGGAATCCGGCGATTTTTCCTTCCTTCTTCCCCATTTTCTCTCTATATTCCGTGGAGCTCCGCCATTGTTGGCATGCTTGTGAGCTCCACTTTCCATTTGTAATAGGTAGATGAACTCTTCCATGGTTGTTGGTGGAGCGGGATTGACGCACCGCGCCATGAGCGGCTAAGGTAAGAGTGACGGTTTGGGATTTGTTTAGGGGAATTTTGTTAGACCTTTATGGCTTTGATAATCTGAGTATAATTGCATATTGGTTCTGTTTACATTGCATTTGTTTACCTTGCTTAATCCAACGCGCATGTTAAAATACGTTGATTGACACTCGGGTAGTTTCGCATGTTGTGTATGTTAAAGAGTAGCGATGCCGTGCCTCTCACTGCTCGACTAAGTAACACAGGTAAATAGAACTAAATCGAAGTATCGGGTCGGGTAGGATAATTGTTGGTTGCATACGGCGTTTGCGGGCAACCTACTAGCAATTAGAATTCACGCCCGAATGTTCGTCGCGGTTAGCTAGTAACTGTCTAAATTCATCTTAGGACTGATCATCTTAATGTGAGATTAGATAACGTGTAATTAGGACTGTGTGGCCTAATTAAAATCCATGGAGTCGGCTACTTTGGGGCTTCTCTGGTAGTCGTCCGCGTGCTTGGTAAACTGAATTCCATGTTATTAGAATTAAATGATAGGTTGTATTTGTCTAACAATTAACCCCGAGACTCCCCAAACCGTGCACACGTTTTCTACATATTATTTCTTTCTTCCGTTAGCTTTCGCATTAATTCCTATTTGCATGATAAAACCCCCCGTTACCAATTAATCAATCAAATCCCAATTTCATTAGTAAATTCATTCTCCTATTCCTTGGATCGACCCTGTTACCACTGGCTGCAAAGCCTTGGTTATAGGCTTTATAAATCGTATTTTGGCAAGCCTCGACAGCTTGAGATTAAGCGGATATTCAAAAATCCGTCCACCAAAATTGGCGCCGTTGCCGAGGAATAGGCAATTGATTGAATTTATGATTGAAGTTTGAATTTGATTCATTGATGGTTGACTGAAAAATTTTTCTTGTTTGTAATTTGTATGTTTAGATTTTTGTTTGTGTATGACCCGTTCCTCTGAGGGTAGTTTGCAGTTTATTCCTGAGATTGACAGAGAGGAGCGGCGGTTACGTAGAGAAGCCCGGGAGGGGCTAGGAACGTTTGAAAGAGAAGAAGGCAATCCCTTCTTATTTGACGAGATGGCGCAAGGTGAAGCGCCACGGACGCTGAAGCAACTGGCAGCGCCAGACCTGAACCTGCAGCCTTTGTGCATTAACTACCCCGTGGTAGCAGGTAACTTTGAGTTGAAATCTGGTTTAATTCACCAGTTACCTTCTTTCCATGGAAATGCAGGTGAGGACGCGAACAAGCATTTGATGGAGTTCCATTGCGTCTGCGCGGGAATGAAACCCGCAGGGGTCACGGAGGAGCAACTGAATAGGAGGGCATTCCCCTTCACGCTCAAGGACAAGGCCAAGGATTGGCTGTACTATTTGCCTTCCGGATCCATCACTACGTGGCAGGATATGAAGCGGGTATTTTTAGAAAAATACTTTCCCGCATCCTTGGCCACTACTCTGCGGAAGAGGATTTATGGGATCACCCAGGATGTAGGTGAGTCCCTGCATGAGTATTGGGAACGCTTTGGGCGCCTGTGCGCGAGTTTCCCACACCACCAGATCGCCGATCAGCTGCTCATACAGTATTTTTATGAGGGGATGACGCCCCACGACAGGCACTGATTGACAAGACCCCAGTTGAGGCCAAGCAGCTCATTGCAAATATGGCTACCAACTCGCAGCAGTTTGGGATCAGGGGGCAAGGACAAGTGCACAGCGTGGCTCAGAGCCATGAGATGTCTGAAATGAGGGCCCAGGTGGCCGAGATAGGTAGCATGTTAAAGAAAATTGTTGGAGGACACCGCGAAGAGGCGGAGGTCAATGCAATCGGGGGGTATGCTTCCAACCCTAGGAAGTATGACCCATATGCAAACACTTACAACCCCGGTTGGCGCGACCATCCTAATTTCAGCTATGGGAATAGGGAAGGACAGACTCGTTTTCAAGGCCAGTCTCAGGATAGGCCTAACTCTTCCACCCAAGCTCAAGCTTCGAGCTCCTCCAGCTCACTTGAAGAGATGGTCAGGACCATCGTGACTAGCACCAGCCAGTTCCAGAAAGAGGCTCGCGAGGAGCTAAATTCTCATAAGGCAGAGCTGCAGAATTTGAACAAGCAGCTGACACAAATGGCGGTGTCTATCAGTAAGATTGAGAGCAAGAGCTCGGGGAAGCTTCCTTCCCAAACTACAGTTAACTCATGTGAAAATGTGAGTGCCATTCAGCTGCGCAGTGGGAAATCACTTTCCACCAGAGCTGCGAAGGAAGCCACGGACAGCTTGAACAAGTCCTCCCCGATTGCTCCCGAGACTCAGAATGAGAAAAGAAATGAGAAGGTCAGTGTACCTGTGGATGTTGCCAAAGCACCATTCCCGAGTAGGCTTGCGAAGCCTACTTTGGAATCTGGTGACGAGGAGGTCCTGCGAACCTTCCAGAAGGTGATGGTAAATATCCCGCTCCTAGAGGCAGTCAGTCAAGTGCCCAAATATGCAAAATTCCTAAGGAGCTGGTGCACTACGAAGAGGAAGTCCAGAGGGACCGAGAAAAAGAAGGAGAACGTCTCTGCCATACTCCCAGGTACGTTGCCTGCAAAGTGCAACGATCCAGGTACTTTTACTATCCCTTGCACTATAGGTAGTAAAATTGTTCATAATGCCATGTTAGACCTAGGAGCCTCTGTTAATGTTATGTCTTATGCATTGTATCGTGAACTGAATTTAAATGAAATGCATGAGTGTAATGTTTCTGTTCAGTTGGCTAATGGGTCGAGCATCTGTCCTAGGGGGAAGGTTGAGGATGTTTTAGTTAGAGTTGGGAATATGACGTTTCCCGCTGATTTCCTTGTTTTAGATATGAATGAAAATTCATCGCATGCTTCGTCCTCTATGCTGTTAGGACGCATTTTTCTTAAGACCGCTAGGGTCAAAATCGATGTGTATAAGGGCGTCGTTTCGTTAGAGTTCGATGATACTTTGCATGAGTTTTCTTTATTTGATGGGAAATCTGTTGCGAATGTTTCTGTTGTTTGTGAGCATGATGAGAATGGGAGTCTACCCTCGCGCTTGAGGGATGGTTCCCATATCTCGGTTAAAATTTCTGATTTGAATTTGATGGATGATACTGCTGATTTTTGCACTAACATGTCTGATATTCACGTGCCCGAGGCACGAAGAGTGCAAAACAATTTTCAGGTGGTTGGAAGGAAAGGTGTGGCCAAGGACAAGTCTGGATCGTCCCCCGCACCTACAGACTATGGATGAGTCTGTTGCGAGAATACAGTCGAGCAACCGACTTTAAAAATTCTGCGCTTCTCGGAGGCACCCGAGTGTTGAACTGTTTTTATGCTTTAGTTTAGTTTTCTTGCTTTTTAGTATTAATTAGCTTGTTGTTTTTTGTAGGAATCGAGGAAGAGAAGACAATTTTGGGCTCTGATGCGTTCGTGCACCGCTTCCTCGCCCTCGCCAGCTTCACAAAGAGTCAGGGAAGTGTATTTCTTCTTCCCTTTTACTTTATCGTATCTGACTGGTTGGCATTGAGGACAATGCCAAATTTTGAAGTTGGGGGTGGAGTAGTCCGATGGATGTGCATGTGTAGTTTGTTGAGAAGTGTTATAAAGATATTGAAGTGCTTGGGACTCTGTTTATTTCTTTCTGACTGTGATGGCCTAGGAAATGCATGTTGGAAATCTGAGCATGTTCATAATCGAGT
Source organism: Herpetospermum pedunculosum (assembly GCA_028017165.1). Taxonomy (NCBI): domain Eukaryota; kingdom Viridiplantae; phylum Streptophyta; class Magnoliopsida; order Cucurbitales; family Cucurbitaceae; genus Herpetospermum; species Herpetospermum pedunculosum. The sequence goes on along the minus strand of CM051523.1, from coordinate 37,938,959 downwards.
TTTTGCATGAGTTTTGTGTTTATTAGGTTCATGTCAAAAATTTTAAAATTTTTTCTGTTGCTCCCTTGCACTCATCGCGCACTTAGCAACCTCTCCCTAGATTCCGTAAGCTTGGTTTATCGCATGTTTAGCTAATTCTCGTTGTCACCCCGAAAGGCACCCTTAGGTAGCTTGTTGCATGAGATTTAGTAGCTAATTAATTGAGAAAGCATGTGCTTAGCCTAATGTAAAAAAAAATAGAAAAGCATGTTTTGTAGAAAAGTTCCTCTCGAGGCGCTCCTCCTTCTTATTTGCGCTTAAAAGAAGTGAGCGTTAGTCCTTAAAAACGTGAAGTTTTATGCATGAATTTGACGTGTTAGGCAGCTCGAGTAGGAAAGAAAAAGAAATGAAAGGTTGGTTCAAAGAACCCAAAATAAAAGAGTACAAAGTACTTTTGAAAAAGAAAGAAAAAGAATGAGAAAATAATTAGGTCTCTTAATTTGCTTCTCTCTCTCGTGTAAGTCAAGTGTAGTTGTTCTTAAACGCTAGAAGTAGGGGGAAAATGGGATGTGCGTTGCATGTTGGTTTTCCGAGTTTACGTGAGTTTAGGAGTGGTTGTCTAGCACACACACACGTTAGGGGGCAAGAGTTAATTTTTGATATGACCTAGTTAATACATGAACAAAATGCTTCCATGATTATACTCGTGTTTGAAATTTCAATATGCATGGAGGCTTGAGTTAGAATGCATGTAAGAGCGTCCTTAGAGTCAATGTCTTTGTAGTGCTTGCTCGAGGACTAGCAATGTTTAAGTTGGGGGTGTTTGATAACTCCATTTTGGAGCTATTAAATACGTCCTAATCATAGCTAAAGTCCGCTTCCAATTGATTAAATGTATCTCTTTTGTAGGAGAAAAGCGGCAAAGAGCTCGTGCGTCCATTGGGCATGTTCGAGAGCTTAAAGCAGAGGTTTAGCGCCCCGGGAATGCATCGGGAAGAGGGGAATTGGTTCCGTGAAGAAACGGGCCAAAACAGCCTTGGAGAGGCATTGCTTCAGCCCCAAACCCGAGAGCCAGCGTCGAGCTACAGCGTCGAGACGCTGGCTCGACGCTGGAAAAACCCGAGAGCAAGCGTCGAGTGATAGCGTCGAGACGCTAGCTCGACGCTGCCCTGGCGTCGAGACCCTGCTTAGCGTCGAGACGCTCCGGAGGAGGCGCGCGCAGGAAATTCATCGGGGCAGCGTCGCGACGCTGGCCTTGCGTCGCGACGCCAGCGCGCGCGCGCGCGGATCACTTAGGGCACAGCGTCGAGACGCTACGACGAAGGCAGTAGCTAAAAGACGATTTTTCTGCACTTTTTTGGGAGAGCTTCATCTTCTTCATCTCTCAACGGAATCCGGCGATTTTTCCTTCCTTCTTCCCCATTTTCTCTCTATATTCCGTGGAGCTCCGCCATTGTTGGCATGCTTGTGAGCTCCACTTTCCATTTGTAATAGGTAGATGAACTCTTCCATGGTTGTTGGTGGAGCGGGATTGACGCACCGCGCCATGAGCAGCTAAGGTAAGAGTGACGGTTTGGGATTTGTTTAGGGGAATTTTGTTAGACCTTTATGGCTTTGATAATCTGAGTATAATTGCATATTGGTTCTGTTTACATTGCATTTGTTTACCTTGCTTAATCCAACGCGCATGTTAAAATACGTTGATTGACACTCGGGTAGTTTCGCATGTTATGTATGTTAAAGAGTAGCGATGCCGTGCCTCTCACTGCTCGACTAAGTAACACAGGTAAATAGAACTAAATCGAAGTATCGGGTCGGGTAGGATAATTGTTGGTTGCATACGGCGTTTGCGGGCAACCTACTAGCAATTAGAATTCACGCCCGAATGTTCGTCGCGGTTAGCTAGTAACTGTCTAAATTCATCTTAGGACTGATCATCTTAATGTGAGATTAGATAACGTGTAATTAGGACTGTGTGGCCTAATTAAAATCCATGGAGTCGGCTACTTTGGGGCTTCTCTGGTAGTCGTCCGCGTGCTTGGTAAACTGAATTCCATGTTATTAGAATTAAATGATAGGTTGTATTTGTCTAACAATTAACCCCGAGACTCCCCAAACCGTGCACACGTTTTCTACATATTATTTCTTTCTTCCGTTAGCTTTCGCATTAATTCCTATTTGCATGATAAAACCCCCCGTTACCAATTAATCAATCAAATCCCAATTTCATTAGTAAATTCATTCTCTTATTCCTTGGATCGACCCTGTTACCACTGGCTGCAAAGCCTTGGTTATAGGCTTTATAAATCGTATTTTGGCAAGCCTCGACAGCTTGAGATTAAGCGGATATTCAAAAATCCGTCCACCAGACACCCTTTGGTAGTTTAAATTAGCCTCTTAAAAGTGCTCAGCATGCATAGCTTTAAGTCCTTGCCTAACTGTTTTTTATAAATTTCTGCTGCTGTGATATTTGCTTTTAGATTGTTCTGTCTATGCCTAGGGCTTTTAGATTCTCTTTGTTTTACCTTAGACTAGATGCTTCTAGGACAAGTTTGGGGGTGTGCCACCTCAGACACTCATTGGGGACAATGAGTAGTTTAAGTTTGGGGGAGGCCACCCTAGGCCTAGGAACATTCCTCTCTCCCTTTAAGCATAAGCATTCTTCTTCTCCTTTACAAAAAAAAATGATGAGCTGAAAGAAAAAAAAAATGAGAAATAGAATAAAGAGGGGTGTCTCTCTTAGGTTGCTGAGTAATCAGTGCCAAGTGTGTAACCCACAAGTGGCATTGCATCAAAAGGCAACCAAAGGAGAGGCTCCACCTAAGTAAGAAAGAAAGAAAAAGGAAAAAATAGGGAAGAAGAATGTATACCTAGGAGTTGCAACTTTGTGGCTTAGATGTCCTAAATAAAAAGAACTCTGATCCTCAATTAGCTGAGCACAAAGTTGTAATTTGTAGGGTTGTTTAGGGAGATGAATGTATGTCCAATGTAGTGATGTCAGGGTTTAGGTTGTTCTCTTAAAGTACTACTGTCACTGTTAATACTAAGACTGGCATGACTCTAAGGAATCCTAGGTAGCTCAAAAGTAAAAACTAGAAGCATGTACTAAGTCTAGGGTAAAGCTAGGTAGAATTTGAAACCTTAGGGATAGTGGCACGATATGACAAGAGCAAGTAGATCAGTCGTAGGGAGTTAATGAAACAGCAGGAGTATTAGGCGTGCAAAGTCAGAAGAAGCAATATAAAAGGTTAGTTGTAAACCTAGAAGTGTGTCACAGGACAGCACTGCTATAGATAGGAATGTAGGGGAGTCAGTAAGTGGTTAAAGAAGATGAAATAGCAGCCTAGGCAAGTCCTTAGACTGCTCGAGGACGAGCAAAACCTTAAGTTTGGGGGTGTGTTACGTCTCCAAAAGTGACCTTTTTAGGACTTATTTAGCTTAGAAAGATGTACACTCTTAGGTGTTTTTGATAGGATTTAGCTTAAACCTATGCTTATATATGAGAATTAGAAGAAGGTAGCTAAATTAGAACTTGTATGCAAAAGGAAAGAAAAGGATTAAAAACCGAAGTTAAAAGAAGGAAAAATGTGCATTGCGGCAGCATTGCGGAAACATTGCTAAAACCGCAATGTTTCAAGTGAAAACCGTAAGTTGACTGATCTGTTTCTGTTAATTTCTGTTATTTCAGGGATTCGTTCTTTCTCCTCCATCCATTTTGAAGTACGACGTTGAGGATGGATGGTTCTCCTTGGCCCAAACGCACCTGCAGATTACTATAAAAGGGGGTCAAAGTAGAGGGTTCAAGCATCATCCGAAAGCGTAGAAGTCTTCTCGCAGCTCCATCTTTTCTCCTGTTTTTCTTTGCCGTCTGTTGGTTTGCGAGGTTTAGCTGTTGGAGTCGACAATCTGATAGGAAGGAGAGAAGATTCATCTTCTCTCCCGATTGGATTCATCCAAGCAAAGCTGATCTTTCTCATCCTTCAGCCGAGGCGGTTGCGACGAGGCGTTCAAGCTCATTTACTGCTTTCTGCCTTTCATTTCTAATTTCCAATTCTGCTTTGTTGTTGTTTCCCTTCTAGTAGCTAGTTTATTGCATTTCGTGGCTTTCTGTCTTTATGATATTTACTTTAAGCTTCCCTTTGTTCATTCAAACAATCAAGTAATCAAAGCACAATTCTTCATTTCACAGTTTCTTCTCTTTGCTGCTACTATTTTTCCCTTGCTGTTTGTCTTTAAATTTCTTCTAAGCATGTCTACTTTATCTCTTATTTCTGTTCTCCCTATATCCATGAGTAGCTAAGTGACATAGGGGCATGCTAATGACAATACTATAGGCTAAAAAACGTGAACCAAGCATGTAGGATAGCTCTCGAAGCATTGATTGTATGTAAGCTTCATCCCACGGGCAATTTCGATTGGCCATCCATTTTGTCCAAAGAACTCCTAACCTCTGGAAGGAGTAAGAGTTCAGAGTCATACACTCATGCTAGCCTTTCAAGGTAGCCAGAAAACGACCTAGGAATAGGCGTTTTCCTAGTACAAACCATAACTTTCTGCTTTAACAAGATGCTTAAGACCTTACTTGGACATGAGTAAACTAAAGAATCTGATGCATGAAATCGGAAGATACATGAGTTTGAGTGAGTTTGATGCATAGAGAGTTGATCCAATGCTTGAGAATCGTGAGAAAATGCCTATAGAGGAGTCGTTAGTAGCCCTTGTTTCTCCATTTTACACACTTTCGCGGTTAGTAACATTGCGGTAGAATTGTTGTTTCCGCAATTCTGCTAAGTTTATAATTCTGTTTAGCTATTTTCCTCTTCGTTTATTAATCTTTCCTCTCTTCATTTAAGTTTATCGTTGACTTGCACTTGTTTATGTTGCTACCCTTTACATGTTCCTTAGAAATTAGACAATTTAAAACCAATTCGACCTCCTCAAATCCACCCATTCTTTCTTAACAAAACACTTCACTAGTAGCTCATAATAAATCTCTGTGGGAAAACGAATGAAAAAATACTTACTACTTGCTATAAGATCATGTATGCTTGCATGTTCTGAGTGCTCTCTCTCTCTTATTGCTTAATTATTTTAACACATTGAGCACGCAACAATCATCCACGGGTTACAAAGAAAATGGAGCTCACTAGCATGCCAACAATGGCGGAGCTCCAAGAGAAAATACAAAAATAGAGGAAGAAGAAGATGAAGGAGAGCAAAAATGGTGAAGAAGAACTACTCAAAATGTGCAGAAAAATCGTCATTTATCTTCTGTCATCGTCGTAGCGTCGAGACGCTAGGCCAGCGTCTCGACGCTGTGAACTAAGTTTTCCGCGCGCGCTCGAGATGGCGTCGCGACGCAAGGCCAGCGTCGCGACGCTGCCCCGATAAAATTCCTGCGCGCGCCTCCTCCGGAGCGTCTCGACGCCAAGCAGGGTCTCGACGCCAGGGCAGCGTCGAGCTAGCGTCTCGACGCTATAGCTCGACGCTGGCTCTCGGGTTTGGGGCTGAAGCTTTGCCTCTCCAAGGCTTTTTTGGCCCGTTTCTTCACGGATCAAGTTCCCCTCTTCCCGATGCATTCCCGAGGCGCTAAAACTCCACTTTAAGCACTCGAACAGGCCCAACGGACGCACGAGCTCTTTGCCGCTTTTCTCCTACAAGAGAGATATATTAATTAATTAAAAGCGGACTTAAGCTAATATTAGGAAGTATTTAATAGCTCCAAAATGGAGTTATCAAACACCCCCAACTTAAACATTGCTAGTCCTCGAGCAAGCACTACAAAGACATTGACTCTAAGGACGCGCTTACATGAATTCTAACTCAAACCTCCATGCATATTGAAATTTCAAACACGAGTATAATCATGGCAGCATTTCGTTCATGCATTAACTAGGACATATCAAAAATTAACTCTTGCCCCCTAACGTGTGTGTGTGCTAGCTAACCACTCCTAAACTCACGTAAACTCGGAAAACCCGCATGCAACGCACATCCCGTTTTCCCCCTACTTCTAGCGTTTAAGAACAGTCTAAACTTGACTTACACGAGAGAGAGAAGTAAATTAAGAGACCTAATTATTTTTCTCATTCTTTTTCTTTTCACAAGTACTTTGTACTCTTTTATTAAGGTTCTTTGAACCATCAATTTATTCACTTTTTCTTTCCACCCCGAGCTGCCTAACACGTCAAATTCATGCATAAACTTCACGTTTTTAAGGACTAACGCTTACTTCTTAAGTGCACTAATAAGAAGGAGGAGCGCCTCGAGAGGATTTTTCTATCAAACATGCTTTTCTATTTTTTTTTTTTAAATTAGGCTAAGCACATGCTTTCTCAATTAACTAACCACTAACTCTCATGCAACAAGCTACCTAAGGGTGCCTTTCGGGGTGACAACAAGAATTAGCGAAACATGCGATTTACAAAGCCTACGGAATCTAGGGAGAGGTTGCTAAGTGCTCGATAAGTGCAAGGGAGCAACAGAAAAAAAATTTAAAATTTTTGACATGAACCTAATAAACACAAAACTCATGCAAAAACTCGATTATGAACATGCTCAAATTTCCAACATGCATTTCCTAGGCTATCATAGTCAGAAAACAGTAAACAGAGTCCCAAGCACTTCAATATCATTATAGCACTTCTCAACAAACTACACATGCGTATCCATCAGACTAACTCCACCCCCAACTTCAAAATATGGCATTGTCCTCAATGCCAACCAGTCAGATATACAAAGTAAAAAGGGAAAAAGAAGTACACTTCCCTGACTCTTTGTGAAGCTGGCGGGGGCGAGGAAGCGGCACACAAACGCATCAGAGCCCATAATTGTCTTTTCTTCCTCGATTCCTAAAAAAAAACAGCAAGCTAATTAAAACTAAGTTAATCTAGAAAGCAATAAAACTAAACTAAACCATAAAAACAGTCCATCGCTCGGGTGCCTCCGAGAAGCGCAGAATTTTTAAAGTCGGTTGCTCGACTGTATTCTCTCCACAGACTCATCCATAGTCTGTAAGTGCGGGGGACGATCCAGACTTGTCCACGTCCACACTTTTCCTGCATTCATCCTGAAAAATATTTTGCACTCTTCGTGCCTCAGGCCCATGAATATCAGCATTGTTAGTGCAAAAACCAGCATTATTACTCAAATTTAAATCAGATTTTGTAACGGAGACATGGGAACCATCCCTCAAGCCCGAGGGTAGACTCCCAGTCTCATCATGCTCAACCACAGAAATATTCTCAGCAGACTTCCTATCAAATAATGAGAACTCATGCAAAATATCATCAAATTCCAGAGAAACGACGCCCTTAAACACATCAATTTTGACCCTAGCGGTCTTAAGGAAAGGACGTCCTAACAACATGGAGGACGAAGCATGCGATGACTTTTCATTCATATCTAAAACAAGGAAATCAGCGGGAAACGTCATATTCCCAACTCTAACAAGAACATCCTCTACCTTCCCCCTAGGACAGATGCTTGACCCATTAGCCAACTGAACAGAAACATTACACTCATGCATTTCATTCAAATTCAGTTCACGAAACAGTGCATAAGACATAACATTTACAGAGGCTCCTAAGTCTAACATGGCATTATGAACAACTTTACTACCTATAGTGCAAGGGATAGTAAAGGTACCTGGATCGTTGCACTTGGCAGGCAACGTACCTGGGAGTATGGCAGAGACGTTCTCCTTTCTTTTCTCGGTCCCTCTGGACTTCCTTTTCGTAGTGCACCAGCTCCTTAGGAATTTTGCATATTTGGGCACTTGACTGACTGCCTCTAGGAGCGGGATATTTACCATCACCTTTGGGAAGGTTCACAGGACCTCCTCATCATCGGATTCCAAAGTAGGCTTCGCAAGCTGGTGGGCGGAATTTTGAATATCCGTTTAATCTCAAGCTGTCGAGGCTTGCCAAAATACGATTTATAATGCCTATGACCAAGGCTTTGCAGCCAGTGGTAACAGGGTCGATCCAAGGAATAGGAAGAATGAATTTACTAGTGAAATTGGGATTCAATTGATTAATTGGTAACGGGGGGTTTTATCATGCAAGAGAAATAATAAGAAAGCTAACGGAAGAAAGAAATAATATGAAGAGAATGTGTGCACGGTTTGGGAGTCTAGGGATCAATTGTTAGACAACATTCAGCTTATCATTTAGTGCTAATGACATGGAATACAGTTTATTGAGCACGCGGACGACTACCAGAGAAGCCCCAAAGTAGCCGACTCCATAGATTTTGATTAGACCACACAGTTCTAATTACACGTTATCTAAGCTCGCGTTAAGATGATCAGTCCTAAGGTGAATTTAGATAGTCACTAGCTAACCGCGACGAACATTCGAGCGTGAATTCTAAATGCTAGTAGGTTGCCCGCAAACGCCGTATGCAACCAACAATTATCCTACCCGACTCGATACTTCGATTTAGTTCTATTTACCTGTGTTACTTAGTCGAGCAGTGAGAGGCACGGCATCGCTACTCTTTAACATACACAACATGCGAAACTACCCGAGTGTCAATCAACGTATTTTAGCATGCGCGTTGGATTAAGCAAGGTAAACAGATGCTAATAATCAGATTCCAATATGCAAAACTATACTAAGATTATCAAAGCATAAATGTCTAACAAAATTCCCCTAAACAAATCCCAAACCGTCACCCTTACCTTAGCCGCTCATGGTGCGGTGCGTCAATCCCGCTCCAACCACGGCCATGGAAGGATTCGTCTAAATATTACAATGGAAGGTGGAGCTCACTCGCATGCCAACAATGGCGGAGCTCCACGGAAAATAGAGAGAAAATGGGGAAGAAGAAGACTAAAATCGCCGGATTCCGTTGAGAGATGAAGAAGAAAAAGCTCCCCAAAAATGTGCAGGAAAATCGTCTTTTAGCTACTGCCTCCGTCGTAGCGTCGAGACGCTAGGCCAGCGTCTCGACGCTGTGCCCTAAGTTTTCCGCGCGCGCGCTCGCGATGGCGTCGCGACGCAAGGCCAGCGTCGCGACGCTGCCCCGATAAATTCCCTGCGCGCGCCTCCTCCGGAGCGTCTCGACGCCAAGCAGGGTCTCGACGCCAGGGCAGCGTCGAGCTAGCGTCTCGACGCTATCACTCGACGCTTGCTCTCGGGTTTTTCCAGCGTCGAGCCAGCGTCTCGACGCTGGCTCTCGGGTTTGGGGCTGAAGCTTTGCCTCTCCAAGGCAGTTTTGGCCCGTTTCTTCACGGAACAAATTCCCCTCTTCCCGATGCATTCCCGGGGCGCTAAAACTCTGCTTTAAGCTCTCGAACATGCCCAACGGACGCGCGAGCTCTTTGCCGCTCTTCTCCTACAAAAGAGGTATATTTAATCAATTGAAAGCGGACTTAAGCTATAATTAGGACGTATTTAATAGCTCCAAAATGGAGTTATCAAACACCCCCAACTTGAACATTGCTAGTCCTCGAGCAAGCACTACAAAGACATTAACTCTAAGGACGCGTTTACATATATTCTAACTCAAGCCTCCATGCATATTGAAATTTAAAACACGAGTATAATCATGGAAGCATTTTGTTATTGTATTAACTAGGACATATCAAAAATTAACTCTTGCCCCCTAACGTGTGTGTGTGCTAGCTAACCACTCCTAAACTCACGTAAACTCGGAAAACCAACATGCAACGCACATATCGTTTTCCCCCTACTTCTAGCGTTTAAGAACAGCTACACTTGACTTACACGAGAGAAAGAAGCAAATTAAGAGACCTAATTATTTTCTCATTCTTTTCCTTTCTTTTCAAAAGTACTTTGTACTCTTTTATTTTTGGTTCTTTGAACCAACCTTTCATTTCTTTTTCTTTCCTACTCGAGCTGCCTAACACGTCAAACTTTGGCCAAAGCTTCACGTTTTTAAGGACTGACGCTCACTTCTTTTAAGCGCTAATAAGAAGGAGGAGCGCCTCGAGAGGAATTTTCCACCAAACATGCTTTTCTATTTTTTTTTTTTTATATTAGGCTAAGCACATGCTTTCTCAATTAACTAACCACTTACTCTCATGCAACAATCTACCTAAGGGTGTCTTTCGGGGTGACAACGAGAATTAGCTAAACATGCGACAAACCAAGCTTACGGAATCTAGGGAGAGGCTGCTAAGTGTTCGATAAGTGCAAGGGAGCAACAGAAAAAATTTTTAAAATTTTTGACATGAACCTAAGAAACACAAAACTCATGCAAAAACTCGATTATGAACATGCTCAAATTTTCAACATGCATTTCCTAGGCTATCACATTCAGAAAACAGTAAACAGAGTCCCAAGCACTTCAATATCTTTGCAACACTTCTCAACAAACTACACATGCACATCCATCGGACTACTCCACCCCCAACTTCAAAATTTGGCATTGTCCTCAATGCCAACCAGTCAGATACAACGAAGTAAAAGGGAAGAAGAAATACACTTCCCTGACTCATGGTGAAGCTGGCGAGGGCGAGGAAACGGCGCACGAACGCATCAGAGCCCAAAATTGTCTTCTCTTCCTCGATTCCTACAAAAAAAACAGCAAGCTAATTAATACTGAATTAATCTAAAAAGCAATAAAACTAAACTAAAACATAAAAAACAGTTCAACACTCGGGTGCCTCCGAGAAGCGCAGAATTTTTAAAGTCGGTTGCTCGACTGTATTCTCTCGACAGACTCATCCATAGCCTGTAAGTGCGGGGGACGATCCAGACTTGTCCTTGGCCACACTTTTTCTACCATCCACTTGAAAATTGTTCTGCACTCTTCGTGCCTCGGGCACGTGAATATAAGAAGTGTTAGTGCAAAAACTAGCAGTATCATCAAACAAATTTAAATCAGAAATTTTGACAGAGACATGGGCGCCATCCCTCAAGCGCGAGGGTAGACTCCCATTCTCAACATGCTCAACCACAGAAACATTTCCAACAGTCACAGACGACTTTGATGCATTTGTACTAAATTCATTCACCGTTCCATCAAATTCTACAGACAAGGCACCCCTATCAACATCTATCTTGACCTTAGCGGTCTTCATAAATGGGCGGCCTAATAAAATAGAAGAGGAAACATGCGAAGAATTCTCATTCATGCTCAGCACATAAAAATCGCATGGAAACAATAAGTCCTTAACTTTGACTAAAATATCCTCAACCTTCCCTAAGGGATGCACATAAGATCGATCGGCTAGTTGGACAACTATATTGGACTCGATTAAAGTACACAATTCAAGTTCTTTAAAAACATCATAAGACATGACATTAATCGAGGCACCGAGATCTAACATGGCATTTTCAATGAATTTAGTACCGATAGTGCATGGGATAGAAAACATACCAGGATCGATGCACTTCGGCGGAAGATTACCTTGGAAGATTGCGGAGACGGTTTCTTTCTTCGTCTCGTCACTTTTTCTCGACATTCTCTTACTCGTACACCACTTCTTGAGAAACTTGGCATATTTTGGCACTTGGCTTACGGCCTCAAGAAGTGGGATGTTGACCACCACCTTTTCGAAGGTTCGAAGGACCTCCGCATCCTCAGTTTCCAAAGTAGGCTTCGCAAGCCGACTTGGGAATGGTGCTCTGGCAACATCCTCAGGTACACTGACCTTCTCATCTTTTCTCACATTCTGAATCTCAGGAGCAATCGGGGCGGACTCGTTCAAGCTGTCCGTGGCTTCCTTCGCAGCTCTGGTGGAAAGTGACTTCCCACTGCGCAGCTGAATGGCGCTCACATTTTCACATGAGTTTACTGAAGTTTGGGAAGGAAGCTTCCCCGAGCTCTTGCTCTCAATTTTACTAATAGACACCGCCATCTGTGTCAGCTGCTTGTTCAAATTCTGCAGCTCTGCCTTGTGAGAATTAAGCTCTTCTCGAGCCTCTTTCTGGAACTGGCTGGTGCTAGTCACGATGGTTCTTACCATCTCCTCTAGTGAGCTGGAGGAGCTCGAGGCTTGAGCCTGGGTGGAAGAATTAGGCCTGTCCTGAGACTGACCTTGGAAGCGAGGCTGTCCTTCCCTGTTCCCATAGCTGAAATTAGGATGGTCGCGCCAACCGGGGTTATAAGTGTTAGCATATGGGTCGTACTTCCTTGGGTTGGAAGCATACCCCCCGATCGCGTTGACCTCCGCCTCCTCACGGTGTCCTCCAACTATTTTCTTAAGCATATTTCCTATCTCGGCCACCTGGGCCCTCATTTCAGTCATCTCATGGCTCTGAGCCACGCTGTGCACTTGGCCTTGTCCCCGAATACCGAATTGCTGCGAGTTGGTGGCCATATTTGCAATCAACTGTTTGGCCTCAACTGGGGTCTTGTGAATCAGTGCCCCTCCACTCGCTGCATCGATCATCTGCCGGTCATGGGACGTCATCCCCTCATAAAAGTACTAGATCAATAACTGATCGGCAATCTGATGATGTGGGAAGCTCGCGCACAGGCGCCCGAAGCGTTCCCAGTATTCGTGCAGGGACTCACCGACATCCTGGGTGATCCCATAAATCCTCTTCCGCAGAGTGGTGGCCAAGGATGCGGGGAAGTATTTCTCCAAGAAAACCCGCTTCATATCCTTCCACGTGGTAATGGATCCGGAAGGCAAATAGTACAGCCAATCCTTGGCCTTATCCTTGAGCGTGAAGGGGAATGCCCTCATGTTCAGCTGCTCCTCCGTGACCCCTGCGGGCTTCATTCCCGCGCAGACGCAATGGAACTCCATCAAATGTTTGTTCGCGTCCTCACCTACGTTTCCATGGAAAGAAGGTAACTGGTGAATTAAACCAGATTTCAACTCGAAGTTACCTGCTACCACGGGGTAGTTAATGCACAAAGGCTGCAGGTTCAGGTCTGGCGCTGCCAGTTGCTTAAGCGTCCGTGGCGCTTCACCTTGCGCCATCTCGTCAAATAAGAAGGGATTGCTTTCTTCCTCCTCAATCGGTCTTTGCCCCTCCCGGGCTTCTCTACGTAACCGCCGCTCCTCTCTGTCAATCTCAGGGATAAACTGCAATCTACCCTCAGAAGAACGGGTCATACACAAACAAAAATCTAAACATACAAATTACAAACAAGAAAAATTTTCAGTCAACCATCAAAGAATCAAATTCAAACTTCAATCATAAATTCAATCAATTGCCTATTCCCCGGCAACGGCGCCAATTTTGGTGGGCGGAATTTTGAATATCCGCTTAATCTCAAGCTGTCGAGGCTTGCCAAAATACGATTTATAATGCCTATGACCAAGGCTTTGCAGCCAGTGGTAACAGGGTCGATCCAAGGAATAGGAAGAATGAATTTACTAGTGAAATTGGGATTCAATTGATTAATTGGTAACGGGGGGTTTTATCATGCAAGAGAAATAATAAGAAAGCTAACGGAAGAAAGAAATAATATGAAGAGAATGTGTGCACGGTTTGGGAGTCTAGGGATCAATTGTTAGACAACATTCAGCTTATCATTTAGTGCTAATGACATGGAATACAGTTTATTGAGCACGCGGACGACTACCAGAGAAGCCCCAAAGTAGCCGACTCCATAGATTTTAATTAGACCACACAGTTCTAATTACACGTTATCTAAGCTCGCGTTAAGATGATCAGTCCTAAGGTGAATTTATATAGTCACTAGCTAACCGCGACGAACATTCGAGCGTGAATTCTAAATGCTAGTAGGTTGCCCGCAAACGCCGTATGCAACCAACAATTATCCTACCCGACCCGATACTTCGATTTAGTTCTATTTACCTGTGTTACTTAGTCGAGCAGTGAGAGGCACGGCATCGCTACTCTTTAACATACACAACATGCGAAACTACCCGAGTGTCAATCAACGTATTTTAGCATGCGCGTTGGATTAAGCAAGGTAAACAGATGCTAATAATCAGATTCCAATATGCAAAACTATACTCAGATTATCAAAGCATAAATGTCTAACAAAATTCCCCTAAACAAATCCCAAACCGTCACCCTTACCTTAGCCGCTCATGGCGCGGTGCGTCAATCCCGCTCCAACCACGGCCATGGAAGGATTCGTCTAAATATTACAATGGAAGGTGGAGCTCACTCGCATGCCAACAATGGCGGAGCTCCACGGAAAATAGAGAGAAAATGGGGAAGAAGAAGACTAAAATCGCCGGATTCCGTTGAGAGATGAAGAAGAAAAAGCTCCCCAAAAATGTGCAGGAAAATCGTCTTTTAGCTACTGCCTTCGTCGTAGCGTCGAGACGCTAGGCCAGCGTCTCGACGCTGTGCCCTAAGTTTTCCGCGCGCGCGCTCGCGATGGCGTCGCGACGCAAGGCCAGCGTCGCGACGCTGCCCCGATAAATTCCCTGCGCGCGCCTCCTCCGGAGCGTCTCGACGCCAAGCAGGGTCTCGACGCCAGGGCAGCGTCGAGCTAGCGTCTCGACGCTATCACTCGACGCTTGCTCTCGGGTTTTTCCAGCGTCGAGCCAGCGTCTCGACGCTATAGCTCGACGCTGGCTCTCGGGTTTGGGGCTGAAGCTTTGCCTCTCCAAGGCAGTTTTGGCCCGTTTCTTCACGGAACAAATTCCCCTCTTCCCGATGCATTCCCGGGGCGCTAAAACTCTACTTTAAGCTCTCGAACATGCCCAACGGACGCGCGAGCTCTTTGCCGCTCTTCTCCTACAAAAGAGGTATATTTAATCAATTGAAAGCGGACTTAAGCTATAATTAGGACGTATTTAATAGCTCCAAAATGGAGTTATCAAACGCAAGCCTACTCGGGAATGGTGCTCTGGCAACATCCTCAGGTACACTGACCTTCTCATCTCTTTTCTCATTCTGAACCTCTGGAGCAGGCGGGGCGGACTTGTTCAGGCTGTCCGTGGCTTCCTTCACAGCTCTAGTGGAAAGTGACTTCCCACTGCGCAGCTGAATGGCACTCACGTTTTCACATGAGTTTGCTGTAGTTTGGGAAGGAAGCTTCCCCGAGCTCTTACTCTCGAGTTTACTGATAGACACCGCCATCTGTGTCAGCTGCTTGTTCAAATTCTGCAGCTCTGCCTTATGAGAATTAAGCTCTTCTCGAGCTTCTTTCTGAAACTGGCTGGTGCTCGTCACGATGGTCCTTACCATCTCTTCAAGTGAGCTGGAGGAGCTCGAGGCTTGAGCCTGGGTGGAAGAATTAGGCCTATCCTGGGACTGGCCTTGGAAGCGAGATTGTCCTTCCCTATTCCCATAGCTAAAGTTTGGATGGTCGCGCCAACCGGGGTTATAAGTGTTTGCATATGGGTCGTACTTCCTTGGGTTGGAAGCATACCCCCCGATCGCGTTGACCTCCTCCGCCTCGCGGTGTCCTCCAACGATTTTCTTCAACATACTGCCTATCTCGGCCACCTGGGCCCTCATCTCTGTCATCTCCTGGCTCTGAGCCACGCTGTGCACTTGTCCTTGCCCCCGAATACCGAATTGCTGCGAGTTTGTTGCCATGTTTGCAATCAATTGCTTGGCCTCAACTGGGGTCTTGTCAATCAGTGCCCCTCCACACGCTGCATCAATCATCTGCCGGTCATGGGGCGTCATCCCCTCATAAAAGTACTCAATCAATAGCTGATCGGCGATCTGATGGTGTGGGAAACTCGCGCACAGGCGCCCGAAACGTTCCCAGTATTCGTGCAGAGACTCACCTACATCCTGGGTGATCCCATAAATCCTCTTCCGCAGTGTGGTGGCCAAGGATGCGGGAAAGTATTTTTCCAAAAATACCCGCTTCATATCCTGCCACGTGTTGATCGATCCGGAGGGCAGGTAATACAGCCAGTCCCTGGCTTTGTCCTTGAGTGTGAAGGGGAATGCCCTCATATTCAATTGCTCCTCCGTGACCCCTGCGGGCTTCATCCCCGCGCAGACGCAATGGAACTCCATCAAGTGTTTGTTCGCGTCCTCACCTGCGTTGCCATGGAAAGAAGGTAACTGGTGAATTAAACCAGATTTTAATTCGAAGTTACCTGCTACCACGGGGTAGTTTATGCACAAAGGCTGCAGGTTCAGGTCTGGCGCTGCCAGTTGCTTTAGCGTTCGTGGCGCATCACCTTGCGCCATCTCGTCAACCAAGAAGGGATTGCCTTCTTCTTCTTCAATCGGTCTCTGCCCCTCACGGGCCTCTCTTCGTAACCGTCGCTCCTCTCTGTCAATCTCAGGGATAAACTACAATCTACTACCCTCAGAGGAACGGGTCATACACAAACAAAAATCCAAACATACAATTTACAAACATAAAATTTTTTTTTTTCAGCCAACCATCAATAAATCAAATTCAAACTTCAATCATAAATTCAATCAAATTGCCTATTCCCCAGCAACGGCGCCAATTTTGGTGGACGATATTTTGAACTATCGCTTAATCTCAAGCTGTCGAGGCTTGCCAAAATACGATTTATAAAGCCTATGACCAAGGCTTTGCAGCCAGTGGTAACAGGGTCGATCCAAGGAATAGGAACGATCAAAAGCACAATTAAAATTGGGATTTAATTGATTGATAGATTTTTGGTAACGGGGGGTTTTTATCATGCAAGAGAAATAGTAAGAAAGCTAACGGAAGAAAGAATAACTAGTAGAAAACGTGTGCACGGTTTGGGAGTCTCGGGATCAATTGTTAGATAAATTTGGTTCATCATTTAATGCTAATAACATGGTATTCAGTTTATTGAGCACGCGGACGACTACCAGAGAAGCCCCAAAGTAGCCGACTCCATTGATTTTAATTAGACCACACAGTTCTAATTACACGTTATCTAAGCTTACATCAAGGTGATCAGCCCTAAGGTAAATTTAGACAGTCACTAGCTAACCGCGACGAACATTTGAGCGTGAATTCTAATTGCTAGTAGATTGCCCGCAAACGCCGTATGCAATCAACAATTATCCTACCCGACCCGATACTTCGATTTAGTTCTATCTACCTGTGTTACTTAGTCAAGCAGTGAGAGGCACGGCATCGCTACTCTTTAACTTACACAACATGCGAAACTACTCGAGTGTCAATCGGCGTATTTTAACATGCGCGTTGGATTAAGCAAAGTAGATAAATGCTAATAAACAGAACCAATATGCATCATTCAAAATCAGATTATCAAAACCAAAAACGTCTAACAAAACCACCCTAAACTAATCCCAAACCATTCACCCTTACCTTAGCCGCTCATGGCGCGGTTTGTTAATTCCGCTCAAACGACGCCCTTGGAAGGAATCATTCACGGGTTACAAAGAAAATGGAGCTCACTAGCATGCCAACAATGGCGGAGCTCCAAGAGAAAATACAAAAATAGAGGAAGAAGAAGATGAAGGAGAGCAAAAATGGTGAAGAAGAACTACTCAAAATGTGCAGAAAAATCGTCATTTATCTTCTGCCATCGTCGTAGCGTCGAGACGCTAGGCCAGCGTCTCGACGCTGTGCCCTAAGTTTTCCGCGCGCGCTCGCGATGGCGTCGCGACGCAAGGCCAGCGTCGCGACGCTAGCCCGATAAAATTCCTGCGCGCGCCTCCTCCGGAGCGTCTCGACGCCAAGCAGGGTCTCGACGCCAGGGCAGCGTCGAGCTAGCGTCTCGACGCTGGCTCTCGGGTTTGGGGCTGAAGCTTTGCCTCTCCAAGGCTGTTTTGGCCCGTTTCTTCACGGATCAAGTTCCCCTCTTCCCGATGCATTCCCGGGGCGCTAAAACTCCACTTTAAGCACTCGAACAGGCCCAACGGACGCACGAGCTATTTTCCGCTTTTCTCCTACAAGAGAGATATATTAATTAATTAAAAGCGGACTTAAGCTAATATTAGGAAGTATTTAATAGCTCCAAAATGGAGTTATCATTAGACATAGAGTAGCCACCCCTTATCACCCACATTCGAATGGACAAGCTGAAATATCAAATAGGGAGATTAAAAACATACTCGAAAAAGTGGTCAAACCCAATAGAAAAGATTGGTCGTTTAAACTCGAGGATGCACTTTGGGCATATAGGACTGCATATAAGACACCCCTAGGTATGTCTCCTTATAGACTTGTGTATGGCAAAGCATGTCACTTACCGTTCGAATTGGAAATTAAAGCATTTTGGGCCTTGAAGGAACTGAATTATTGCGTGACCGATGCGGGAACATTGCGGTCTCTGCAATTACATGAGCTTGATGAGCTTAGACATATGTCTTATGAAAATGCTAAAATGTATAAGGAAAAGACTAAGATTTGGCATGACAGTAGACTTAGGATTAAGGACTTTAAGAAAGGTCAGCATGTCTTGTTATTTAACTCAAGGTTGAGATTATTTCCAGGCAAACTTAAGTCCAAATGGTCAGGTCCTTTTGTTATAACTAACGTATTTGTTCATGGTGCAATTGAGATTAGGAACCTGCAGCACGGGCAACCGTTCATGGTTAATGGTGCACGATTGAAGCATTATTATGAGGAAGGAGATGTGAAGACTCTCTCGGCCTTCCTCTTGGCTGAAACTTGAAAATAAAACCGAGAGAGGACGAGTGATTACTGTGCTCGTCCATGCGAGGCTATGCCTTAGTTTATTTTTTCTGTTTTTTTTCGATTGTTATTCTTGTATGTTTTTGCGTGATTTTTATTATGATTTTGATGTTAATTTTATTTCTTTTAATAGGGGATCAAAAGAGGGAATCAAGGAGATGAATCAAGGATAAAAAATCGGGGAAGATATTGAGCCAAATCAAAGATTGAGTGATGAGAATCTTGGATTTTAATTCAAGAAAAATCTCCAACGGCCATTTAATTGCGGTGGATTTGCTAAAACTGCAACAGAAATAGCCGTTGGGATTTCCATCATTACAAATAGTCGTTAGAATATCTGAGGCCCGTACGCTTCCTTCATTCATTGAACTCCAAGAAACGATCTTCTTCTTCCTCTGCAATTCCTCTTTTTCAGATCTTTTCGATTCCACCATGGTGCTTACGCGAGCTGAGAGATCTGCGTCCAAGAAGAAGGCCACTGAAGCAGAGGCAGCTGTGAGAGAGGCACTCCTTGCCTTAGCAGAGGCCGAAGCTGCGCGCCCTGAACGACCTTCTAAGCTCCCTGTCCGCAAGAAGAAGTGGAAGGTGGTGACAGAGATCCCTGCTGGGCCATCTGAACCAGTAGGCACGCCCAAGAAACGCAAATGGACGATGGAGATTGGGGACGCACCGATCAAGGAGAAGACTCCCACTGTGGAGAGTCAAGGGAGTGGCCGTCCATCCTACGAGACGGCCAGGCAAAGTCCTGACCCCTCTCCACCAGCGCAAAGCCTCGAGCCTTCTCCATCTCCACAGAGCTCTAAACAATCCCCACCGTCGCAGAGCCCTGAAGCATCACCATCGCCGTCGCCCGAGCCTGAAATCCCAAATGAAGAACGGCAAGAATCAGCACGGGGCGGCGAAACAGATGAAGAGGATGAGGTCTTCTCTCCTTTGAGGGACGTCTGCCACGAGAGCCCAGCAAAGGGGGGAGATTCGATGGATGAAACGTTGGGGGATTACCTCCAACAGATCACCACCAGGGCGCGGTTGAGAAAGAAAGCCCCCAAGATTGTCAAGGCCAAACGGCCAAAAGCTTCAAAGAAATCCAAGAAAATGAAGGTCAGAGGTGAGCCTTCATTGAAGAGGCTGAAGGTCGAAGCTGCTGAGTCGGCCAAGGCACGAGATAAGGGGAAGGCCAAACTATACCCCGAAGATGAGCCTCAAACTGTGAGGTATGTGTCCTCTGATGCAGAATCGAGGGGCACTGAGTTGAGGAAGAGGGACCTGCTCCATGAGAAGGAGTTCCTTGACGCGTTGGCAGACCTGCCGCAATTCTTGCGCGCAGGGATCACCAACCACGGTTGGGAAGAGCTGTGCAAACCGCCCATCCCCGCCTACTCCAGCATGGTATACGATTTCTATGCCAACCTGATGCACCCTGAGGATGGCTTGTCCGTGGTGAGAGGAATCGAGGTGGACTTCTCAGCCAAGGCGATCAATGAAGCCTATGGCCTCAAGGGGCAGAAGCACACTGACTATGCAAGGATCATTGATGCGCAAACTGAGGCTGTCCTGGAAGAAGCACTGCGGATCATCGGCCAACCTGAGGCAGCATGGACGATCTCGCGCAATGGGAAGCACACCCTGATGAGTGCGACCCTTACGGCGAAGGCAGTTGTATGGTTTTCCTTCGTGCGCAGACGACTGTCCCAGTGACCCACGAGACCACCATCAACCAAGGAAGATCGTTGCTGGTATATGCGATCATGAGGGGCCTCACAATCAATGTTGGTGAGGTCATTGCAGCCTCAATCGCAGACTGTGCCAAAAAAGGTAAGGGCCCACTTTTCTTCCCCAACACAATCACTAAGCTTTGCTTACGTGCAGGTGTACCAATCGAGCGGATGGAGAGGCAGCTGGCCTACACGGGCCATCTGGAGCTGCCTACAGGCCTGCGAATGCGACGAAAGGGGAACATGGAGTTTGAGTTAGACGGCCTGGCTGCTGCTCAATCTCTCTCTATGGCCTGTCTGATGGACCTGCAGAAGAAGTTGGCGCAATGGGCTGGGTATGCTCAAGCGAGGGATAAGGATGTTGCTGACCAGTTGGGCTGCATCTTTCCTGAGTTCCCCACTGACCTGCTGACTCCATGGGCACCTCCAAGAGCACGGAGGGATGATGATGAGGACGTCTGAGTGCTAGTCTGAAGAGCACTCAAGGGAGTATTTCTGTTCCCTACGAAAAAAAAAAAAAAAAAAACTCTGCTTTTCGTTAAACTGTGTGAATGCTGCCATTTTGGAATCAATATTTGATCTGTCTTTAGTTCTTTATTTTTGTTGTTTAGAATTGTTTAGTATAGTCTGATGGTATCTGAATAGGTAGGTTGTGTTAGTTTCCTTTTTGTATAGCTGAGATGACTGGAAAGAGCATGCATAGAGGCCTTGATCATTGATATATCTACCCTGGTTATTCATTGCGAAATCCTTGCGATCTCCGCGATTTTTGTTAGTAATTGCATGTTTTTGACTGACTGATTAGCTAGGCTGGTTCTGTTTTAATTTTGTTTTTTTAATGCTGTCTTGACTACCTTATATAGCCTATCTATAAGCATGCTGGATGAGTGTCTTAAGGCACCTTTGATAGTTTAAATTAGTCTCTTAAATTGCTCAGCATGCGTAGCTTTAAGTCCTTCCCTTACTGTTTTTACAAATTTCTGCCGCTAAGTTACTTGCTTTGAGAATGTTCTGTCTATCCGTAGGACTTTTTAGATTCTCTTTGTTTTGCCCTAGACTAGATGCTTCTAGGTAAGTTTGGGGGTGTGCCACCTCAGACACTCATTGGGGACAATGAGTAGTTTAAGTTTGGGGGAGGCCACCCTAGGCCTAGGAACGTTCCTCTCTCCCTTTAAGCATAAGCATTCTTCTTCTCCTTTACAAAAAAATGATGAAAAAAAAAATGAAAAATAGAATAAAGAGGGGTGTCTTTCTTAAGGTTGCTGAGTAATCAGTGCCAAGTGTGTAACCCACAAGTGGCATTGCATCAAAAGGCAACCAAAGGAGAGGCTCCACCAAAGTAAGAAAGAAAAAAGAACAATTAGGGAAGAAGAATGTATACCTAGGAGTTGCAACTTTGTGGCTTGGGTGTCCTGAATAAAAAAGAACTCTGATCTTCAATTGGCTAAGCACAAAGTTGTAGCTTGTAGGGTTGTTTAGGGAGATGAATGTATGTCCAATGTAGTGATGCCAGGGTTTAGGTTGTTCTCTAAATGTACTACTGTCACTGGTTAAGACTAAGACTGGCATGACTCTAAGGAATCCTAGGTAGCTCAAAAGTGAAAATTAGAAGCATGTACTGAGTCTGGGGTAAAGCTAGGTAGAATTTGAAACCTTAGGGATAGTTGCATGATATGATAGAAGCAAGTAGATCAGTCGTAGGGAGTTAATGAAACAGTAGGATCATTAGGCGTGCGAAGTCAGAAGAAGCAAAATGAGAAGTTAGTTGTAAACTTAGAAGTGTGTCACAGGACAGTATTGTCATAGATAGGAACTTAGGGGAGTCAGCAAGGGGTTAGAAAAGTTAAAACAGCAGCCTAAGTAAGTCCTTAGATTGCTCGAGGACGAGCAAAACCTTAAGTTTGGGGGTGTGTTACGTCTCCAAAAGTGACTAATTTAGGACTTGTTTTCTCTAGAAAGATGTGCACTCTTAGGTGTTTTTGATAGGATTTAGCTTAAACTTGTGCTTATATATGAGAATTAGAATAATGAAGCTAAATTAGGACTTGTATGCAAAAGGAAAGAAAAAGAATGAAAAAAGAAGTTAAAAGAATGAAAAATGTGCATTGCGGAGGCATTGCGGAAACATTGCTAAAACCGCAATGTTTTAAGTGAAATCCGTAAGTTGGCTAACCTTTTTCTGTTGTGATCCGATATTTCAGGGATTCGTTCTTTCTCCTCCAGCCACGTAGAAGTACGACGTTGAGAATGGATGGTTCTCCTTGACCCAATCGCACCTGCAGACTACTATAAAAGGAGGTCAAAGTGGAAGGTTGAAACACATCCGGAAGGCGTAGAACTCTCTTCGCAGCACAGTTTTTTCTCCTGTTTTTCTCTTCCGTCTGTTGGGTTGAAAGGTTTAGCTGTTGGAGTCGACAATCTGATAGGAAGGAGAGAAGATTCATCTTCTCTTCTGATTGGATTCATCCAAGCAAAGCTGGCTTTTTCCCCCCTTCAGCCGAGGCGTCTGCGTCGAGGCGATCACGCTCAACTTTATTGCTTTCTGCTTTAGTTTCCCATTTCCCTTACTGTCTGTTGTTATTTCCTTCCCAATAGCTACTCTAATTCATTTCGTTGCTTTCTGTTTTACTCTAGTTCTTTAAGGTTGTCATTTGTTTAGTTCAAATTCGAATAAATCGAAGTACTATTTTCATCAAGTTACAAGTTCTTCACCGTCTCTGTTACTGCCTTTAGTTTCGGTTTTGTCTCCAATATACTTCTAAGCATGTCGTTTCCATCTAGTCTTTCTATTCTATGTGCATCCATGAGTAACTAAGTCACCTAAGGGCATGCTAATGACAAATCTGTAGGAAGAAACACGTGACTAAAGCATGTAGGATAGCTCTCGAATGCATTGATTGTATGTAAGCTTCATCCCACGGGCAATTTCGATTGGCCATCCATTTTGTCCAAAGAACTCCTAACCTCTGGAAGGAGTAAGAGTTCAGAGTCATACACTCATGCTAGCCTCTCAAGGTAGCCAGAAAACGACCTAGGAATAGGCGTTTTCCTAGTACAAATCACAACTTACTGTTTTAACAAGATGCTTAAGACCTTACTTGGACATGAGTAAACTAAAGAATCTAATGCATGAAATCGGAAGATACATGAGTATGAGTTAGTTTGATGCATAGTGAGTTGATCTACTGCTTAAGAATCGTGTGAAAAAGCCTATAGAGGAGTCATTAGTAGCCCTTGTTTCCACATTTTACACACATTCGCTGTTAAGAACATTGCGGTATAATTGCTGTTTCCGCAATTCCCTTAGTTAAAAATTCTGCCTTAGCCATTTTCCTCTTCGTTTATTAATCTCTTCTCTTTGCATTTGAGTTTATCATTTACTTGCACTTGTTTATGCATCTATCCTTTACATATTCCTTAGTAATTAGGCAACTTAAAACCAAATCTACCCCATTAAATCCACCCATTCTTGCTTAACAATACACTTCACGAGTAACTAAGAATAAATCTCTGTGGGAAATCGAATGAAAAAATACTTATTACTTGCTACAAGATCATGTATGCTTGCATGTTCTGAGTGCTCTATTATTGCATATTTCCTTTAAACATTGAGCACGCAACACTACCTCAGCGTGAGGTCAGCAGCTGACGTCACGACCCACTTCTCCAGGAAGTCGAGGCCACGACACCAGCATCGGACGAGTGAACTGATGGAGCGATATGCGCAACGGGAAGCGATTTTGGACCGATGATACTCTAATTTCATCAATTTAACAAATAGAAAACATGTTCAAAACGACGGAAAAAAGAAATTAGAAATACATACCCTTGTAGTTCCAATTTCTTCAAGCTCCGCCGCACGTTCCTCGTCACGAACTCTTCCGGCCTCTTCTCCCGAACGCCCCGAGGACAACCCCGAGTAGTCCCGCTATCCTTGGAGCCGAGCAACGGAGTTGTGGGACTCTGAAACAAAGAGAAAAGGAAAAAGAAAAAGAGAGGAAGAAAGAAGAAGAAAGAAAGCAGAAGGAGAAGGGGGCAGAAGCTTTTGAAGTTTTTTTTTTTAAACTTCACAAGTTAAAAAAAAAAACTGAACAAAAGCCAATTTGTGAAAAAACTTCTCTAACGAATACCCCTCTGCCTCTCTATCTCTTGTAATAGCCAAAGTAACCATATATATATATATATATATGTGTGTCTTGATGCATGCCAGACATATATATATATATATATATATATATATATCTTTAATTATTATTATTATTAAAAAATATATATAATTATTAATTAAACTTTTTAATTAATAGTTATTATTTAATTCAATATCAAATATTAATTAAATAATATGATTAAACCCGATTTTCCGAAAACCATCTGTTATTTTTACACATGAATCCTATTCATGTTTTAGGCCATTCTCATATTTAAATCATATTGTCCATCATTCTTCCACAAACCGAATTTGAACAATTCAAATTCTTTTTTCTTTTTCTTTTCTTTTATACTGTTGCACGGCGTTATCCGAGCTAGCTAGGAGAACCTAAAGAACCTACAGATCATGAGCTCCAACGATACGAGATTATTCGGTCAAAACTCTTTTAACCCGAATCAATCAAATTTCGTTAACCCTGGAGACTCCACTAAAGTCCGAGGGTTGCACTCTCCTCACTGTAGATATATTGTGTCCTCTGATATAACCGTCACGGGCAAGTCGACCCTTCGCAGGTTGTTCGTAATCACAGCTGGGTCATTTAAACCATTTAACCCCTGCATTACGTCTTGTTCCTTAAGTACCACTGACACCTCTAATGAACAATAGATCTGTGGTCCAACCAACAGATCAATTAACCCTCTCATCTCATGAGAGTGTGCGCGCTAATTGTTCAAGCCCCGGAGTCAGCTATTAAGGGAACAACCTATCTACTAACCCTGAAGAGCGGGTTAGGAGTGAATTCTAATCTTGCTGTACTATGTCCCCAGCTACCTATTCGACTTTATCCCCAAGATGGTAGGCTTATTGAGTCGGCGCTTATGGGCCACTCTCACCCGTGCAAGTCAAAGGATACTTTCGAATAAGCAGGAGTTCATAGCGAGCTCATGATTAAGATCGAGTTACCTAGGCCATCAAATAAAAATGTCGGTCTCATTAGTAAACGGTGTTATAAAGAGAGAGCGACATATTTCGCGGTTCGGTCTTATGCAAACTCTTTTCACAGGACGCCCTCACTCGCACATCTCCATGTGAAACGATTCGGATCACATCGTTTTGTACAATACAATGTGTGTCGCATCCTATAGTGTTATCAGGATAAGGTACCCAGCCTTATCCGTATACTATAGACCGTTTTGACTGACTACTTGAGCCTGATCCACAATCATTTCATACATGAGGCTCAAGTACTCATATTTAGCCAAGGGTTTTGGTCATTGGTATAGGTTAACCTAAACACATTTCACTTTATTCTAGTAAACTTCTTTACTGAATAAAACTAATAACTATTTATTCTAAATAGAATATTTACAAACATAACAGTTTACAAACCACGAGTTTTAGGACATAAAACCCAACAAACTCCCACTTGGACTTAAACGTCTGTGGTGTACATGTTAGGTGGAGAAAACTAATATATCATATATGGGAAGTTTTCTCCCACTATCCTCTCCAGAAACTCGGAGCCCTAGACTCTTCTAGGTGTCTCTCAAACACTTTAGCCATGAGAGACTTAGTAAACAAATCAGCATGAAGTACTACGAGGCTTTCCATGTGACCATCACATCTCCTCATAGTACTATCTACGAGCTCAACTTATAAACCTATTGCTGCTTCGCAAGCTGCAATCAGACTTAGCTACCACCGAGGAATCAACAATACAACTCTTGTATTCTACTCCTCTCTGTACAAGGACAAAACTTTAACCGGAATCCATTCCAATTGGACTTATTTCTTCTGACAGCTCCCACTGCATAGCACATATCAGGTCATACATCTAGAAAAATGTATCTTACCTTCAATATGTTAATGCACTTGGGTGCGTCTCATATCCTCAACACTTGAGATGTCTCTGGAAACCATTTCCATAGACCATCAAATATGGACAACAGCTTGTCAATAAAAGATTTTTAGAGATAACACTAGCAATTTGTTCTTACGACTCAGATCAACCTGAATCCTTAGAACAAACTAAACCTACTGGTAGATGTACTTTTGGGGTACTCCAAATTCAAGCTGTCGAGGCTTGCCAAAATACAATTTATAAACCCGAATACACCGAGCTATTTGTAGCTAAGTGGCAACGGGGTCGATCCACAGGGAAATAAGAAATCTAATCTAACTAAGTCTAAATTGCTAGAAATAAAAGAATGCACAAATTAAAGAATGGTAATTTGGTTTTGGGGGAAGGGAGCTCCTAATTATGCTAACGGAAAATTAAATGATAACGTGCAAAAATTAAACGGTTGTGCTTAACTTCGAGAAGTGGACTTGCTCGTTATGGATGTTCGGATCATTGATACGGTTTACGCGTTAGCTAATTCATGCACACAATTCATTTAGTTATTCCTAACTCAAATGACCCAAGGAGTTAATTAGAAGCGTGCAATTCTAATTAAACTTAGCCAATAATCTATCCAAGGTAGCGACCCCTAAATTGATTACGTGCTAGTGACGGGAACATTGCGACGGCCTAATCCTAAGACTAAACTGGTTTCTCTCTCGCCTTAAGCCTAACATGAAAACGTTAATTAATTCAGTTTACCAATGTCACTTTGGGCCGAACTAATTAGCCATGCTTAGACCCGTGCTACCTAGCGGTATAGGCAATTATACGTCCCAACCTTTAGCCCTCTATCATGCATAGGAATTAGATCGTCAAGCTAATTTAGCTACACATGCTAGATTTTGATGAAGAACAAGCAAGAAGATGCATTAACAAGCTAAATGGCTTAACATTCACAAAGGGGAAAATCTCCCCAAACATCCATAATTTACAAATCCAAACCCAAAATTAAACACTAACCTTAGTCTAGCCTTCCATGGAGGTTAGATTAATCCAATCCCCCATGGAAGAGCTTGGAATCATGCACAAAGAAGGAGAAGAAGTACAAAAATGGCGGAAAATGGAGGTAGACCCGAGAGGAGAAGCTTGAGGAAGAAGGAGGATTGAAAAGTGGCTGCAAATCTGCAACTTTCACGGTTTTTAAGCTCGGAGCGTCGAGACGCTAGGCCAGCGTCTCGACGCTGTGCCCTAAGTTGGCAGGCGCGCGCGCGCGGCGTCGAGCGAGCGTCGAGACGCTTGCGCTCGACGCTTGCTCTCGGGTGGATCTTCAAATGTACGCTTCAGAGTTCGGAGCGTCGAGACGCTCGGCCAGCGTCTCGACGCTGTCGCGCGCGGACATGGCGAGGCGGACACGGGCGTGGGCGCGCGGGCGTGGGCGAGGCGGAGCGGGCGTGGGCGCGCGGGTGCGCGCGGACATGGGCGAGGCGGAGCGGGCTGGCGCGCGGGCGCGAGGCGAGGCGGCGCGCGCGCGTCTGGCCGTCTGGGCGCGGGCGTGCGGTGCTTGCGAGCGGCGCGCGCGGGCGCGCGCGCGTGCTGCGTTCGTTGGGCGCTGCCCTCTCGGCTCTTAGCCCACTTTTGGGTCGTTTTGGCTCCCGAGCTCCGTTTGGCCTATCGCTTTGACCCGAACACTTCCCGAAACATGTTAAATGACCTTTTTAGCCCCGAAAATCATCAATGGACTTCCCGAGCTCTTCACCATGAAATCACCTACAAGGAAGCATTTTAATCAATATATATCATGGTTTTAGCTAGAATTAGGGACATTAAGATAGCTCTATTTTGGAGCTATCACCTACCATCTAATCAATTATTTGGGAATGGGTCGCTAGTTAATGCTTATTGTCAGAAGTGAATCGCACATCATTCTCAATGATTAGGACATCAATTACGGAAACAGATTGTGAAAGCTATAACATTGACTAAACCCTTGTCAAACAAGGTTTATCAAACGTTTATTCAAACTGATGTTCAAAACAATAAGATTTGATCCCCATATCAAACCTTACAATTTAGGATAAAGATGCTTATTCTAATTCATAAATGAATTGAATAGGCTCGCAAACCATTTTCTCTTTGTCCTCGAATTATGAATCTTTCTGGTTGAGACTTATTGATACTCAGATCAAGTTTGCAAGTCTTGACATCCATTTGCCTTATTCTATCAAAATAGAACAGAGCAATGGATAAGAGTTATCTATTTAACTTACACCTGGCAACAAGAGAAAGAAAGTATACCCAATAAACCCTTTCTCTTCGGGACAGTCCCTTTACCAGAAAGTCAAGCCATAAAGGTTTTCACCTTTGTGGCTTGGTCTCATTACCATCCAAAGATTCATGGCTTTGAACCATTCGGCCTTGTCTATGTGATCCATTGTTTGTTTACAATGTCATCAAGTATGATAACTTTGAGTTTAAGACAAGCCAATACAACGGGCTGGGTTGTCCAACATCCCTCCCACTGCATTGAGGCTTCCTCAACAGTTGAGAAGCTCCAGTTTGATCAACAACCATTGTTGAAATCAACTATAGCTTTCTTATTAAAACTGTAAGTCTTAACACACTAGTTGTTTTCAAATTTAATAGAACATATCAGTATACATCTTTTGCTGAATGAACTGTTCATTATAAAACAAAAGATATTGTATATAATTGTTCAATACAAACCAGTAATATAGACAATAATTACATCCAATGAAATTATTTCTATACAACAACTACAAAGACTCCCACTAGTCCAACTGCAATGATATCTCCATATCTCACAGCGAGAAAAACCGGCTGTCAGGAACTAGTTTCCTGAAGAAAAACAAACATGATTAGTGGTTTCTGAAGACATCCAGGTATGACTTCATGTCCACTAAACTTGTTTAGACAAATAAATCACATTTATCTTGTCGTTCTTTCTCAGCCTGTTTCTCAGCAAAGTATTTGGAGCAGTTACGCTTCCAATACCCATCTTCAGTACAATGGAAACATTTTCCTATGTTTGAAGACATTACCTTGCGAACAGTAGGGGCTTTGCCATTTCTCCTGTTACTCTTCTTCTTCTGAATAATCTCATTACTCAGAGAAGCATAGGCTTACTCCCTGACGCCAACCTCTTAAAGAATTTCTTCGAAGTGACAACACTTGCCTAATTTTCTATTCCTTTGGAAGTGTACAGAGACTGATAAGTCTGAAAAGACGATGGTAGCGACGTTTACTTCTGCCGCATTAAAGTGGACCATCATGTTAAGGACAAGCTCCCTAACAGAGGTATCCTCCACTATGCGAGAGTTATAAACGAACTTGAGGACTTCATTACGAAGTGATGAGGACGACTGTCCACCATTGCTTGTAATGAAGACATGATTTCCTTTACGGAAATCATAACCTCATTCTACTTGCACAAGGCATCAAATATGCTTGCCAAGATATAGATTTGAGCTTTATCAATAGCCTTAATCCATCCATCGTATGCATCTCGAACACTTTGAGATGCACTCGAGCCAAGAGCTGAAGGACATTCCTCCGTTAAGACAAACCTCAGGTCGTCCAGAACCAGAATCGTATTCAGGTTCGACTTCAAGGTTCCGTAATTCTCTTCGGTTAATTTGTCGTGTGATAGGAATTGTATAAACAAACTCGACATGCTGAATCAGAATGTAAAACTATTAGTGAAACGTTTTTAACCTATTTAAACCAATTAAGAAGTTTAGCAGTATAATAAAGGACCCAAACTCTTCATCTACTAACTACGATACTTTAGTAAGTCGGAATGATCGCTACCAAATGGCAGTCGAGTCACTCATTTACTAAACCAAGACATTCTTGACTAAATGTTAACTCCAGAATAACTCATATTCCTATAGCATCTTAGTTATCGTTTTTGGTTTGGATTTACTAACTCCTTAGCAAATCCCGTAAGTGTGACCCTCCATTTTTAGAACGCACAGAACGACCCCAACATAGCTACCGAATGGAATGTCAGTGTTGGGAATGGCCATGTGTTTCACTATCCATAAATGGTGACTGAGATGTTCGATCTCCCATGCCCCGCCCTCCGAATGGATCGGTTCCTCTAGGGGCCATCTTGCAGGCGAAACATGGGAATCTTACGGTTCAGTCCAAGAGAGGAGACCACAGGAAGCACCGACGCGCTTCCTTCACCCACTTACTATAGATACTTACTCCATTCACCTTGCTATTGAAAGTTGCAAATATCATCCGAATGAGGATGCCCTATTGACATCACGAGGCCGAGAAAAATTCTCACGTTCTGAACTTTTAGGGAGTGCGTAGCAGGAGAGGGATATATCATATATTCCTTCTCAACACTTCTACTAAGTATCGTGAACGGTGAAGGGTAAAAACTCAGGTTTTATCTGGCTAAGTTAATAAAACCCTAAGTCTAGGCAAACATTTTACCTAAGATGTCTAGGTTATAAACACTTTACTAACCTCACACCTCTCATGCATGCTCATAAATTCGGGTTAATTTTACTCAAGTACCAGGTAGTCCCCAGGTAGGAGGTGATCCGTCAATTCATTTTCCTCCAACCTTAGACAAGATTTCACCGGGTGAGTTTCTCATAACCTTAGCATTTACGAGATTTCGACCTATTCATCTAATGAACCTGATCGAATCATTTAACCCTAAATGAACATGCTTTTCTTTGTTATAGATTTTAAAAGTCTAAGTCATTTTTACAACACTTGCAAAAACTAGACTTTTTATATAACAAAAATCTATATGCTTCTCAAACATACATTCGCTAAGGCATGACAAGTTGAATATTTAACTTCATAATCAATACAACACTTATATCAATTATGCTCTTAAATATACAACTCCTAATTCATAAATTAATATAACATTTATATCAATTTTTATGAATTAAGCATGCATCTATACATTATAACAATTATAACATACAATATGCATCTAAAGTTGGAAGTTTAATTTCATAATTAATATAACACTTATATTAATTATTTTATTAAGCAAACAACAACTAATTCATGAATTAATATAACACTTATATTAATACTCATGAATTAAACATGCATCCTATATATTATAACACTTATAACCTATAATATGCATAAAACCCGAACAACCTATGTTGCATATTTAATATAACATTTATATAAATTATTCTATCAAATTAACAACATCTAATTCATGAATTAATATAACACTTATATTAATCCTCATGAATTCTAAAATATGCACACTATAAATTATAACACTTATAACATATTACCAATGCATGGAGCATGCTTCATACGGTGGGATTTTAAATCTATATGGCATACGTTATGCACATACAAACATGGAATTTTAATTAAAACATACATTCGCAATGCATAATTAATTAAACACACTAAAGTGGATCGATTTTGGCATTTAGCAAGCAATAACTATTTAATTACAAGCTTGAACAACAAGCTAAGTCTTGAGCGGACTTCGAACTCTTTGCACCGCCTTTGACCAGCTTGCTTCCCCGAACGCTTCGGCCAATTTCTCTTCGAATTTCTCTTCGTATTGCCTAGAACGAGTTTGAACTTATACCGAACATTTTGGCGAGCTCCAAACTCGAGCTTCTCTCACAAAGAAACCTATATGGACTCTAATGACTCTAAAAATACACACTCTTCAGCACGCACTAAAGCCCATACATACTCGGGCAATTACAAATAATGAAATTCAAATAGAAACTATGCCAAAATCGATTTTCACTTTAGACGTCAATTCAGAAACAATTTCAAAATTAAAATACCCACCAACTTAAATTGATGCAAATTGAGTTAATCACAAAATCGCTCTGATACCGATTGATGGAACGATATGCGCAGCGGGAAGCGATTTTGGACCGATGATACTCTAATTTCATCAATTTAACAAATAGAAAACATGCTCAAAACGACGGAAATAAGAAATTAGAAATAGATACCCTTGTAGTTCCAATTTCTTCAATCTCTGTCGCACGTTCCTCGTCACGAACTCTTCCGGCCTCTTCTCCCGAACGCCCCGAGGACCACCCCAAGTAGTCTCGCTATCCTCGGCGCCGAGCAACGGAGTTGTGGGACTACGAAACAAAGAGAAAAGGAAAAAGAAAAAGAGAGGAAGAAAGAAAGCAGAAGGAGAAGGGGTCAGAAGCTTTTGAAGTTTTTTTTAAAAAACTTCACAAGTTCAAAAAACTGAACAAAAGCTAATTTGTGAAAAAACTTCTCTAACGAATACCCCTCTGCCTCTTTATCTCTTGTAATAGCCAAAGTAACCATATATATATATATATATTTAATTATTATTATTATTAAAAAATAATAATAATTTTATTTATTAAACTTTTTAATAAATAAAAAATATATATATATAATTATTAATTAAACTTTTTAATTAATAATTATTATTTAATTCAATATAAAATATTAATTAAATAATATGATTAAACCCGATTTTTCGAAAACCGTATTTTTTTTTTACACATGAATCATATTCATGTTTTAGGCCATTCTCATATTTAAATCATATTTAAATATGTCTATCATTCTTCCACAAACCGAATTTGAACAATTCAAATTCTTTTTCTTTTTCTTTTCTTTTATATTGTTGCACGACGTTATCCGAGCTAGCCAGGAGAACCTAAAGGACCTACAGATCATGAACTCCAACGATACGAGATTATTCGGTCAAAACTCTTTTAACCCGAATCAATCAACTTTCATTAACCCCCAGAGACTGCACTAAAGTCCGAGGGTTGCACTCTCCTCACTGTAGATATGTTGTGTCATCTGATATAACCGTCACGGGCAAGTCGACCCTTCACAGGTTGTTCGTAATCACAGTTGGGTCATTTAAACCGTTTAACCCATGCATTACGTCTTGTTCCTTAAGTACCACTGACACCTCTAATGAACAATAGATATGTGGTCCAACCAACAGATCAATTAACCCTCTCATCTCATGAGAGTGTGCGCGCTAATTGTTCAAGCCCCAGAGTCAGCTATTAAGGGAACAACCTATCTACTAACCCTGAAGAGCGGGTTAGGAGTGAACTCCAATCTTGTTGTACTATGTCCCCAGCTACCTATTCGACTTTATCCCCAAGATGGTAGGCTTATTAAGTCGGCGCTTATGGGCCACTCTCACCCGTGCTAGTCAAAGGATACTTTCGAATAAGCAGGAGTTCATAGCGAGCTCAGGATTAAGATCGAGTTACCTAGGCCATCAAATGAAAATGTCGGTCTCATCAGTAAACGGTGTTATAAAGAGAGAGCGACATATTTCGCGGTTCGGTCTTATGCAAACTTTTTGCACAGGACGCCCTCACTCGCACATCTCCATGTGAAATGATTCGGATCACATCGTTTTGTACAATAAAAAGTGAGCCGCATCCTATAGTGTTACCAGGATAAGGTACCCAGCATTACCCGTATACTATAGACCGTTTTGACTAACTACTTGAGCCTGATCCACAATCATGTCATACATGAGGCTCAAATACTCATATTCAGCCAAGGGTGTTGGTCATTGGTATAGGTTAACCTAAACACATTTCACTTTATTCCAATAAACTCATTTACCGAATAAAACTAATAACTCTTTATTCTAAATAGAATATTTAAAAACATAACAATTTACAAACCACGAGTTTTAGGACATAAAACTCAACATGAACGACATGGGGCCGACCACGTACACCCAAATTTCAGCCTTTTGCATTTTCAAGACCGTAGGGGACAATTGTGATGTACGGAAGTAATAATTACAGTTCATTTATGATTTTTTTTTTATTTTGGAATTACTTACATATGGTAAAGCCACCTAAAACAAATCTTGATCCGCCAGATTAAATGATAAACTATTTTCTTAAAAACAAAATTAGTTCCTATATTAAAAATAAATAATTATTATTTTGATCTATTTTCTTGTCTAAATTTAAAAAGGAAAAAAAAAATTAGTATTATTATTCTATTTTCATTAATATTCCTCTATTCACTACTCTCAAAATCCATCAAACAAAAAGAAAAATGAAAACTTCAGAGTATGACTGATTATCATACAAAACTCCTATTTGTATAATAACAAAAAGGAATCTGCACACACTTTTTTTACTACAAACTCATTGGACGTATGACTTTTTGTGATTTTTTTTTTTTTTTTAATTCTTTTTGAGTTCAACCGGATATGGAGGCGAAGAGTTTCGAACCTCTGGCCTCTTGGTCGAGGATATACGTCTTAACCAATTGCTCAGGTTAGTAATGTGTAACTCTTTATTGAAAGATCCTCAGTTGTGAACATCGCCATTATTGTGTGATTTATTGTCATAGTCAGTGTTGATGAATGTCAATGTAGAGAAAGGGGATGCCCATGTTTTTCAGTCGCTCGTATGAAATTATACGACCATGCCCCCAACAACGTCCCTGCAACTGGCCCGACCACGTACACCCAAATTCCTTCATAATGTGAACTTGCAATCGCAGGTCCTATTGACCTCGCAGGGTTCATCGACCCACCCGATATAGGCCTAAACATGGTAAAATTAACACAAGTTATGAGATTTTATCTCTTCAAACCCATGCACATGTTTGGCAATGCTTTTAATTAATAATATAAGATATTTGTAAAAAAAAAAAAAAAAAAAAAAAAAAATCTTACCCAGCAAAGATGGATGTGATGCATACAGCTGAGCCCACTGCTATACCTGCAAGCTCTCCTATCTGCCCCAATGAGTTATCATTAGTTGATGAATCAAAATTTAACAAATGAAATTCAGAGAAAAAGTTGGCAATATATTTATATGTTCTTACAGCTTTCGTGTCGGTTGCTACCGCAGAAGTGACGAACATCATACAGAATGAGACAACAATCTCCATGAGAAGTGCTTTTAGCTCTGGTCCTGAAGGTGAAGTAGTACCTAGTTCTGTAATTGGATCCAATAATATGCGCAGTGTAAAAGCCGCTGATGTAGCTCCACTTAGTTGAGCTGCCGCATATAACGGAACCTGCAATAAATTATTCGGAAGTGAGGATTTAAATCTCTAACTTGAACTAAACCTCGTGAATCTTTCAAATAATATTTCATAAAAAAAATTATAGTGAATTGAAAATGGGAAGATGCATTATCCCATTAGTATAACAATTCAATTGGTAAATAGATACCAATGATTTTAACTAGTCTATTTTGGTTTCAATCTCCCCACATATTCTTACTTTAAGGGAAAAAAAAGTTGAGGGGTTTGGAAATAATTTTCAAAGATAATAAATTTATGAATAATGTGTTTCATAAGAAAAATCCGTAAAATTAGTCTCACGAGGACAATGTAGGGCCCGTTTAATAACGTTTTCGTTTCTTGTTTCATGTTTACTATTTTTTGTATTTTGAAAACTAGAAACATAAACATGTTTGATAACTATTCTGCTTTCTTGTTTCTTGAAAAAAAAAAAAAAAAAAAAAAATGTTGTTTGATAAATATTCTTTGTTTATTTTTATTTTTATTTTTATTTTTTATGTTTTTTTTTTCCCTTTTTATAGTTTAAATAGAACTTAGTTACTGTCAACGATAGACTTCTATCAACGATAGACCATATTATCAGTGATAGAAATTGACATATCCGCAATTTGTTTTAAAAAGTGCTATATTTTTAATTATTTTACTCTAAATTGACACCTGTTACAATCTTTCAATTAAAATTATATATAAAAATGATGCACAATTAAAAAATAAATAAAAAATGTCCTACCTAAGTTTTAAACATAGGCACATGAATGAAAGGAACTTGAAAGGGCCTTCAAACAGACCAACAAAGTATCATTTTGTAGTTCTTCAAAATTTGTCTATTTTTTGGAAACGTTTCTCAAAATTTAGAAACAAAGAAACGGGAACAGTTATCAAATTTGTTTCTTAAAAAATGAGAAACGGGAACAAGAAACAGGAAACAGGAACGTTATCAAACGGGCTGACAAAAATTAATTAGTTTAAATGATTCACCTTACATTTGAACCTATTGACTTTTCGTCATGCCAAAGCGAGCATAGCTCAGCTGTCATATGTATCAGTTGACGACTACGAGGTTCGAATCCCCCCACCCCCAATGTAATCAAAAAAAAAAAAAAAAAAGACTTTTCGTCATTTTAATTATTAAAAAAAATGAAAAAATTCAAGACCCTTTTTTGGAGCAAAAGTTTTGTGAAAATGTATTTGGATATTTTACACAGTTGCTTTGAATTTGTTATTTATTTTTTAAAAAATCACAAGCTTTATATCTACAATGATATTAATATTTAGAAATAGTCCATTCACAATATTCAAAAATATGTTTAAAAAAAAAATTGAAACAAAAATATTTCAGGGTCCAAATTGGAAAAAGATGCAAAAGGAAAATTGCTTTAGTCAACAAGTTTACCAAAGAAATTATATTCTCAATTATTTGAAAATATATGTCGTTTGGTGAAATAAAGCTTCAACGCATGAAAAAAAAAAAAAAAAAAAAAAAAAAAAAACAGGCTGCTTCGTTCTTAATACAAATAGTTTTTTAACTTTAAATATCTGCCATCGTGATGGGACCCTGTCGTAAAAAATATTCCTCGCCCCCACAATTTATAAGTCCCGTTGGTGATCGATTTTTACATTTTTTATGTTTTCAAAAATAAAAGGGATCGTCCTCAAAAAAAAAAATAAAAAAAAATAAAAGGGATCAGTTTTTACATTTTTTTTGTTTTCAAAAATAAAAAATTAAAAAAAAAACGATGTGAAGACGTTTTGTATATTTATTTTCAAAAATTATTTCAAAAAATAACTAAAAAGATGACGAATTTTAAAAAACAATGTTGTTTTTCATTTTTTTTAGTTTCGTTTTCAAAATTATGGAAATACGGGATACATCTTTCCAAAAAATAGGAGATACAATAGGAGATATATTCTTCGAAAAAAAATAGAAAATATGGATACATTTTTTAAAAAAAATAAGAGATACGATTTTGGAAAAAAACAAAAAGAAACTCAAAAGATCGTAAATAAGAATTAATTAGATCAAATTATTTTTTCTTTAATAAAATACATATTGAACTTTGGTTACTTTTTCAAATCTACGACCCAACACAATTTTCAAAATATGAATTCAAATTTAGAATTTTTAAATTAGAATCCAACAATTTTTTTTAGATATAATAAAAATAAAAAATTTCAAAATTGGAATTAAAATTTATAATTTTTAAATTAGAACCAAACAATTTTTTTTAGATATAATAAAAATAAGAAATTTGTTTTTATTTTTTACTAAATTATTTGTTTTAGAAAATTGTTTTCAAATAACGAACCAAACCCGACCTAAATTTCTAGTATATTCATGATATAGAGTTTTACATATCATTTTGAATGACATGTGGCGATTCTTTTAACATTAAAAATAAGTGGATTTTTATGTGGAGTTCAACAATTTTTTAATTAACAAATTTAATTTTGTTTCATCTTTTTCTATTTTCCTTTCTCTCCCCCTTCTCTCCACCTTTTCCCCTTGGTTTCAAACAATAAAATCAATAAAATTTGATCAAAAACTTTCCAACAATAGGTTTTGAAGTTTTAATTTTCTAAACTTTAGAATGTGTTTATATCTAATATATCATTGACCTGTTACACTTTTTTTTTTTAATTTATAGATCTACTAAAGATAATTTTTTCATATCTTTGGAGAAAATCTAGAGGGAGAGAGACTTCATTATTGCTAGAAGGGTGAACTGGGAAGTGGAGAGAGAGGAACCAAAAAAGATGTAGGAGAAGAAAATTTGTTAATGAGAAGATGGTGATTTGATTTTGATTTTATTATTTTAAAGCAAGTGGAGAAGATGAAGGGAAATGAAAGGAAGAGAGAGGAAAGAACCAAAAATGTTGAAGAGAAAGAAAATTCTTAATTAAAAAATTGGTAGATCCCATTTAGAAATTTACTCATTTTTTATCTTAAAAGAATTACCACGTGCCATTCATCGAAAGATAGTGGTATGGAAAAACTCTATAACTCATAGATGTCCTAGAAATTTTTCCGCTCGCCTGGTAAACCACATCACGTCAGCCATAAATTACATTTTTTCTTTTTGATGAACTGGTATACATCATAATGTATTTAAAATAGTGGTCTCACCTAAACAATCAATTCGTTAAGTTTAAACTACCTCTCACCGCGTTAAAACTACTAGGAGTGTTCAAAAAACCCCCAACCCAACTTTTCGGGTTGGGTTGGGTTTTTTTTAATAAGGGTTGGGTTGGGTTGCTATTTTAAAAAACCAAATTTTCGGGTCGGTTCGCAGGTTGAACCAAATTTGGTTCGGTTCAACCCGAACCAACCCGAATTCAATATATTAAAAAACAAAAAAACATGGTGATTTTGAAAGAAAAATCAAAGATTAATGGTGATTTTTAAAGGAAAATCAAGGATTAAGGAATTTCATTAATGGTGATTTTGAAAGGAAAATAAAGATTAAAGAATTTCATTAATAGTAATTTTGAAGTTAATTAAAAAAATCAATATCTATTAATTAAAAAAAAAAAAAAAAAAGGCCAACCCGCCAACCCAACCCAACCCAACCCAAAAATTGAAGGGTTGGGTTGGGAATTCACCAACCCGAAAATTTCGGGTTGGGTTGAAAAACCCTCCAACCCAACCCATGTACACCCGTAAAAACATCCTCTCACCACGTTTAAGTTTAAACTACCTCTCACCACGTGGCAGTCATTTAAAGGTGGTGGTATGGAAAAACTTCATACTACATTTTATGTCCTAAAACTCGTGGTTTGTAAACTGAATGTATATTTTATTTTACAATAAATTTGTTATTGAGGTTTATTCATTAAAGTTGTTATTGAATAAAGTAAATTGTGTTTACTTTTAACCTAACTTCAATAAACAAAGAACTCATGGCTATAGGTTTTATACTTGAACTTCATGTGTGACATGATTGTGACTCAAGTTCAAGTAATAGCCAAAACGGTCTATAGTATAGGGATAAAGTTGGGTACCTTATCCTGGGGACACTATTGGACGCGGCCCGCTTTGCATAGTACAAACGATGTGATCCGAAATCGTTCATGTGGAGACATGCGAGTGGGGGCGTCCTGTGCAATGAGTTTGCGTAAGACTGAACCGCGAAACAAGTCGTTCTTTCTTTATAACTTTGTTTACTGTAAAGACCGACTTTTTCATATGATGACCTAGGTAACTCGATCTGAATCCTGAGCACACTATGAACTCCTGTTTATTCGGGCTTATCCTTTGACTTGTATGGGTGAGAGTGGCCCGAGATCCTCGACTCAATAAGCCTATCATCTTGGGGATAAGACCGGGTAGGTAGCTGGGAACATAGTCCTGCGAGATGGAATTCACTCCTACCCGCCTTGAGGGATTAGTAAAGAGGTTGTTCCCTTAAGTGCTGACTCCAGGTCTTGAACTAGGGATCTCACTCTCTCATTGGCCCGGGAGGGACTTGGTATAGTGATGAGATCACATATCAATCGGTTTGGTGGTTGGACCACAAACCAATAGTTCATTAGAGGATCAGTGGGACTTAAGGAACAAGATGTAATTACCGGAGTAAAACGGTTATTTTGACCCAGCTGTAATTACGAACGACCTGTGAAGGATCGACTTACTGATGATGGTTATATCAAGAAGACAGAAATATATCTACGGTGAGGAGAGTGCAACCCTTGGACTTTAGTGGAGTCTCGGGGTTAACGAATGTTGGTTAGCTTGACTAAAGAGTTTGGCCGGTTAATCTCGTATCGTTGGAGCTCATGATCTGTAGGTTCTTTAGGTTCTCTTGGCTAGCTCGGATTAAGCCGTGTAACAGTATGAGAGAAAAAGAATTTGAATTTATTCAAATTCGTTTTTGGAAGAATGGTGGACATATTTAAATATGATTTAAATATGAGATATGTCTAAAACATGAATAGGGATTCATGTGTGATGATTCGGTTTAAGAAACTAGGATTAGTCTTATTATTTAATTAATATTTGATATTGAATTAAATAATAATATTAATTAATTAAAAATTTTAATTAATTAAAATTTATTTTGTTTATTAAAATTAATTATGAATTAATTTTAAAATGATAAAATATTACTAGTGGGATTATCCAAGTTGTGAAGTGGATTGTGAATCACCAATCACATGCATAAACTCATCAATTTTGGAATACTTGGTTGAAGACTAATCCATCCAATTTGAGGTGTCATGCTAAGCAAAGAGTTTGTTGCATGTGAATTGCCTATAAATTGGATGAAGTTCAAATGGTTTGAGGTTGATGATTTTTTTTTTCATAGAGTTTGAATATTTGAATATTTGGATGAGCATGAAGAATTCATGTTACTTGAGAAATTAGAAAGCTAAGTGTTAGATATTTCCTCTTAAAATCTCATCCCTTTCACCTTTCAATATGTATCTTTCAAAGTTTTTCTCTTGTAAAGAAGTCTCACCACTCTGTTGCTCGGCTCGAGGATAGCGGGACTACCGGAGGTGGTTCTCGAAGAGTGTTCGAGAGAAACTTTGAAGGATTCGTGAAGAGATTCGAGCATCGGAATAGAAGTTTTTAGAACTACAAGAGGTATGTGTTATAATTTCTTTTATTTCCTAGTTTTGAGTATGTTTCTAGTTTAGCTAAATTGATGAAATTAGAGTGTCAATTGATCTGACTCGCTTCCGCTGCGCTACATGCGCTCCGTCAAGATGTACTAGAAATTCTCTCCATTACCATTTACCACTACATTTTCAGTTAAAAAAAAATAATTAATCCCATCGAATAAAATAGACACATCTAGAGGTTGGGATTGGGACATTATTGACTTTTTTTTCTTAATTGTTAAGTAATAGAGTAATCCTTCAATTTTTTAGACCCTGTTTAGTATTTAGTGGGTGTTTCGAAGACATGAATTAAAAAAATAAAGTTGTTATAACGTATTCCAATTCCTGTTTTTTTTCTTTTCTTTTTTTTAGAGATTTGATAATCAATTGAATTATTTATTTTTTTAGATTTTTTAAAATATTTTTACATTAATTAACAAAGTTTTAAAACCAATAAAAAAAAAAAAAAAAAAAAACAATTTTTTTATTTTAAAATTTCAAAGTCTCCCTCTCACCTTTATTGAAATTTTAAGTCTCCTGGCAATTTTATTAATTTTCAACAAGTTATATTTTTGGAATGTTTATTTATTTATCTATTTATTAAAATTAAAATCAAATTATCATCTTATTAATATTTTTTTCGAGAATAAAAAAATTATGAATATAATATATTATAATTTTATTCTAGTATATTATATTTTAATATTATTGTGATGTTACCCTAGTATATCTATCCACCTTACACACTCAGTTTATTTTATTTTTTAGACTTCAAGATGATAAAGGTCAACTAAAAATTGTCTAATATATTAAACTATCAACAAAATAAATTCTTTTTATTTTAGAAAAAATAATTTTTACCCTAAATTTATAATTTCATTAAAGAATTAGACCTTAATTAATTTTTGATAAATGTTGCAATTTTTACATTCTAATAAATTAACATTATTTAAAAAAAATATATTTTCATTTTATAAAAAAAAATACAACATAAATAGTAATTGAATGCGTTATCAAACGAGACCTAAGAGATTCAATCAAATTCATGTTTACCGATCTTTACAAATATGTGTTTGATAACAAATTTAGAAATTGAATCTCAATTTAATTTATTTTTTAAAATGTGTTTGAGAAGATTTTTCTAATTAAGTTAATATAAATTATTATTAATTAATTAATAAACATATTTTATGTTATAAATTTTTTTATAATTATTATTTTACAGTATCACATCATTTATAATAAATTATATTACACCTATTTAAATTTAACAAAAATGAATAAATTTAATAATCTTTAATATTATATTTACTCAAATATTTTATCATTTTCGAAATTTTCACTATTTGAATAAAATAATTCTACTTTTTAAAACCAGAATCTAAATTACATACCGAATGCACTTTCCTAGACTTAGACTTATACTTGGTGAATTTGAAAAACAGATTGTCTACCAAAGAGACGACATGTTTGATTGGTGATCTAGAAACAATGAATTCAATAAAAACTTCAAAGTTGTATTACATATATGGGTAAACAACATGTTTGATTGGTGATATGAAAACACTGAATTTAATAAAAACTATATAATTGCTTATTCTCTAAAATGTGTTTAAAACATTTTTTAAAAATCATAAAATTAGTTGGAGTTACCAACTAAATAGAATATAAATTATTATTAATTAATTTATGCACATATTTAATGTTATAGATTTTGTATAATTATTATTTTATAATATCATATATTTTATAATATATTATATTATATCTATTTTAATTTAACAAAAATAAATATAATTTATAAATTAAAATATTATATTTATTAAAGTTTTTATCTTTTTAAATATTTTAATTATTCATTTTAAAATTTAAAATTTTAAGTATAAAATTTTAAGTATAGACAAATTAAAACAGAGAAAAAAAATTAATTTACACGATTTTGAATTGAATTCGAAAACAATTTTAAAAATAGAATTCAGGTGGCATGTCAAACACATATTAGATAGAATCAATGAACCTAAAAACATAAAACAAAATCTGAATTATGTGTCCAACAAGACTCTTACCAATTTCGTCATTTAATATATAGCTTTAATTTACTATAGAATTTACCATAACAATTAAATAATTTTTTTATTTAAAATTTTGAAAGTCGGAACTAATATAAAATGGACTCTGTTGACCAAGAAATTTTGGTCAATCAGCGGTCGCCACGTGTCTTCATCTTGACCGGCGGATCGAATAAACTTAACCGAGCAAATTCGGTCATACCTCAATAATCGAATCGGGCCAGAAAGCTATTTAAATGGCAATTTGGCCCAAAGCCCAAAAGCCCATTGAACCCAAAATGCCATTGGACCCAAGCCCATTGGATCCAAGCCCAAGCCCATTGGATTCAGGCTCAAGCCCATTAGACCCATGAGAACTCTATAAATAGAGAGCTCATTCTTCATTTTCAAGGTTCAGAAATTTTTTACTCCTAAGAGCTCATAGAGAATTCTCAAACAACGAAGACTCCCTGAAATCTTGGAAGACTGAACAATCCTTCAACATCGAGAACAAGCTGCGAAGCCCTCGATCCAAATTCAACATCGAGAACAAACTGCGAAGCCC
Source organism: Herpetospermum pedunculosum (assembly GCA_028017165.1). Lineage (NCBI taxonomy): Eukaryota > Viridiplantae > Streptophyta > Magnoliopsida > Cucurbitales > Cucurbitaceae > Herpetospermum > Herpetospermum pedunculosum. Next base: position 37,895,512 of record CM051523.1, on the reverse strand, counting down.
TCGATCCAAATTCAACATCGAGAACAAGCTGCGAAGCCCTCGATCCAAATTCAACATCGAGAACAAGCTACGAAGCCCTCGATCCAAATTCAACATCGAGAACAAGCTTCAAAGCCCTCGATCCAAATTCAACATCGAGAACAAGCTGCAAAGCCCTCGATTCAAATTCAACATCGAGAACAAGCTACGAAGTCCTCGATCCAAATTAAACATCGAGAACAAGCTGCAAAGCCCTCGAAACAAATCCAACATCGAGAACATGCCGCAAAGCCCTCGAAACACATTTACATTTGAGAGAGAAAGAATCAGAGTATCATACATTATAGATTGTAATCCACTACGCACTGATACATACAATTAAATACAAATTCAAATTTCATTTACACGTGTCGAATTTCCATCATTCGTTCGAAATCTCGTATGAACAGACTCAAATGATATTTTTTTTAAAAGAATACTTATTTTACTTTAGTTCCTACACTTAGAAATAAATAATTATTATTTTGGTTATTTAAAATGTTAAAAGAGAAGGAACTATATTGTTTTTTTTTTAGTAAACTATATTTTCGTTATTATTATTATTCTATTACCTAATATCCACCAATTTAGTACGTGTCTCACTCTTAATCACCTACCTGACTTTAATGTATCCCAGCTTATATGTTAGTACACATATTTAAAATTATTTTATTCATTTGTTTCCACAATTAAAAAAAAAAAAAAAACTGAACTAAGGACAAAAATAATTAATAACTAAATTAGACATTATGCGAATTTAGAACAAGCGAGTTAATAAATAATCAATAAGAAAATTAGTTAAATATTTAAACATACAGAAATAATTATAAAATTTATTGTAAAATAAGAGGATGGATTAGTAATTATGAAATGTTAAATTTGATCCACTAGAGTGCTGTAAAAAAGAAATAAATATATATATAAAATATTGAAAGATTTAAAAGTGGTGAAACTAAAATGCACGAAAGTCTGAAAGTACAGAAATGAATATAATATTAAAAAAAAATGAAGGATAAGATAGAAAATTGACAGCAAATTTGGGGGGAAACGGACCTGTTTCCAGGGAAATCGGCGAACAGAAGCAAAAGCGAAAGTAACAGCCGGATTCATATGGGCTCCGGAGATATGTCCGACGGCGTAGATCATGACGGTGACAATGAGGCCGCCGGAAATCGAGGCGGCAAGCTTGGACACTTGGCGGTCATCAGTGAGACTCAATGCCGCCGCCCCACACGTGACAAACACAAGCAAATACGTGGCAATCAGCTCCGCCACAAGCTAGAAAGAGATGAATTAGGATTAGAAAGGAAAAGAAAAGAAAAAAGAAAAAAGAAAAAAGAAAAAAGAAAAAAAAAGAAGAAATCGGTACCTTTCTTGAGAACTCTGGAGGGTAAAATTGGTGAAATCGGTCTTGGAAGAAGGTTTGTTGAGGATCGGAGGAGTATTCGCTTCCCAAGAAGATGAAGGCTTCTTCATTGCCGCCTGATTTCGGGTTTCCTGTGGCCATTTTTTTTTTAATTCTTAAGGAAATGGAAATATCTTATAAGCACGATATTACTTAGTATAGTGGGTTGTTGATCCTAGATGTGGACCAATTTAGAAAATTAATTATTAAATTACTTAAGAAGGCCACTTGTCGCTTTTGCAATACAATGACTTTCTTTTCGTATGCGGATTTCATGGACAGGAATATGACCAGGTGGAAGTTAGTGACAGGGGAAGACAAATTAGAGAAACTTACGTAAACCAAAATTTAATTATCAATCATGTTTTTTCATAACTTTGACTCAAAGGTTAACTTAACTTCAGGATGACTTTCAATTACTTTGTGTTTTTTTTTTTTTCTTTTCAAATGTTTATTTTGTTTTTTTGAGCTTGCAGGGTTTAATTTATTTTTGGTCTTTCAAATTTTCTAACGTTTGTTTCAATTTTTGAACTTTTTATTAAATAATCGTGGCCAACCAGATTTTCGACCCCTTAACAACCATATTTGTAGCCTCAAAGTAATGCCTCAGAAGGGCTTAGGCTTCGAGACCTTTGCCTTATTAAACTGCACCGTACCCCTAATAAGAGTCCGGTTTCCCACCACTCTTATGGTGAGATTCATGCTCGAATCTGCCCCTTTTGCCCTCGTGACTTCGAAGGCCGCTCTAACATCGTCTCAGATCGGTCACCACCTAAGACAACACTTTATGAGAGCTGTCTAACTTTTTGATACGCTCCTCCGTATGGCCAGTACGACCCGTCGAGGTGCCCCACACTCGAAGCTATCTTGCTTTCAAACTTTTGCTTCTAGGGTTTCGACTCTTACCACCAACTCTGGACGGGCATTGCGTCCAAGCGGTCAACTACTGCCTCAATTCTTTCGATCCTGGTCGTAATCTCCTCAATACGAGACTCCAAGAATCTAATGTTGTCAGGGACTGCTTTCAGGTAGAGCATCTGCTCTTCCAACTCGAACAATCCGTCGATTTGGGGACTTGCCCCAAGCCTTCGTTGTCGACCCTTCTTTCGTCTTTGACATGATTACTGATTTCCAACTTCTAGGAGCCAACTTGGCTATGATACCAACTATCACGATCAGACTTTTTCAGTCTCGCAGCACGATCGTGCGACACTTGCTCTTGGTCACAAACAAGTCCGCCCAAACCAAACTTAGCATGTCAATGGCGCAACGACGTCTCCGCCCCCTTTTTGAGAAAGAGTTTTAAGGAATAAGGTAAGAGAGAAATACTTTTAGAAATCATTTGTGAATGTTTGTGAAAACAGTTTGTTGTACGTTACAATCTAAAAGGAAACAATCACGACTTTATCAACAATATAACTCTTGGTGGGAAGATTATAACAATTCGTCGTATCTTTCCATAGTACATTATTAGGAAAATTCAGTATGACAAACTAGGCTATGGAAAATGGCGAGTGATCATACAACATTAAAAAAATGAAAAATAAATAAATAAGTGATAAAGGCATAATGAAACAAGACAAAAAGGGTTTTCATGGGCACACGACCATAGGTAATACGCCCTGGACAAGCATGATCGTGACATTTTCAGTGGTCCGACTTGATCTCTTATTGCAATTGATTTTGTAAACTTGATTAATTTTCAAACATCACCATTTTGAAATATAAGTGATTTAGGGCATGAAAAAGTGATTTTGGTCATTCCAAAATCACTCCCAAACATGCCTTAAGTTACTTCTTATTACCGTTGATTTTTCTAAAAACAAAGTTTTCTAAAGATAAAGTTACTAGCAATTATTTTAAAAGTTACCGCAATCCCAAACGGAGTCGTAGGCTGGGATACTTATGCGCACAAATGGCTGAATGTAAATAAATTGGGAGTGTGTTAGATATTTAGGGGTGTTGGGGCACCAACTTGGAGTTAGGTGGATTGAGTTATTATAACTCAGTTTACATTTGACCCACCAATTATTTAAGTATAGGGTAAATAAAATAACTGCTAGATGTCGAGAACTGGAAATCAATTGTTGCGTCGTGGAAACCATTGTCAGCAAAATCGACACGACCTCGGTGTGAATTTTTTTCGCCGGTTGCTCCCCAAGATTAATGCAACACTCGACTCAGGCTTCCACTCGTCAGAAAAGGATTAGAACCAAAAGTAAAACTTTGCTTAGAGTTTGTAAATATAGAATGTCCAAAAAAAAAAAAAAGGAAGAAGATGAAGTTTCAATCTATCCTCAACCCAAAGGCCAAGCACGTTTTTAAGAACACAAAAACGTCCACCCAAAAACTTTTTGGATTCGTACAGATCTAGAAAGAACCATTTTCCGGATCTCAAAACGTCAACAATTAATGGAAAAAACAGTTACAAATTTAATTAGATTTTTAAAGGAAGAGTAGTAAAAAAATACTTCCTTTTTTCTGCATGTAACGAGGTTACCCGAACCCACCCGTCCAGATGGACGGTGGGAACACACATGGGGACCATATATACTCTCAATCTATCCACTTTTGCAAGCTCTTCAAAGAACTCTAGTATTTATACCCCCTTTCTGTCTCCAAATATTCTCTATGAAGGGCTTGCAATGGACAAGGCCCATGAATTTTGTGAGTCATTCACAACAATAACTATACTGAATTCGATAGTATTTATTTAATTTGTATGAGCTGTTTAAGGCGTTGGATAAATTAAAATAGTCTGTGAATAAGAAATATTATTGAAGTCAGTGTGGAATGACTTAAGTTACCCTGAAGTTAATAAATTAGTAAATTAGTGGGTCAAACGTGGAGTGAATTATAATATCTCACTCCATCCAACTCCAAGTTGGTGGCCCAATACCCTCCTATGGTTAACTTTAAGCATGCTTTTGGTTGTTTGGACATCAAAATGGCATTTTAGGCATGCTCAGATAAACAAACAAATGGCTAGATTGGAATGTGATGAGGGTGGGTTAAGGGTCTGTTTGGTTTAGATTCCTAAATGTTTAATTTTTGCAAAAAGTCATTTTGGAATAAATGGAAGTGTTTGACAACCATCCAAAATGATTTTTTTGAGAATGAGTTTTTGAAATAATGCATTTTGGATGAAACACTTGATATTAACTTTTGAAAAAAATGGTATGGGGTGTTTAATTGAAAAACCTACTTAATTCTCATATTGTATTAAAATTACCAAAATACCCTCACACTCCTCTTTTCAATTTTCTTCACCAACTTACCTCTTTCGACCACCGTCGCCCGTCACTGACCATCTTCGATCGCCGCTGGCCACCGCTTCCAAACTCCGACCACCACCGCCCAACTCCGACCACCCGTAGCAGGCCACCGCCTCCCCACTCTGGCCATCCGTCGCCCCGTTCCGACCACCCGACCCCGACCACCGCCGCCGCCACCCGACCCCGACCGCCACTACACCCGATCCGGGCCACCGCCGCCACCCGACCCCGACCACCGCCGCCCCAGCCTGGCCACCCGACCCCCACCGCCCCGGCCACCAGACCACCGTCGACTCGGCCACCCGACCCCGACCCCGACCTTGACCCTGATCCCAACCCCGACCTTGACCCCGACCCCGACCCCGACCCCGACCACCGTCGACCTGGCCACCCGACCCCGACCCCGACCGCCCAAACCCAACCCCGACTGCCCGACCCTAACCGCCCAACCCTGACCCTGACCCCGACCCCGACCACCGTCGACCCGACAACCCGACAACCCGACCCCGACCCCGGCCACCCTTCCCTGACCTTGACCCCTACACCGATCCCGGCCGCCCGACCCCGACCCCGACCCCGACCCCGACCCCAACCCAGAGCCTGGCCACCCGACCTCTGTCGCCCCGGCCCTGACCCCCGCCGCCCCAGCCACCCAACCCCGACCCTACCACCGCCGGCCCCGGCCACCCGTCCCATACCCCGATCGCCAAAGCCCAACCCCGACCATCAACAATAGTAAACCCGAAACCCTAAACGACAAATATAATTTTAAATTTATTAATTCATATTGTTTTTTAATAATTGTCTCTTATAGTAATTTGACATTAAAAGAAACACTTTTAGTGTAGAGAAAATCAAACACACTTGTAGATAAAAACACTTTTGAGAAAATGTAACCAAACACATGAGTGTTTTAATTATAAACATTTCTAGAAAAAATGTTTTAAAAAAAAAGCATTCTTTGAAAAACATTGTTTTAGTAGTCAATCCAAACACACCCTAAGTTACTTTTAAATCGTGTTTAGGAAAATTTATTTGTTGCCTTAGGTGTCTAAAATGCATTTAGGCACAGTCAAGATGCTAAGGCGCAAAAATGGCTAGTTAGCAATGACTTGGGATGAGCTAGGCACTTTTTTAGATACACTTTTTTTAACAACTTAAAAGCATTTTGAGCATGCCTAAATAGGCGCACCAATGACTAGTTTGAAATAATTTAGGGGAGGTTTGATAACTCATTCAATTTTCTGTTTTTGATTTTTAAAAAACAGGTCTGTTTGGTAACTAATTGAGTTTTTTGTTTTTAAATTTTTGAAAACGTTTTTACATTTATTAACAAATTAAAAAACAAAAAAAAAAAGAAGGTTTCAAAAAAAGTTTTAGATTTCAAAATTTCATATATATATATATATATTTTTTTTTTTAATTTTCAACAAAATACAATTATTGAAATTATCTTCAAATTTTTATTTATTTATTGAAATTGAAATCAAAGATATTATTAATATTTATTTTAGTATAAAAATATTATTAATATAATATATTTTAATTTTATTTAAATAACAAAAATCTTTGTATATTATATTTTAATATTATTGTGATGTTACCTCAATATACTTATCCACTATTTTATTTTCCTGGGGGTTAATAAACGTCAACTAAAGATTGTCTAATATATTAAATTATTGACAAAAGAAATTCTTTTTATTTTAGGAAAAATTATTTTTTATCCTAAATTTTCAATTTCATCAAATAATTGGACCTTTATTAAATTTTGATAAATGTTGCAATTTTTACATTATAATAAATTAACATTATTTTAGAAAAATTAATTTCTATTTTATAAAAAATTATAAATCAAATAGTAATTATCCAATCATACTGAGCATTTATGTTTCAAAAACAAAAAACTAAAAACAGTTTTCAAACAAGTTTGGTTTTCTATTTTTTAAAAACAGAAAACAAAAAACAATTATCAAACATATATGATTTTTATTTAAAAAAAACAGGAAACCAAAAAACTAAAAACTAAAAACAAAAAAACTGAATGCGTTATCAAACGAGACCTTAGAGATAGATTAAGTACTTTTAGGGTCGGTTTGATCACATTCATGTTTTCTATTTTTGTTTCTCATTTTTTTAAGAAACACACACTACAAGAAAATACAGATTTAGCGACGAAATGCTAAATCGTCGCATTCCAATGCGACGAACGCCTATATCGTCGTATAGGGTTGCGGCGAAAGACTAAATCGTCGCAACCCTATGCGACGAAACCTTATATCGTCTCTACCTTTTGAGACGAAACCCTAAATCGTCGCAAGCCTATGCGACGGAACCCTATATCGCCGCAACCTTTGCGACGAAATACTAAACCGTCGCAAACCCTCTGGGAAAAAATTCACTTTCGTCGCAAGTCTTAAATTAAAAACCCGATTTGTCTTTGATTTTTCATCTTTGTTCAACGATTTAGGGATTTCAGATTCTGAAATCCCTAAATGCGACTCCACTCCAATTCTGACTCTGCTCCGCTCCGACCCACCGCTGTATCTCCACCAGCGCTCCGACTCCACCGACCGCATCTCCACCGCCTTGCCACGCCACCGCCGTCGGAGAACTCCACCGTCGCCGAAGAACTCCACTGTATGTAAGATATATTTATATTTCCAAGCTTCTTCCTCTTCTTCTTTTTAATTTTCAATTCTTCGACGCTTTCACCAGATTTCTCGTTTCTTACCTCTCTTTGAACTCGGTCTTGCCTCCAATCTGCTCCGATCAACCAATTACTCCTATTTCTTTCAAGGTAAGAGGATGAATTTTGGATTAATGTTTTTGTATTTGACTTTTTCATGTGAATATGTTTGGTTGAACTCGATTTTTGGCTGAATGGTGAAGCTTTGGTTGACTGTATGTAGGGTATATATGATTTTTTTACTTGATATAATGTTGGCTGGCTGATTTTGACTAACATATATATTAAAAACTTCAACCAAGGTAAAAGTTAATAAACTTATTTTGACTTGTCAATTTTTTACTGGCCATCGGCATGCTTTCCATCCCTTTTTTCACCGTTAAGCGATATTTGATTTTGCATTATCACAAACAAAAAAGAAAAAAAGGAAAAAAAAACAGTAGAGATTTTGGAATGGAATATGTCCTTTTTTCTGTCATTTATTATGTAAAGTAAATGACATTTTGTGTGTCTGCTTTATGAAATGGATTGATGCTTTATTAGGTCTTTTTCATCAACTTACTTTCTTTCTTTCTTTATCTTTTGGATTTTCATGTACTTGTATGAACTTTCTTAGTTCTTCTTCATCAACTTACTTTCTTTATTTATCTTTTGGAGTGGAATATGTACTTTATTTCTTTAACATTTTGTCCTTTTTCTGTCATTTATTATGTAAAGCAAATAACATGCATATTCTTTAATTTATTTTAGGCATAAGGCGGATATTAAACTATATGAATGTTGCTACTTGAGCTTCTTTTATTAGTTTTCTTAGTTATAGAGGTTTATGATCTCACATGTTTATTTATTATCCTAATGATTATGTAATGCTGAAAATTAGTTATATACACATTATACCCTTCCTTTTGTTTAGTTAGGTTCATGATAGGTTGTTCTTTGATGTTTTCTAGGGTAAAATATATATGGATAAAAGTTGGACAAAACATCGAAATAGATTATGCAAAGAATTTTCTGATGGAGTAAGATCATTTATTACTTTGGCCAAGGAGCATGTCGATGCGAGAGGGTTTACACATTGTCCATGTAAACGTTGTCAAAATGCCATAATGAAATCAATTGGTCACGTCGAAGGTGATTTATACCATTATGGAATGACTTTCACTTATGATAGATGGATATTTCATGGAGAAACCCCTGATTTGTCATCTTTTTTGAAACTCAAAGAGACCGTTGAAAAACATAAGGAACCCGCAAAGACTTCTCCAAATATCGATCCATAAAATAAAATGCTTGAATTCTTGAATGTTTTGATGGGTGAGAGAGACACTTGAAATCGTGGTGAAGATAACTCAATCGAGGTTGAAACAAGTGATAATATGAGAGGTAGAAATAATAAGTTTCTGTTTGATGAAGTTAACGACGAATTATACATTGGATGTACTAAGATTTCATCTTTTACTTTTTTTGTAAAATTAATGCATATCAAAGTACTTAATCATTGGAGTAATAAGTCATTTGATATGTTATTGAAATTGTTTAAGGAAGCCTTACCTGATGGTACCAAAATTCCAGAATCATATTATCGTGTGTCTACTGCGTGGGCAAAATTATAGCAAACACTAAGAACATGCAAGCGCACATGATCTAATACAGCATGTGATAAGTATATTTATGTCGATTCCCACAGAGATTTGGTGCATGCAGACGTTAGTTGAAGTGATAACTTGGAGACAAAGTAACTAGTGACGAAATGTTTGGAGGGATTTGATAACTCCATATTGGAGCTAATTATCACTCCCTAATTCTAGCTAAAAGCCGTATTTAATTAGTTAATATGTCTCGTTTGTAGGAGAATTGCGGAGAAGAGCTCATGGCGTCCATTGGGCGTGTTTCGTGGCTAAGAGCGGTGTTTTAACGCACCGGGAGTGCATCGGGAAAAGGGCAAGACCACCCAAGAAGAACCAGACAAAATTGCCAATTGAAGGCAATTTTTCAGCCTCAAACCCGAGAGCAAGCGTCGAGCAGACATCGTTGAGACGCTTGCTCAACGCTTCCTGGCGTCGAGACGCTTTGAGGGGCGCGCGCGCTGGAAATCATCGGGGCAGCGTCGAGACGCTCGCCCAACGTCTCGACGCCATCGCGAGGCGCGCGCTGATCATTTAGGTCGCAGCGTCGCGACGCTGTCCCAGCGTCCCGACGCTCCGACAGATTTAAAAGCTGTAAATGACGATTTTTGCAGCCATCTTCTTGTATCTTCTTCTTCCTCTCGGCTTTCCTTCTTTAATTCCTTTTGCTCCGCCATTGTTGGCAAGTTTTTGGAGCTTTCCTTTGTATTAGAGCTAGAGATTATGGCCAAGGCTTCCGTTGGAGCGGTTTTGGGAACTTCCTCCATGGTTGGCTAAGGTATTGTGTTAGATTCGGGATGATAAGGGATTTTTCGTTAGGCTTTTGACATTTTGATAATCTATGTTTATGGTTCTGATTAGGCTTTAAATATTGATTGCATTTGTTGTTCTTGCTTAAACCCATGCGTATGTTAGATTTCAACGACGGACAATCGAGTTTTCTAGCGTGCGTTATTGTTATAGAATAACGATGCCTTGCCTCTCCTTTTCGCCTTAGTAACACAGGACAACAAAACTAATCGAAGTATCGATGTATGCATGCTTATTGTTGGGTACTTTAAGGTTGCCGGGTAGCCAATAAGCAATAGGAATGCATATTCGAATGTTCGTCGTGGTTAGCTAGTAACTATTCGGAGTCAAATTGGGGCTGATCACTCTAACGAGACTGTGAATAATGTTTAATTGGGACTGTTAGTTCTAGTTAATTAATATGGAGCCGGTTACTTTAGGGTTCCCGGGTAACCGACCGCGTGCATGTCAAATTATTAGCCTTAGTCTTGAATTAAATGATAAATGTTAGAATGCCTAGCGAAATCCCGAAATCTCCCGAATCAAACACTTTCTAATCTCTTTCTCTTCAATTTCTTTGTTAGCAATTTATTTCTCACTTTGCATGTTAAAATCCCCCTCTTGTTACAAAACCCAATTAATCAATTAATTTGCATTTCGAACTTTAATTTCAATCTAATCAGTCTTTCTCTGTGGTTCGACCCTGTTGCCACTAGCTGCAAAACTAAGGTTAATAGGCTTATAAATTCATTTTGGTCAGGCTTCGACAACCTGTGAATTAAAGGATATTCCCAAATCCTTACCACCAAAATTGGCGTCGTTGCCGGGGAAGGCATAAAAAGATTGAAATTATGTTTGACTTGGATTTTGGTTGATTTGTTGTGTTCTGAAATTTTTTTCTGTTTGTTTTTGCATGTTTAGAATTTTTGTTGTTGTATGACCCGTTCTTCTGAGTTTAGTGGACTGCAGTATATCCCTGAAATTGATAGAGAAGAGAAGAGGTTGAGAAAGGAAGCCCGGGAGGGGCGAAGACTGTTTGAAGAAGAAGGCGTGGATCCCTTCTTTCGCGAGGCGATGGCACAAGGAGAAGTGTCGAGGACTTTAAAGCAATTAGCCGCGCCAGATCTGAATTTGCAACCTCTTTGCATTAACTACCCTGTGGTAGCAGGTAATTTCGAGCTGAAATCTGGTTTAATTCACCAATTACCTTCCTTCCATGGCAATGCAGGAGAGGATGCAAACAAGCACCTGATGGAGTTTCACTGTGTTTGTTCGGGGATGAAGCCCCCAGGTGTGACAGAAGAGCAGCTGAATTTAAGGGCATTCCCCTTCACGCTGAAAGACAAAGTCAAGGACTGGCTTTATTATCTGCCTTCTAGTTCGATAACGACATGGCAAGAAATGAAGAGGGTCTTTCTGGAGAAGTATTTTCCTGCATCTCTTGCCACGACTTTGAGGAAAAGGATATATGGGATCACCCAGGATGTGGGTGAATCCCTACACGAATATTGGGAACGCTTTTGGCGCCTGTGCGCAAGCTTTCCGCATCATCAAATTGCCGACCAACTTCTGATACAGTATTTTTATGAGGGCATGACGCCTCATGATCGGCAGATGATCGATGCCGCGAGTGGTGGGGTGCTGATTGACAAGACCCCGATTGAAGCCAAGCAGTTAATTGCAAACATGGCGGCCAACTCGCAGCAATTCGGTATTCGTGGAGTGGGTCAAATTCACAATGTGACCCAGAATCATGAGATGTCTGAAATGAAGGCCCAGGTGGTCGAGATTGGAAATTTGCTGAAGAAGTTTGTAGGAGGCAACCGAGAGGAGGAGGTCAACGCGATCGGGGGATATGCTTCCAACCCTAGGAAGTATGATCCCTACTCGAGTACGTACAACCCCGATTGTCGTGACCATCCTAACATGAGCTACGGGAATAGAGACGCACAACAACGCTTTCAAGGTCAGTCGTATGATAGACCTAACAATTCTACCCAAGCTCGGGCCTCGAGTTCCTCCAGTTCATTGGAAGAGATGGTACGGACCATCGTTACATCGACGAGCCAATTCCAAAAAGAAGCTCAAGAAGAGCTAAACTCGCATAAAGCAGAGCTGCAGAATCTGAACAAGCAGCTGACCCAAATGGCGGTGTCGATAAGCAAGATTGAGAGCAAGAGCTCTGGGAAGCTTCCTTCCCAAACCACTGTGAACTCATGTGAGAACGTGAGCTCAATCCAGCTAAGGAGTGAGAAATCAGTTCCCTTCAGAGCCGTGAAGGAAGCGAAGGACAATCTGAATGAGTCCTCCCCGGATGTTCTTGATGAGGTGAATGATGAGAAAAAAGAGAAGACTGTGTAAGAGTGTGTTCCCAAAGCACCCTTCCCTAGTAGACTTGTGAAGCCTACTCTGGTGAGCGATAATGAGGAGGTCCTGAGAACCTTCCAAAAAGTGATGGTGAACATACCACTTCTTGAGGCGGTGAGTCAAATCTCGAAGTATGCTAAATTCCTCAAGAACTGGTGCACAAAGAAGCGGAAGTCCAGAGGGACTGGAGAAAAGAAGGAGAATGTCTGTGCGATCCTCCTAGGTACGTTGCCTACCAAGTGCAACGGTCCAGGTACTTTTACTATCTCTTGTATGATAGGTAGTAAAGTGGTTAAAAATGCAATGCTTGATCTTGGTGCTTCTGTAAATGTCATGTCTTATGCTCTGTTTCTGGAATTGAGTTTAAATGAATTGCATGAGTCTGATGTTGTTGTTCAGTTAGCTAATGGGTCTAGCATATTTCCTAGAGGGAAGGTTGAAGATGTTCTGGTTAAAGTTGGTGAAATGATGTTTCCTGCTGATTTTCTAGTATTGGATATGAATAGGAATTCTTTGAATGTATCGTCCTCTATGTTCTTAGGACACCCTTTTTTAAAGACCGCGAGGGTCAAAATCGATGTGTTTAAGGGCATAATTTCATTAGAGTTTGATGACACAATGCATGAGTTTTCCTTGTTTAAAGAGAAGTCAGTAGAGAGTGTTGCATGTCTGGATGTCGAGAATAAGAGTTTGACCTCGAGCTTGAGGGATAACTCTTATGTCTCTGTTAAAAAATCTGATTTAGAATTTTTGGATGTGGGTGCTGTTTTTTGTACTAACCATGATGATATTCACGTGCTAGAGGCACGAAGAGAGAAGAAAGTTTTGGATGTTGTTTGCAGGACCGACGTGGACAAGGACATGTTTGGAACGTCCCCCGCACTATCGGACTATGGATGAGTTCGATGGGAGAATTCAGTCGAGCAAACGACTTTAAAAATTCTGCGCTTCTCGGAGGCACCCGAGTGTTGAACTGTCTTTTCTGTTTTTAGTTTATTGCTGTTTTTTGTTCTTAGTTTAAGTAATTTAGTTAATGTAGCTTGCTGTTTTTTTTTTTAGGTAATGAGGAGAGTTGAGGAAATTTTGGGCTCCGACATGGAACGCGCCGCGCCCTTTCCCTCGCGGACTTCACAAAGAATCAGGGAAGTGTTGTTTTTCTTTCCCTTTAACTTTTGTGTATCTGATTAAGTAGCATTGAGGACAATGCTATCTTCTGAAGTTGGGGGTGGATGTTGTGGATATGCATGTGTAGTTTGTTGAGTAAAGCTAATTTTGAAATTGAAGTGCTTGAGACTCTGTTTACATGCTTTCTAATTATGATGATCTAGGAAGTGTCTTTTTGGAAATCTGAGCATTTGCATAATCTAGTTTTTGCATGATGTTGTTTTGCATTTATTAGGTTCATGTCAAAAATTTTAAATTTTTTTTTCTATTGCTCCCTTGCATCTGTCGAGCACTTAGCAACCTCATCTTAATCTCCGTAGGCTTACGTGATTGCATGTTGCGTTGATTCTTGTTGTCACCCCGAAAGGCACCCTTAGATAGCTTGTGCATGAGAGTTAGTGGTCAATTAATTGAGTTAGCTTACGCTAAACCTAAAGTAAAAAAAAATAGAAAAGCATGTTAGCTAGAAAAAGTCTCTCGAGGTGCTCCTCCTTCTTATTGGTACCTAAAAGAAGTGAGCGTTAGTCCTTAAAAATGTGACGCTTTGGCCAAAGCTTGACATGTTAGGCAACTCGAGATTGGAAGGAAAAAGAAAATAAAGTTGGGTTCAAAGAACCTTAACAAAGAGTACAAAGTACTCGAGAAAAGAAAAAGAATGAGAAAATGTTTAGGTCTCTTAATTTATTACTCTCTCTTGTGTAGTCAAGCTTAGACTGTTCTTAAACGCTAGAAGTAGGGGGAAAACGGGATGATATGTTGCATGTGGTTTTTCCGGGCTTGCTGTTAAGTCTCTGAAAGTGACTTATTTAGGACCCATTTAGCTTAAGAAGATGTACACTTTTAGGTGTTTTTGATAGCATTTAGCCTAAACCTATGCTTAAATATGAGAATTAAAAGAAGGTAGCTAAATTAGGACTTATGCACAATAGGAAAGAAAAGGGTTGAAAACCGAAGGAAAAGAATGAAAAAAACTGCATTGCGAAAACATTGCTGAAGCCGCAATTATTCAAGTGAAAACCGTAAGTTGACTGATCTTTTTCTGTTAATTTCCGTAATTTCAGGGATTCGCTCTTTCTCCTCCATCCATTCTGATATACGACGTTGAAGATTGATGGTTCTCCTTGGCCCAAACGCACCTGCAAACTACTATAAAAGGGGGTCAAAGTCGGAGGTTCCATCATCATCCGAAAGCGTAGAAGTCTTCTCGCAGTCCATCTTTTCTCCCTGTTTTTCTTTGCCGTCTGTTGGAGTGAGAGTCCCAGCTGTTGGAATCGATAATCTGATAGGAAGGAGAGGAGATTCTTCTTCTCTCTCGATTGGATTCATCCAAGCAAGGCTGACCTTTCATCCCCTTCATTCGAGGCGACTGCAACAAGGCTTTCAAGCACCGTTTACTGCTTTTTGTCTTTCCTTTCTCATTTCTAGCATTGTTTAGTTATCGCTCTTGGTTTAGTGATTAGTCTACTTCATTTCGTTGCTTTCTGTCTTTGGATTATTTACTTTAAGTTTCCCTTTGTTCGCTCAACATTCAAAGTAATCAAATTACAAGTCTTCATTTCACAGTTTCCATCTTCTGCTGCTACGGTCTTTGTCTTACTGTTTTGAGTTCATTTCCCTTCTAAGCATGCCTGTTTTATCTTATACTTCTGATCTCTATATATCCATGAGTAGCTAAGTCACTTAAGGGCATGCTAATGACAGAACTATAGGCTAAAAAACGTGAACCAAGCATGTAGGATAGCTCTCGAACCATTGATTGTATGTAAGCTTCATCCCACGGGCAATTTCGATTGGCCATCCATTTTGTCCAAAGAACTCCTAACCTCTGGAAGGAGTAAGAGTTCAGAGTCGTATAATCATGCTAGCCTTTCATGGTAACCAGGAAACGACCTAGGAATAGGCGTTTCCCTAGTACAAACTAAACACTTCTGTTTTAACAAGATGCTTAAGACCTTACTTTGAGTTGAGTAAACTAAAGAATCTAATGCATGGAATCGGACGATACATGAGATAGAGTGAGTTTGATGCATAGAGAGTGGATCTAATGCTTGGGAATCGTATTAAAATGCCTATAGGATAGTCGTTAGTAGCCCTTAATTCTCCATTTTACACACGTTTGCTGTTTCTACAATTGCGATAACATTGCAGTGACCGCAATTCTGTTAAGTTACCATTCTGTTTAGCTGTTTTCTTCTTCGTTTATTAATCCCATCTCTTGTCCTTTGAGTCTAATTTCAACTTGCATTTGTTTATGTTGCATTCCTCTACACATTCAGCAAAAATTAGATAATTAAAAACCAATTTTACCCCATCAAATCCACCCCTTCTTTCTTAACAAAACACTTCGCGAATAGCTAAAAATAAGTCTCTGTGGGAAAACGAATGAAATATACTTACTACTTGCTATAAGATCATGTATGCTTGCATGTTCTGAGTGCTCTCTCTCTTTTATTGCCTAATTATTTCAACACATTGAGCACGCAACACTTGCGTAGGTTTAGGATAGGTTGGCTAGCACACACACACACGTTAGGGAGCGGTAGTTAATTTTTGATATGTTCGTAATTAAATGCATGCGCTGATTGCTTTCGTGATTATGTTATGTTTAGATTTGTAAAATGCATCGAGGTTTGAATTAGTAGCATGTAAGCATGTCCTTAGAGTCGAATTCTTTATTTGCCTTGCTCGAGGACTAGAAAGATTTAAGTTGGGGGTGTTTGATAACTCCATTTTGAAGCTAATTATCACTCCCTAATTCTAGCTAAAAGCCGTATTTAATTAGTTAATATGTCTCGTTTGTAGGAGAATTGCGGCGAAGAGCTCATGGCATCCATTGGGCGTGTTTCGTGGCTAAGAGCGGTATTTTAACGCCCCGAGAGTGCATCGGGAAAAGGGCAAGACCACCCAAGAAGAACCGGACAAAATTGCCAATTGAAGGCAATTTTCCAACCCCAAACCCGAGAGCAAGCGTCGAGCAGACAGCGTCGAGACGCTTGCTCAACGCTGCTGGCGTCGAGACCCTGCCACGGCGTCGAGACGCTCCGAGGCGCGCGCTGATCGTTTAGGTCGCAGCGTCGAGACGCTCGCCCAGCTTCTCGACGCCATCGCGAGGCGCGCGCTGATCGTTTAGGTCGCAGCGTCTCGACGCTCCGACAGATTTAAAAGCTGTAAATGACAATTTTTGCAGCCATCTTCTTGTATCTTCTTCTTCCTCTCGACTTTCCTTCTTTAATTCCTTTTGCTCCGCCATTGTTGGCAAGTTTGTGGAGCTTTCCTTTGTATTAGAGCTAGAGATTATGGCCAAGGCTTCCGTTGGAGCGGTTTTGACAACTTCCTCCATGGTTGGCTAAGGTATTGTGTTAGATTCGGGATGATTAGGGATTTTTCGTTAGGCTTTTGACATTTTGATAATCTATGCTTATGGTTCTGATTAGGCTTTAAATATTGATTGCATTTGTTGTTCTTGCTTAAACCCATGCGTATGTTAGATTTCAACGACGGACAATTGGGTTTTCTAGCGTGCGTTATTGTTATAGAATAGCGATGCCTTGCCTCTCCTTTTCGCCTTAGTAACACAGGACAACAAAACTAATCGAAGTATCGATGTATGCATGCTTATTGTTGGGTACTTTAGGGTTGCCGGGTAGCCAATTAGCAATAGGAATTCATATTCGAATGTTCGTCGTGGTTAGCTAGTAACTATTCGGAGTCAAATTGGGGCTGATCACTCTAACGAGACTGTGAATAATGTTTAATTAGGACTGTTAGTTCTAGTTAATTAATATGGAGCCGGTTACTTTAGGGTTCCCGGGTAACCGACCGCGTGTATGTCAAATTATTAGCCTTAGTCTTGAATTAAATGATAAATGTTAGAATGCCTAGCGAAATCCCGAAATCCCCCGAATCGAACACTTTCTAATCTCTTTCTCTTCAATTTCTCCGTTAGCAATTTATTTCTCACTTTGCATGTTAAAATCCCCCTCTTGTTACAAAACCCAATTAATCAATTAATTTGCATTTCGAACTTTAATTTCAATCTAATCAGTCCTTCTCTGTGGTTCGACCCTGTTGCCACTAGCTGCAAAGCTAAGATTAATAGGCTTATAAATTCATTTTGGTCAGGCTTCGACAGCCTGTGAATTAAAGGATATTCCCAAATCCTTACCACCAGGATTTCTAGATATAACAATAACAAGAACATAATCAAAATTATCAAAAACAGAAACTCAAAGCAGAGATGCGTAGAAAATGCTAATCAACAATACTTTGAACAGAACATCAGGCAAACTATCGAAATAAAGCTTAAACAACAAGATAACAACAAAAGTAAAACGTAAGATTTCACAATCTAAACAGAACAGGTCAGGCTAGGAATAATGACGGTTTAACTCAGGAATCAGATATTTCAACAAAGAACCAACATACATACAGACCACATAGCATAAACACATGAGATCTGTCGTTCCTCGTCATTACGAATCAAACTCCGTTCATATCCAAACTTAGCTATCATCTTATTCATAACAACATGCTATTGAGTGTACTAGGAGAGCGACTATGTCTAGCCTCCTCTCTGGTTACCATGAAAGGCTAGCAAAAACATGCGAAATCAGACTTCGTACTCCTTTCAGAGGTTCAGAAATCAGTAACACATAATGGATGGCCGGTCGAAAATGCATTATTGGAATAACAACACACATGCTTTGAAAGTATTATGCTAGACTTACGCCAAAATATCCTTTTCATTCATTAAACCTTACTCTTTCCCTTCCCTTTGGGAAGTTAGTTCAACATGCTCAAAATAACAAACAAAACAGTAGAGAAATTCATCACAACACTTAAGCTAAGCTACGGTATACAAAGAAAGAGTAAAGATGAGGAGAATAGGGACTGAAGAAGTTGTAGAGGGTTGAAGAAGATGCTTTTGAGCTCCACGGGTTCCCCTTGGTTTCTTTGAGCAACTCCTCCACTTTTCTCCAACGATATTCCCTTCAAGAAGCTTTTTCTCCAGATGGTTTCTTCACAGCTACAGAGCTCTTGGAGCTTTCTTCAATGGAGAACTCCTTTTTTCCCAAAAATTCGAACATCTAGAATTATTCCTCTATGGAAACTCTCCCTTTTCTCTTTCCACCATTTTCTATATATACCCAAGGGTTTTATTCCCATTTGCCCTAAAATAGATGGTGAAATTCTATTGGAGAGCTGCAAACGGCAAAATCACTTTTGCTCGTACGACTGGGGACAATTTCTGACGCTTCACGTGAACAGGTACGATTTTCGCGATTCGTCTTGCTCTTGCAAAATCTCCGCAAAGGCGCCAACTTTGCTACCAAAATGCGCCAGCGAAATACCTGAAATAAAAATGTCAGCTTTGCTTTCGCGATGCTTCAGCGAAATCTTTGCGAAACCTGAATTTGAACACAAAGGAACTTATTTAGGTACAAACAAGCATAAATATGTAAAATTTTCGCACAAAGACTCTTAAGCAGGCTCATACTCAATTGCAACACAAAATCTTTTAAAACATGCATCTTTGCTCACCAAAACTCAATGAAGACTCAAAATTCCTTTTATTTTAGGCTCTACTTAACTCTCATTTGTTGAGTTATCAAACCCCCAAACTTGAGCCATTGCTCGTCCTCGTCTAATAATAATGCCTAGAACACTCAATAAACTTACACTAAGAATACAATTCTAACAGTGCTACAACCTACCTTAGCTGCCAAGATACCACACCTTTTTGCTATAACGCCATTCGCATAGCAAAATCACTGCATAGTAAAATTTTCTTGAAGCTACTTGGTTAACACCCTTGTTGTCTTGTGACTGACTAGAGGCAACACATTCACTCTCTTTGCTCTATGGTGATCATTCATGCCAAACAACTTTTAACAAACCCTACAATCTTATCATTCTAAAATGTCCGCCTACTCTTTGATTTCATTACCCTTCACACTCTAGCTCAAATTTTCTTCCTCTCAATCTAGCATTCAGTACATACTTCTAGCTTTTTACATAAGCTTTCTCTTTTTCTCAATATCTCCCTTTTGGTCATGCCAATCCCACAAAACCAAGTAATCAGATTTCAATTTCACAGAACAAGTGGAACATGGCATCACCCTGAAGGGAATCATTCTTTTCCTAAGCACACTCTTCAGATACAACTCTTCACTTAACTTTAAACATAAGATCAGGCTAAAATTCGTAGGACATCTAAGCCTTTCAGAGTTGTATCTTAGGAGTGATGAGGCATTCTTTTTGTTATACTTTCGCTATTTTTACATTTTACTTCCTCCTTAGTTGCCTTTTTACACAGTGTCAACTGTGAGGCTCACAATCAACTCTGGTTACTCACCAACTTAGAGAAAATAATTTTTTTAGCACTTTTAGGGAGGTTCTTTTACTTAGGAAAGAGGAATGTTAATGATTTTTTCATCTTTTCTCTAGGTTGCCTCACCCACAAACTTAAACTTCTCATTGTCCTCAATGAGTGTATTGGAAGGTGGCTCTCCCAAACTTCGCTAGAAGCATCTAACACAAGACTGAGATAGAGGATCATTCTTATTGCTAAAGTGTGAAATGAGATCTCTGTAACCTCTCCAAATGAGTGTTATTTAAGACCTTAGTTACCTGAAATTCATGTAAATTCTTGAGCATTTTAGTTAGAAGTTAGCATAATGTGTGCTTAAAAGTGAGATTTTGTGAAATGATGCTAATTTAAGGCTTATTTGGAAAAGGAATGAAAAAGTATGCAAATTGGTGAAAAAACGACTAATTTATACCTTGCAGATGCATTGCTGGAATTTTGCGAAGCTCGCAATAGGATCAGAGGAAGAAGAGCTGGAAACAGAGCATTGCGACCCTCGCAATGCAACCGCAACGCCAGTCTCTGCTGCTGCATTTTTTCCAGCCGTCAGTCTTCGGTTGTTGCGTTTTTCCAGCCGTCCACTCTCCCTGCTGCTGCCACGTGTGAGGATTGCTACCTCAAGAAATTGGTTGGTGATCCATGATTAGGGAGCAGCCTTTGAAGGCTATATAAAGAGAGCTAAATGGAGGATCAAATATCGAATTGAATCCCCTTCAATTCAATCCACAACTCGAAAGTGAAGAAAATCGGCAGAAGCCTAATCTCGAAGACGAAATCCTTTCCCCCCGTTTGTTGGATCGAAGAAACTAAAGCCCTTGGCGTCGATAATTCGAAAGGAAGAGGAGATAAATTCTCTTCTGATCGAATTCCTTCCCAAGATCAACTCTTCTTCTCCTTCATCCGAGGCGATTCACGGCTTGGATTATCTTCATTGAACTTACAGCTTTCCTTTACTGCGTTCCAAATTGATTTCTGCTTTCCTTTAAAGTGTTGTCTCGAATCATCTACTGCTTTTCCCTTTAATTGTTGCTTTCGGATCAACGTATGTTTGTTTACGAATTGTTATATGAATTGCCTTTTTAAAGAGTAATCAATTAGTTTTGTTGAGTTCTTCATTTAATCATCTTTTAATCATTTAGTTTACTTGAATTCTTCATTTCATGAGTAATCAATTAATCTTCTTAAGTTCTTCGAAAACCATGAGTAACTAACTAAAACGAGGTTTGCTAAAGATGAATCTATAGGATAAGAGTATGTGAAATCAGCATGTAAAGTAGCATGAATGCATTGAATGAGTGTGATCTTCATCCCATGGGCAATTTCGACCAGCCATCCATTTTGTCTAAAGAATTCCTAACCTCTGGAAGGAGTAAGAATTCAGAGTCGTTCATTCATGTTAGCCTTTCATGGTAACCAGAGAGTGGCCTAGGAATAGGCATTATCCTAGCACGTTTGTTAGCATGTGTTTATAAATAGGTTGTTAGCTTTACTTGGACAGAAGTAATCTAAGAATCTAATGCATGTAATCGGAAGATGCATGAGATCTAACTAAGATGATGCATGAGATGTTAATTTACTGCTGAATGATCATAGTTAAATGCCTATAGAGGACTCTTAAGCCAACCTTGCTGTCTTTATTTTAGTTTTTTCGTTGCTAGTTTATTGCGAGAATATTGCGAGAACCGCAATATCACTTTCTGCCTTTACCTTAGTCGTTTTATGAGCTTTTTAATCTATTGCAAAACCATTGCGAAAGTATTGCGAGACCCGCAAAACTAGTTTTCCACATTATAGTTTCCTCAACTTCGTTGCTTTGTGTTTATTTTTGCATTCTTCTTGCATCTTCTATAATTCCGTACCTCAACCCAAAATCCATTCAATTCAAGTTACCTTATCTAATCTAACACACACCAAGTCGCTAGTCACTCAACTTAGTCTCTGTGGGAAAACGATATAAATTATACTTATCACTTGCTGTAGACCGTGTATACTTGCATTATCTGAGTGCTCTCCACCTTTAATTTACATACACACTAAGCACGCAACAATCTCCTAGGCTTTATCCAGCGCTATAAGATTGCTTAGCTTCGCAAAAAGGTTGGTTTTAACAGCCTCACTCGGCTGCCTAGAGAGTTTTAATGCTCTACCTAAATACAACACTTGACACTCATCCAACAAGTTCGTCCTAACCAGCTAACAAAGAAAATAAACATACAACTTTATCATAAGACAGAAACGTCAGTCAGACTGCAGCAAAGCTAAAAGTATGCTTCTTACGCAAGATTATGTTGATTCATGCACATATGTTTTGGACTCAGAGGCACGAAAGAGTGTCACACTGGCTATTGAACACACAAAGTTGGAAATAAGACAGACATTTTTCATTAGAGGGGTCATGCAAAAGGGCTAACTACTGTAACTCCTAAAAACTAACTAAATGGGGCCCAAACGACAATACAAAAGTAGAACTAAAAATTAAACTACTCTAATCCTAAGCAAAGTAATTGGACAATACAGATTTTGATTAAATTGGGGGGGGGGGGGGGGGGGGGGGTATGTTGGGTTTTATGTCCTAAAACTCGTGGTTTGTAAACAATTATGTTTGTAAGTTCTCTATTTAGTAATAAAGTGTTATTAAGTTTTAATTCAGTAAAAGAGTTTACTGGATTAAAGTGAAACGTGTTTAGTTTATCCTATACCAATAACCAACACCCTTGGCATTGTCTGAGTATTTGAACCTCATGTATGACATGATTGTGGATCAGATTCAAGTATACTGCCAAAACAGTCTATAGTATATGGATAAGGCTGGGTACCTTATCCTGGTAACACTATTGGATGCGGCTCGCTTTGTATTGTACATAACGATGTGATCCGAATCGTTTCACATGGTGATGTGAGAAGCGAGGGCGTCATGTGCATTTAGTTTGCATAAGATCGAGTCGCGTATTAAGTCGCTCTCTCTTTATAACTTCGTTTACTGATGAGCCCAACTTATACATATTGATGGCCTAGGTAACTCGAGCTTAATCCTGAGCTCGCTATGAACTCCTGCTTGCTCGAAATTATCCTTTGACTTGTATGGGTCAGAGTGGCCCATTAACGCCGACTCAATAACCTACCATCTTGGGGTTAAAGCCCAATAAGTAGCCGGGGACATAGTACAACAAGATGGAATTCACTCCTAACCCGCTCTTCAGGGTTAGTAGATAGGTTGTTCCCTTAATAGCTGACTCCAGGACTTGAACCATGCACGCACATCCACTCTTGTGAAGAGAGGATGTATGATCTGTTGGTAGGACCACTGATCAATTGTTCATTAGAGGTGCCAGTGGTACTCAAGGAACAAGATGTAATGCAAGGGTTAAACGGTTTAAACGATCCAACTGCGATTACGGACAACCTGTGAAGGATCGACTTATCAATGACGGTTATATCAAGAGGACACAATATATCTACAGTGAGGAGAGTCCAACCCTTGGATTTTAGTGGAGTCTCCGGGGGTTAACGAGTGTTGATTGATTCGGTTAAAAGAGTTTTGACCGGATAATCTTGTATCGTTGGAGCTCATGATCTGTAAGTCCTTTAGGTTCTCTTGGTTAGCTCGGATAAAGCTGTGTAACAGTGCTATAATGAAGAATTCGGAAAAATGGGGATTAGTTTATTATTAAATTAATATTTGATATTATTTAATAATAAATTTTATTAATTAAAAATTGTTTTAATTAATAATGATTTATAATTTTTTAAATTATGAATCATTTCTTCACTTTTTGTTCAACGCATTGCATGTTGAACATGTGGATTTCCCACTCATTCTTAATGGTTGAGAATGAAATAGGATTGAGTTGGTTCATCTTCTCATTCAGCCTTCTCAACGAAGTCTTCGGTTCTCTTTCTAGCTTTCTCCCTCCGTAATTCTCTCAAGCTCTCTTCAATGGTTGAAGGTGAACTTAGATGAATTGGCTGAAGCTTGAAGATTAGGTGTGTCAATTGAGTAGTTCTTGTGAAGAAGCTTGAGGTCTGAAGAGTTCATTCCTCAATACTCAATTGAAACTTCAATTGTTGAAGTGAATGAAGAATAATAAGTGGGTTTTGTTGGGTTTAATGTCTTTAAACTCGTGGTTTGTAAACTATGTTTATAAATATATTATTTAGAATAATCAATTATTAGTTTTATTCGGTAAATGCGTTTACCGGAATAAAGTGAAACGTGTTTTGCATTAATCTATACCAATACACAAAACCCTTGACGTATGCCAAATACTGGAGCTTCATGTATGACATGATTGTGGATCAAGCTCTAGCATTTATAGTCAAAACGGTCTATAGTATATGGATTAGGCTGGGTACCTATTTCTGGTAACACTATTGAATGCGGCCTGCTCTGTGTTACACAGAACGATGTGATCTGAATCGTTTCACATCGAGATGTGCGGGCGGGGGCGTTCTACGCGATGAGTTTGTGTAAGACTGAACCACGAAAAAGTCGCTCTCTCTTTATAACACCGTTTACTGAAGAGCCCGACTATTTCAATTTGTGATGGCCTAGGTAACTTGATATGAATCCTGAGCTTGCTGTGAACTTCTGCTTATTAGACAGTATCCTTAGATTTGTACGGGTGAGAGTGGCCCATTAGCGCAGACTCAACAACTTATCATTTCAGGGATAAAGTCCAATAGGTAGCTGGGAACATAGTGTAGCAAGAAGGAGTTTACTCCTAACCCGCTCTTCAGGGTTAGTAGATAGGTTGTTCCCTTAATAGCTGACATCTAGTCTTGAACAATCTACGCACACTCTCTCCAAGCTTGAGAGAGGATTTGATCTGTCGGTTGGACCACTGACCAATTGTTCATTAGAGGTGTCAGTGGAACTTAAGGAACGAAGATGTAACACAGGGGTTAAGCGGTTAATATGACCCAGCTGTGATTATGGACAACCTGTGAAGGGTCGACTGCCCATGACAGTTATATCAAAAGGACATAATATATCTACAGTGAGGAGAGTGAAACTCTCAGACTATAGTGGAGTCTCCGGGAGTTAACGAATGCTGATCGTTTCGGGTTAAAAGAGTTTTGACCGAATGATCTCGTATCGTTGGAGCTCATGATCTGTAGGTCCTTTAGGTTCTCCTGGCTAGCTCGGATAAAGCGGTATAGCAGGGCTATAGGGTAGAACTCGGAGAAATCCGAATTCGGGTCTATTGTTCGAGGGTTTGTGTATTTAAATATGATTTAAATATATAACCGGAAGAAGTCGTATTTAAATATGATATAAATATCGACCGGTGGAAAATATGAATTTTGATTTATATATTGCAATAGTCTGTTTTCGGAAACCGGGCTTAGTGGATAGTTTATTATAATATTAATATTTGATATTAATATTAATAATAAATATTATAATTAAAATTATTTTAATTATAATTAATAATTTATAATATTAATAATTATTTATAATAATAATAATTATTATTATTATTATTAAGAATCCACTATGGAGTCATGCATTGTGCATGGGCTCCATGTGGATTCCATTATCCATTTCCATTCTCCATCTTTGGAGAATTGGAACATTTCCGGGATTAGTTCTTGGTTATTCCTTTAATTTTGAATTTCAATTGTTGAAATTTATGAGTTTGTTGTTTGAGTTCTTCATGTTCTTGATGAATTGTTCATCAAGTTCTTGGTAAACTCATATCCAAACTCATCCAAGCTTCATCACCTTCTTACTCCCTCTCAACAAACCCCCTTAGCTCAAGGAGTCCCACTACTCCGCTATTAATCCCGAGAATAGTTGGGACTACTCTAAGGGTGGTCCTCGTCGGTGCCCGTGCTGTGTTCGTGACCGGAGGAGACGTAGAGTACGAGGGGGCTGTAGAGGTGCTGAGGAGATGAGAAGACGAACATCAAGAAAATGTCAATGTGAGCTCACACTCTCATGTGATGAGAGAGTTATATTGATCTGATGGTTGAACCACAGATCTATTGTTCATTAGAGGTGTCAGTGGTACTTAAGGAACAAAATGTAATGCAGGGGTTAAACGGTTCAAATGACCCAGCTGTGATTACGAACAACCTGTGAATGATCGACTTACCGATGACGGTTATATCAAGAGGACACAATATATCTACAGTGAGGAGAGTGCAACCCTCGAACTATAGTGGAGTCTCCGGGGGTTAACGAAAGTTGATTGATTCGGGTTAAAAGAGTTTTGACTGAATAATCTCGTATCGTTGGAGCTCATGATCTGTAGGTCCTTTAGGTTCTCCTGGCTAGCTCGGATAACGTCGTGCAACAGTTTTAAAAAAAAAAAAAAAAAAAAGAATTTGAATTGTTCAAATTCGGTTTATGGAAGAAGGATAGACATATTTAAATGTGATTTAAATATGGACATATTTAAATGTGATTTAAATATGGACATATTTAAATGTGATTTAAATATGGGATTGGCCTAAAACATGAATAGGATTCATGTGTAAAAAAGTCGGTTTTCGGAAAACCGGGTTTAGCCATATTATTTAATTAATATTTGATATTGAATTAAATAATTTAATTAATTAAAAAGTTTAATTAATTAAATATATATATATATATATATATATATTTTATTTATTTTTTTTGAATACATTGGGGATGGGGGGATATTTTATTTATTAAAATGTTTAATAAATAAAATATTTATTATTATTTAAAATTAATTATGAATTAATTTTATTAATAATATATATATATATATATATATAATATATATATATATATATATATATATATTTGGTGGAGTTTATGCATGTTAGCCATTTGGCAAGCTTATGTCGTGAGTGGATTTAGGGGTTCTTAATTCATTTTTGAATTGGAGCTTAATAGTTAAGTCTTTTTGCTTTGGAAAACCTCTTTTGAAGTTAGAGCTTGAAGAAGTTTTTGCTTGAGCCCCTAAATAGCTCTCTGCCATTCCTTTCCTTTCCTTCTTCTTTTCTTTTCTTTTTTCTCTTCTTTCGGAGTCCCACAACTCCGTTGCTCGGCGCCGAGGATTGCGGGACTACCTGGGGTGGTCCTCGGGGTGTTCGTGAGAAGAGGCTGGAAGAGTTCGTGACGAGGAACGGCCGGCGGACTTGAAGAAATTGGAGCTACAAGGGTATGTATTTCTATTTCTTAATTCCGTCTTTTGAGCATGTTTACTATTTGTTAAATTGATGAAATTAGAGTATCATCGGTCCGAAATCGCTTTCCGCTGCGCAAGTCGCTCCATCAAAGGCTAGCTTCATCAACTTACTTCCTTCATTTTTTGGTAATGCAGGTGAAAGTCCGCATATTCATCTCAAGGAATTTCAGTTGGTGAGAGCAGGATTAATGACAATCGAAGCCACGGAAGATCAAGTGAGCTTGAGAGCTTTCCCTTTTACCTTAAAGGGAAAAGCAAGAGAATGGCTCCACTACCTACCGTCGGGCTCTATTTCCACTTGGAGCGATATGCAGAGGCTTTACTTAGAGAAATTCTTTCCTGCCTCGGAAGCTATTGCCGCTAAGAGAAGAATCCGTGCCGTTCATCAGGAAGAGGGCGAAAATCTACACGAATATTGGGAGAAGTTTCTTAGATTGTGCGAAGAATGCCCGAATCACAAGATCTCCGAACAAACTCTCATTGGGTTTGTGTATGAAGGTTTGCTCCCATATGATCAGAGGATGATTGATGCAGCTAGCGGTGGAGCTCTCATGGACAAAACCCTAGTTGAAGCTAGACTCTTAATCTCAAGCATGGCTGAAAATATTCAGCAATATGGAGGTGGAAGAAGTGACTAAATTCGCCTCGAAAGCGAAATGAACGAGTTGAAGGACCGCGTGGCTGAGGTAAGTAGCGCTGTATATGAACTGAAAGAAAGCTTACCACAAATGTGTTCTTCTGTTCTTTCTGTTTCAGGCAAATCACTTGGGGAAATAATGAAATCTCTGGTGGAGTCAAATAAAGTTCAATTCCAAAACCTTAGCACTGCGATAACCCAAGTAGCTGAGAGGATAGTCAAGTTGGAAACTCGTAAAGCGGAGAGTATTAATGCTATCACTCTCATAAGTGGGGAGGAAATTTCACCGCGCTCTGTTTCCATTGAATGCGAGAAAAAGATAGAAAGGCCCATGGTAAGAAAGGAGGCAACGTCTTCAAGAAATCCGGTATGTTCCAATCCTCCTTCATATATGAAATCTTATGTTCCTAAGGCTCCCTTCCCTAGTAGGTTGATGAGACCCCCTGAGGAGATTAAAGACGAGGAGATTTTGGGTGCGATCAAGAAGGTTGGACACAGTCTTTCACGTTCTGCACCTGTAGAGCTCAGCGGAAACCCTTGGATGATACCTCCACACTTGACAGTGAATCCCTGTGAGCAGGTTTGTGCAATAAATTTATGTGATGGTAATGAAGTTGTCCCAAGTCGTTTGTTGAGTCCTGATCTAGAGAAGAAGAGCGAACCGAATGCACCTTCCACGAGCCATCTTTTGAATGAAGAGTTTGAAGAAAAGAAAAAATTGCATGAAATTGTTCCAGCAAGTATCCCCATAGCACCCCTCCTCAGTAGGCTTGCAAAGCCCAAGGATGTGAACGAAGATGAGGTGAATTTGAAGACCTTTCAAAAGGAAATGGTAAACATTCCACTCTTGGAGGCCGTGAGGAAAATCCCAAAATATGTTAAATTTTTGAAAGATTGGTGATAACTCCATTTTAGAGCTATTAAATACTTCCTAAATATAGCTAAAGTCCGCATTTAAATGTTTAATTAATCTCGTTTGTAGGAGAAATGCGACAAAGAGCTCGTGCGTCCATTGGACCCGTTTTGGAGCTAAAAGTGGAGTTTTAACGCCCCGGGAGTGCATCGAGAAAGGGCAAGTCGATCCGAGAAGAAACGGACCAAAATTGCCTAGGAGAGGCAATTTTTCCAGCCCCAAACCCGAGAGCTAGCGTCGAGCCATAGCGTCGAGACGCAAGCTCGACGCTGCAAACACCCGAGAGCTAGCGTCGAGACGCTAGCTCAACGCTGTCGAAGCGTCGAGACCCTGCTGCGGCGTCGAGACGCTCCGGAGGAGGCGCGCGCAAGGAATTATCGGGCCAGCGTCGAGACGCTGCCCTAGCGTCTCGACGCCATCGCGAGGCGCGCGCGGATTACTTAGGGCGTAGCGTCGCGACGCTGCCCTAGCGTCTCGACGCTACGTCGATTACAGAAGCTGTAAAAGACGATTTTCTGCACATTTTTTTGGGAGATCTTCTTCATAACTTAGGCGATTTCTCTTCTTCTTCCTCTCGGTTTTCCATTAGTTTTCTTTTAGCTCAGCCATTTGTGGCTTGTTTATGAGCTTTTATCTTGTATTAGTTTGATGACAACTTCCATGGCTTCCCTTGGAGCGGTATTGAGAACCCGTTCCATGGACGGCTAAGGTAAGGGTGAACGGTTTGGGTAATATTTGAGGGATTTTTGTTAGACGCTTTTGGTTTTGATAATCCATGCTTAGATTATGATTTGGTGGCTGTTTTGTATGCATTTATCTCTCTTGCTTAAACCTATGCATGTGTTAGAATTCGACGATTGACACTCGAGTCTTCTACCATTTTGTGAATGTTAAAGAGTAGCGATGCCGTGCCTCTCACTGCTCGACTAAGTAACACAGATTGATAAAACTAAACCGGAGTATCGAGTCATGTATGATGGTTGTTGATTGCATACAACGTTTGCGGGCAATCAGTTAGCAATTAGATTACGTGCTTGAATGTCTGTCGCGGTTAGCTAGTGACTATCTAGAATAAATTTGGGGCTGATCACCTTAATGCAATTTTAGATAATGTTTAATTAGAACTGTGTGGTCTAATTAATTTCTATGGAGCCGGTTACCTTGGGGCTTCTCGGGTAATCGTCCGTGTGTACTACAAACTGTTTGCCTTGAATTTGTGATTAAATGATAAGCTGAAAATGTCTAACAATTAAATCCCGAAAATCCCCAAACCGTGCACGCGTCTCTCTCTCTCTTTTTATTCTTCCGTTAACGTTTAATTGCTTTCTTTGCATGCTGAAAAATCCCCCCGTTACGAAACCAATCAATTAGTTAATTTCGATTTTAATATTAATTTCGGTCATAACTTCTCCTTGGATCGACCCTGTTACCACTGGCTGCAAAGCCTTGATTATAGGCTTATAAATTGTATTTTGGCGAGTCTCGACAGCTCGAATTTGGAGTACCCCAAAAGTACATTCTACCAAAATTGGCGCCGTTGCCGGGGAGAAGGTAAAATTTGATTGAAATTATGATTGACTTTGAATTTGGATGATTGATTGGTTGCTGAAATTTTTTTCTATTTGTAGTTGTATGTTTAAATTTTTGTTTGTGTATGACCCGTTTTTCTGAGCTTAGTGGATTGCAGTTTATTCCTGAAATCGAAAGAGAAGAGCGGCGGTTAAGGAGAGAAGCCCGGGAGGAGCAGAGATTGTTTGAAGAAGAAGGCAATCCCTTCTTGTTTGAGGAGATGGCGCAAGGCGAAGCGCCGCGGACGCTGAAACAGCTGGCAGCGCCAGATTTGAACCTGCAGCCCCTATGCATCAACTACCCCGTGGTAGCAGGTAACTTTGAGTTAAAGTCAGGTTTAATTCACCAGTTACCTTCTTTTCATGGTAACACAGGGGAGGACGCGAACAAGCATCTAATGGAATTTCATTGCGTCTGCGCGGGGATGAAGCCCGCTGGAGTCACGGAGGAGCAGCTGAACATGAGGGCATTCCCCTTCACGCTCAAGGATAAAGCCAAAGATTGGCTGTATTATCTGCCCTCCGGATCAATCACCACGTGGCAGGACATGAAGCGGGTATTTTTGGTAAAATACTTCCCCGTATCCTTGGCCACAACCTTGAGAAAGAGAATATATGGGATCACTCAGGACGTGGGTGAGTCCTTGCACGAGTACTGGGAACGTTTTGGGCGCCTGTGCGCAAGCTTCCCGCACCATCAGATCGCCAATCAGCTCTTGATCCAGTATTTCTATGAGGGGATGACGCCCCACGATCGACAGATGATTGATGCAGCGAGCGGTGGGGCTTTGATCGATAAGACCCCAGTTGAGGCCAAACAGCTTATCGCGAACATGGCAACCAACTCGCAGCAGTTTGGTATTCGAGGGCAGGGGCAAGTCCATAGTGTGACCCAGAGCCATGAACTAATTGAGATGAAGGCCCAGGTGGCCGAAATAGGAAATATGCTGAAAAAGATTGTTGGAGGAAACCGCAAGGCGGAGGAGGTGAACGCAATAGGGGGTTATGCTTCCAACCCGAGGAAGTATGATCCATATTCAAATACTTACAACCCCGGTTGGCGCGATGACCCCAACTTCAGCTATGGGAACAGGGAAGGACAACCACGCTTCCAGGGCCAGTCTCACGATAGGCCTAACTCTTCCACCCAAGCTCAAGCCTCGAGCTCCTCCAACTCGTTAGAAGAAATGGTAAGAACCATTGTCACGACGACCAGCCAGTTTCAGAAAGAAGCTCGAGAAGAGCTTAACTCCCACAAAGCCGAGCTGCAAAATTTGAACAAGCAGCTGACACAAATGGCTGTGTCGATTAGTAAAATCGAGAGCAAGAGCTCAGGGAAGCTTCCTTCCCAAACCACGGTCAACTCATGTGAGAACGTGAGTGCTATTCAGCTAAGGAGTGGAAAGTCACTTTCCCCCAGAGCCGTGAGGGAAGCCAAGGACAACCTGAATGAGTCCGCCCAGCCTGCTCCCGAGAATTTGAATGTTTAGAAGAAAAAAGAAATGCACGTGCAAGAGGATGTTGCCAGAGCACCCTTCCCTAGTAGGCTTGCGAAGCCTACTTTGGAGACCGAGGATGAGGAGGTCCTTCGTACCTTCCAAAAGGTGGTGGTCAACATCCCGCTTCTTGAGGCAGTAAGCCAAGTGCCGAAATATGCCAAGTTCCTCAAGAAGTGGTGCACAAGCAAGAGATTGTCGAGAAAGAGTAACGAGACGAAGAAAGAAACTGTCTCCGCAATTTTCCAAGGTACGCTTCCACCGAAGTGCATCGATCCTGGTATGCTTACTATCCCATGCACTATCGGTACTAAACTTATTGAAAATGCCATGTTAGATCTCGGTGCCTCAATTAATGTCATGTCTTTTGATGTGTTTAAAGAGCTTGAATTGTGTGATTTAATTGAGTCTAATATAGTTGTCCAACTAGCCGATCGATCTTATGTGCATCCGTTAGGGAAGATTGAGGACATTTTAGTCAAAGTGAAGGACTTATTATTTCCATGCGACTTTTATGTGCTAAGCATGAATGAAAATTCTTCGCATGTTTCCTCTTGTATTTTACTAGGCCGCCCATTTATGAAGACCGCTAAGGTCAAAATTGATGTTGATAGGGGTGCCTTGTCGGTAGAATTTGATGGAATGGTGAATGAGTTTCTTATAAATGCATCGAAATCGCTTGTGAATGTGGAGAATGTTTCTGTTGTTGAGTATGA
The DNA here is from genome assembly GCA_028017165.1 of Herpetospermum pedunculosum. Lineage (NCBI taxonomy): Eukaryota > Viridiplantae > Streptophyta > Magnoliopsida > Cucurbitales > Cucurbitaceae > Herpetospermum > Herpetospermum pedunculosum. The sequence goes on along the minus strand of CM051523.1, from coordinate 37,863,320 downwards.
TGAGAATGGGAGTCTTACCTCGCGCTTGAGGGATGATTCTCATGTCTCGGTAAAAAAATCTGACTTAGAATTGAATGATGTGAATGCTGTTTTTTGCACTAATGACTGTGATATTCACATGCTCGAGGCACGAAGAGTGCAAAATGTGTTAAATTGTGCTTGCAGGACAAGTGTGGATGCGGACAAGTCTGGAACGTCCCCCGCACTATCAGATTATGGTTGAGTCAGTGGAGAGAATTCAGTCGAGCAAACGACTTTAAAAATTCTGCGCTTCTCGGAGGCACCCGAGCGATGAACTGTTTTTTCTGTTTTTAGTTTAGTTGCTGTTTTTTATTGCTTTTTAGTTTAATTTAGTCTTACATAGCTTGCTGTTTTTTTTTAGGAATCGAGGAAGAGAGGAAATTTTGGGCTTCGATGATGTGCGCGCCGCTTCCTTACCCTCGCCAGCTTCACAAAGAGTCAGGGAAGTGTAGTTTCTCTTTCCCTTTTACTTTATGTATCTGACTGAGTGGCATTGAGAACAATGCCAACTTTTGAAGTTGGGGGTGGAGTTGGATTCATGGATAAGCATGTGTAGTCGGTTTAGCAGTGCTATTTTGATATTTAAGTGCTTGAGACTCTGTTTACTGTTTTCTAATGATGATAATCTAGGAAATGCATGTTGGAAATCTGAGCACGTACATAATCTAGTTTTTGCATGAGTTTTGCATTTATTAAGTTCATGTCAAAATTTTAAAATTTTTCCTGTTGCTCCCTTGCATCTTTCGCGCACTTAGCAACCTCGTCTTAGATTCTGTAGGCTTTGTGAATTGCATGTAGCTCTAATTCTCGTTGTCACCCCGAAAGGCACCCCGTAGGTAGCTTGTTGCATGAGAGTTAGTAGTTGGTTAATTGAGATAGCGTATGCTAAGCCTAAGAAAAAAAAAATAAAATAAAAAAGCATGTCGGATAGAAAAATCCTCTCGAGGCGCTCCTTCTTCTTATTAGTGCACTTAAGAAGTGAGCGTTAGTCCTTAAAAACGTGAAGTTTATGCATGAATTTGACGTGTCAGGCAACTCGAGGTGGGAAAGAAAAAAAAAAGATTAAATTGTTGATTCAAAGAACCTTAATAAAGAGTACAAAGTACTCGTGAAAAGAAAAAGGAATGAGAAAAATACTTAGGTCTCTTCATTTGCTTCTCTCTCTCGTGTAAGTCAAGTGTAGACTGTTCTTAAACGCTAGAAGTAGGGGGAAAACGGGATGTGATGTTGCATGTGGGTTTTTCCGAGTTTATGTGAGTTTAGGAGTGGTTGGCTAGCACACACACACGTCAGGGGGCAATAGTTAATTTTTGATATGTTCATAGTAAATGCATGCACGAATTGCTTTCATGATTATGTTGTGTTTAAATTTTCAAAATGCATGGAGGTTTGAGTTAGTAGCATGTAGGCGTATCCTTAGAGTCAATTTCTTTATAGCCTTGCTCGAGGACTAGCAAGATTCAAGTTGGGGGTGTTTGATAACTCCATTTTGGAGCTATTAAATACTTCCTAAATATAGCTAAAGTCCGCATTTAAATGTTTAATTAATCTCGTTTGTAGGAGAAATGCGGCAAAGAGCTCGTGCGTCCATTGGACCCGTTTCGGAGCTAAAAGTGGAGTTTTAACGCCCCGGGAGTGCATCGGGAAAGGGCAAGTTGATCCGAGAAGAAACGGACCAAAATTGCCTAGGAGAGGCAATTTTTCCAGCCCCAAACCCGAGAGCTAGCGTCGAGACGCTAGCTCGACGCTGCAAAAACCCGAGAGCTAGCGTCGAGACGCTAGCTCGACGCTGCAAAAACCCGAGAGCTAGCGTCGAGACGCTAGCTCAACGCTGCCGAAGCGTCGAGACCCTGCTGCGGCGTCGAGACGCTCCGGAGGAGGCGCACGCAAGGAATTATCGGGCCAGCGTCGAGACGCTGCCCTAGCGTCTCGGCGCCATCGCGAGGCGCGCGCGGATTACTTAGGTCGTAGCGTCGCGACGCTGCCCTAGCGTCTCGACGCTACGTCGATTACAGAAGCTGTAAAAGACGATTTTCTGCACATTTTTTTGGGAGATCTTCTTCATAACTTAGGCGATTTCTCTTCTTCTTCCTCTCGGTTTTCCATTAGTTTTCCTTTAGCTCAGCCATTTGTGGCTTGTTTATGAGCTTTTATCTTGTATTAGTTTGATGACAACTTCCATGGCTTCCCTTGGAGCGGTATTGAGAACCCGTTCCATGGACGGCTAAGGTAAGGGTGAACGGTTTGGGTAATATTTGAGGGATTTTTGTTAGACGCTTTTGGTTTTGATAATCCATGCTTAGATTATGATTTGGTGGCTGTTTTGTATGCATTTATCTCTCTTGCTTAAACCTATGCATGTGTTAGAATTCGACGATTGACACTCGAGTCTTCTACCATTTTGTGAATGTTAAAGAGTAGCGATGCCGTGCCTCTCACTGCTCGACTAAGTAACACAGATTGATAAAACTAAACCGGAGTATCGAGTCATGTATGATGGTTGTTGATTGCATACAGCGTTTGCGGGCAATCAGTTAGCAATTAGATTACGTGCTTGAATGTCTGTCGCAGTTAGCTAGTGACTATCTAGAATAAATTTGGGGCTGATCACCTTAATGCAATTTTAGATAATGTTTAATTAGAACTGTGTGGTCTAATTAATTTCTATGGAGCCGGTTACCTTGGGGCTTCTCGGGTAATCGTCCGTGTGTACTACAAACTGTTTGCCTTGAATTTGTGATTAAATGATAAGCTGAAAATGTCTAACAATTAAATCCCGAAAATCCCCAAACCGTGCACGCGTCTCTCTCTCTCTCTCTTTATTCTTCCGTTAACGTTTAATTGCTTTCTTTGCATGCTGAAAAATCCCCCCGTTACGAAACCAATCAATTAGTTAATTTCGATTTTAATATTAATTTCGGTCATAACTTCTCCTTGGATCGACCCTGTTACCACTGGCTGCAAAGCCTTGGTTATAGGCTTATAAATTGTATTTTGGCGAGTCTCGACAACTCGAATTTGGAGTACCCCAAAAGTACATTCTACCAATTGGGTTACTTGTAAGATGAAGGCAAGAATGAATAATGAGAAAAAGAAAGACAATGTCTCAGCGATCCTTCCAGGTACTCTACCTACTAAATGCGGAGATCCAGGTATGTTCACACTTCCTTGCATGATAGGTAGTAGAGTCGTTAAAAATGTTATGTTAGATCTCGGAGCCTCTATTAATGTTATGTCCCATGCCATGTTTAAAGAACTTAACTTGAGTGAAATGCATGAGACGAGCGTAGTAGTACAGCTAGCCGATCGATCTTACATCCATTCATTAGGGAAGGTAGAAGACGTTCTTGTTAGAGTTAATGACATGGTTTTTCCCGCTGACTTTTATGTTCTGGATATGAATGGAAATCCTTCTACTGTCTCATCTTCTATTTTGTTGGGTCGCCCTTTTATGAAGACCGCGAGGGTCAAAATTGATGTTGATAGGGGTGCTCTCTCTGTGGAATTTGATGAGACTAAGAATGAATTTCTTATGCATGATTTAAAGTCTACTTGTGATAAGAACGGGAATCTGAATTTGAATGAGATTAATTCTAAATCTGCTTGTTTTCTGTATGCTTTTGACGATGATCCAAATTTTATTGTGAATGGTGATGGATATGTCTGCTTGTTATTTGATAATGATGATGTTGGCGTGCATGAGGCACGGAAAGAAAAAAATTGTTTAATTGATGTTTGTAGGTCCGACGCGGACGAAGGGATGATTGGAGTACCCCCCGCGCCATTGGACTATGGATGAATTTGAAAGGGAGAATTCAGTCGAGCAATCGACTTTAAAAATTTGCGCTTCTCGGAGGCACCCGAGCATTGAACTGTATTTTTGTTAGTTGCTGTTTTTTATAGTTTTTGCTTGCTTAGTTTTAGATGTTTAAGTTTGTTATTTTTATTTTTAGGTAATAAACGGGAGATGACCGATATTTCGGAACTACATTGAATTTGAAGTTGTGCGTACCCTCTCGCCGATCCCACAAAAATTCAGGGGAGGTTTCTGTTCCCTTTAATTTTTGTTGTTTTCATTGATTATGGTGGATTAGATGCATTGAGGACAATGCAGTCTTTTAGGTGGGGGGTGGAATTTATATTTGAACTTCGTTGTAGTTCTTGAGCATGTCGTACTCTGATTTTGAGATGTTTAGGAATCTGAATGCATGTTGTCCGATGAGGACTTTCTGTGATTTGTTTGTAAATACTCCATAGTTGTGCATTGCGAGAAAATTATGAGAATGTATGCATATTTTGAGCATATTTTAAAATTTGTCGATTATTCCCCTACATTCACTGAGCACGTAGACCTCTTACTCTTAGTTCTGTAGGCTTAGAATTATTTTATTTTGCCTGAAAGCTCGTTGTCACCCCGAAAGGTCCATTTAGGGAGGCTTGATGTGTTAGAAGTTATAACGAATCATTTGATTTAGCAAAGCTATGTGCCTAAAAAAAAAAAATTCATAGAGAGTAAAAGCATGTATGTAATATACCCTGAGGTGCTCCTCCTTCTTGTGTTGCCCGTGTAACCAGGGGCGATCGTGTAACCCACGCTTGCCACTGCATGAAAGGACAACTAACAGAAGTGAGCACTAGTCCTTAAAAACGTGAAGCGAAACAAATGCTTGACGTGTTAGGCTCTCAAGAAAAGAAAAGAAGAAAAATTAGTTAGGCCTTTTGTTTTGTTATTCTTTCCGACATTGAAAAGCCGATAGTCTGTTCTTATTGCCATAAGTAGGGGGAAGATGAGTATTAGGATCGATTAAGGTGATTCCGGGTCTATGGAAGCTAGGATAGGAGGCGCTAATCACACACACGTTAGGGAATAGGAGTTAATATTTTGAAATGTTCACAAATTATGCATATGCTTGATTGTTTTCCGTTAGCATGATTATCTTGTTTTGCAAGTATTGAGATTAGAGTCGTCAACATGCATGCTTATTCTTATGAGATAAATCAAAGTATTCCTTGCTCGAGGACTAGCAAGATTCAGGTCGGGGGTATTTTGATAGCTCTAAAATAAAGCTATAATTATAGCCTTAAATTTAGCTAAATGCCATGCTTAATTCAATTAAATCTCCTTATTTTAGGTATTTCGTGGCAAAGAGCTCGGGAAGTCAAATTATGAATTTCAGGGTTAAATCGGTCATTTTAGAGGTTTCGGGAAGTGTTCGGGTCAAGAAGATAGGCCAAAAGGAGCTCGGGAGCCAAAACGACCCAAAATTGGGCTAAGACCCGAGAGGTCAGCGCCCAGGCGCCCAACGGAGGCAGCAGCCCAGGTCGCCCGACATGAAAAGTCCCCGCGCGCCCACGCCCGCGCGCACCGCGCCGAGCTCCCCTCATCTAAAGTCCCCCGCGCGCGCCGCACGCCAACGCCCGCGCGTCCTTGCTCGCTCCGCCTCCGCGCCCGTGTCCGACATCAAAAGTCCGCGCGCGCGTCGCCCAGGCGACCGAGCGCCCTTCATCAAAAGTCTGCGCACGCCCGTGTCCGCGCGCGTCCTCGCCCGCTTCGCCTCTGCCAAAGCCCGCGCGCGCCGCCTCGCCTCGCCTCGCCCGCGGCGCCTAGGCGCTAGTCTGACGCAGAAATGGGTATTTAAGTCCATTTTTCTGATTTTAGGTCATTCTCTTCTCCCCCTTCTCTTAAAAAGACGATTCTCCACCCATTTTTGGCTATTGTAACTCCATTAATGGAGCTTGGAAGGCCACCCACGAGTTTCTTTCTTCCCATTTGCATCCATGGCTAACTAAGAGGTAATACTTAATCTTTAGGAGATGGGTTAGATGTTGTAAATGTGATTGGGTGAGACTTGGATTGTTTGTGTATGTTTAGCATGTTTAACATTCAACTCTTCTCTAATCTAAGCATTAATTTCCAGCATCAATTTCTTCTTGGTTTGACTCCCATTTTGTTTATTGATTGTTGGGTTGGTCAAAAACCCATTATGCGTTTGCCTCTGTTGGGTTGAGTGACAGCAATCTTAGTGTATTTAAGTTGGTGCTGCAGTATTTAATTTAGCTACCCATTAGGCTCTAGTTGAAGAGTAAATCGAGCCCGTTATTAGAGATCTCAGTAACGTACTCGTCGCATGGTTACCCGTCGCTCGTAGTTAATTCTATTTGGGAGAGCGTTCGCCCTCAATTGAATTAACATCGAAGCTTAATGAAGAGCTGTCAACTCTTCATCATCTACTTGGGATTGCTTGTTTCTTCTTAGAAATATGTAATTTGCGTGGGTGTTAGTCAAAAGCATGCTAAGTCTTGGGCGTCTATGATCCGAATCACATCGCAATTAATAACCCGGAACCTTTAGTTTGAGTGTTTTCATTACAATTTCCATTTCTCCCGTTATTCCAAATTGTCATTTAATTTTTCCCTTTATTTTCTATTTTCTTCTCTTAATTCTCAAAACCCCCCATCAACATTTTCTCTCATTAAGCAATTAAAATTTTGAATTTTGAATAAGCTATTAAATTCCCTGTGGTACGATCCTGACTACCGCTTTCTACAAGTTTTGAAGAAGCCTTAGGCAGTGTTATAAATTTTAATTTGGCGGGTCTGGACAACCTGATACATACGGAATGTTCACAAAATTTCGCTACCAGATCCCAAATAATTATATTTTAGTTTATTTAAATGGAAATATTTATTTATATATCTTTTCTCAAGATTTTTTTCAAATGTTATCAGCATGCATTTATTAGCGTCCCTTAGTAGTTTAAGTTAGGAAAAGTCGGGTCGTTACATCTAGTCTTGAACAATTTGCGCACACTCTCTCCAAGCTTGAGAGAGGATCTGATCTGTCGGTTGAACCACTAATCAATTGTTCATTAGAGTTGTCCATGGAACTTAAGGAACAAAGATGTAACACAGGGGTTAAGCGGTTAATATGACCCAACTGTGATTACGAACAACCTGTGAAAGGTCGACTTTCCCATGATGGTTATATCAAGAGGACATAATATATCTACAGTGAGGAGAATGCAACTCTCGGACTATAGTGGAGTCTCCGGGAGTTAACGAATGTTGATCGTTTCGGGTTAAAAGAGTTTTGACCGAATGATCTCAGATCGTTGGAGCTCATGATCTGTAGATCCTTTAGGTTCTCCTTAGCTAGCTCGGATAAAGCGGTATAACAGGGCTATAGGGTAGAACTCGGAGAAATCCGAATTCGGATCTGTTGTTCGAGGGTTTGTGTATTTAAATATGATTTAAATATATAACCGGAAGAAGTCGTATTTAAATATGATTTAAATATCGACTGGTGGAAAATATGAATTTGATTCATATATTGGAATAGTCGGTTTTCGGAAATCGGGCTTAGTGGATAGTTTATTATAATATTAATATTTGATATTAATATTAATAATAAATATTATAATTAAAAATTGTTTTAATTATAATTAATAATTTATAATATTAATAATTATTTATAATTATTATTATTATTATTAAGAATCCAGTATGGAGCCATGCATTGTGCATGGGCTCCATGTGGATTCCATTATCCATTTTCATTCTCCATCTTTGGAGAATTGGAACATTTCCTATAATAAGTTTTTTGACTTCTCTCTCAAGCACTTCCTCTCTCTAGTTTTTCTCTCAATCAAACATTCATCTTCAAGGGTTGAAGAAGAAGTTTTTGGTTGTTGCTTGAGATTGATGAAGTTTTGAAGCTTTGGATTTTTTAATATTAGAGGTTTGTTCTTTGGAAGAACTCCAAGTAAGTGTAAAGTTGTTTATACTTATTCCTTTAATTTTGAATTTCAATTGTTGAAATTTATGAGTTTGTTGTTTGAGTTCTTCATGTTCTCTTATGAATTGTTCATCAAGTTCTTGGTAAACTCATATCCAAACTCATCCAAGCTTCATCACCTTCTTCCTCCTTCTCAACAAACCCCCTTAGCTCAAGGAGTCCCACTACTCCGCTATTAAGCCCGAGAATAGTTGGGACTACTCTAACGGTGGTCCACGTCTGTGCCCGTGCTGTGTTCGTGACCGGAGGAGACGTAGAATACGAGGGGGCTGTAGAGGTGCTGAGGAGACGAGAAGACGAAGATCAAGAAAAAATATATTTTCCCTCAGTGTAGTGTTGCGTGCTCAATGTGTAAATAAAATGTAATGCGAAGAGCACTCAGATCATGCAAGCATACATGGTCTGCAGCAAGTGATAAGTATTTTTTAATTCGTTTTCCCACAGAGATTGAGTTTAGTTACTAACGAGTTGAGGTGCTAAATTAGATAGGGTAACTTAAATTGGGTAGATTTTGGGTTGGTGTGCTGAAATATAAAAGATGCAAGAAGAAAGCAAGTGTAAAAGCCAAGCAAGTGAAGAGATAAAGCTATAATGTGAAGAAGAATAATTGCGGGTCTCGGAATGTTTTAGCAATAAAATCGCAAAGATAAAAAGCTAATAAAAAGACTAAGGCAAAAAGCAAGAATGTTTTATTGCGGTTCCCGCAATAAACTAGCAATAAATTAGCAACGTTCTTAATGTAAAGTAAAGCAGCAAGGTCAACTTAAGACTCTTCTATAGGCACTTAACTACGATCATTCAGCAGTAGATTAACATATCATGCATCGTTTTAGCTCAGTCTCATGCATCTCTCGATTACATGCATTAGATCTTTAGTTCACTCATATCCAAGTAAAACATAAACACCTATTTATACAAGCAAGCTAATGAACGTGCTAGGAGAACGCCTATTCCTAGGTCGTTTTCTGGTTACCATAAAAGGCTAGCATGAATGGATGACTCTGAACTCTTACTCCTTCCGGAGGTTAGGAATTCTTTAGACAAAATGGATGGCCGATCGAAATTGCCCGTGGGATGAAGCTTACATACATTCAATGCAATCATAATATCCTACATGCTCAATTCTCGTATTTCTAGCCTACAGATTCATCTTTAGCAGACTTTTCTTGGATTAGTTACTCATGGTTTCCAAAGAACTAAAAGAGATGGATTGATTAATCATGATTTAAAGAACTTAATAAAAGTAATTGAATAAGGGAGAACAAAATGAAGAACTCGACAAGACTTAATTGATTACTCTCTAAAATTAAGGTTCAGACACTTCATAAGAGCATCATGTAACGATATGAAAGCAGTAAAGATCAATTGTAATGGAGAATGAATCAGAACAATGTCACGAATACTTTTGCTAAAACTTGATTGTGTTGGGTTTTATGTCCTAAAACTCGTGGTTTGTAAACTGTTTGAATATATATATTCTATTTCAATAAAGTTGTTATTGATTTTAGAGAAATCTGTTTGTATTAACCTATAGCAATAACAAACACCCATGGTGACAGTATGATTACTTGAACTTCATGTGTGACATGAAAGTGGATCAAGTTCAAATAACAGCAAAAAATGGTCTATAATATAGGGATAAGGTTGTGTACCTTATCCTGGGGACACTGTGGACACGACTAACTTTGTATAGTACAAAACGATGTGATCAGATATTGTTTCATGTGGTGACATCTGCGTGAGGGCGTCCTGTGCAATGAGCATTGCATAAGGCTGAACCGCAAAATTAAGTCGCTCTTTCTTTATAACATCATTTACTATAAAGACAGACTTTTTCATATGATGAACTAGGTAACTTGATCTCAATCCTAAGCTCGCTATGAACTCCTGTTTATTCGAGCTTATCCTTTGACTTGTATGAGTGAGAGAGGTCGAGATCGTTGACTGATAGCTCTAAAATAGAGCTACAATTATAGCCTCAAATCTAGCTAAATGTCATGCTTAATTTAGTTAAATTGCCTTATTATAGGTGTTTTCGTGGCGAAGAGCTCGGGAAGTCCATTTATGATTTTCGGGGATAAATCGGTCATTTTAGGAGTTTCGGGAAGTGTTCGGGTCAAGGAGATAGGCCAAAAGGAGCTCGGAAGCCAAAAGAGTGCAAATTGGGGATCAAACCCGAGAGGGCAGCGCCCAGGCGCCCAACGGAGGCATCAGGCCCAGACGCGCCCGACATTAAAAGTCCCAGACGCCCGCTCGCCCGTCATTAAAACTCCCAGGCGCCCGCGCGCCCTCGCCCTCGCCCCGCGCCCGCGCGCCCTCGCCTTGGCTCACGATGCCCGTCATTAAAGGTAAACAATGCCTGTCATTAAAAGTAAAAAATTCCCGATTTTGTAAATTTTCAAGAGAGGTTAGCGCCTAGGCGCTGACTTATGGCGCCTAGGCGCTAGTCTGACGCAGTTTTGGGTATTTAAGTCCGTTTTTGTTGATATTAGGTCATTCTCTCCCAATTTCTTCCGCCCCCATTTTTTTTAGAGCTCGAATCTTGAGCCAAAACCTATTTCTTACCTATTTTAATACATTGGAGTGGATTTCTTGTTGATTTCTCTTGAATTTCACAACGGGCAACTAAGGTAAGTGCTCTAATTTGGGTTTAGGGTTTGTGTTGTTGATGTATTAGGTGAGATCTGAACTTTTCTTCTTCTTCTTAGCTTGTTCTAGCATTCAATTCATCTCTAGCCTCGTTCTTAAAGTCCAACATGATTTTCTTTATGGTTGACCCCCGTTTAGTTAATTGTGTGTTGGTTAGATTAAAAATTCATGACTTAGCGATCGCACTTCATGTTTTGAGTAATTAATTCTAGCATTCTGAATTAAATGTGGCCACATTTGTTTGGGTTGTTGATAAATTATAGAGATAGAATAAAATCGAGTCCCATTGATAGAGATTTCATCAATTGGCTCGTCGCATGAATACCCGTCGCTCGCGACTAATTCTAATTTGGGAGAGTGATCGCCCCTAAGTTAGAGTTATTAGCGAAGCATAGTCTAGAGCCGTCAACTCTTTTCTAATTAACTGAGATTATTAGTTCTAATTAAAGCATGAGAGCACTTGTTTTGATTGGGTTTTTTAATATGTGTGAGTGTTAACAAAAACCGGTTAAGTATCTTTTGTGTCTATGATCTGAACTACATCAACAATCAATCCCGAAACTCAAATTAGGAGCACGTGTTCCATTTATTTTTCTCGCATTTTATTTTATTTTTCCGTTAGCTATTTTTCTGTTTTAGTTTAATTCTCCGTTAGCGTTTCCCCCTTTATTTTTCTGTTTTTATTTTGAGTTGTATTAAAAACAAGTAGAAGTTAATTAAGAGGAAATAATTTTGGTTCCCTGTGGCTCGACAACCGACTACCACTAGCTGCAAAGCTTAGTAGTATCAGATTTATAAATGTTATTTTGGCGGGTCTCGACAACCCGAACATAGAGAATTTTATAAATTAAAAAAATCTCTTGCCACCGACTCAATAAGCCTACCATCTTGGGGATAAGACCAAATAGGTAGCTGGGTACATAGTCCAGCGAGATGAAATTCACTCCTACCCGCCTTTAGGGTTTAGGTTGTTCCCTTAAGTGCTGACTCCGGGTCTTGAACAAACGAGTACTCACCCTCTCCTTGGTTTGAGAGGGATCTGGTTTAGTGGTAGGACCGCAAACCAATTGTTCATTAGAGGTGTCAGTGAGACTTAAGGAACAAAATGTAATTACAGGGGTTAAACGGTATATATGACCAGCTGTAATTACGAACGACCTGTGAAGGATCGACTTACTGATGATGGTTATATCAAGAGGACAGAAATATATCCACGGTAAAGGGAGTGCAACCCTTGGACTTTAGTGGAGTCTTCGGGGATTAACGAATGTTGGTTAGCTTGGCTAATGAGTTTAGCCGGTTAATCTCGTATCGTTGGAGCTCTGATCTGCAGGTCCTCTAGGTTCTCCTGGGTAGACCGGATAAAGTCGTGTAACAATATGAGAGAAAAAGAATTTGAGTTTATTCAAATTCGGTTTTTGGAAGAATGATGGACATATTTAAATATTTTAATATGGGATTAGTCTAAAACATGAATAGAGAATCATATGCGAAAACTCGGTTTTCGAAAAATCGGAATTAGTCATATTATTTAATTAATATTTGATATTGAATTAAATAATATTAATTAATTAAAAAGTTTAATCAATTAAATTATATATTATATTTTATTAATTAAAAAGTTTAATTAATAAAATATATATTATATTTATTTAAAATTATTTTTGAATTATTTTTTTAAATAAATATTAAAATAATATATATAAAATTTGCATGTTAGACATGTTTGTGACTAATGCAAGCTTTCTTAACACATAAGTTTTTTTTTAAAACTTATAAAAAGTGAAATAGTTCACTTTAGAAACTAATTGTTTTTTTTTCTATACGATAGAAATGTTGGGCAATTTGGCTAAAGAAGGAAGAAGCTTTATGCAATGGCCATCGATGCAATATTGATTGAGGAATCAATAACTCAAGCATTGAGTGAGTTGATGGTTTTCAACAATCTATACGATAGATTGGTTGGACGTTTTGGCTTAAGCAAGTAAAGGTTGTATGCGATGGCTGAGAAAGAGCTTATGCGATAAAGAGGAGTTGAGAACTTCATGAATGGAGATCATTCATTCACACAAGACCCCCATCGTACAAACCGTTGGTTTGCTTCAGCTGCGGATGGAAGTTCATGTTAGATGACATGCATGAAGAATTGTTGAACAATTCTTTCAAGTGTTCCATCGTACAGACCAAACCAAAGCCATCTCTCTTCCAAAATTTCTCATGTAAAGGAATCCCACCACTCCGTTGCTCAACCCGAGGATAGCGGGACTACCGGAGGTGGTCCTCGAAGAGTTCAAGAGAAGAATCGAAGAGTTCGTGAGAAGATTCAAGCGGCGGAATTGAAATAATTCGAACTACAAAGGTATGTGTTCTTATTTCTCTTTTTCAAAGTTTCGAGCATGTTTTTCGTTTAGCTAAATGGATGAAATTAGAGTGACAACGATCCAAATCTCTTCCGCATCTTTATATGCGCTTCATCAATTGGTATCAGAACATATTTTGATCACTCAATTTGCATCAATTTAAGCTCGGTGGGTATTTTTTAGAAATTGTTTCTCATGTGCGTCTAAACTATTTTTCCGATTTTGGCATTCTTTTTTAGCTTCGTTATTTTTAATTACCCCAGAATGTATGGGCTTTAATGTGTACTGAAGAGTCTGTATTCTTTTGGAGTGAGTTCATATAGGTTTCTTTTTCAAAGAAGCTCGAGTGTTGAGTTGGCCGAAGTGTTCGGTAGTTCAAGCTCGTGCTAGGCGTTTCGAAGGGAAGGAAGCTCGAAGAGAAACTGGCCGAAGAGTTCGGGGAGCGAGCTTGTCCAAGGCGGTACGAAGATTTTTAAGTCTGCTCAAGACTTAGCTTGTTGTTCAAGCTTGTAATAAAGTAGTTGTTGCTTGCTTGATGCCAAAACAAGTACACTTTAGTGTGTTTAATTAATTATGCATTGTGAATGTATGTTTTCATGAAATTCCATAATTGTATGTGCATAAACTATGCCATATAAATTTAAAAATTCCACCATAGGAAGCATGCTCCATGCATTGAAAGTATGATATAAATGTTATATTATATAGTGTGCATACCGTAAATTCATGAGAATTGATATAATAGTTATATTAATTCATGAATTATATGTTGTTTGCTTAATAGAAAAATTGATATAAATTCATGAGAATTGATATAATAGTTATATTAATTCATGAATTAGATGTTGTTTGCTTAATTGAAAAATTGATATAAATGTTATATTAATTATGAAATTGAACATCCAACATAGTATGCCTTAGTTTATATAATGGTTATACGCAGGTTTAGGAAGCATGAAGTTTGTTATAGAATGTCTGTTTTATAAGCATTGTAAAACGAGATAGACATTTAAAATCTATAACAAAGAGAATGCATGCTCACTTAGGGTTTATGTATCAGTCTGTTTTAATAGTTAAAATACGTCGATATCTTGTAAAGCTAAGGTTACAAGAGATCTCACTCGGATTGTTCCTATTTATAGAGGTTTTTTAAGCTGACGACTTTTGGAATACCTCCTAGGAATCAAGTCGGTTCTTGAGTTTTGTTAACCTGGTTTTATGAGCGTGCATGTGTAAGGTGTTCGGTTTTAAAGTGTCTATCACCTATACATCTTAGGTAAAAGTTTGTTTTACCTAGACTTAGGTTTTATTGTCTTAGCCGGATAATGCCTAAGTAAAAGTATACCCAAACTATCTAAAATACTTAGTAGAGGTGTTGAGAAGATATATATGATATATAAATCTCCTTCTACGTTCTCCATGAAGTTTACACCTTGAGATTTATGCTCGGCCTCGTGATGTCAATAGGGCATCCCCATTCGGATGGTGTTCGAATAAATCAATAGCAAAGTGAATGGATAAAGTATTTATAGTAAGTGGGAGAAGGAAGTATGTCAATACGTCCTACGGTCTCCACCATTAGATTGAACCGTGAGATTTCTATGTTCCGCCTGGTGGTTGCTCTTAGAGGCACCGTCCATTCGAAGGGTCGTTTCATAGGAGTCAGAACAACTCGATCTCCACAAATGGATAAGGAAACTTAGGTCCATTCCCAACGTTGACATTTCTATTCGGTTGCACTGTTGGGGCCAACCTCTGAATTCTGAAAAATGGCGGGTCACACTTACAAGATTTGCTAAGGAGTTAGTATATCTTGACCAAACAACGATAACTAAAGTGTTATAGGAATATGATTTATTCTGGTATTAGCATTTAGTCAAGATTGTCTTGGTTCGGTGAAGGAGTGATTGACTGCCCCTCGGTAGCAATCATTCTCACTCATTGAAGTATCGTTGCAAATTAGTAGTGTTTTGGGTACATTATTATTATTTTCCAAATCCTTGATTGGTTGTTTAATTTAGGTTAATTTAAATTCACTAATAGAATTTATTATTTTCAGCATGTCTAGCTCGTTTATTCGTTTACTCGCTTCGATATTTAGAACGACGATAACTACTCGACCTGGAAATTGAACTTGAATATGATTCTCGTTCTCGATGATCTTAGGTTTGTCTTAACAGAGGAATGTCCTCCCCCTCCCAGCTCATCTGCAACTTGAACTTTTCGAGATGCATTTAATAGGTTGACTAGGTCTTATGATAAAGCCCGAGTCTACATCTTAGCCAACATATCCGGTATGTTAGCCAAGAAGCATGAGGTTATGGTTTCCCCCAAGGAAATCATGAGTTCATTACAGGCGATGTTTGGACAATCGTCCTCATCGGTCCGTCATGATACCTTATGGCGAGGAAAGCTGAGAAGAAAAAATAAAGTAAATATGATTTACTTGTTGTAACATGATAGTGCGTCCTGAATACTTGATTCAAGAGCTACTAACCATGTTTGTTCTTCTATTCATGAAATTAGATCCTGGAAGTTGCTTGCTAACGGTAATATAATTCTCAAGAATACTTCAAGAGAGGTTGTCTCGACCAAAGTAGTGGGAGCTGATGAAGTTGTTGTATAGAGATAGGCACATTTTATTAGAAAATGTATTATTGGTTCCTGGAACCGTGAATCTATCTTTTATTTTATTGAACGTTTGTATAAAGTATCTTTTGTTATTAATGAAATGTTCATTAGTAAAAGAGGTGTACAAATATGTTCTGCAAATCTTATAAACAACTTATTTGTGTTAAGACTGACTAAGACGAAAGCTATTTTTAAGATTGAGATGTTTAAAACAGATTAGACACAAATTAATAGGCAGATAATTTTCTCCAAGTACCTATCTTTGGTACTTGAGCCTAGGTCACATTAATCTCAATGAGATTGAGAGATTGGTAATGAGTGGTCTCCTTTATAAGTTAGAAGACTACTCCTTACCATAATGTGAGTGATAACTCAATTTTGGAGCTATTAAATACTTCCTAATTGTAGCTAAAGTCCGCGTTTAATTTGTTAATATATCTCGTTTGTAGGAGAAATGCGGCAAAGAGCTCGTGCATCCGTTGGACCCGTTCGAGAGCTAAAAGTGGAGTTTTAATGCCCCGGGAGTGCGTCGGAAAAGGGGAAGTTGATCCGTGAAGAAACGGGCCAAAACCGCCTAGGAGAGGCAAATTTCTGATGGAGCGTTGATGGAACGCAGCAAAAGCGATTTGGATCATAGACACTCTAATTTCATCAATTTAAACAAATGGAAACATGCAAAAGCAATGAAAAAGAGAAATTAGAACACATACCCTTGTCGTTCGAATTTCTTCAATTTCACCGCCAGAAGCTCCTCACGAGATCACCGAGCCTTCTCACGAAACCTTCGTGGACCACCCACGGTAGTCCCGCTATCCTCGGGCCGAGAAACGGAGTAGTGGGACTCCTTTTACAAAAGAAAAGAAGAAAGAAGCTTCACTGAAGAAACTTTTTTCTCCAGAGAGCAGAGAGGAAGAAGACGGAAGAAGAATTCGAAATTCAATTCACAATTGAATTAGTGAGACCCAAAAAGCACTCAGCCTTTTCAATTTCTTTTTCCTTCTTCTTTTTTTTTTTTTTTTTTTTTTTTTTTTTTTTTTTTTAATTAGTCTGATGATATATATATATATACCCTGCATATATTACTTACATGTGTCTTACATGCTTGCATGTAAGACACATGTAAATATATATATATATATATATATATATATATATATATATATATTTATATATTATTAATATTAATAAAAATAATAATAATTATTTTATTAATTAAACTTTTTAATTAATAAAAAATATATATATATAAATTAATTAAATCATATTTACCTTGTCTTTCCTTCTCAGCCTTTTTCTCTGCAAGATACTTTGGGCAATTCCGTTTCCAGTGCCCATCTACACCACAATGGAAACATTTTCCTTTGTCTGTAGACTTAGTCTTGCTCTTAGCAGTAGCAGGTGCTTTTCCCTTCCTTTTATCTTTCTTCTTCTTTTGAATACTCTTATTCTTAATAGAAGAAAGATCAGACCTACTCCCTGAAGACGACCCCTTTTGGAATTTCCTAGAAGTGACAACGTTTGCCTCCTTCTCTTTTCCTTTAGAAGTGTGTAGGGACTGATAGGTCTGTAGCTCGCTGAGGAGAGAAGTCAAATTATACTTTATCTTGTTCATTACCAAAATGGTTCTGAACTGGAGGAAACTCTTCGGAAGAGATTCCAAGATAAAGCTTACTTGACTTGACTCATCTATAGTAGCTCCGTTTACTTCCGCCACTTTGAAGTGGACCATCATGTTAAGGACATGCTCCCTAACAGAGGTTCCCTCCTTCATGCGAGAGTTGTAAACGAATTTGAGGGCTTCATGACAGACCGATGAGGACGGAAGTCCAAACATCTCCTGTAATGAAGACATGATTTCTTTAGCAGAAACCATATCCTCGTGCTTCTTAGCTAACACATCAGATATGCTGGCTAAGATATAGACTCGGGCTTTATCATTAGCCCTTGTCCATTTATCATATGCTTCTCGAACAGTTCGAGTCGCATCCGAGCTAGGAGAGGGAGGACAATCCTCTGATAAGACGAATCTGAGATCATCTAGAACGAGAATCGTATTCAAGTTCGATTTCCAGGTCGCGTAGTTATCGCCGGTTAACTTATCGGAAGCTAGTAAGTGAATGAAAGAGACATGCTGAAAAGAGAATGAATAAATATTAGTGAAAAGGTTTTAACCTAATTTACACACCAATCAAGAATTTAACAAAGAATAATAATGTACCCAAAACTCATTATTAAACTGCAACGATACTTCAGTGGGTCAGAATGATCGCTACCGAGGGGCAGTCAAGCATTCCTTCACTGAATCAAGACATTCTTGACTAAATGCTAATACCAGAATATCTCATATTCCTATAGCATCTTAGTTATCGCTGTTTGGTCAAGATTTACTAACTCCTTAGCAAATCTCGTAAGTGTGACCCTCCATTTTTAGAATTCATAGGGCGGCCCCAACGATGCAACCGAATGGAAATGTCAAAGTTGAGAATGGCTCTATGTTTCTTTATCCATAAATGGTGATTGAGATGTTCTGATTCCTATGAAACGGCCCTCCGAATGGATCGGTACCACTTGTGGGCACCTAGCAGGCAGAACATAGGAATCTCACGGTTCAATCCAATGGAGGAGACCGCAGGATGTATTGACATACTTCCTTCTCCCACTTACTATAAATACTTTCTCCATTCACCTTGCTCTTGAATTATGCAAATACCATCCGAATGGGGATGCCCTATTGACATCACGAGGCCGAGCATAATTCTCACGGTGTGAACTTGACAGAGAACGTAGGAGGAGAGGGACATATCATATATACCTTCTCAACACCTCTACTAAGTATTTTAAGACGGAATGGGTAAATTACTCAGGCATTATCCGGCTAAGACAATAAGACCTAAGTCTAGGTAAAACAAACTTTTACCTATGATGTCTAGGTGATAAACACTTTATTACCTCACACCACTCACGCATGCTCATAAAGCCGGGTTAACTTTACTCAAGAACCGGATGGTCCCCAGGTAGGAGGTGTTCCGTAAACCGTCAGCTTAAATACCTCCAACCTCGAACAGGATGTCCCCGGGTGAGTTTCTTGTAACCTTAGCATTTACAAGATATCGACCTATTCATCTAATGAAACAGAACGATACATTCAACCCTAAGTGAGCATGGCTTTATCTTTGTTATAGATTTTAAAAGTCTATGCCAATTTTACAACGCTTTGCAAAACTAAGACTTACTACAACAAACTTCTACATGCTTCTCAAAACATGCATCACTAAGGCACGACAAGTTGAATATTTAATTTCATAATTAATATAACAATTATATCGATTATGTTTTTAAATATACAACTCCTAATTCATAAATTAATATAACACTTATATCAATTCTCATGAATTAAGCATGCATCCTATACATTATAACACTTATAACAAACAAAATGCATCTAATATTGGATGTTTAATTTCATAATTAATATTCATAATTAATATAACACTTATATCAATTATTCTATTAAGCAAACAACATCTAATTCATGAATTAATATAACTCTTATATTAATACTCATGAATAAACATGCATCCTATACATTATAACACTTATAATATACCGTGTGCATAAAACTAGGACAAACTAAGTGGTTCATTCAATTTCATAATTAATATAACACTTATATCAATTATTCTATTGAACTAACAACAACTAATTCATGAATTAATATAACTTTTATATCAAAACTCATGAATTGCCAAATATGCATACGATATATTATAACACTTATAACATATTTTCAATGCATGAAGCATGCTTCCTACGGTGGGATTTTAAATCTATATGGCATACGTTATGCACATACAAACATGGAATTTAATTAAAACATACATTCGCAATACATAATTAATTAAACATACTAAAGTGGATCGATTTTGGCATATAACAAGCAATAACTAATTTATTACAAGCTTGATCAACAAGCTACGTCTTGAGCGGACTTCAAACTCTTCGCACCGCCTTTGACCAACTTGCTTCCTCCGAACGCTTCGGCCAAATTTTCTTCGAATTTCTCCTCGTATTGCCCAGAATGAGTTTGAACTTACACCGAACATTTCGGCGAGTTTCAAACTCAAACTTCTTTCACAAAGAAACCTATATGGACTCTAATGACTCTAAAATTACAGACTCTTTAGCATGCATTAAAACCCATACATTCTCGGGCAATTACAAATAATGAAATTCAAAAAGAAACTATGCCAAAATCGATATTCACTTTAGACGCCATTCAGAAACAATTTCTAAATAAAACCCACCTTAACTTAAATTGATTGAAATTGAGTGGCCAAAAACGCTCTGATACCAATTGATGGAGCGTTGATGAAACGCAGCGGAAGCGATTTGGATCATAGACACTCTAATTTCATCAATTTAAACAAATGGAAACATGCAAAAGCAATGAAAAAGAGAAATTAGAACACATACCCTTGTCGTTCGAATTTCTTCAATTTCACCGCCAGAAGCTCCTCACGAGCTCACCGAGCCTTCTCACGAAACCTTCGTGGACCACCCACGGTAGTCCCGCTATCCTCGGGCCGAGAAACAGAGTAGTGAGACTCCTTTTACAAAAGAAAAGAAGGAAGAAGCTTCACTGAAGAAACTTTTTTCTTCAGAGAGCAGAGAGGAAGAAGACGGAAGAAGAATTCGAAATTCAATTCACAATTGAATTAGTGAGACCCAAAAAGCACTCAGCCTTTTCAATTTCTTTTTCCTTCTTTTTTTTTTTTTTTTTTTTTTTTTTTTTTAATTAGTCTGATGATATATATATATACCCTGCATATATTACTTGCATGTAGCATGTAAGACACATGTAAATATATATATATATATATATATATATATATATATATATATATTTATATATTATTATTATTAATAAAAATAATAATAATTATTTTATTAATTAAAATTTTTAATTAATAAAAAATATATATATATAAATTAATTAATATTATTTAATTCAATATCAAATATCAAATATTAATTAAATAATATAATTAATCCCGGTTTTCCGAAAACCGACTTTTTGCACATGAATCCTATTCATGTTTTCAGACCAATCTCATATTTAAATCATATTTAAATATGTCTATTCTTCTTCCACAAACCCGAATTTGAACGATTCAAATTCTTTTCTTTTCTTTTATACTGTTTCACGGCTTTATCCGAGCTAGCCAGGAGAACCGTAAGGACCTACAGATCATGAGCTCCAACGATACGAGATTATCCGGTCAAAAGTCTTTCAACCGAACTAACCAACATTCGTTAACCCCCGGAGACTCCACTAAAGTCCAAGGGCTGCACTCTCCTCACTGTAGATATATTGTGTCCTGTTGATATAACTATCATCAGTAAGTCGATCCTTCACAGGTCGTTCATAATCACAATGGGTCATTTAAACCGTTTAACCCTTGTATTATATCTTGTTCCTTAAGTACCACTGACACTTCTAATGAACAATTGATTTGTGGTCCAACCAACAAATCAGATTCCTCCCTGATCAGGAGAGGATGGGCCCATTGTTCAAGACCTGGAGTCAGCACTTAAGGGAACAACCTCTCTACTAACCCTTAAAGCGGGTAGGAGTGAATTCCTATCTTGCTACAACTATGTCCCCAGCCACTTATTCAATCTTATCCCCAAGATGGTAGGCATATTGAGTCGGCGATCTGGCCACTCTCACCCGTACAAATCAAAGGATAAGGTTGAATAAACAGGAGTTCATAGTAAGCTCAGGATTGAGATCGAGTTACCTAAGTCATCATAATGAAAAAATCGGTCTTTACAGTAAACGGTGTTATAAAGAAAGAGCGATTTTATTTCTTGGTTTGGTCTTGTGCAAATTCATTGCACAGGACGCCCTCACTCACATGTCTCTACATGAAACGATTCGAATCACATCGTTTTGTAATATACAAAGTGAGCCGCGTCCAATAGTGTCCCCAGGATAAGGTACCCAGCCTTATCCCTATACTATAGACCATTTTTGGCTGTTTACTTGAACTTGATTCACATTCATGTCACACATGAAGTTCAAGTACTCATACTATCGCCATGGGTGTTAGTTATTGGTATAGGTTAATACAAACACAATTCACTAAAATTCAATAACAACTTTATTGAAATATAATATATTTACATTCAAACAGTTTACAAACTACGAGGTTTAGGACATAAAACCCAACAATTCACAGCCCCAAACCCGAGAGCCAGCGTCGAGCTATAGCGTCGAGACGCTGGCTCGACGCCGCAAAAACCCGAGAGCTAGCGTCGAGTGATAGCGTCGAGACGCTCCGGAGGAGGCACGCGCAGGAAAATCATCGGGCAAGCGTCGCGACGCCATCGCGAGGCGCGCGCGGAAAACTTAGGGCACAGCGTCGAGACGCTGGCCTAGCGTCTCGACGCTACGACGACAGCAGCTTCTGTATAAGACGATTTTCTGCGCGGATTTGAGCATTCTTCACCATTTTTTGGAGCTTTCTTCTTCTTCTTCCTCTAGTTTTTCTTAGTTTTCTTTAAGCTCCGCCATTGTTGGCATGTTATTGAGCTCCCTTCCTATTGTAACTCGTTGATGACGCCTTCCATGGCCATCGTTGGAGCGGAATTGACAACCCGTTCCATGGACGGCTAAGGTAAGGGTGAACGGTTTGGGGATTGTTTAGGGAATATTTGTTAGACATTTTGGTTCTGATAATCCATACTCTGAATATGCATATTGGTGGCTGTTTATTTACATTTGTCTATCTTGCTTAATCCAACGCGGATGTTAGATTTCGACGATTAACACTCGAGTCGTCTTGCATGTTGTGTATGTTAAAGAGTAGCGATGCCGTGCCTCTCACTGCTCGACTAAGTAACACAGATAGACAAAACTAAATCGGAGTATCGAGTCGTGTAGGATAGTTGTTGATTGCATACAGCGTTTGCGGGCAATCTACTAGCAATTAGATTTCACGCTTGAATGTTCGTCGCAGTTAGCTAGTGACTGTCTAGAATTAACTTAGGGCTGATCACCTTAATGTAATTTTGGATAACGTATAATCGGAACTGTGTGGTCTGATTAATATCCATGGAGCCGGCTACCTTGGGGCTTCTCGAGTAGTCGTCCGTGTGTATCATAAACTGCATGCCATGAATTTAGCATTAAATGATGAACTGAAATTGTCTAGCAATTAATCCCGAAACTCCCAAACCGTGCACGCGTTTTTCTACTTGTTATTCTTCCGTTAGCGCTTTATTATTTTCCCTTGCATGTTAAACAAATCCCCCGTTACAAAACCAATCAATTAATTAATTCCCAATTTTAATAGTGATTTTAATCATACCTTCTCCTTGGATCGACCCTGTTACCACTGGCTGCAAAGCCTTGGTTATAGGCTTATAAATCGTATTTTGGCAATCCTCGACAGCTTGAGATTAAGAGGATATTCAAAAATCCACACACCAAAATTGGCGCCGTTGCGGGGGAGTAGGCAAAATTGGTTAAAATTATGATTGATTTTTGAAATTGATTGATTGATGGTTGGCTGAAAATTTTTCTGTTTGTACGTTGTATGTTTGAATTTTTGTTTGTGTATGACCCGTTCCTCTGAGGTTAGTGGATTGCAGTTTATCCCAGAAATCGACAGAGAGGAGCGGCGGTTAAGGAGAGAAGCCCGGGAGGGGCAGAGACCGTTTGAAAGAGAAGAAGGCAATCCCTTCTTGGTTGAAGAGATGGCGCAAGGTGACGCGCCGCGGACGTTGAAGCAGCTGGCAGCGCCAGATCTGAACCTGCAGCCTCTTTGCATAAACTACCCCGTGGTAGCAGGTAACTTCGAATTAAAGTCAGGTTTAATTCACCAGTTACCTTCTTTTCATGGAAACTGTTACGTCTCCAAAAGGTGACTATTTTAGGACTTATTTGTGATAGGAAGTTGTGCATTTGTAAGTGTTTTTGATAGGATTTAGCTTGAACTTGTGCTTATATATGAGAATTAGAAGAATGAAGCTAAATTAGGACTTATATGCAAAAGGAAAGAAAAGGAATTAAAAACGAAGTTAAAGGAATGAAAATTGTACATTGCGGAGGCATTGCGGAAACATTGCTAAAACCACAATGTTTTAAGTGAAATCCGTAAGTTGTCTAACTATTTTCTGTTTTGTTCCGACCTTTCAGGGATTCATTCTTTCTCCTGCAGCCACGTAGTAGTACGACGTTGAGAATGGATGGTTCTCCTTGACCCAATCGCACCTGCAGAATACTATAAAAGGAGGTCAAAGTGGAAGGTTGCAACACACTCGAACGGCGTAGACTTCCAGTTCAACGCAGCCTTTCCCATTCTTTCTCTTCTCCGTCTGTAGGTTTGAGAGGTTCAGCTGTTGGAGTCGACAATCTGATAGGAAGGAGCGAAGATTCATCTTCTCTTCTGATCAGATTCATCCAAGCAAAGCTTCCTTTCACCCTTCAGATCTAGGCGTTCGCACCAAGAAGAACACGCTCGGATTTCCTGCTTTCTGCCTTAGCTTTCTGTTTTCGTTGATTTTTTGTTGTCATTTCCCTTTTCATTAGCTACTCTATTCCATTTCGTTGCTTTATGTTTTACTCTGGTTATTCAAAGCTGTCACTTGTTTAGTTCAAACGCTAGTTAATCCAAGCATAATTTCATTACTCCGCACGTTCTTCATCTCGTACGTTCACTGCTTTTAGCTTCTGTTTTGTCTTTAATCTTCTACTTAGTATGTCGTCTCCATCTATTCTCCCCAATCTATCTGCATCCATGAGTAACTAAATCATATAAGGGCATGCTAATGACAAGGCTATAGGTTAAAACACGTGAATCAAGCATGTAGGATAGCTCTCGAATGCATTGATTGTATGTAAGCTTCATCCCACGGGCAATTTCGATTGGCCATCCATTTTCTCCAAAGAACTCCTAACCTCTGGAAGGAGTAAGAGTTCAGAGTCATACACTCATGCTAGCCTCTCAAGGTAGCCAGAAAACGACCTAGGAATAGGCGTTTTCCTAGTACAAATCTTAACTTACTGTTTTAACAAGATGCTTAAGACCTTACTTGGACATGAGTAAACTAAAGAATCTAATGCATGAAATCGGAAGATACATGAGAATGAGTTAGTTTGATGCATGGTGAGTTGATCTACTGCTTGAGAATCGTAGGAAAAAGCCTATAGAGGAGTCGTTAGTAGCCCTTGTTTACACACTTTACACACATTTCGCTGTTAAGAACATTGCTAATTAATTGCTGTTTCCGCAATTCCCTGAGTTAAATTTTTGCCTTAGCCATTTTTCTCTTCGTTTGTTTTTCTCTTCTCTTTACATTCAAGTTTATTATTTACTTACACTTGTTCATGCTTCCATCCTTTACTTATTCCTTAGTAATTAGGCACCTCAAAATCAAATCTACTCCCTTTAATCCACCCTTTCTTACTTAACAACACACTTCACGAGTAACTAAGAATAAATCTCTGTGGGAAATCGAATGAAAAAATACTTATTACTTGCTACAAGATCATGTATGCTTGCATGTTCTGAGTGCTCTATCATTGCATATTTCTTTTAAACATTGAGCACGCAACAAGTTTTTGGCGCCGCTGCCGGGGATTTAGTTTAGTGAAAACGAAGTTTGTTAAGTTAGAAACACATATCTTAATATCTATTGGAACTAATCTTTTCTCATTTCTTTTGCAGGTACCATTGGGTTAGTTTATGAATGAGCATTCAAGTAGCGATCTAGAGTTCAATCCTGAGCCTGAGAGATTACTTAGGGCCAAAAACAAAGCTAAGAAACGTCTCTTTAACCAACCCTCTATACCTCAAATAATTGCTGAAACCGCGGAGTCTCCGCAATTCTATCAAGAAGAAATGGAAAGACCAGACCCAAATCCGGTACCTACCACTCGCAATCCCATCGAAATAGCGAATGACAAGGATATTGCCATTCTCTCCTACCTAGTACCTATGCCTGGGGAGCTAAACCCAAGCATAATCCGCCCTGAAATTACTGCCAACTCATTCGAGTTAAAGCTAGTAATGTTCCAAATGTTGTCCACTGTGGGACAATTCTTTGGAGTGGAAAATGAGGACCCCCACAACCATCTTAGAAACTTCCTAGGAGTTAGTGATACCTTTCTTATTCCCGGAGTTTCCCAAGAATCTTTGAGGCTTTACCTCTTCCCTTATTCCTTAAGGGACAAAGCCAAAACGTGGTTAAACTCATTACCTTCCGGATCAGTTGTCAATTGGACAGATCTGGCTGAGAAATTCCTAGTAAAATATTTCCCACCTGATAGGAATTCAAATTTTCGTGATGACATTATTAAATTCAAACAAGCTGACAATGAGTCACTTCACGAAGCTTGGACAAGGTTCAAGGACCTTCTGCTTAAATGTCGACACCATGGCATCCCATGGTGTATCCAAATAGAAGTCTTTTTCAAAGGATGTAACCCCAGCACAAGGCAAGTGTTGAATTCGTCAGCTGGTGGTTCCATGCTTTCTAAAAGCTATAACGAAGCCTATGAGATCTTGGAGAAGATCTCAGCATCTCACTGTAGGTGGTCAGATGATCCAGTAGAGCCAAGCAGAGCTCAAGACAAGGATGCTCTTAGTGCAATGAGCAACCAAATAAACGCCCTGACCAACCTAGTCAAACAAATGGCTCAAACCAATCTCCAATCCAGTGTCAACACCGCAGCAGCCATCTCAATGGGGGCACAAACAAGTCAAGATGAGACACTGATCTGTGGATTCTGTGGGGAGGGGCACCTGTATGACTACTGCCCTGGGAATCCAGCCTCAGTCTGCTATGTTGGAAGCCAACAGCAGCCTAGGAATAACCCTTACTCTAACACTTACAACCCTGGTTGGAGAAACCACCCAAATCTTTCTTGGGGTGGCCAACAGAATGCTAACCAAGCTCCCAACCAACCAAGACCGAGTGGAACACCTGGTTTCACTCCTCAAAATAACCAATCCATGTATCAAAAACCATATAACCAACCAATAGGGTCTTCTGTAGAAAATTTACTTAAGGAGTACATTGCCAAGAATGATGCCACTCTACAAAGTCAGCAAGCTACCCTTAGGAGCCTAGAGAACCAAATAGGACAACTAGCCAATGAACTCAAAAGTAGGTGGTATCGATATTTTTGAACTATCAATATAAACTCAAGCTGTCGAGGCTTGACAAAATGTAATTTATAAGCCTATGACCAAGGCTTTGCAGCCAGTGGTAACAGGGTCGATCCAAAGAATAGGTAGATTGAAATTACTAATGAAATTGGGATTTAATTAATTGATTGATTTTCGTAACGGGGGGTTTTAGCATGCAAGGGAAGTAGGAATAAAATGCTAACGGAAGAAAGAATAACGAGTAGAAAACGTGTGCACGGTTTGGGAGTTTCGGGATCAATTGTTAGACAATTTAGGTTCATCGTTTAATGCTAAATTCATGGTATTCAATTTATTATGCACGCGGACGACTACCAGAGAAGCCCCAAACTAGCCGACTCCATGGATTTTAATTAGACCACACAGTTTCAATTATACGTTATCCAGAATTACATTAAGGTGATCAGCCCTAAGATAAATCTAGACAGTCACTAGCTAACCGCGACGAACATTCGAGCGTGAATTCTAATTGCTAGTAGATTGCCCGCAAACGCCGTATGCAATCAACAATTATCCTACCCGACCCGATACTTCGATTTAGTTTTATCTACCTGTGTTACTTAGTCGAGCAGTGAGAGGCACGACATCGCTACTCTTTAACATACACAACATGCGAAATTACTCGAGTGTCAATCGTCGTAGTTTAACATGCGCGTTGGATTAAGCAAAGTAGATAAATGCTAATAAACAGAACCAATATGCATCATCAAAACGTAAATTATCAGAACCAAATTATCTAACAAAATCTCCCTAAACCATTCCCAAACCGTTCACCCTTACCTTAGCCGCTCATGGCGCGGTTTGTCAATTCTGCTCCAACGACGGCCATGGAAGGAATCATCTACGAGTTACAAAGAAAGTGGAGCTCACTAGAATGCCAACAATGGCGGAGCTCTAAGAGAAATACAGAAAAATAGAGGAAGAAGAAGATGAAGAGCTCCAAAAAATGGTGAAGAACTCCCTCCAAAAGTGCAGAAAATCGTCCTAATAAGCTTCTGCAATCGTCGTAGCGTCGAGACGCTAGGCCAGCGTCTCGACGCTGTGCCCTCAGTTATCCGCGCGCGCCTTCGATGGCGTCGCGACGCTGGGTCAGCGTCGCGACGCTGCCCCGATAAATTTCCTGCGCGCGCCTCCTCCGGAGCGTCTCGACGCCAAGCAGGGTCTTGACGCCAGGGCAGCGTCGAGCTAGCGTCTCGACGCTATCACTCGACGCTTGCTCTCGGGTTTTTCCAGCGTCGAGCCAGCGTCTCGACGCTGTAGCTCGACGCTGGCTCTCGGGTTTGGGGCTGAAACTTTGCCTCTCCAAGGCGGTTTTGGCCCGTTTCTTCACGGATCAAGTTCCCCTCTTCCCGATGCATTCCCGGGGCACTAAAACTCCACTTTAAGCTCTCGAACGGGCCCAACGGACGCACGAGCTTTTCGCCGCTTTTCTCCTACAAATGAGATATATTAATCAATTAAAAGCGGACTTAAGCTAATATTAGGAAGTATTTAATAGCTCCAAAATGAAGTTATCAAACACCCCCAACTTAAACATTGCTAGTCCTCAAGCAAGCACTACAAAGACATTGACTCTAAGGACGCGCTTACATGCATTCTAACTCAAACCTCCATGCATATTGAAATTTTAAACACGAGTATAATCATGGAAGCATTTTGTTCATGCATTAACTAGGACATATCAAAAATTAACTCTTGCCCCCTAACGTGTGTGTGTGCTAGCTGTTGCGTGCTCAATGTGTGAAATAAATAGCAATAATAGGTAGAGAGCACTCAGAACATGCAAGCATACATGATCTTGTAAGCAAGTAGTAAGTATTTTTTCATTCGTTTTCCCACAGAGATTTATTATTAGCTACTCGTGAAGTGTATTGTTAAGAAAGAATGGATGGATTTGATGAGGTAGAATTGGTTTTAAATTGTCTAACTCCTAAGGAATATGTAAAGGGTAGCAACATAAACAAGTGCAAGTCAATGATAAACTCAAATGAAAAGAGAAGAAATTAATAAACGAAGCAGAAAGTAGCTAAACATAATTTTTGACTTAGCAGAATTGCGAAAACAGCAATTCTACCGCAATGTTACTAACGGCGAAAGTGTGTAAAATGGAGAAATAAGGGCTACTAACGACTCCCCTATAGGCATTTTTATACGGTTCTCAAGCACTGGATCAACTCACTATGCATCAAAATAACTCAATCTCATGTATCTTCCGATTTCATGCATTAGATTCTTTAGTTTACTCATGTCCATGTAAGGTCTTAAGCATCTTGTTAAAGCAGAAAGATATGGTTTGTACTAGGAAAACGCCTATTCCTAGGTCGTTTTCTGGTTACCTTGAAAGGCTAGCATGCGTGTATGACTCTGAACTCTTACTCCTTCCAGAGGTTAGGAGTTCTTTGGACAAAATGGATGGCCAATCGAAATTGCCCGTGGGATGAAGCTTACATACAATCAATGCTTCGAGAGCTATCCTACATGCTTGGTTCACGTTTTTTAGCCTATAGTATTGTCATTAGCATGCCCCTATGCGACTTAGTTACTCATGGATATAGAAAGAACAGAAATAAGAGATGAAGTAGACATGCTTAGAAGAGAAATAAACTTAAAACAGCAAGGTAAAGCAGTAGCAGCAAAAGATAAGAAACTGTGAAATACTGAATTGTGCTTTGATTACTTGATTGTTTGAATGACCAAAAGCGAAGCTTAAAGTAAATAATGTAAAGACAGAAAGCAACGAAATGAAATGGTCTAGCTACTAGAAGAGAAACAACAACTAACAGAGCTGTAAATTAGAAAAGAAAGACATAAAGCAGTAAATGATGCTTGAACGCCTCGTTGCGAATGCCTCGACTGAATGGGGAGAAAGAGTAGCCTTGCTTGGATGAATCCAATCGGGAGAGAAGATGAATCTTCTCTCCTTCCTATCAGATTGTCGATTCCAACAGCTGAAACTCTCACACCAACAGACGAAGAAGAAAAACAGGAGAAAAGATGGAGCTGCGAAGAGACTTCTACGCTTTCGGATGATGATCAAACCCTCTACTTTGACCCCTTTTTATAGTAATCTGCAGGTGCTTTTGGGCCAAGGAGAACCATCCATCTTCAACGTCGTACTTCAAAATGGATGGAGGAGAAAGAACGAATCCCTGAAATAACGGAAATTAACAGAAAAAGATCAGTCAACTTACGGTTTTCACTTGAAACATTGCGGTTTCAGCAATGTTTCCGCAATGCTGTCGCAATGTAGTTTTTTCATTCTTTTACTTCGTTTTTCATCCCTTTTCTTTCCTTTTGCACACAAGTCCTAATTTAGCTACCTTCTTCTAATTATCATATATAAGCATAGGTTGAAGCTAAATCCTATCAAAAACACCTAAGATTGTACATCTTTCTAAGATAAATTAGTCCTAAAAAGGCCACTTTTGGAGACGTAACACACCCCCAAACTTAAGGTTTTGCTCGTCCTCGAGCAATCTAAGGACTTTCCTAGGCTGCTGTTTCATCCTCTTTAACCACTTACTGACTCCCCTATATTCCTATCTATAGCAGTGCTGTCCTGTGACACACTTCTAAGTTTACAACTAACCTTTTACATTGCTTCTTCTGACTTTGCACGCCTAATACTTCTGCTGTTTCATTAACGCACTACAACTGATCTACTTGCTTTTATCATATCGTGCATCTATCCCTAAGGTTTCAAATTCTACCTAGCTTTACTCCAGACTCAGTACATGCTTCTAGCTTTTACTTTTGAATTACCTAGGATTCCTTAGAGTCATGCCAGTCTTAGTATTAACAGTGACAATAGTACTTTTAGAGAATCAACCTAAACCCTGGCATCACTACATTGGATATACATTCATCTCCCTAAACAACCCTACAAGCTACAACTTTGTGCTTAGCTAATTGAGGATCAGAGTTCTTTTTATTCAGGACATCTAAGCCACAAAGTTGCAACTCCTAGGTATACATTCTTCTTCCCTACTTCTTCCTTTTTTCTTTCTTATTTTGGTGGAGCCTCTCCTTTGGTTGCCTTTTGATGCAACGCCACTTGTGGGTTACACACTTGGCACTGATTACTCAGCAACCAAAGAGAGACACCCCTCTTCATTCTATTTTTTCTTTCAACTCATTTTTTTTTCAAAGGAGAAGAAAAATGTTTATGCTTAAAAGGAGAGAGGAATGTTCCTAGGCCTAGGGTGGCCTCCCCCAAACTTAAACTACTCATTGTCCCCAATGAGTGTCTGAGGTGGCACACCCCCAAACTTGTCCTAGAAGCATCTAGTCTAAGGTAAAACAAAGAGAATCGAAAAGCCCTAGGCATAGACAGATCATTCTAAAAGAAAATATCACAGCAGCAGAAAATTGAAAAAACAGACAGGTAAGGACTTAAAGCTATGCATGCTGAGCACTTTTAAGAGGCTAATTTAAACTATCAAAGGGTGTCTTATGACACTCATCCAGCATGCATTTAGATAAGCTATATAAGGTAGTCATGATAGCAGCAAAAGACAGAATTTAAACAGGCCCCAGCCTAGCTAAACAATCAGGTAAAAACATGCAATTACTAATAAAAATTGCGGTTTCCGCAATTATTTCGCAATAGATACAGAGCAGATATAACAGTGATTAAGGCCCATACGCATGCGTTTTCCAGTCATTCAAGCTCTACAAAAATGAAACTAAACTAATCTACCTAATCAGCTATCATCAGACTACACTAAACAAATTGAAAACTTAAGACTAAAGAACTAAAACAGATCAAAACATTAACTCAAAACAGCATAATTCACATGGGAAAAATAAAAACAGCAGTTTGATTTATTTTTCTTGTTATGTTAAGGGAACAGCAATACTCCATTGAGTGCTTAGCACTCAGATGTCCTCCTCATCATCGTTCCTTCTTGGTCTTGGCAGCACCCATGGAGTCAGGAGGTTTGTGGGAAACTCAGGGAAGAGGCATCCCAGTTGGTCAGCGACCTCCTTGTCCCTTGCCTGCGCATATGTGGCCCATTGAGCCATCCTCTTCTGCAGGTCCATCAGGCATGCCACGGACAGCGACTGAGCAGCAGCCAAACCATCCAGCTCGAACTCCATGTTCCCCTTCCTTCTCATCCTCAAG
Source organism: Herpetospermum pedunculosum (assembly GCA_028017165.1). Classification (NCBI taxonomy): domain Eukaryota; kingdom Viridiplantae; phylum Streptophyta; class Magnoliopsida; order Cucurbitales; family Cucurbitaceae; genus Herpetospermum; species Herpetospermum pedunculosum. The sequence continues at coordinate 37,831,523 of CM051523.1, read as the reverse complement.
CCTGTAGGCAGCTCCAAGTGGCCTGTGTAGGCCATCTGCTTCTCCATTCGCTCGATGGGGACCTCTGCACGTAAACAGAGTTTAGTAATAGTATTAGGGAAGAAAATTGGACCCTTACCCTTCTTGGCGCAGTCAGCAATGGAAGCTGCAATGACCTCGCCCACGTTGATTGTGAGACCTCGCATGATTGCATAGACCAGCAGTGATCGACTCTGGTTGATGGTGGTCTCATGGGTCACGGGGGACAGCTTCCTCCGCACGAAGGAAAACCATACAGCCGCCTTGGCTGTGAGGTTGGCACTCATAAGAGTGTGCCTCCCATTGCGCGATACCGTCCATGATGCTTCAGGCTGGCCAATGATCCGAATTGCCTCCTCCAAGACAGCTTCGGTAGGCTCATCAACGATCCTTGAATAATCAGTGTGTTTTTGGCCCTTGATGCCGTAGGCTTCGTTGATTGCCTTCGCTGAGAAGTCTACCTCGACTCCTCTGACCACAGACAGGCCCTCCTCAGAATTCATCATATTGGCGTAGAAGTCATACACCATGCTGGAGTACGCTGGATTGGGTGGTCTGCACAACTCCTCCCAGCCGTGATTTGTGATTCCTGCGCGCAAGAATTGCGGCAGGTCAGCAGGTCTGTCGAGGAATCCCTTCTCGTGCAGCAGCTCCCTTTTCCTTAGTTCAATGCCTCTAGACTCAGCGTCAGAAGACACGTACCTCACTGACTGAGGCTCATCTTTAGGGTAAAGCTTGGCTTTCCCTTTGTCTTTTGGTTTGGCTGACTCAGCAACCTCCATCTTGAGCTTCTTCAGAGATGGCTCATCACTCTCCTTCTCTGATGAAGGCGCCCTCTTGGCTTTCTTTTTCTTTGACTTCTTGGACCGTTTGGCCTTGACAACCTTGGCGGCCTTCTTCTTCTTCAACCTTGCCTTGGTTGTGATCTGCTGGAGGCAAGCCCCCAGTGTCTCGTCCATCGAATCATCCCTCTTCGCAGGGCTCTCAGGGCTGGCTTCCCTCAACGGAGAGAAGACCTCTTCTTCCTCAGCTTCCCCACTTCCCTACGTCGATTCTTGATACTCTCCATAGGGAAAGTCAGGGTCAGGTTGTGGGGAAGTGGGCGATGCTTCAGGGCTCTCGGCTGGTGGGATCTGTTCAGAACTCTGCGGTGATGGAAGAAGCTCAGGGCTTCGCGCTGGTGTAGATGGCGTAGAGCTCTGCTCGGCTGAATCTTGTAACCGACGATCACTTTCTTGACTCTCCACAGAGGGAGTCTTTTTCTTGCTCGTTTCCTCAGCCACCGCCATGCTCCATTTGCGCTTCTTGGGTGTTCCTGCTGGTTCAGAGGGTCCAGCAGGTATCTCCGTGACTACCTTCCACTTCTTCTTGCGGATTGGCAGTTTGGGGAGTCGCTCAGTGCGCGCAGCCTCAGCGTCTGCAAGGGCAAGAAGTGCTTCCCTCGCAGCAGTTTCAGCGTCGTCAGCCTTCTTCTTGGCTGCAGATCTTTCAGCTCTTGTTAGCACCATTGTCGAATTGTGGAATTCTGGAAAGAGGAATCACAGATGAAGAGAAAAGCAGATTTCTTGGAGTTCAGATAATGGGAGAATCGTACGGATCACCACGCCTCTAACGGATATAAATAAAAAATCCCAACGGCTATATTTGTTGCGGATTCTGCAAATCCAGCGCAATTCTAGTGACCGTTGGAGATTTTTTTTGTGTTTAAATGCCAATCTTTTCTCAACCGTATCTTTGATTTCGCTTGATATCTCCTTGATTTTTTTATCTTGATTTCATCTCCTTGATTCCCTCTATCGATTCCCTGAAAAAAGAAATAAAATCAACATCAAATACTTAATTAAAATCACACAAAAATATACACAAACAGTAACCGGAAAATCGCAAAAAAAAAAAAAAAAAAAAAAAAAAAAAAAAACTAAGGCATGAGCCTCATATGAACGAGCTCAGCAATCACTCGTCCTCTCTCGTTCTCGTTTTCACGTTTCAGACAAAAGGAAGGCCGAGAGAGTCTTCACATCTCCTTCCTCATAGTAGTGCTTCAATCTTGCACCATTAACCATGAATGGTTGTCCTTGCTGCAGGTTCTTTATCTCGATGGCACCATGAACAAACACATTAGTAATTACAAATGGACCTGACCATCTAGACTTAAGTTTGCCTGAAAATAATTTCAATCGTGAGTTAAATAATAAAACAAGCTGGCCTTTCTTGAAGTCCTTAATCCTAAGTCTACTGTCGTGTCAAATCTTGGTCTTTTCCTTATACGTTTTGGCATTTTCATAAGACATATGCCTAAGCTCATCAAGCTCATGTAATTGTAAAGACCGCAATGTTCCCGCATCAGTCACGCAGTAATTCAACTCTTTTAAGGCCCAAAATGCTTTAATTTCTAACTCGAATGGCAAGTGACATACTTTGCCATACACAAGTCTATAAGGAGACATACCTAGGGGTGTCTTATATGCAGTTCTATACGCCCAAAGTGCATCCTCGAGTTTAAATGACCAGTCTTTTCTATTGGGTTTGACCACTTTTTCAAGTATGTTCTTAATCTCCCTATTTGAAATTTCAGCTTGGCCATTCGAATGTGGGTGATAAGGAGTGGCTACCCTATGTCTAATATTATACTTAGCCAACACCCTCTCCATAGCCTTATTAATGAAATGTGTCCCCTCATCACTGATTATAGCACGAGGTGTCCCAAATCTAGTAAAAATATGTCTATGCAAGAATCTTATGACTGTTTTGGCATCATTATTTGGACATGCTATAGCCTCTACCCACTTAGATACATAGTCTACTGCTACAAGGATGTAAAGGTTACCTGATGATGGAGGAAATGGCCCCATGAAATCAATGCCCCACACATCAAAGAGCTCCAACTCTAAGATGTAAGTGAGAGGCATCTCATCCTTTCGACTCAGATTACCTGTTCTCTGGCATTCATCACAGCTGTGTGCATAGTTGTGGGCGTCCTTAAAGATTGTTGGCCAATAGTAGCCACTCTGGAACACCTTTGCAGCTGTTCTTTGGCCACCAAAGTGTCCACCATAGGGTGGTGTATGGCAGTGTTGCAGCACAGACTTCGCCTCAGCAGCTGAAACACACTTCCTTAGCAGACCATCAGCACATGTCTTGTAAAGTGTGGGATCATCCCATATAAACTTCCTAGCTTCATGCAGGAACTTCTTCTTCTCTTGGCCTCCCTTGAAAGTTGGTAATACCTGTGATGCAAGGAAGTTAGCAATGTCAGCAAACCAAGGTTCCTCATCGTTATCACGATGAGTTAATACAAAGACATGTTCATCAATAAAAGCATCAGAAATTGCGGTTTCCGCAATTTTTTCGCAATTATGCTGCAATCTGGAAAGATGATCCGCGACCACGTTTTCACATCCTTTCTTATCTCTAATGTCCAAATCAAATTCCTGCAGCAATAACACCCATCTAATCAACCTAGGCTTAGCATCAACCTTCCTCATGAGGTACTTCAAAGCAGAATGGTCAGTATACACTATTGTCCTAGTGCCTACAATGTAATTCCTAAACTTCTCACAAGCAAACACTACAGCTAGCATCTCCTTCTCAGTAGTTGTGTAATTACATTGTGCCTCATTAAGCGTCTTACTAGCATAGTATACAGGATGTGTTAACTTGTCAATCTTTTGTCCTAGCATAACCCCTACAGCATAATCACTTGCATCACATAACATCTCAAATGGGAGATCCCAATTTGGCCCTACTATAATAGGTGCTGTGACTAGTGCTTCCTTAAGGGTTTTCCAAGCTAGGAAACATTCTTTAGAGAAGATGAAGGGTTTGTTTAACTCTAGAAGCTCACATAAAGGCTTGGAGATCTTAGAAAAGTTCTTAATGAACCTTCTATAGAAGCCTGCATGTCCTAAGAAACTTCTAATGGCTTTGACATTCTGAGGTTCTACCAGCTTCTCTATTATCTCAATTTTGGCCCTATCGACCTCTACACCTACCCTAGACACTCTATGACCTAAGACAATCCCTTCATCCACCATGAAGTGGCACTTTTCCCAATTAAGTACTAGGTTAGTCTCCTCACACCTAGCCAGGACTTGTCCTAAGTTCTCTAGACAGTTTGTAAATGAATCCCCAAAGACTGAGAAATCATCCATGAATATCTCTATCATGGACTCATCCAAATCAGAGAAGATTGCCAACATGCACCTTTGAAATGTTGCCGGTGCATTCCATAAGCCAAAAGGCATTCTGCGAAAGGCAAATGTTCCAAAAGGGCAAGTGAAGGTAGTTTTTTCTTGGACTTTGGGGTCTATAGTAATCTGGTTATATCCTGAATAACCGTCTAAGAAGCAGTAGTAAGCTCTACCGGCTATCCTATCTAACATTTGGTCAATGAATGGTAGAGGGAAGTGGTCTTTTTTGGTTTCCTTATTTAATTTCCTATAATCCATGCAAACTCTCCATCCTGTGATAGTCCTAGTTGGAATCACTTCATTGTTCTCATTGACTACCACAGTCATCCCTCCCTTCTTAGGTACACATTGTATAGGACTCACCCACTGGCTACTAGCTATAGGGAAGATCACACCAGCATCTAACCATTTTATTATTTCCTTTTTAACTACCTCTTTCATAGAGGGGTTCAACCTACGTTGGTGATCTACTCGGGGTGTATGCTCTTCCTCTAATATAATCTTATGCATGCAATAAGAAGGGCTAATGCCTCTAATGTCAGCAATAGTCCATGCAATAGCCTTCCTATGTTGCTTAAGCAATAAAATCAGTTCAACCTCATGCTTTTCACTTAATTTAGAAGAAATAATCACAGGCAAAGTCTCATTACTTCCTAAGTATGCATACTTGAGGTGAGTGGGCAGTGGTTTCAATTCTAAGACAGGTGGATGCTCAATGGATGGTTTTAAAGGTTTTAAGGATCTATCAGTTAAGTCATTATTTATACATACATGCTGTGTTTTATCTACAGGTATATCCATTATCTCAGATACATTCAAGTCAGCTACATCTAATTGTACATATTCATTAGCATGCTTAGTTAATAATACATGCTCCAGCTGTTCTTCCATTAATGAATCTACAATGTCCATGCTAGCACAAGATTCAGAGTCAGAGGGGTACCTTAAGGCTTTATATACACTAAATTTCACTTCTTCATCATGAACCCTCATCGTGAGCTCACCTTTTTGGACATCTATCAGGGCCCTACCTGTGGCTAGAAACGGTCTGCCTAATAGGATGGGGACCTCCTTGTCTGCTTCATAATCCAGGATAATGAAATCTGCAAGGAAAATAAACTTGTCAACCTTTACAAGAATATCCTCAATCTTACCCTCAGGGTAGGCTATGGATCTGTCTGCTAGTTGTAAAGTGACAGTGGTTGGACGTGCTTCTCCTATTCCTAGCTGGCGGAATAGTGATAGGGGCATGAGGTTTATGCTGGCTCCCAGGTCACAAAGAGCTCTGCCCACGTGCTTGCCTCCTAGCTCAACTGGTAAGGTGAAGGAACCAGGATCCTTCTCCTTCTTGGGTAGCTTGTTCTGGAGTATGGCACTGCACTCCTCAGTGAGATTTACTGTTTCAAACTCACCAATTATTCTCTTGTTAGTGATAATATCCTTCAAAAACTTTACATAAGAGGGCATAGACTGTAAAACTTCTACAAAAGGAATATTAACATGCACTTGTTTAAGAATTTCTAGAAATTTATTAAAGTGCACTTCCTGTTCTTGTTTTTTCTTAAGCCTTCGAGGAAATGGAGGTGGTGGCACATATGCAGGCACTTCAGGTCGCCTGAGGATAGGTGGAGGCCTTGGAATTTCTTCTATCTCCTCTATGATTGGCTCCAGCCTGGCTCCTGATGTGCTGGTTGATGGTTGACCTTGGTTTGGCAGAGACTCCAGTGGAGCACTAGACTCAGTGTTCTCTACTCTCTTTGGGGCTTCTTTCATGTTGCTCACCAAAGGTCTACCACTTCTAAGTTCAATTGCTTGAACTTGCTCTTTACCATCTCTTCTTGGCACCTCAGTGTCAGCAGGAAGTCTACCTTGGGGCCTACTTTTGAGTTCATTGGCTAGTTGCCCTATCTGGTTCTCTAGGCTCCTAAGAGTAGCTTGCTGGCTTTGTAGAGTAGCATCATTCTTAGCGATGTACTCTTTGAGTAGATTTTCTACAGAAGACCCTACAGGTTGGTTGTATGGTTTTTGATACATGGATTGGTTATGTTGGGGAGTGAAACCAGATGTTCCACTCGGTCTTGGTTGGTTAGGAGCTTGGTTAGCATTCTGTTGGCCACCCCATGACAGGTTTGGGTGGTTCCTCCAACCAGGGTTATAAGTATTGGAATAGGGGTTGTTCCTAGGCTGCTGCTGGCTTCCAACGTAGCAGATTGAGGCTGGATTCCCAGGGCAGTATTCATACAGATGCCCTTCCCCACAGAATCCACAGACAAGTGTCTCACCTTGACTTGGTTGGGTGCCCATTGACATGGCTGTGGCGGTGTTGACACTAGTTTGGAGATTGGCTTGAGCCATTTGCTTTACTAGGTTGGTCAGGGCACTTATTTGACTACTCATAGCATTGAGTGTGTCCTTATCTTGAGCTCTACTTGGCTCTATTGGATCATCTGACCACCTACAGTGAGATGCTGAGATCTTCTCCACGATCTCATAGGCTTCGTTGTAACTCTTGGACAACATGGAACCTCCAGCAGATGAATTTAAGACTTGTCTAGTGCTGGGGTTGCATCCTTTGAAAAAGACCTCTATTTGGATACACCATGGGATGCCATGGTGTGGACATTTAAGAAGAAGATCTTTGAACCTTGTCCAAGCTTCGTGAAGAGACTCATTCTCGGCTTGTTTGAACTTGACTATGTCATCACGAAAGGTAGAATTCCTATCAGGTGGGAAGTATTTAACTAGGAATTTCTCCGCCAAGTCTGTCCAATTGAGGACTGATCCAGAGGGTAATGAGTTTAACCACGTCTTTGCTTTGTCCCTCAATGAGTAAGGGAAGAGGTATAGCCTCAAGGCTTCTTGGGAAACTCCAGGGATGATGAAGGTATCACTGACTCCTAGGAAGTTTCTAAGATGGTTGTGGGGATCCTCATTTTCCACTCCAAAGAATTGTCCCACAGTGGACAACATTTGGAACATCACTGGCTTTAACTCGAATGAGTTGGCAGTGATCTCAGGGCGGATTATACTTGGGTTTAGCTCCCCAGGCATGGGAACTAAGTATGAGAGAATGGCACTATTCTTGTCATTCGCTATTTCGATGGGATTGCGAGTGACAGGTACCGGATTTGGAACTATCCTTTCCATTTCTTCTTCCGAAGATTGCGGAGACTCTGCGGTTTCAGCAATTATTTGAGGTAAAGGGGGTTGGTTGAAGAGACGTTTCTTGGCTCTATTTCTGGCCCTAAGTAATCTCTCAGGCTCAGGATTGAACTCTAGATCACTACTTGAAGGCTCACTCATAAACTAACCCCAACTAGTACCTGCAAAAGAAATGAAACAGATCAGCTTCAATAGATATTAAGAGTGGATTTTCTAACTTAACACACTTCGTTTTCACTAAACTAAGTCCCCGGCAGCGGCGCCAAAAACTTGTTGCGTGCTCAATGTGTGAAATAAATAGCAATAATAGGTAGAGAGCACTCAGAACATGCAAGCATACATGATCTTGTAAGCAAGTAGTAAGTATTTTTTCATTCGTTTTCCCAGAGAGATTTATTATTAGCTACTCGTGAAGTGTATTGTTAAGAAAGAATGGATGGATTTGATGAGGTAGAATTGGTTTTAAATTGTCTAACTCCTAAGGAATATGTAAAGGGTAGCAACATAAACAAGTGCAAGTCAATGATAAACTCAAATGAAAAGAGAAGAAATTAATAAACGAAGCAGAAAGTAGCTAAACAGAATTTTTGACTTAGCAGAATTGCGAAAACAGCAATTCTACCGCAATGTTACTAACGGCGAAAGTGTGTAAAATGGAGAAATAAGGGCTACTAACGACTCCCCTATAGGCATTTTTATACGATTCTCAAGCACTGGATCAACTCACTATGCATCAAACTAACTCAATCTCATGTATCTTCCGATTTCATGCATTAGATTCTTTAGTTTACTCATGTCCAAGTAAGGTCTTAAGCATCTTGTTAAAGCAGAAAGATATGGTTTGTACTAGGAAAACGCCTATTCCTAGGTCGTTTTCTGGTTACCTTGAAAGTCTAGCATGCGTGTATGACTCTGAACTCTTACTCCTTCCAGAGGTTAGGAGTTCTTTGGACAAAATGGATGGCCAATCGAAATTGCCCGTGGGATGAAGCTTACATACAATCAATGCTTCGAGAGCTATCCTACATGCTTGGTTCACTTTTTTTAGCCTATAGTATTGTCATTAGCATGCCCCTATGCGACTTAGTTACTCATGGATATAGAAAGAACAGAAATAAGAGATGAAGTAGACATGCTTAGAAGAGAAATAAACTTAAAACAACAATGTAAAGCAGTAGCAGCAAAAGATAAGAAACTGTGAAATACTGAATTGTGCTTTGATTACTTGATTGTTTGAATGACCAAAAGGGAAGCTTAAAGTAAATAATGTAAAGTCAGAAAGCAACGAAATGAAATGGTCTAGCTACTAGAAGAGAAACAACAACTAACAGAGCTGTAAATTAGAAAAGAAAGACAGAAAGCAGTAAATGATGCTTGAACGCCTCGTTGCGAATGCCTCGACTGAATGGGGAGAAAGAGTAGCCTTGCTTGGATGAATCCAATCGGGAGAGAAGATGAATCTTCTCTCCTTCCTATCAGATTGTCGATTCCAACAGCTGAAACTCTCACACCAACAGACGAAGAAGAAAAACAGGAGAAAAGATGGAGCTGCGAAGAGACTTCTACGCTTTCGGATGATGATCAAACCCTCTACTTTGACCCCTTTTTATAGTAATCTGCAGGTGCTTTTGGGCCAAGGAGAACCATCCATCTTCAACGTCGTACTTAAAAATGGATGGAGGAGAAAGAACGAATCCCTTAAATAACGGAAATTAACAGAAAAAGATCAGTCAACTTACGGTTTTCACTTGAAACATTGCGGTTTCAGCAATGTTTCCGCAATGCTGTCGCAATGTAGTTTTTTCATTCTTTTACTTCGTTTTTCATCCCTTTTCTTTCCTTTTGCACACAAGTCCTAATTTAGCTACCTTCTTCTAATTATCATATATAAGCATAGGTTGAAGCTAAATCCTATCAAAAACACCTAAGATTGTACATCTTTCTAAGATAAATTAGTCCTAAAAAGGCCACTTTTGGAGACGTAACACTAGCCAACCACTCCTAAACTCACGTAAACCCGGAAAACCACATGCAACACACATTCCGTTTTCCCCCTACTTCTAGCGTTTAAGAACAGTCTAAACTTGACTTACACGAGAGAGAGAAGCAAATTAAGAGACCTAATTATTTTTTCTCATTCTTTTTCTTTTCACGAGTACTTTGTACTCTTTAATTAAGGTTCTTTGAACCAACTTTTCATTTCTTTTTCTTTCCAACTCGAGCTGCCTAACACGTCAAACTTTGGCCAAAGCTTCACGTTTTTAAGGACTCACGCTCACTTCTTAAGCGCTACAAAGAAGGAGGAGCGCCTCGAGAGGAATTTTCTATCAAACATGCTTTTCTACTCTTTTTTAAAATTAGGCTGAGCACATGCTTTCTCAATTAACCAACTACTAACTCTCATGCAACAAGCTACCTAAGGGTGCCTTTCGGGGTGACAACGAGAATTAGCGAAACATGCGAATTTCGAGCCTACGGAGTCTAGGGAGAGGTTGCTAAGTGCGCGACAAGTGCAAGGGAGCAACAGAAATTTTTTTAAAATTTTTGACATGAACCTAATAAACACACAACTCATGCAAAAACTCGATTATGAGCATGCTCAAATTTCCAACATGCATTTCCTAGGCTATCATCGTCAGAAAACAGTAAACAGAGTCCCAAGCACTTCAATATCAATAATAGCACTTCTCAACAAACTACACATGCGTATCCATCAGACTAACTCCACCCCCAACTTCAAAATATGGCATTGTCCTCAATGCCAACCAGTCAGATAAAACAAAGTAAAAAGGGAAGAAGAAGTACACTTCCCTGACTCTTTGCGAAGCTGGCGAGGGCGAGGAAGCGGCGCAAAAAAAAGCATCAGAGCCCAAAATTGTCTTCTCTTCCTCGATTCCTAAAAAAAAAACAGCAAGCTAATTAAAACTAAGTTGATCTAAAAAGCAACTAAACTAAACTAAAGCATAAAAACAGTCCATCGCTCGGGTGCCTCCGAGAAGCGCATAATTTTTAAAGTCGGTTGCTCGACTGTATTCTCTCCACAGACTCATCCATAGTCTGTAAGTGCGGGGGACGATCCAGACTTGTCCACGTCCACACTTTTCCTGCATTCAAAATTTGAAACCATTTGCACTCTTCGTGCCTCAAGCACGTGAATATCAGAATAGTTAGTGCAAAACTCAGCATTATCATCAAACAAATTCAAATCAGATTTTGTAACTGAGACATGGGAACCATCCCTCAAGCGCGAGGGTAGACTCCCATTCTCATCATGCTCAACAACAGATACATTCCCAGCATTCACAGACGACTTCGATGCATTTATAATAAATTCATTCACCATTCCATCAATTTCTACAGATAAGGCACCCCTATCAACATCTATCTTGACCTTAGCGGTCTTCATAAATGGGCGGCCTAATAAAATAGAAGAGGAAACAGGCGAAGAATTTTCATTCATATTCAGCACATAGAAATCGCATGGAAACAGTAAGTCCTTAACTTTGACTAAAATATCCTCAATCTTCCCTAAAGGATGCACATAAGATCGATCGGCTAGTTGGACAACTATATTGGACTCAATTAAAGTACACAATTCAAGTTCTTTAAAAACATCATAAGACATGACATTAATTGAGGCACCGAGATCTAACATGGCATTTTCAATGAATTTAGTACCGATAGTGCATGGGATAGTAAACATACCAGGATCGATGCACTTCGGTGGAAGATTACCTTGGAAGATTGCGGAGACGGTTTCTTTCTTCGTCTCGTCACTTTTTCTTGACATTCTTTTGCTCGTGCACCACTTCTTGAGGAACTTGGCGTATTTCGGCACTTGGCTTACGGCCTCAAGAAGCGGGATGTTGACCACCACCTTTTGGAAGGTTCGAAGGACCTCCGCATCCTCAGTTTCCAAAGTAGGCTTCACCAGCCGACTCGGGAATGGTGCTCTGGTAACATCCTCAGGTACACTGACCTTCTCGTCTTTTCTCTCATTCTGAATCTCAGGAGCAGTCGGGGCGGACTTGTTCAGGCTGTCCGTGGCTTCCTTCACAGCTCTAGGGGAAAGTGACTTCCCACTGCGCAGCTGAATAGCACTCACGTTTTCACATGAGTTGACTGAAGTTTGGGAAGGAAGTTTCCCCAAGCTCTTGCTCTCAATCTTACTGATAGACACCGCCATTTGTGTCAGCTGCTTGTTCAGATTCTGCAGCTCGGCCTTGTGAGAATTGAGCTCTTCTCGAGCCTCTTTTTGGAAGTGGCTGGTGCTCGTCACGATGGTCCTTACCATCTCTTCAAGTGAGCTGGAGGAGCTCGAGGCTTGAGCCTGGGTGGAAGAATGAGGCCTATCCTGGGATTGGCCTTGGAAGCGAGATTGTCCTTCCCTATTCCCATAGCTAAAATTTGGATGGTCGCGCCAACCGGGGTTATACGTGTTGGAATAAGGGTCGTACTTCCTTGGGTTGGAAGCGTACCCCCCGATCACGTTGACTTCCTCCGCCTCGCGGGTTCCTCCGACGATCTTTTTCAGCATACTACCTATCTCGGCCACCTGGGCCTTCATCTCAATCAATTCATGGCTCTGAGCCACGCTATGGACTTGTCCTTGCCCCCGAATACCGAATTGCTGCGAGTTTGTTGCCATGTTTGCTATCAACTGCTTGGCCTCAACTGGGGTCTTGTCGATCAAGGCCTCGCCACTCGCTGCATCAATCATTTGCCGGTCATGGGGCGTCATCCCCTCATAAAAGTACTGTATGAGCAGCTGGTCGGCAATCTGATGATGTGGGAAGCTGGCGCACAGGCGCCCAAATCGCTCCCAGTATTCGTGCAGGGACTCACCAACATCCTGGGTGATCCCATAAATCCTCTTCCGCAGTGTCGTGGCCAAGGATGCGGGAAAGTATTTTTCCAAGAATACCCGTTTCATATCCTGCCACGTGGTGATCGACCCGGAGGGCAGGTAATATAGCCAATCCTTGGCCTTGTCCTTGAGCGTGAAGGGGAATGCCCTCATGTTCAGCTGCTCCTCCGTGACTCCCGCGGGCTTCATCCCCGCGCAGACGCAATGGAATTCCATCAGGTGTTTGTTCGCGTCCTCACCTGCATTGCCATGAAAAGAGGGTAACTGATGAATTAAACCTGACTTTAATTCGAAGTTACCTGCTACCACGGGGTAGTTTATGCACAAAGGCTGCAGGTTCAGGTCTGGCGCTGCCAGTTGCTTTAGCGTCCGTGGCGCGTCACCTTGCGCCATCTCGTCAAACAAGAAGGGATTGCCTTCTTCTTCTTCAACCGGTCTCTGCCCCTCACGGGCTTCTCTCCTTAACCGCCGCTCCTCTCTGTCAATCTCTGGGATAAACTGCAATCTACTACCCTCAGAGGAACGGGTCATACACAAACAAAAAACCAAACATACAAGATACAGAAATTTTTTTTTTCAGCAAACCATAAACCAATTAAATTCAAACTTCAATCATAATTCTAATCAAATTGCCTATTCCCCGGCAACGGCGCCAATTTTGGTATCGATATTTTTGAACTATCAATATAAACTCAAGCTGTCGAGGCTTGCCAAAATGTAATTTATAAGCCTATGACCAAGGCTTTGCAGCCAGTGGTAACAGGGTCGATCCAAGGAATAGGTAGATTGAAATTACTAATGAAATTGGGATTTAATTAATTGATTGATTTTCGTAACGGGGGGTTTTAGCATGCAAGGGAAGTAGGAATAAAATGCTAACGGAAGAAAGAATAACGAGTAGAAAATGTGTGCACGGTTTGGGAGTTTCGGGATCAATTGTTAGACAATTTAGGTTCATCATTTAATGCTAAATTCATGGTATTCAATTTATTATGCACGCGGACGACTACCAGAGAAGCCCCAAAGTAGCCGACTCCATGGATTTTAATTAGACCACACAGTTCCAATTATACGTTATCCAGAATTACATTAAGGTGATCAGCCCTAAGATAAATCTAGACAGTCACTAGCTAACCGCGACGAACATTCGAGCGTGAATTCTAATTGCTAGTAGATTGCCCGCAAACGCCGTATGCAATCAACAATTATCCTACCCGACCCGATACTTCGATTTAGTTTTATCTACCTGTGTTACTTAGTCGAGCAGTGAGAGGCACGACATCGCTACTCTTTAACATACACAACATGCGAAATTACTCGAGTGTCAATCGTCGTAGTTTAACATGCGCGTTGGATTAAGCAAAGTAGATAAATGCTAATAAACAGAACCAATATGCATCATCAAAACGTAAATTATCAGAACCAAATTATCTAACAAAATCTCCCTAAACCATTCCCAAACCGTTCACCCTTACCTTAGCCGCTCATGGCGCGGTTTGTCAATTCCGCTCCAACGACGGCCATGGAAGGAATCATCTACGAGTTACAAAGAACGTGGAGCTCACTAGCATGCCAACAATGGCGGAGCTCTAAGGGAAATACAGAAAAATAGAGGAAGAAGAAGATGAAGAGCTCTAAAAAATGGTGAAGAACTCCCTCCAAAAGTGCAGAAAATCGTCCTAATAAGCTTCTGCAATCGTCGTAGCGTCGAGACGCTAGGCCAGCGTCTCGACGCTGTGCCCTAAGTTATCCGAGCGCGCCTTCGATGGCGTCGCGACGCTGGGTCAGCGTCGCGACGCTGCCCCGATAAATTTCCTGCGCGCGCCTCCTCCGGAGCGTCTCGACGCCAAGCAGGGTCTTGACGCCAGGGCAGCGTCGAGCTAGCGTCTCGACGCTATCACTCGACGCTTGCTCTCGGGTTTTTCCAGCGTCGAGCCACCGTCTCGACGCTGTAGCTCGACGCTGGCTCTCGGGTTTGGGGCTGAAACTTTGCCTCTCCAAGGCGGTTTTGGCCCGTTTCTTTACGGATCAAGTTCCCCTCTTCCCGATGCATTCCCGGGGCGCTAAAACTCCACTTTAAGCTCTCGAACGGGCCCAACGGACGCACGAGCTCTTCACCGCTTTTCTCCTACAAATGAGATATATTAATCAATTAAAAGCGGACTTAAGCTAATATTAGGAAGTATTTAATAGCTCCAAAATGGAGTTATCAGTAGGCCCCAAGGTAGACTACCTGCTGACACTGAGGTGCCAAGGAGAGATGGAAAAGAACAAGTTCAAGCAATTGAACTTAGAAGTGGGAGACTGGTGGGCGGATTTTTGAATATCCACTTAATCTCAAGCTGTCGAGGCTTGCCAAAATACGATTTATAAAGCCTATGACCAAGGCTTTGCAGCCAGTGGTAACAGGGTCGATCCAAGGAATAGGAAGAATGAATTTACTAGTGAAATTTGGATTAAATTGATTAATTGGTAACAGGGGGTTTTAATCATGCAAGAGAAATAATGATGAAAGCTAACGGAAGAAAGAAATAATAAGAAGAACGTGTGCGCGGTTTGGGGAGTCTCGGGATCAATTGTTAGACAAATTCAACTTATCATTTAATTCTATTAATCATGGAATTCAATTTACTGAACACGCGGACGACTACCAGAGAAGCCCCAAAGTAGCCGACTCCATGGATTTTTATTAGACCACACAGTTCTAATTACACTTTATCTAATCCTACGTCAAGGTGATCAACCCCAAGGTAAATTTAGACAGTCACTAGCTAACCGCGACGAACATTCGAGCGTGAATTCTAATTGCTAGTAGATTGCCCGCAAACGCTGTATGCAATCAACAATCTTCCAACCCGACCCGATACTTCGATTTAATTCTATCTACCTGTGTTACTTAGTCGAGCAGTGAGAGGCACGGCATCGCTACTCTTTAACAGACACGACATGCGAAACTACTCGAGTGTCAATCGGCGTATTTTAACATGCGCGTTGGATTAAGCAAAGTAGATAAATGCAAAGTAAACAGAACCAATATGCATATCAAAACTCAGATTATCAAAGCTAAATCGTCTAACAAAATCCCCCTAAACAAATCCCAAACCGTCACCCTTACCTTAGCAGCTCATGGCGCGGTTCGTCAATCCCGCTCCAACCACGGCCATGGAAGGATCCGTCTACTTATTACAAAGGAAAGTGGAGCTCACTAGCATGCCAACAATGGCGGAGCTCCACAGAAAATAGAGAGAAAATGGGGAAGAAGAAGACCAAAATGAGCAAAATCCGTAGAGAGGTGAAGAAGATGAAGATTATGAAAAAAGTGCAGAAAAATCGTCTTTTAGCTGCTGCCATCGTCGTAGCGTCGAGACGCTAGGCCAGCGTCTCGACGCTGTGCCCTAAGTTTTCCGCGCGCGCGCTCGCGATGGCGTCGCGACGCAAGGCCAGCGTCGCGACGCTGCCCCGATAAAATTCCTGCGCGCGCCTCCTCCGGAGCGTCTCGACGCCAAGCAGGGTCTCGACGCCAGGGCAGCGTCGAGCTAGCGTCTCGACGCTATCACTCGACGCTTGCTCTCGGGTTTTTCCAGCGTCGAGCCAGCGTCTCGACGCTATAGCTCGACGCTGGCTCTCGGGTTTGGGGCTGAAGCTTTGCCTCTCCAAGGCAGTTTTGGCCGTTTCTTCACGGAACAAGTTCCCCTCTTCCCGATGCATTCCCGGGGCGCTAAAACTCTACTTTAAGCTCTCGAACATGCCCAACGGACGCACGAGCTCTTTGCCGCTTTTCTCCTACAAAAGAGATATATTTAATCAATTGAAAGCGGACTTTAGCTATAATTAGGACGCATTTAATAGCTCCAAAATGGAGTTATCAGAGACCATTGGTGAGCAACACTAGAGAAACACCAAAGAGAGTAGAGAACGAAGAGTCTAGTGCTCCACTGTAATCTCTGCCAAACCATGGTCAACCATCAACAAGCACATCAGGGGCGAGGCTGGAACCAATCATAGAAGAACTAGAAGAAATTCCAAGGCCTCCACCTATCCTGAGGCGACCTGAAGTGCCTGCATATGTACCACCACCTCCATTCCCTCGAAGGCTAAAGAAAAAACAAGAACAGGAAGTGCACTTTAACAAATTTTTAGAAATTCTTAAACAAGTGCATGTTAATATTCCATTTGTAGAGGTTTTGCAATCCATGCCTTCTTATGTTAAGTTTTTGAAGGATATAATCACTAACAAGAAAATTATTGGTGAATTTGAAACAGTGAATCTCACTGAGGAGTGCAGTGCTATACTCCAGAACAAACTGCCAAAGAAGGAGAAGGATCCTGGTTCCTTCACCTTACCAGTGGAGTTGGGAGGCAAGCACGTGGGCAGAGCTCTTTGTGACCTGGGAGCCAGCATAAACCTCATGCCTCTATCACTATTCCGCCAGCTAGGAATAGGAGAAGCACGTCCCACCACTGTCACCCTGCAGTTGGCAGACAGATCCATAGCCTACCCTGAGGGTAAGATAGAGGATATTCTTGTAAAGGTTGACAAGTTTATTTTTCTTGCAGACATCATCATTCTGGATTATGAAGCAGACAAGGAGGTCCCCATCCTATTAGGCAGACCATTTCTAGCCACAGGTAGGGCCTTGATTGATGTCCAGAAAGGTGAGCTCACCATGAGGGTTCATGACGAGGAGGTTAAGTTTAGTGTTTTTAAAGCCCTAAGGTACCCTTCTGACTCTGAATCTTGTGCAAGTATGGATATAGTAGATTCACTGATGGAAGAACAACTTGAGCATGGATTATTGATTAAGCATGCCAATGCTTATGTACAATTAGATGTAACTGACTTAAACATAGCTGAAATAATGGACATACCTGTGAATAATCCTCAACATGTTTGTATGACTACTGATTTGACTGAAAGATCCATGAATCCATTGAAACCATTCATTGAGCATCCACCTATCTTAGAATTAAAACCACTGCCTGAACATCTTAAGTATGCATATTTAGGAAGTGATGATACTCTACCTGTTATTATTTCGTCCAAACTAAGTGAAAAGCATGAAATTGAGTTGATCTTATTACTTAAGCAACATAAAAAGGCTATTGCATGGACGATTGCTGACATTAGAGGAATTAACCCTTCCTACTATATGCATAAGATAATATTGGAGGAAGAGCATACACCCCGAGTAGATCACCAACGTAGGCTGAACCCCTCTATGAAGGAGGTACTTAAGAAAGAGATCATAAAATGGTTAGATGCAGGTGTAATCTTCCCTATAGCTAGTAGTTAGTGGGTTAGTCCAATACAATGTGTACCTAAGAAGAGGGGGATGACTGTAGTAGTAAATGAGAGCAATGAACTGATTCCAACTAGAACTATTACAGGATGGAGAGTTTGTATGGACTATAGGAAATTGAATAAGGAAACAAAAAAAGATCACTTCCCTCTACCATTCATAGATCAGATGTTAGATAGAATAACTGGTAGAGCTTATTACTGCTTTCTAGATGGTTATTCTGGTTATAACCAAATCACCATAGACCCTGTGGACCAGGAGAAGACAACTTTCACCTGTCCCTTTGGAACATTTGCTTTTCGCAGAATGCCTTTTGGCTTATGCAATGCACCAGCAACGTTCCAAAGGTGCATGTTGGCTATCTTCTCTGACTTAGATGAATCCATGATAGAGATATTTATGGATGTCTTCTCAGTCTTTGGTGATTCATTTACAAATTGTTTAGAGAACTTAGGACAAGTCCTAGCTAGGTGTGAGGAGACCAACCTAGTCCTTAATTGGGAGAAATGCCACTTCATGGTGGAAGAAGGGATAGTCCTAGGTCATAGAGTGTCTAGAGCAGGAGTAGAGGTCGATAGGGCCAAGATTGAAATAATAGAGAAGTTAGTGGAACCTCAGAATGTGAAAGCCATTAGAAATTTCTTAGGACACGCAGGTTTCAATAGAAGGTTCATTAAGAATTTTTCCAAGATCTCCAAGCCTTTGTGTGAGCTTCTAGAGCTGAATAAGCCATTTATCTTCTCAAAAGAATGTTTCTTAGCCTGGACAACCCTTAAGGAAGCATTAGTCAAAGCACCTATTATAGTAGGGCCAAATTGGGACCTCTCATTTGAGATGTTGTGTGATGCGAGTGACTATGCAGTAGGGGTTATGCTAGGACAAAAGATTGACAAACTAACACACCCTGTATACTACGCTAGTAAGACACTAAATGAGGCACAATGTGTTGCGTGCTCAATGTGTAAAGATAAATATGCAAAAGAGAAGAGAGAGCACTTAGAACATGCAAGCATACATGGTCTCACAGCAAGTAGTAAGTATATTTAATTCGTTTTTTCCACAGAGACTCATTTTTAGCTATTCGCGAAGTGTGATTGTTAAGAAAGATGGGATGAATTTGATGGGGTAAAATTGGTTTTTAATTATCTACTTTTTGCTGAACGTATAAAGGGATATAACATAAACAGATGCAAGTTGAAATTAGATGCAAAGGATAAGAGATGGAATTAATAAACGAGAAAGAAAACAGCTAAACAGCATGAACATTGGCAGAATTGCGTGGACCGCAATGTTTCCGCAATTAAATGGCAGCGAACCTGATTAAAAGGGTGAATTAAGGGCTACTAATGACTATCCTATAGGCAGTTTATTACGATTATCAAGCTTTGGATCAACTCTTTATACATCAAACTCACTCTATCTCAAGTATCGTCCGATTCCATGCATGAGAGACTCAAGTTTACTCGACTTCAAAGTAAGGTCTTAAGCATCTTGTTAAAACAGGAGTGTTCAGTTTGTACTAGGGAAACGCCTATTCCTAGGCCGTTTCCTAATTACCATGAAAGGCTAGCATGATTATATGACTCTGAACTCTTACTCCTTCCAGAGGTTAGGAGTTCTTTGGACAAAATGGATGGCCAATCGAAATTGCCCGTGGGATGAAGCTTACATACAATCAATGTTCGAGTGTTGATCTGCCTACTTGACTCACGTTTTTTAGCCTATAGTTCTGTCATTAGCATGCCCCTAAATGATTTTAGTTACTCATGGATATGTAAAGAGCAGAAATGGTAGATAAGATAGACATGCTTAGAAGAGAAATGTGTATAAAATAGTAAGCCAAAACCGTAGCAGAACAAGATGGGAACTGTAAGTTGCAGAATTGAACTTCGATTACTTTAAGTGTTTGAATGACAAAGGAAAGCTTTAAAAGAGCTGAATCCAGGACAGACAACAACGAAATGCAGTACTTGAAATGTTAAACTAAGAACAACAGTGAACAGAAATGGAATTGAGAAGAAAAGAACAGAAAACAGCAAAGGCTTGCTGAACACTTCGTGGCAGTCGCCTCGAATGATGGTGATGAGAATTCAGCTGTGCTTGGATGAATCCAATCGAGAGAGAAGAAGAATCTTCTCTCCTTCCTATCAGATTATCGACTCCAAAAGCTGAGAACCTCACTCCAACAGACGGCAAAGGAATTTAGAGAGAAATGGTGGACTGCGAGAAGACTTCTGCCCTTCGAATTGATGACTGAACCTCCGACTTTGACCCCCTTTTATAGTAGTTTGCAGGTGCGTTTGGGCCAAGGAGAACCATCAACCTTCAACGTCATATATCAGAATGGATGGAGGAGAAAGAACGAATCCCTGAAAAGTCGGATCTAAACAGAAAATGATCAGCCAACTTACGGTTTTAACTTGAATAATTGCGGTCACCGCAATTATTCCGCAATTCATTTGCAATGGTTATTTTTTCATTCTTTTCTTCGGTTTTCAACCCTTTTTCTACCTATTGTACACAAGTCCTATATTAGCTACCTTCTTCTAATTCTCATATTAAAGCATAGGTTTAAGCTAATTGCTAACAAAAACACCTAAATGTGTACATCTTCTTAAGCTAAATGGGTCCTAAATAAGTCACTTTCAGAGACTTAACACACCCCCAAACTTAAGGCTTTGCTTGTCCTCAAGCATACTAAGGACTTACCTAGGCTGCTGTTTCTTCTTCTTTAACTACTCACTAACTCCCTTATATTCTTGTCTATAGCAATGCTGTCCTGTGACACACTTCCAAGTTTAGAACTAACCTCTTGTCTAGCTTCTTCTGACTTCACCTGCCTATTATACCCACTGCTTTTGTTAACCCCCTACTACTGATCTAACTACTTGTATGATATCATGCTATTATCCCTAAGGTTTCAAATTCTACCAAGCTTTACTCTAGACTCAGTACATGCTTCTAGCTTATTTTTAATGTGTCTAGGATTCCTTAGAGTCATGCCAGTCTTAGTTTTAACGGTGACAGTGGTACTTTTAGAGAACAACCTAAACCCTGGCATCACTACATTGGATATACATTCATCTCCCTAGACAAACCTAAAAGCTACAACCTTGTGCTTAGCTCATTAAGGATCAGAGTTCTTTTTTCATAGGACATCTAAGCCACAAGATTATAACTCCCAAGCATACATTCTTCTTCCCCTATTTCTCCTTTTTCTTTTTCTTAGGTGGAGTCTCCCCTTGGTTTGCCTTTTGATGCAATGCCACTTATGGTTTACACACTTGGCACTGATTACTCAGCAACTTGAGAAAGACTCCCCTCTTTATTCTATTTTTCACTTTTTCTATTTATCACAAAAAATTTTTTAGGAGAAGAAGAATGCTTATGTCCTAAGGAAGAGAGGAATGTTCCTAGGCCTAGGGTGGCCTCCCCCAAACTTCAACTACTCATTGTCCCCAATGAGTGTTTGAGGTGGCACACCCCCAAACTTATCCTAGAAGCATCTAGTCTAAAGTAAAACAAAGAGAATCTAAACATCCTAGGCATAGGCAAAACATTCGAGAAGCAACTATCCCAGCAGCAGAAAATTTGAACATAACAGACAGGTTTCAGGACTTATGGTTTATGCATGCTGAGCACTATTCAGAGGCAAATTTAAACTATCAAAAGGTGTCCTAAGACACTCATCCAGCATGCTTCAAGATCAGCTATATAAGGTAGTCATGCTAGCAGCAAAAGATAGAATTTAACAGATCACAGCCTAACTAAACAGACAGTCCAAAACATGCTATCAGTCACAAAAATTGCGGGAACCGCAATTATTTCGCAATCCAATCCGGGCAGATATAACATTAACTCAGGCCCCTAGCATGCTTTTTCCCGTTACTCATGCATCCTAAAAATAAAACTAAACTATCCTACCTATTCAGCTAACATCAAACTAGACTAAGCAAAAGAAAAAGCATAAAACTAAACATTAAAAACAGATCAAAAACTGAATCCAAAACAGCATATTATACATTATTCTATCAAAAAGCAGGAAAATTGTCTTTTGTTTCTGAAGGGATCAGTAATACTCCCTCTAGTGCTCTTCAAACCAGCACTCAATTCTCATCATCCTCATCTGGTCGCCTTGGTCTTGGGGGCACCCATGGAGTTAGGAGGTTGGTGGGGAAGTCTGGGAAGATGCACCCCAACTGGTCTGCAACTTCTCTGTCCCTCGCCTGCGCATAGTTGGCCCATTGAGCCATTCTCCTCTGCATGTCCATCAAGCAGGCCATGGATAGGGACTGTTCAGCCGCCAGCCTATCCAACTCAAATTCCATGTTGCCCTTTCTTCTCAGCCTTAGATGTGCAGGCAACTCCAGATGGCCTGTGTAGGGCAGCTGCTGCTCCAAGCGCTCGGTGGGAACTCCTGCAAGCAAGCATAACTTTGTTATGATGTTGGGGAAAAATAACGGCCCCTTACCCTTTTTTGCACACTCAGCTATGGCAGCAGTGATGACTTCTCCCACGTTGATCGTGAGACCTCTCATTATAGCATAAACCAGCAGCGAACGGCTCTGGTTAATTGTAGTCTCATGAGTCACTGGGGAGAGTCTTCTTCTTACGAATGAAAACCACACAGCTGCCTTAGCCGTGAGGTTGGCACTCATGAGCGTGTGCCGCCCATTGCGTGAGACTGTCCAGGAGGCCTCAGGCTGGCCAATGGTGCGGATGGCTTCTTCCAGCACAGCCTCGGTCGGCTCATCAACTATCCGTGCATAATCTGTGTGAGGCTGACCCCTTAGACCAAATGCTTCATTAATGGCTTTGGCTGAGAAATCAACCTCCACCCCTCTGACCACAGATAGGCCATCCTCAGGGCTGAGCACGTTAGCATAAAAGTCATACACCATGCTCGTGTATGCTGGATTGGGAGGTCGGCAGAATTCCTCCCAGCCATGGTTGATCACCCCTGCGCGCAAGAACTGCGGCAGGTCAGCAAGTCGATCAAGGAACCCCTTCTCGTGCAACAGGTCCCTTTTCCTCAGCTCCACGCCCCTGGATTCAGCATCAGACGAGACATACCTCACTGACGGAGGTTCATCTTCAGGGTAGAGTTTAGCCTTCCCCTTTTCGGCTGGCTTGGAAGATTCAGCAGCCTCCACCTTGAGGCGTTTGAGCGAAGGCTCAGTACTGTCTTTGTCTGCTGAAGGCACTCGCTTGGCCTTCTTCTTCTTCAGTTTCTTGGCTTTCTTGGCCTCCTTCTTGGCCTTCTTCTTCTCGTTCTCCATGTTGATCTGTTGGAGGCAAGCCCCCAACGTTTCTTCCATAGAATCGTCCTGCTGTGCAGGAACATCAGGGCTGTCTTCCCTCATAGGAGAGAAGACTTCTTCTTCCCCAGCATCTCCACTGCCTTGCGTGGACTCCTGATAATCCCCATAAGGGAATTCAGGATCAGGCCGTGGAGAGTTGTGCTCTGCTGATGGTGTATGTGCAGAACTCCATGGCGAAGACGGCAGTTCAGGACTCTGCACAGCCGCAGGTGGTAGATCAGAACTCTGAAGCGCTGGAGATGACTCGGCGCGCTGCGCAGGCGGTGATGATTCTGTGCTTTGCACCGGTTCAGATGGGAGAGGGCTGCGCACAGGTGACACAGACGGCGACGAACCTTCCTTTGCTGACTCGTGAGATGCACGATCAGGTTCTTGACTCTCCACAGAGGGAGTCTTGGCGATGGTTCGTTCGGCGGCAGTCTTGACAGTCCACCGGCGCTTCTTTGGCGTGCCCACTGGCTCAGATGGCCCAGCAGGGATCTCAGTGACCACCCTCCACTTCTTCCTACGAATAGGAAGCTTGGAAAGACGGCCAGTGCGTACAGCACCCTCATCAGCAAGGGCGAGAAGCGCTTCCCTTGCAGCCGCTTCAGCTGCGTCGTCGGCCTTCTTCTTGGCGGCGGATCTCTCAGCCCTAGTGGAAACCATTGTCGAATCTTGGAGGTTTGGAGAGAGAGATCAAAGGTGGAGAGAATCGCAGAAATCTTGGAGAGCAAAGAATGAGAGGATCGTATCAATCGGGCGCCTTCTAACGGCTATAAAAGCAACGGAAAAATCCCAACGGCTCTTTTTGCGGATCCAGCAATTTTTGCGCAATTCTAGGGACAATATTTCATAACAAATCCAAACTTTGATCGCCCGTATCTTTCATTTGGCTCAACCGTTTCTTGATTTTTAAAGTGGGATTTACTCCCCTTGATCCCCTCTTTCGATTCCCTACAAAAACAAATAAAACAAACATTAACTACGCAATTAAAAATACCTCACAAAACATACAAACGATCATCGAAAAAACAGAAAAAATAAACTAAGGCATTGGCCTTGACTAAACGAGCACAGTAACCACTCGTTCTCTCTCGTTTCTAACTTCATGCTTCATGTAGGAGGAAGGCCGAGAGAGTCTTCACATCCCCCTCCTCATAGTAGTGCTTCAACCTAGCACCATTGACCATAAATGGCTGTCCTTGCTGCAAGTTTTTAATCTCTATGGCACCATGAACAAAGACATTAGTAATAATAAATGGACCTGACCATCTAGACTTTAATTTGCCTGGAAATAGCTTTAATCGTGAGTTAAATAATAATACAAGTTGGCCCTTTTTAAAGTCTTTGATCCTGAGTCTACTGTCGTGCCATATTTTTGTCTTTTCTTTGTACATCTTGGCATTCTCATAGGCCATGTGCCTAAGCTCATCAAGTTCATGTAGCTGTAAAGATCTTAATGTCCCTGCATCCTTCACACAAAAATTTAATTCTTTCATGGCCCAAAATGCCTTGTTTTCCAACTCAAGTGGCAAGTGGCAAGCCTTGCCATACACCAACCTATAGGGAGACATTCCTAGAGGTGTCTTATATGCTGTTCTGTAAGCCCAAAGTGCATCCTCAAGCTTGAAAGACCAGTCTTTCCTATTAGGTTTGACTACCTTTTCTAGGATGTTCTTTATCTCCCTATTGGAAATCTCAGCTTGGCCATTTGAGTGTGGGTGGTAGGGAGTAGCTACCCTATGTCTAATGTTATATTTAGCCAATAATTTCTCCATAGCCTTATTAATGAAATGTGACCCCTCATCACTAATGATAGCACGAGGAGTCCCAAATCTAGTGAAAATGTGTCTATGCAAGAAGTTAGTGACTGTTTTAGCATCATTATTAGGACATGCCTTAGCTTCTACCCACTTTGACACGTAGTCTACTGCTACTAAAATGTACAGGTTACCTGATGATGGAGGGAATGGTCCCATGAAATCAATGCCCCACACATCAAAGAGCTCTAACTCTAAGATGTAGGTGAGGGGCATCTCATCCTTACGACTGAGGTTACCTGTCCTTTGGCATTCGTCACAGTTGTGGGCATAGTTGTGGGCATCCTTGAAGATTGTTGGCCAGTAGTAGCCACTCTGAAATACCTTAGCAGCTGTTCTTTGACCACCAAAGTGCCCACCGTAAGGAGATGAGTGACAGTGCTGCAGCACAGACTTCGCTTCAGCAGCTGTAACACACTTCCTCAACAACCCATCAGCACAGGTCCTGTAAAGTATGGGGTCATCCCAGATGAATTTCCTTGCTTCATGGAGGAACCTCTTCTTCTCTTGTCCTCCCTTGAACACTGGTAATACCTGTGCTGCACGGAAGTTAGCAATGTCAGCG
This sequence comes from Herpetospermum pedunculosum, assembly GCA_028017165.1. NCBI lineage: Eukaryota > Viridiplantae > Streptophyta > Magnoliopsida > Cucurbitales > Cucurbitaceae > Herpetospermum > Herpetospermum pedunculosum. The sequence goes on along the minus strand of CM051523.1, from coordinate 37,806,298 downwards.
AACCAAGGTTCCTCATCGTTATCACGATGAGTTAAAGCAAAGATATGTTCATCTATAAAAGCATCAGAAATTGCGGGGTCCGCAATTTTTTCGCAATTGTGCTGCAATCGAGACAGGTGATCTGCAACCACGTTTTCACATCCCTTCTTGTCCCGAATGTCCAAATCGAATTCCTGCAGCAATAACACCCATCTAATCAATCTAGGCTTAGCATCAGCCTTCCTCATAAGATATTTTAAAGCAGAATGGTCAGTATATACAATGGTCCTAGTTCCTACAATATAGTTTCTAAATTTTTCACAAGCAAATACTACAGCAAGCATCTCTTTCTCTGTAGTTGTATAGTTACATTGGGCCTCATTCAAGGTCTTGCTAGCATAATAGACAGGATGTGTGAGCTTGTCAATCTTCTGTCCTAACATGACTCCTACAGCATAGTCACTAGCATCACATAGCATCTCAAATGGGAGATCCCAATTTGGTCCTACTATGATTGGTGCTGTGACCAGTGCTTCCTTAAGGGTTTTCCAAGCTACTACACATTCTTTAGAGAAGATGAATGGCCTACCTAGCTCCAGTAGCTCACATAGAGGCTTGGCTATCTTAGAAAAGTCCTTGATGAACCTTCTATAGAAGCCAGCATGCCCTAAGAAACTCCTAATAGCCTTGACATTCTGGGGCTCTACCAACTTCTCTATGACCTCGATTTTTGCCCTATCCACTTCTACACCTGCCCTTGATACTCTATGTCCTAAGACAATCCCTTCATCTACCATAAAATGGCACTTTTCCCAATTTAGGACTAGGTTGGTCTCTTCACACCTAGCCAGGACTTGTCCTAGGTTCTCTAGACAGGTTTTAAATGAGTCCCCAAAGACTGAGAAGTCATCCATGAATATTTCTATTATGGACTCATCCAACTCAGAGAAGATTGCCATCATGCACCTTTGGAAAGTTGCCGGTGCATTGCATAGGCCAAAAGGCATTCCGCGGAAGGCAAACGTTCCAAAAGGGCAAGTGAAGGTAGTCTTCTCTTGATCCTTAGGGTCTATAGTAATTTGATTATAGCCCGAGTACCCATCTAAAAAACAATAGTAGGCTCTACCAGCTATTCTATCTAGCATCTGGTCAATGAATGGTAGGGGGAAATGGTCTTTTTTAGTTTCTTTATTCAGTTTTCTGTAATCCATACATACTCTCCACCCTGTGACAGTCCTAGTTGGAATCAGTTCGTTGTTCTCATTGACTACCACAGTTATTCCCCCCTTTTTAGGTACACATTGGATGGGGCTCACCCACTGGCTACTAGCTATGGGGAAAATTACTCCAGCATCTAACCACTTTATTATTTCCTTCTTCACTACCTCTTTCATAGAGGGGTTTAACCTACGCTGGTGATCTACCTTAGGTGTGTGTTCTTCCTCTAATATGATTTTATGCATGCAATAAGAAGGGCTAATGCCTCGAATATCAGCAATAGTCCATGCTATAGCCTTCCTATGTTGCTTAAGCAGTAAAATTAAATCAACCTCATGCTGTTCACTAAGCTTAGAAGAAATAATTACAGGCAGCGTATCATTATCTCCTAGATATGCGTATTTGAGGTGAGTTGGTAGTGGTTTTAGTTCTAAAACAGGTGGATGCTCAATGGAGGGCTTCAACGGATTTACAGTTCTATCAGTTAAGTCCATAGTCATACATACATGCTGAGGTCTATCTACAGGCATATCCATTATGTCAGATACATTTAGATCATCTACATCTAATCCTACATATTCGTTAGCATGCTTGGTTAATAATACATGCTCTAATTGTTCTTCCATTAGTGAGTCAACAACATCAATGCTAGCACAAGACTCAGAATCAGAGGGATACCTTAAAGCTTTGTAAACACTAAATTTTACCTCTTCATCATGAACCCTCATAGTTAACTCACCTTTTTGCACGTCTATTAGTGCCCTACCTGTGGCTAGAAATGGTCTACCTAGCAGGATGGGAACCTCCTTGTCTGCCTCATAGTCCAGGACAATGAAATCTGCAAGGAAAATAAATTTGTCAACTTTAACTAGAATATCCTCAATCTTACCTTCTGGATATGCGATGGATCTGTCTGCTAGTTGTAAAGTGACTGTGGTTGGACGTGCTTCTCCCATTCCCAACTGGCGGAATAGGGACAGGGGCATGAGATTTATGCTGGCGCCCAGGTCACAAAGCGCTCTGCCCACATGCTTGCCTCCAAGTTCTACAGGTAGGGTGAAGGAACCAGGATCCTTCTCCTTCTTGGGCAGCTTGTTTTGGAGGATGGCACTGCACTCCTCGGTGAGGTTTACTGTTTCAAACTCACCAATTATTCTTTTGTTAGTAATAATGTCCTTCAAAAACTTTACATATGAAGGCATAGACTGTAAAACTTCTACAAAAGGAATATTCACATGCACTTGCTTAAGTATTTCTAGAAATTTATTAAAATGAACTTCCTGTTCCTGTTTCTTCTTAAGCCTTCGAGGGTATGGAGGTGGTGGCACATATGCAGGCACGTCAGGACGCCTTAAGATAGGTGGAGGCCGTGGAATTTCTTCTACGTCCTCTACAATTGGCTCTAGCCTGGCTCCTGATGTGCTAGTCGGTGGTGGACCTTGGCTTGGCAGAGACTCCAGTGGAGCACTAGACTTAGTGTTCTCTACTCTCTTTGGTGTGTCCTTTGTGTTACTCACCAATGGTCTTCCACTCCTAAGCTCAATGGCTTGAACTTGTTCTTTGCCATCTCTCCTTGGTACCTCGGTATCAGCAGGGAGTCTACCTTGGGGCCTACTTTTAAGTTCATTGGCTAATTGGCCTATTTGGTTTTCCAGGCTCCTAAGAGTAGCTTGCTGGCTCTGAAGAGTAGCATCATTCTTAGCTATATATTCCTTGAGTAGGTTTTCTACAGAAGATCCTACAGGTTGATTGTAAGGTTTTTGGTACATTGACTGGTTATGTTGGGGAGTGAAACCAGGTGTTCCACTCGGCCTTGGTTGGTTGGGATTTTGGTTAGTGTTTTGTTGGCCACCCCATGACAGGTTAGGGTGGTTTCTCCAACCAGGATTATAGGTGTTGGAGTAGGGGTTATTCCTAGGCTGCTGCTGACTACCTACATAGCAGACTGAGGATGGATTCCCAGGGCAGTATTCATAAGGGTGCCCTTCCCCACAGAATCCACAGATTGGTGCCTCGCCTTGACTTGGTTGGGTGCCCATTGACATGGCTGTGGCGGTATTGGCACTGGTTTGGAGATTGGCCTGAGCCATTTGCTTGACTAAGTTGGTCAGGGCATTTATTTGGGTGCTCATGGCGCTTAGAGCATCCTTGTCTTGAGCCCTAGTTGGCTCTACTGGATCGTCTGACCATCTACAGTGAGATGCTGAGATCTTCTCCAAGATCTCATAAGCTTCGTTGTAACTCTTGGACAACATGGAACCTCCAGCAGATGAATTTAAGACTTGTCTGGTGCTGGAGTTGCATCCTTTAAAGAAAACTTCTATTTGGATACACCATGGAATGCCATGGTGTGGGCATTTAATGAGAAGGTCTTTGAATCTAGTCCAAGCTTCGTGAAGAGACTCATTATCAGCTTGTTTAAACTTTATGATATCATCACGAAAGGTCGAATTCCTATCAGGTGGGAAGTATTTGACTAGGAATTTTTCTGCTAAATCTGTCCAATTGCGGACAGATCCTGAGGGTAAAGAATTTAGCCATGTTTTGGCTTTGTCCCTCAAAGAGTAAGGGAAAAGATATAGCCTCAGGGCTTCTTGGGAAACTCCAGGGATTAGGAATGTGTCACTAACTCCTAGGAAGTTCCTAAGGTGGTTATGGGGGTCCTCATTTTCTATTCCAAAGAATTGTCCCACAGTGGACAACATTTGGAACATCACTGGTTTTAACTCGAATGAGTGGGCAGTGATTTCAGGACGGATTATGCTGGGGTTCAGCTCCCCAGGCATAGGTACTAGATATGACAGAATGGCACTATTCTTGTCATTCGCTATTTCGATGGGGTTGCGAATGGCTTGTGCCGGATTTGGAACTAGATCGCCCATTTCTTTAGTCTCAGGTGTGGTTTGAGGTATAGGAGGTTGTTTAAAGAGACGTTTCTTTGCCTTATTCCTAGCTCGAAGTGATCTTTCAGGTTCAGGATCGAACTCTAAATTACTATGTGAACGCTCACTCATAAACTACCTTAATGGCACCTGCAAAAGAAATGAAACAGATTAGTTTCACTCAATGATAAACTTGATTTTTCAAACTTAACAACTTCGTTTTCACTTAAAATAAGTCCCCGGCAGCGGCGCCAAAAACTTGTTGCGTGCTCAATGTGTAAAGATAAATATGCAAAAGAGAAGAGAGAGCACTTAGAACATGCAAGCATACATGGTCTCACAGCAAGTAGTAAGTATATTTAATTCGTTTTTTCCACAGAGACTCATTTTTAGCTATTCGCGAAGTGTGATTGTTAAGAAAGATGGGATGAATTTGATGGGGTAAAATTGGTTTTTAATTATCTACTTTTTGCTGAACGTATAAAGGGATATAACATAAACAGATGCAAGTTGAAATTAGATGCAAAGGATAAGAGATGGAATTAATAAACGAGAAAGAAAACAGCTAAACAGCATGAACATTGGCAGAATTGCGTGGACCGCAATGTTTCCGCAATTAAATGGCAGCGAACCTGATTAAAAGGGTGAATTAAGGGCTACTAATGACTATCCTATAGGCAGTTTATTACGATTATCAAGCTTTGGATCAACTCTTTATACATCAAACTCACTCTATCTCAAGTATCGTCCGATTCCATGCATGAGAGACTCAAGTTTACTCGACTTCAAAGTAAGGTCTTAAGCATCTTGTTAAAACAGGAGTGTTCAGTTTGTACTAGGGAAACGCCTATTCCTAGGCCGTTTCCTAATTACCATGAAAGGCTAGCATGATTATATGACTCTGAACTCTTACTCCTTCCAGAGGTTAGGAGTTCTTTGGACAAAATGGATGGCCAATCGAAATTGCCCGTGGGATGAAGCTTACATACAATCAATGTTCGAGTGTTGATCTGCCTACTTGACTCCCGTTTTTTAGCCTATAGTTCTGTCATTAGCATGCCCCTAAATGATTTTAGTTACTCATGGATATGTAAAGAGCAGAAATGGTAGATAAGATAGACATGCTTAGAAGAGAAATGTGTATAAAATAGTAAGCCAAAACCGTAGCAGAACAAGATGGGAACTGTAAGTTGCAGAATTGAACTTCGATTACTTTAAGTGTTTGAATGACAAAGGAAAGCTTTAAAAGAGCTGAATCCAGGACAGACAACAACGAAATGCAGTACTTGAAATGTTAAACTAAGAACAACAGTGAACAGAAATGGAATTGAGAAGAAAAGAACAGAAAACAGCAAAGGCTTGCTGAACACTTCGTGGCAGTCGCCTCGAATGATGGTGATGAGAATTCAGCTGTGCTTGGATGAATCCAATCGAGAGAGAAGAAGAATCTTCTCTCCTTCCTATCAGATTATCGACTCCAAAAGCTGAGAACCTCACTCCAACAGACGGCAAAGGAATTTAGAGAGAAATGGTGGACTGCGAGAAGACTTCTGCCCTTCGAATTGATGACTGAACCTCCGACTTTGACCCCCTTTTATAGTAGTTTGCAGGTGCGTTTGGGCCAAGGAGAACCATCAACCTTCAACGTCATATATCAGAATGGATGGAGGAGAAAGAACGAATCCCTGAAAAGTCGGATCTAAACAGAAAATGATCAGCCAACTTACGGTTTTAACTTGAATAATTGCGGTCACCGCAATTATTCCGCAATTCATTTGCAATGGTTATTTTTTCATTCTTTTCTTCGGTTTTCAACCCTTTTTCTACCTATTGTACACAAGTCCTATATTAGCTACCTTCTTCTAATTCTCATATTAAAGCATAGGTTTAAGCTAATTGCTAACAAAAACACCTAAATGTGTACATCTTCTTAAGCTAAATGGGTCCTAAATAAGTCACTTTCAGAGACTTAACACAATGTAATTACACAACCACTGAGAAGGAAATGCTAGCTGTAGTGTTTGCTTGTGAGAAGTTTAGGAATTACATTGTAGGCACTAGGACAATCGTGTACATTGATCACTCTGCACTAAAGTACCTTATGAGGAAGGTTGATGCTAAGCCTAGGTTAATTAGATGGGTACTGTTGCTGCAAGAGTTTGATCTAGACATTAGAGATAAGAAAGGATGTGAAAATGTGGTTGCGGATCATCTTTCTAGATTGCAACATAATTGCGATAAAATTGCGCAAACCGCAATTTCTGATGCCTTTATCGATGAGCATGTCTCTGTATTAGCACATCGTGATAACGATGAGGAACCTTGGTTTGCTGATATTGCTAACTTCCTTGCCTCGCAGGTACTACCAACTTTCAAGGGAGGACAAGAAAAGAAGAGGTTCCTACATGAAGCTAGGAAGTTCATCTGGGACGATCCTACACTCTACAAAACATGTGCAGACGGTTTGCTAAGGAAGTGTGTGTCAGCTGCTGAAGCGAAGTCTGTGCTACAGCACTGCCATACATCTCCTTATGGTGGACACTCTGGTGGCAAAAGAACAGCTGCAAAGGTGTTCCAGAGTGGCTACTACTGGCCCACGATATTCAAGGATGCCCACGACCATGCACACAGCTGCAATGAATGCCAGAGAACAGGTAACCTCAGTCGAAAGGATGAGATGCCTCTCACTTACATCTTAGAGTTGGAGCTCTTTGATGTGTGGGGCATTGATTTCATGGGACCATTTCCCCCATCAGCAGGTAACCTTTACATACTTGTAGCTGTAGACTATGTGTCTAAATGGGTAGAAGCCATAGCATGTCCAACCAACGATGCCAAAACAGTCATTAAGTTCCTTAATAGACATATCTTTACTAGGTTTGGTACACCCCGTGCTATAATTAGTGATGAAGGGACACACTTTATTAATAAAGCTATGGAAAAAGTGTTGGCTAAGTACAATGTTAGACATAGAGTAGCCACCCCTTATCACCCACATTCGAATGGACAAGCTGAAATATCAAATAGGGAGATTAAAAACATACTCGAAAAAGTGGTCAAACCCAATAGAAAAGATTGGTCGTTTAAACTCGAGGATGCACTTTGGGCATATAGAACTGCATATAAGACACCCCTAGGTATGTCTCCTTATAGACTTGTGTATGGCAAAGCATGTCACTTACCATTCGAATTGGAAATCAAAGCATTTTGGGCCTTGAAAGAGCTGAATTATTGCGTGACCGATGCGGGAACATTGCGGTCTCTGCAATTACATGAGCTCGATGAGCTGAGACATATGTCCTATGAAAATGCTAAAATGTACAAGGAAAAGACTAAAATTTGGCATGACAGTAGACTTAGGATTAAGGACTTTAAGAAAGGCCAGCATGTCTTGTTATTTAACTCAAGGTTGAGATTATTTCCAGGCAAACTTAAGTCCAGATGGTCAGGTCCTTTCGTTATAACTAATGTGTTTGTTCATGGTGCAATTGAGATTAGGAACCTGCAGCACGGGCAACCGTTCATGGTTAATGGTGCACGATTGAAGCATTATTATGAGGAAGGAAATGTGAAGACTCTCTCGGCCTTCCTCTTATCTGAAGCTTTAAAATATGACCGAGAGAAGACGAGTGATCACTGTGCTCGTCCATGCGAGGCCATGCCTTAGTTTATTTTTGCTGTTTTTTTTTTTCGGTTGTTATTTTTGTATGTTTATGTGTGATTTTTATTACGAATTTGATGTTAATTTTATTTCTTTTAATAGGGGATCAAAAGAGGAAATCAAGGAGATGAATCAAGGATAAAGAATCGGGGAAGAAATCGGGCCAAATCAAAGATTGAGTGATGTGAATCTTGGCATTTAAATCAAGGGAAATCTCCAACGGCCATTTAATTGCGGTGGATTTGCTAAAACCGCAACAGAAATAGCCGTTGGGATTCACATCATTACAAATAGCCGTTAGAATAGCTGTGGCCCGTACGCTTCCTTCATTCGTTGGACTTCAAGAAATCTATCTTCTTCTTCCTCTGCAATTCCTATTCTCAGTTCTCTTCGATTCCACGATGGTGCTTACACGGGCTGAGAGATCCGCGTCCAAGAAGAAGGCCACTGAAGCAGAGGCAGCTGCGAGAGAGGCACTCCTTGCCTTAGCAGAGGCCGAAGCTGCGCGCCCTGAACGACCTTCTAAGCTCCCTGTTCGCAAGAAGAAGTGGAAGGTGGTGACGGAAATCCCTGCTGGGCCGTCTGAACCAGTAGGCATGCCCAAGAAACGAAAATGGACGATGGAGATCGGGGACGCACCGATCAAGGAAAAGACTCCCACTGTGGAGAGTCAAGGAAGTGGCCGTCCATCCTACGAGACGGCCAGACAGAGCCCTGAACCATCTCCACCAGCGCAAAGCCCCGAGCCTTCTCCATCTCCACAAAGCTCTGAACAATCTCCACCGCCGCAGAGCCCTGAGGCATCGCCATCATCGCCAACGCCCGAGCCTGAAATTCCAAGTGAAGAACATCAAGAATCAGCGCCGGGCGAAGAAGCGGCTGAGGAAGAAGAGGTTTTCTCTCCTTTGAGGGAAGTCAGCCCCGATAGCCCAGCAAAGGGGGGAGATTCAATGGATGAAACGTTGGGGGATTGCCTCCAACAGATTACCACCAGGGCACGGTTGAGGAAGAAAGCCCCCAAGGTTGTCAAGGCCAAACGGCCAAAAGCTTCAAAGAAATCCAAGAAAAGGAAGGTCAGTGGTGAGCCTTCATTGAAGAGGCTGAAGGTCGAGGCTGCTGAGTCGGCCAAGGCACGAGACAAGGGGAAAGCCAAATTATACCCCAAAGATGAGCCTCAAGCTGTGAGGTATGTGTCTTCTGACACCGAATCAAGGGGTACTGAACTGAGGAAGAGGGACCTACTCCACGAGAAGGGGTTCCTGGATGCATTGGCAGACCTGCCGCAATTTTTGCACGCAGGGATCACCAACCATGGTTGGGAAGAGCTGTGCAGACCGCCCATCCCCGCCTACTCCAGCATGGTATACGACTTCTATGCCAACCTGATGCACCCTGAGGATGGCCTGTCCATGGTAAGAGGAATCGAGGTGGACTTCTCAGCCAAGGCGATCAATGAAGCCTATGGCCTCAAGGGGCAAAAACATACTGACTATGCGCGGATAATTGACGCTCCCACTGAGGCTGTGCTGGAGGAAGCACTGCGTATCATCGGCCAACCTGAGGCCGCTTGGACGATCTCGCGCAATGGGAAGCACACTCTGATGAGTGCGACCCTTACGGCAAAGGCAGCTGTGTGGTTTTCCTTCGTGTTCACACGTCTGTCCCCAGTGACCCACGAGACCACCATTAATCAAGGGAGATCGCTGCTGGTATATGCGATCATGAGGGGCCTCACGATCAATGTTGGGGAGGTTATAGCAGCCTCCATAACAGACTGTGCCAAGAAAGGTAAGGGTCCTCTTTTCTTTCCAAAGACCATTACTAAGCTGTGCCTTCGTGCAGGTGTGCCAATCGAGAGGATGGAGAGGCAGCTGGCCTACACGGGTCATCTGGAGCTGCCTACAGGCCTGAGGATGCGCAGGAAGGGGAACATGGAGTTTGAGTTGGATGGCCTAGCTGCAGCTCAATCTCTTTCTATGGCCTGCCTGATGGACCTTTAGAAGAAGATGGCGCAATGGGCTGAGTATGCTCAAGCGAGGGATAAGGACGTTGCGGATCAGTTGGGCTGCATCTTTCCTGAGTTCCCCACTGACCTGCTGACGCCATGGGCACCTCCAAGAGCACGGAGGGATGATGATGAGGACGTCTGAGTGCTAGTTTGAAGAGCACTCAAGGGAGTATTTCTGTTCCCTATATCAAAAGAAAAAAAAAAATCAAACTGCTTTTCGTTAAACTGTGTGAATTATGTTATTTTGAATCAATGTTTGATCTGTCTTTAGTTCTTTATTTTGATTGTTTAGGATTGCTTAGTATAGTTAGATGGTATCTGAATAGGTAGGTTGTTTTAGTTTCCTTTTTGTATAGCTGAGATGACTAGAAATATCATGCAAAAGGGGCTGCTTACTGATATATCAGCCCTGTATATTCATTGCGAAATTATTGCGATTTCCGCAATTTTTGTTAGTTATCGCATTCTTTTGACTGACTGATTAGCTAGGTTGGTTCTGTTTCAATTTTGTTCTTTTGCTGCTTTCTTGACTACCTTATATAGCCTATCTATAAGCATGCTGGATGAGTGTCTTAAGGCACCTTTGATAGTTTAAATTAGCTCTCTTAAGTTGCTCAGCATGCATGGCTTTAAGTTCTTACCATACTGTTTTTTCAAATTTCTGCTGCTGTGTTGTTTGCTTCAAGAATGTTTTTTCTATACCTAAGACTTTTAGATTCTCTTTGTTTTGCCCTAGACTAGATACTTCTAGGACATGTTTGGGGGTGTGCCACCTCAGACACTCATTGGGGACAATGAGTAGTTTAAGTTTGGGGGAGGCCACCCTAGGCCTAGGAACATTCCTCTCTCCCTTTAAGCATAAGCATTCTTCTTCTCCTTTTGAAAAAATGATGAACTGAAAAAAAATGGAGAAAAGAATAAAGAGGGGTGTCTCTCTTAAAGTTGCTGAGTAATCAGTGCCAAGTGTGTAACCCACAAGTGGCATTGCATCAAAAGGCAACGAAAGGAGAGGCTCCACCAAAGTAAGAAAGAAAAAAGGAAAAATTAGGGAAGAAGAATGTATACCTAGGAGTTGCAACTTTGTGGCTTGGGTGTCCTGAATAAAAAGAACTCTGATCCTCAATTAGCTAAGCACAAAGTTGTAGCTTGTAGGGGTGTTTAGGGAGATGAATGTATGTCCAATGTAGTGATGTCAGGGTTTAGGTTGTTCTCTAAATGTACTACTGTCACTGGTTTATACTAAGACTGGCATGACTCTAAGGAATCCTAGGTAGCTCAAAAGTAAAAAATTAGAAGCATGTACTGAGTCTGGGGTAAAGCTAGGTAGAATTTGAAACCTTAGGGATAGTTGCACTATATGACAGAAGCAAATAGATCAGTCGTGGGGAGTTAATGAAACAGTAGGATCATTAGGCGTGTGAAGTCAGAAGAAGCAAATTGAGAAGTTAGTTGTAAACTTAGAAATGTGTCACAGGACAACATTACCATAGATAGGAACTTAGGGGAGTCAGCAAGTGGTTAGAGAAGTTAAAACAGCAGCCTAAGTAAGTCCTTAGATTGCTCGAGGACGAGCAAAACCTTAAGTTTGGGGGTGTGTTACGTCTCCAAAAGGTGACTATTTTAGGACTTATTTGTGATAGGAAGTTGTGCATTTGTAAGTGTTTTTGATAGGATTTAGCTTGAACTTGTGCTTTTATATGAGAATTAGAAGAATGAAGCTAAATTAGGACTTATATGCAAAAGGAAAGAAAAGGAATTAAAAACGAAGTTAAAGGAATGGAAATTGTACATTGCGGAGGCATTGCGGAAACATTGCTAAAACCGCAATGTTTTAAGTGAAATCCGTAAGTTGTCTAACTATTTTCTGTTTTGTTCCGACCTTTTAGGGATTCATTCTTTCTCTTGCAGCCACGTAGTAGTACGACGTTGAGAATGGATGGTTCTCCTTGACCCAATCGCACCTGCAGAATACTATAAAAGGAGGTCAAAGTGGAAGGTTGAAACACACTCGAACGGCGTAGACTTCCAGTTCAACGCAGTCTTTCCCATTCTTTCTCTTCTCCGTCTGTTGGTTTGAGAGGTTCAGCTGTTGGAGTCGACAATCTGATAGGAAGGAGCGAAGATTCATCTTCTCTTCTGATCAGATTCATCCAAGCAAAGCTTCCTTTCACCCTTCAGATCGAGGCGTTCGCACCAAGAAGAACACGCACGGATTTCCTGCTTTCTGCCTTAGCTTTCTGTTTTCGTTGATTGTTTGTTGTCATTTCCCTTTTCATTAGCTACTCTATTCCATTTCGTTGCTTTCTGTTTTACTCTGGTTATTCAAAGCTGTCACTTGTTTAGTTCAAACGCTAGTTAATCCAAGCATAATTTCATTACTCCGCACGTTCTTCATCTCGTATGTTCACTGCTTTTAGCTTCTGTTTTGTCTTTAATCTTCTACTTAGTATGTCGTCTCCATCTATTCTCCCCAATCTATCTGCATCCATGAGTAACTAAATCATATAAGGGCATGCTAATGACAAGGCTATAGGTTAAAACACGTGAATCAAGCATGTAGGATAGCTCTCGAATGCATTGATTGTATGTAAGCTTCATCCCACGGGCAATTTCGATTGGGCATCCATTTTGTCCAAAAAACTCCTAACCTCTGGAAGGAGTAAGAGTTCAGAGTCATACACTCATGCTAGCCTCTCAAGGTAGCCAGAAAACGACCTAGGAATAGGCGTTTTCCTAGTACAAATCTTAACTTACTGTTTTAACAAGATGCTTAAGACCTTACTTGGACATGAGTAAACTAAAGAATCTAATGCATGAAATCGGAAGATACATGAGAATGAGTTAGTTTGATGCATGGTGAGTTGATCTACTGCTTGAGAATCGTAGGGAAAAGCCTATAGAGGAGTCGTTAGTAGCCCTTGTTTACACACTTTACACACATTTCGCTGTTAAGAACATTGCTAATTAATTGTTGTTTCCGCAATTCCCTTAGTTAAATTTTTGCCTTAGCCATTTTTCTCTTCGTTTGTTTTTCTCTTCTCTTTACATTCAAGTTTATTATTTACTTACACTTGTTCATGCTTGCATCCTTTACTTATTCCTTAGTAATTAGGCACCTCAAAATCAAATCTACTCCCTTTAATCCACCCTTTCTTACTTAACAACACACTTCACGAGTAACTAAGAATAAATATCTGTGGGAAATCAAATGAAAAAATACTTATTACTTGCTACAAGATCATGTATGCTTGCATGTTCTGAGTGCTCTATCATTGCATATTTCTTTTAAACATTGAGCACGCAACAGCAACGCAGGGGAGGACGCGAACAAACACCTGATGGAATTCCATTGCGTCTGCGCGGGGATGAAGCCCGCCGGAGTCACGGAGGAGCAGTTGAACATGAGGGCGTTCCCCTTCACGCTCAAGGACAAGGCCAAGGACTGGCTATATTACCTGCCCTCCGGATCGATCACCACGTGGCAGGACATGAAGCGGGTATTTCTGGAAAAATACATCCCCGCGTCCTTGGCCACTACTCTGCGAAAGAGGATTTATGGGATCACCCAGGACGTGGGTGAGTCTTTGCACGAATACTGGGAACGTTTTGGGCGCCTGTGCGCAAGCTTCCCACACCATCAGATTGCCGACCAACTGCTAATACAGTATTTTTATGAGGGGATGACGCCCCATGATCGACAAATGATTGATGCAGCGAGCGACGGGGCCTTGATCGACAAGACCCCGGTTGAGGCCAAGCAACTGATAGCGAATATGGCAACCAACTCGCAGCAGTTTGGTATTCGGGGGCAAGGACAAGTCCACAGCGTGGCTCAGAGCCATGAAATGACTGAAATGAGGGCCCAAGTGGCCGAGATAGGAAATATGCTGAAAACGATCGTTGGAGGAACCCGCGAGGCGGAGGAGGTCAATGCAATCGGGGGGTACGCTTCCAACCCGAGGAAGTATGACCCATATTCAAACACGTATAACCCCGGTTGGCGCGACCACCCCAATTTTAGCTATGGGAACAGGGAAGGACAATCTCGCTTCCAAGGCCAGTCTCACGATAGGCCTAACTCTTCCACCCAGGCTCAAGCCTAGAGCTCCTCCAGCTCACTAGAAGAAATGGTCAGGACCATTGTCACGAGCACCAGCCAGTTTCAAAAAGAAGCTCGAGAAGAGCTTAATTCTCACAAGGCCGAGCTGCAGAATCTGAATAAGCAGCTGACACAAATGGCGGTGTCTATCAGTAAGATCGAGAGCAAGAGCTCAGGGAAGCTTCCTTCCAAACCACGGTCAACTCATGTGAAAACGTGAGTGCTATTCAGCTGAGGAGTGGAAAGTCACTTTCTACCAGAGCTGTGAAGGAAGTTAAGGACAGTCTGAACAAGTCCGCCCCGCCTGCTCCCGAGATTCAGAATGAGAAAAAAGAAGAAAAGGTCAGTGTACAAGAGGAAGTAGCCAGAGCACCCTTCCCTAGTAGGCTTGCGAAGCCTACTTTGGAATCCGACGATGAGGAGGTCCTTCGTACCTTCCAGAAGGTGATGGTAAATATCCCGCTCTTAGAGGCAGTCAGTCAGGTGCCCAAGTATGCTAAATTTTTAAGGAGCTGGTGCACGAAGAAAAGGAAGTCCAGAGGGACTGAGATGAGAAAAGAGAACGTTTCTGCTATCCTCCCAGGTACGTTGCCTGCCAAGTGCAATGATCTAGGTACCTTTACTATTCCTTGTATGATAGGTAGTAAGGTAGTTCGTAATGCCATGCTAGACTTAGGAGCTTCTGTGAACGTTATGTCTTATGCATTATTCCGTGATTTAAATTTAAATGAACTGCATGAGTGTAACATGTCTGTCCAGTTAGCTAATGGGTCAAGCATATGTCCTAGAGGGAAAGTAGAAGATTGATAGCTCCAAAATAGAGCTATCTTAATGTCCCTAATTCTAGCTAAAACCATGACATATATTGATTAAAATGCTTCCTTGTAGGTGATTTCATGGTAAAGAGCTTGGTAAGTCCATTAATGATTTTCGGGGCTAAAACGGTCATTTAAGAGGTTTCGGGAAGTGTTCGGGTCAAAAAGATAGGCCAAATGGAGCTCGGGAGCCAAAACGACCCAAAATTGGGCTAAGAGCCGAGAGGGCAGCGCCCAGGCGTCGGCGCCCAGCGCCCAGGCGCCCAACGCACTCAGAAGCCCAGCACGCCGCACGCCGCACGCCCAGCGCCCAGACGGCCAGACGCGCGCGCCGCCTCGCCTCGCCCTCGCCCGTGTCCGCACGCGCCCGCGCGCTCTCGCCTCGCCCTCGCCCGCTCCGCCTCAGCGCCCGCGCGCCCGTCATTGAAAATCCGCGCGCGCCCCCAGCGTCTCGACGCTAGCTCGACGTTGCCCTGACGATTCCCGAAGATGGACGAGCGCCAGCGTCGAGCGCGCGTCTCAACGCTCACTCAACGCCGACAGCGTCTCGACGCTAGCTCGACGCCGCGCGCGCGCGCGACTGCCAACTTAGAGCAGAGCGTCGAGACGCTTGCCTAGCGTCTCGACGCTCCGAGCTTAAAAAGCGTGAAAACGCAAATTTGCAGCCAACTTTTCATTCTCCTTCTTCTCCAAGCTTCTCCTCTCGGGTCTAGGGCATTTTTCCACCATTTTTGTACTTCTTCTCCTTCTTTGTGCATGATTCCAAGCTCTTCCATGGGGGATTGGATTAATTCATCCTCCATGGAAGGCTAAACCGAGGTAAGTGCTTAATTTTGAGCTTTGGTTTGTAAGTTTTGGATGTTTGGGGAGATTTTCCCCTTTTGTAAATGTTGAGAAATTAGCTTGATTATGCATCTTCTTGCTTGTTCTTCATAAAATCTAGCATGTGTAGCTAAATTAGGTTGACGCCCTAGTTCCTATGCATGATAGAGGGCTAAAGGTTGGGACGTATAATTGCCTATACCGCTAGGTAGCACGGGTCTAAGCATGGCTAATTAGTTCGGCCCAAAGTGACAGTTGGTAATCTGAATTAGTTAACGTTTTCATGTTAGGCTTAAGGAAAGAGAGAAACCGGGTTAATTTTAGGATTAAGCCGTCGCAATGTTCCCGTCACTGGCACGTAGTCGATTTAGGGGTCGCTACCTTGGATAGATTATTGGCCAAGTTTAATTAGAATTGCACGCTTCTAATTAAATCCTTGGGTCATTTGAGTTAGAGATAACTAAATGAATTGTGTGCATGAATTAGCTAGCGAGTAAATTGTATCGATGATCCGAACATCCATAACGAGCAATTCCATTTCTCGAAGTTAAGCACGACCGTTTAATTTTTGCACGTTGTCATTTAATTTTCCGTTAGCTTGCATATTAGGAGCTCTCTTCCCCCCAAACCAAATTACAATTCTTTTATTTTAATTGTGCATACTTTTTATTTCTAGCAAATTAGACTTAGTTAAATTAGATTTCTTATTTCCCTGTGGATCGACCCCGTTACCACTAAGCTTCAAATAGCTCGGTGTACATCGGGTTTATAAATTGTATTTTGGCAAGCCTCGACAGCTTGAATTTGGAGTACCACATAAAGTGCTCTACCAAAATTGGCGCCGTTGTCGGGGATTTAAGTTTAATTTAGTTTAGTTAAGTTTAGTTTGTTAGTTTTAAAAAATTTCTTTACTTTTTTGTACAGTTTAATTCTTTTGTATTATTTTACCCGTTTTTGTTTGAGTTTTTGGAGCACAGTCATTCTTTGAAAATTCAAAAGAAGCGCCAAGATGGAGGTCGTGGGTAATAATGAGCATCAAAGAACCATGAGGGAGCTTGCATCACCTGAGCTAGGCCGGAACACATCGAGTATTATGTATCCGGTAGTTGCAGGTAATTTTGAACTTAAAGCTGGTCTGATTAACTTATTACCTTCTTTTTATGGTAATACAGATGAGGATCCCGTCAGACACCTCAAGGCATTTCAGATGGTGTGTTCGTCATTCAGAACCGATGACACCACCGCAGATCAACTCCATCTCAGGACCTTTCCCTTCACCTTGAAGGAGAAGGCGAGAGATTGGATGTATTACCTACCGACCGGATCCATCACGACTTGGAAGGAGCTGAATGGGGCGTTTTTAGAAAGGTATTTTCCTGCGTCAAGGGTCGTCGCCCTCAGAAGGGAGATACACAAAATTGAGCAAGGAAAGGAAGAAACCGTCCTTGAATGCTGGGAGAGGTTTGGTCGGTTATGCGAGGATTGTCCTAATCATCAAATAACCGAGCATTCCCTCATTCAGAGTTTCTACTACGGTTTGCTTCCCCAAGGCCAGCAGATGATAGACGCCGCCAGTGGAGGTTCGATTATGGATAAGACATCCGCCGAAGCTAGAGCTTTAATTTCCAACGTAGCTAGAAGCTTGGAGGGGAGTGCGGATAGAGACAAGGAGAATACTCCCCTGAGAAGGGACGTGGACGAGCTTAAGGCCCAATTTTTAGTGGTAAGTAACGCAGTTATTGCTTTGAAAGATCACTTACAGCCCCGTCTTTCTGTTTCAGGTAGATCCTTGGAAGAAATGCTTGAATCACAACATAAGGAAACTCGAGAGGAGTTTCAAACTCTGAGCGATGCAGTGATTCAAGTGAGTAAGAGGTTGACAGTGATTGAGCACCAGAACGTGGAGAACGCTAGTGCCATCACTCTGAGAAGTGGGAAGCATCTTCCCACGAGTACCCCGCCGGTGGAAGTCGATCATGGCCACGTCGAGCCACAGACAGAAAATCCCGAACCACGGTGGCTGGTAACGATATTATTGAACTATCGTCAATCATCGGGTTGTCGAGACCCGCCAAAATGAATTTATAAATGCCCGAAATCACTAAACTATTTGTAGAATAGTAGCAACGGGGTCGATCCACAGGGAATTAAGGTATTTTGACTTAATCTTAATTAAATTTGTAAACTATTAATATAAGTGAAATAAGGGGTAATTGTTGGTTTTCAATTAACAAAGATGAACAAAGCAAATGGGAAAATTTAGCTAACGGAGTTTCCGACTCGGGACGATCGGGGATAAATTTAGCAAACCTCTTAGATCATAGGTTGATGAATATTATGGTTGAATAAATTAACGAATGCACAGCCCGTCTAAAATTAATAAATAACTCAGACATGCTCCATGGATTTAATTAGACATAAATAATCATGCTAATCAAGCATACCGTTCGGACATTGGCGGCCAACGCTCTCCCAAGACCGAACGGTAGCAACAAGCTAACTGTGACAACTATCTAATTTGGACGCGAAATTAGTATGTCGATTTGGAATTCTAATTCGGGAAGAACGAACACTAAGAGCGTAAGGACGCCAATACGCTCAAGGTGCCATAATTCCTTGTTACTTGGCGGAAACGAGAGGCATGGCATCAAATCCTTTAACAAATGAACATGCTCAAAATCAAGGGTGCCTAGTCCTAAATCATTCGAACGTGCTCATAGATTAAGCTAAGAAATAGAATTCAATTCAATAGAATATCCAACCAATTCAGAATTTCAATCCTACAACCTCACCAAGAGTTCATACTACATTTATCCTTACAATCCCGAGCCAAAAATGGTAAATCTACTCACTCATGACTTGTGTGGTGTGGGACGGCTTCAAATCGAGCTTCCTAGCCCCTCCCATGGTGGAAAACAGCTGCTGGACGTCAAATCAGGCGCGGAGCTCGAGGTAGAAGATGATAATGGCGGCTAAAATCGGACAGAAACTTAAGTAATCCGTCGTAGCGTCGAGACGCTAGGGCAGCGTCTCGACGCTGCGCCCTAAATAATCCGCGCGCGCGCAGTCGGGGTGGCGTCGAGACGCTGTCGGCGTCGAGCGAGCGTCGAGACGCTATCGCTCGACGCTTCCTCTCGGGTTTTTCTTCAATTCAGCGCTTCAGACTTCGGAGCGTCGAGACGCTATGGCAGCGTCTCGACGCTGGGCAGCGTCGAGCTAGCGTCGCGACGCTGTCGCTCGACGCTAGCTCTCGGGTTGATGCATGGATTTTTGCCTTCATTTTCCCAAAAGTGCTCAACCTTCATGCCTTTGCACGGGTCTTCCCGGGAAGTGTTCTTAGGCCTTTAAATTGCGATATTAGGCTCTGAAAAACGCCGAAACGCTCTCGAGAGCGAATCACCGAGAACACCTGCAATAATCACATAAAAACAAGATTAAGCCAATAATAAACGTGAATTGGGGACATAATTATAGCTCCAAAATGGAGCTATCAAACACCCCCAACTTAATTCTTGCTAGTTCTCGAGCAAGTGGAATTCTAATTAATCAAATAAAACGAGAATACATGCTAGGGACTCGATTCTCAGTACTGGGAACGACAGGGCATTTGCATTTGAAGGAAACAACTGCATGCATGCATTGGTTAAGAGCAATTTGAAAAATTTAAAGATGCTTCCCTATTTATGCTTCGGACTTAGCTCCGCGATCTTAGATTTCAACAGGTTTAGAACAGCTCTATCTATCCTAAAACTTCGCTTTCCCCCTACTTATGGCTTAACAGAACAGTCTAAGGGCGATTCATCGTCTATGCAAGTAATATATCGCAAGGCGTCTTTTCTCTCTTTTTCTTTGATCTTCATGAGCGCCTAACATGTCAATCTTACTTTCGTTTCAGCTTGCCTGCAATTTCATTGCACAGTGCATCTGACTACGGGCAAAATTCACATTTTTAAGGACTAGCGTTCACTTCTTTGTGCTTCCTTTTCATGCAGTGGCGACCGTGGGTTTCACGACCGCCCCTGGCTACTAAGGCAACTCAAGAAGGAGGAACACCTCAGAAGATTACTCTTTCTCTTTTTATGAAATATGCGTTCCTTTTCTTTTAGCCTAAAGATCATGTTAACATTTTAAGCGCATGGATTACAAACAAGAGCGAATCTTAGCCCATCCTAAGGTTGCCTTTCGAGGTGACAACGAATTTCAAAACAAACAGAGCTACCCTAAACCTACAGATCCAAGATAGAGTGCTAACATGCGAAGCTTAAACAGGGAAATCACTTTGAAAATTTTTCAAAATGGCCTTAACATATGCAATTATGCTGAATTTCACAACAAACACACATACGAAGGCTTTAACAGTACATCACAGAATTTCATAATCGGACAAGCATGCTTTCTCCATAGCTCAACAAGTTAATCAAGATTCCACAACAAAGCTCGACAATCCTTTATAAGGCACAACCCACCACCCCCAACTTAGAAATTGACAATGTCCTCATTGGACCAAATATACACAGTCAAAACAAAAGGAAAGAAAACCTTCCCTGAATTGTGACTTAGAGGGTTGGAGAGTGTGCTTTAACCTTAGCAAATTAAACCGCAACGGCGCCAATTAAACCGCAAGGACGAGCCATTGTTTCACCTGAAAATTCACAACATCAGAGTAGAAATCTAAACTAATCCTAAAGGCGGTAAGTAAACAAAAAGCATGTACAGTTCAAGCTCGGGTGCCTCCGAGTAGCGCAAATTTTTAGAGTCGATTGCTCGACTTTACCAAAACTCAATTTATCCTTTCTCATAATCAGGCTCCTTCAAGTAAGCATGATCGTCGAAGTCCTCTGACATTCCCTCATGAAAGATCTTTAATCGCTGGCCATTCACCGTGTATTCTTTTTCAGTATCCAGGCTCTGAATCTTGACTGCACCATAGTGATGAACATCAGTGATAATGAAAGGACCAAGCCACCTGGAACGAAGTTTACCTGGCATGAACTTCAGGCGGGAGTTGAACAATAAGACCTTCTGACCAACTTTGAAGCGTTTTTTGACGACTCGTCTGTCGTGGAACATTTTGGTCATTTCCTTGTAGGTCTTCGAGTTCTCATATGCATCCAGGCGAAGCTCCTCCAGTTCTTGCAATTTTAGGAGTCTTTCTTCGCCCGCCAAGTCAAAGTCCATGTTGCACTTCTTCACGGCCCAGTAAGCTTTGTGTTCGATCTCCACGGGGAGATGACAGGCTTTACCATAAACCATCGGGTAGGGAGACATCCCTATGGGGGTTTTGTAAGCCGTACGGTAGGCCCACAAAGCGTCGTCCAGCCTGAGGCTCCAATCCTTCCTTCCTGGACTTACTGTTTTCTCGAGGATGCTCTTCACCTCTCGATTGGAAACCTCTGCTTGGCCATTGGTCTGAGGATGATACGGGGTAGAGATTTTGTGATTGACCCCATACTTCCTCATCAAGGCTTGGATCGTTTTGTTGCAGAAGTGGCTCCCCTGGTCACTTATGATGGCTCGTGGAACTCCATACCTGCTAAAAATGTTAGATTTGACAAAACTGGAAACAACATTAGCGGTATCAACTTTGGTGGCTTTAGCTTCCACCCATTTAGACACGTAGTCCACAGCCAATAAGATATAGACAAAACCAAATGAAGGGGGAAAGGGTCCCATAAAGTCCATACCCCAAACCTCGAAAATTTCACAAGTTAGAATGGGGTTTTGGAGCATTTCATTCCTACTAGTGATGGTCCCTTTTCTCTGACACTGATCACAAGATTTACAAAACTCATAACAGTCCTTAAACAGTGATGGCCAGAAGAACCCGCAATCTAAAATTTTTCTCGCAGTCCTATTTTGCCCAAAGTGTCCCCCACATGCAAATTCATGGCAAAAGGTAAGGATGGACCTATGTTCAGACTTAGGGGCGCACTTCCTAATTACCTGGTCAGCACAAAATTTCCATAAAATGGGCTCTTCCCAAACATACGTCTTGGCTTCGCTTTTCAGCTTAGCTCTTTGGTTATATGAAAAGTCGAATGGGAACGTACCTGTGACCAAGTAATTGACAATGTCGGCGTACCATGGTGTCTCCACACTCACCTGGAAAAGAACTTCATCAGGGAATTCGTCATTCAGAGGCAGATCGTCCTCATTACGCACAATACGGCTCAAGTGGTCAGCAACTGTATTTTCTGATCCTTTTCTGTCCTGAACAGAGACGTCGAACTCCTGGAGTAATAATACCCATCTGAGCAGTCTAGGCTTCGAGTCTTTCTTGTTCATCAAGTA